>JAKSZT010054334.1:33414082-33447568 GCA_026826555.1 Tolypeutes matacus
AAAAAAAAAAAAAAAAAAAAAAAAAAAAAAAAAAAAAAAGAAAAGCTCTACTTTTTTCCTAGGAAGGAGATGAAGCTAGAAAAAAGGGCTAGGACAGCTAAAAGCTACTTGGAGAGAGAAAGTAAATAGGTGGGAATGAATTGTGTGTTTCTGAATGAAAGAGAATGAATGCGGAGTGTTACTTTGTCACAGAAGTGATACTAACTATAGCCTTGGGAAGAAGCTGCTGCTTTTACTTGCCCTGTGATTTAGTTTAATACTAAAGTTCTCCACTCAGTTTAGAGTTTTAGCATCTAAGAAGATAACTAAATCAGGGAGGCATATAACTGCTGTTCTTTTTCCCCCAGTTAAGAAATATTTGAGTGTCTGCTTTGTTTGTGTGCTGTGAAAGGCAATGGGAAAACATCCTCCGTCCTTAAAGGGTTTACATTCTGTGATTCAATCTAGTCTTTGTTGGCATATTAAATGCCTGAACAACAGCTCTGTCATATCTGTGATTTCAATGGCTAGAGTTTTTCCATAAAATGTACCTTTCAGAGTGTCTTCATATTTAAATATTACCTTGTGTTGCAAAACATTCACATAATATAAAAGCACACAAAATAAAATGATTCAAGCTCTTATTTCTTCTCCTTCCTTACATCACAGCTCTACCCCCACCCCATTAGCCAGTAACAGTAGTTTTGTGTATGCTTTCCTCATATTTTCAATGCATATATAAACATGCATGTATGCATCTATTTTTGAAATTAATATTGGGGAAAAATGCCAAATAACACAGCAAATAATTTCAGCTAAAGGATTTGTAAGTAAGTTAGAAATGTTTTCATATCAGCTATAAAACTGTTAAGATTATGAGATGATTAGATCTTATTTTCAAATATTTGCATCACAAATTCCCTGTTAATAAGATCAGATCAAATATAAGAAACACTGTGTTATGTAAAATTGAAAATATTTAAAAGAATAACTAAAAAATATGAAGCTTTAAGAGACTCCAACAGCATGTTAGTGTAAAAGAAGTACAGAACTCATTTCATATCAACTTCTTCCCATTTAACAGAGAAAAACAGGCTCAGGGGGTTTAAATGACTTGTCCCTGTTACCTAGTCGGTTCACATTACTAATTATCCATTAGCATCACAGCCTTGAGTGGACCGGTTTACAGTATTACCCCCTCGGTTTTCATTAGGACATATCTGAGTTCATATTGCCTTTGAAATTTTTCCTTTATTATAAAAGAAATAAAGTTTATTGTAGGAAAAAATAGATAATACAGATAAGCAAAAAGAAGAAAAAAAGCCGTACCCAGTCAATATTTTCATTTTAATTTTATTCTCACTGAGTAACCTTATCTTGAGATACTGGGGAAATCTTACTGTTATTCATACACTAGTTACATCCAGGATTTCAAATCAGAATAAGGCTACTAAAGCTTAAGTCAGAAATGTAGGAGGCTCAGGGTCAGAAAGAATAGATCATTGCTTGAAACAGAGTAGGGACAGAAAAACAGATTAGAGAATGCTTATAGGCTTTAAGTATTTGGCTGTATTTGTGGTTTTTGTAATCCTACTTTTCATATTAATGTCTATGTACTTAGCCTGCTTTCTTCCTATAGATTGTTAAATAACAGCCATTAGTATTTGCCATAATCTCAGCCTACTTTCTAAAGAAAACTTCCCTAGCCAGGGTCCTTCTCCATAAATAGCCCTAAGGCAGCTATATTTGTTACCATGTGACCCTGCTCACTAGTCGCAGTTGTCAGGGGTGAAAGGAGTTAGGGGAGTGTGGGGAGTGAGGAGGGACACCTGACTCAAGGGCGGCTATTCAAGGCTGGGTAATTGTCTTAAGAAGTCTTGCCACAAAAAGGGAACCCCCCCCCCCCGGGACCCCCGCAACCAATCCCCTAGTAAAGACAAGCTATGCCATTTAGATTCTTGCTTTTGGAAAATATGGGGAGAACTAGGATATAAGAGAGTAGATACAGAAAGGTTGTATAGAAACATGTCTTAAGACAAAGGGCCATGAGTAAGTTAAAATTATGAGGAAGTGGAAATCATGAGTAAGCAGAAACGAGGAAAGAAACATATACACAAAAGGAAGCGGATGCACCACTACAGGAAAAGATCCATGGATTCAGTTACCGATATCCTTAGAGTTGTATCCAGGCTGGTCAATCTGGGCTTCCTGTTTTCTTTATCCTGTCAGGTAGGTCTCCATTACTGCCATATGTATACTTACAATAATTATCCCTTATTTGATCTAGAGTGTAACTCTGTCATTTCTTTCGCTTTTTTTTTTTTTTAAGGAGGTTGAATTATATAATCACTAAGAAATCTCTTGCATCTCATTGATCTTGAGTAGCATTATCTGAATGTATAATGAAATGGCTTAGATCAGAAGTTCCCATGCTTGACCGATTATTATGATCATCTAGGGAGCTAAAAAACACACCAGATTCTGGGGCCTCCCTGGATGAGAATATCTTAAGAGAAATTTTTTTCTGGTTTTGAGTCTCTATGTCCAGAAGGTAAAAATCAAGTTTCTTCTAAGAAATGAAATCATTGTTGGGAATCTATGCTGAAGTAAAGTGGAATAATTAATAATGTTACTCCTTTTTTGAGTCTGCTGCCTTTTTATCCCCTTTCTTATTTGTGAAAATATATCATTTTCAGTATTTCCTAATTTATCTTCTCTACCTTTAATCCAAATTTTTCTAACTTCTTTGCCTAATTTCTGTGCACATACATTTCTACTCAATGATACATATTGGTTTATTTCAGTTTGATTGGTTTTACATTTTATAAAGAAACTCTTAGAACAAATAGTACCAATGGGGGGAGGGACAGGTGATAGTTTGATAGTCTAAAAACTTTAAGAAAGTTTTTTATTCTTATGTAAATTAAAATTCCTTTTAAATTCCTATATAAGTCTCTGGAGGGTTAGGGACATAAGCTCTAGATTTAGGCTAATTTCTATCAGCTGCAAGATAAGTAATGTACACATTCAGAAAATGGATTAATACAGATAATCTTTCAAGGCTCTCCCATAAAACTATTAAAATTAATTTGAAACCAATATGAAGGAAAGGAAAGAGATTTAAGAGCAAAATATATTTAGTGAAATCAGAGATATGACAATTCTAAGTTTTTTTAAATTTTACTTACAAAAAGTGTTGGTTTGGGTATAAATATATTGTCTTCATGTTCTTTAGGCACATTCAAAGTCTTTGCTTTTTGATTTTCCATCACAGTTTTTGATTCCCTTTTAGTAAGAGGTAAGCTGTTCCCATAATGCTTACTACGCATATTAATGAGGATCTGTTTCATAGCTGCCAATTCCTGTTGATACATGAAAACAGAAAATAGCAAGTGTGATTTTAGAAAACAAATAATGCTTGATATTAAAACATTTACATTTATTCTTGAAGTAGAAGGAAGATTTGAAGCAATTATACTACATAGACAAGGAAAGTTGTGAAAATAATATTAATGTACAGTAACGATGTATGTAAATTTTATAATCAGTAATACTTTTTTAGTATGATAACTGGTAATTATAGTATTATAGAGTTTAGTGGTTCCCCAATTTTTCTGCACATTGGAATCATCTGGGGGAGCTTCAAAAATACTGGTGCAGGGGGAGTGGGGGTAGCTCAGTGTTGAGCACCTCTTCCCATGTACAAAGTCCTGGATTCAAGTCGATACTTTCCGAAAAAAAAAAAAAAATAAATAAAAAAAAATACTGGTGCCTCCACACCTCCAGAGATTGTGACTTATTGGTCTGGAGTGTGGCCTGGTTTTGGAATTTTTAAAAGATCTCCAAGTCATTCCAATGGACAGACAAATTTGAGAACCACTGGTATATCCAGTTTCCCCTGTAGTTTTTCTACACATGATTGTTGAGTAGATTATTTAGGCACTTAACTTTTTCCCTTCTCCCTCTTAAACTATGCCATTTCCTTACCAAGTCTTCTAAGATGGTAGGGAAAAAGAGTCTAAATCTTCTCTCTTGGCTATGAATCAGTAGTCCAGACACTAAGTTTAATATAGTTTCAGAACTCTTTTAACCATGTTATCCCTTTATCCCTTTCACAAATGATAACTAGAATTGGCTTTATCAACTGCCTTTTGAACTAAGAATTAATTATGCTGAGCTTTGAAGGATTCAGATTAAAATGTTCACCTATTCCTTTTCCTATTTTGTCTATGCTATTTTCCCCCGATACTCAAACCTTTACTACCTAACCCTACTCATAAGTGACTATTATTAATTACCAAACCAATCCAAACACAAGTTTATGGAGAGATAACAGATTGGTTTTTTCCTAGTACTTTATTTCATCTTCATGCTAAAACTTCAGGCAAAAGTTATGGCTGATAGAAAGATGTTCTTTCAGATAGAAAGTTGTTCTTTTGGTAGGCTGGGAGACTGTCTTCTCCTCTTTCCCTTCTCTTTATCTTGGCAAGTAGAATTGGTGCTGAAATCTACGTGTTTCACATTAAATAAATGGTTATGTATGTCACTATAGGGAAGTACATAAATGGAATAACATAACCTTAAAAGCAAAAAGATTCCCTAAAAGGTTCAAATAATAGTATGTCATAGTGGCAATGTCTAAAGGTGCATACAGGGAAGCGGCTGTGGCTCAATCAGTAGGGCTCCCGTTTACCATATGGGAGGCCCCGGGTTCGGTTCCGGGGGCCTCCTGGTGAAGGCAAGCCCGCCCGCACGGCGTGGTTAGCTGACCCAGCGAGCACAAGCAGCAAGGGGGGGATAAATGAATAAATAAATAAAATCTTAAAAAAAAAAAAAAAAAAAAGGTGCATACATTCTGTGGTACTGGTGCCCCACCAGCCCCAGTAATGCAGAAAGGAGAAAGAACATTTTAGTAGCATTTCTTCCAGCTCTTCTCCTGGCCCTAAGATTAAGGCTATGTGGCTTAAACTCAGCAGCTCTGTTTTAAAATACCCACTCAGCTAGATGATTCTAAATAGAACTAATGACAGCCAGAAAAGAAAGGCTTGTAGAAACTTGCTCTGACACAGAGCTGATGTCTATAAACAGATTACTAGAACAGAGCAGACCGTCTATCAGCCATAACTTTTTCCTTGTGGCATGAAGATGAAATGAAATAATAGGAAAAAAAAAGATCAACATAGTCTACCACTATTCCACAGATAAATAGATAAAGGAGAGTTTAGTTTGTCATACTTGATGAGGGAGGGAGGGAGAGGATTGGGATGAGAAGAAAAGGAAGGAGGAGCTGATGGTGTGGGAGACAAAGGGCTTTGGCCCCCAGATGCTCTAGAAGCCTATAATTTAGTTTCTCTTTGCCTTCCCACTGTTGTCAGTATGGGAGCAGTTACAGGACACAGATCAATCCTGATGCTGGTCAGGAGGTAGCTAAGGGAAACTCACATGGCTTTGCCTTACCCACACTAGGATCACCCCAATTTGAAGTGTTGTCACAGTAATACTTTTGTCCATCTGATTGTATAATCAGTGTTACAAAGGTTTCTGAAATCCAAGTAAAGAACACTTTAAAAGTAGTTGGAGGACAGGTGGAGGATAATCTAGAGAATGTATAACAGTGATTTTGGCAGTAGATGAGGATTGTGGTTGATAACAAATACAGGAATGTTCTACTACAAGGTGTTAGGAATATGGTGATACATGGGAAAAATATAACTAATGTAGTTTATTGACAATAGTTAACAATATTGTAATATTTTTGTAGCGAAAGCAAAGAGGGTACTATATTAATGCTAAAGGTCAAAACAAAGAATATGTCTTTCTGCATTGTCTTCATTAACAAGGAGACCTTGATTATGTCATTTAACCAATCTGCTTTCATCTGTGTATCTTTCTGAACACTGGAGGAACAAATGAGTTTGTTTTTAAGAATTAGATGAGATAAAAGTGCCTTTTTTAGAGTAATGTTTCCGTAACTTGTTAAGCTGCCTTTTGTCTGTTATTTTATTTTTTGAATTTGAAGTAAAATTTGAATAATTAAAAAAAGCAACAAAACTGTATAAAGTTGCTGTTAGGAAAATACAGCCTCAGTGAATACCAAAATAATATTTAGAACAATTTTTTTTCAGTTTTAGTATGTTTTACTTACATGATGATCCCTTTTATAACAATGACAAATGAGAAGAAAGAAAAGTCCATTTTAATATCAGATAGTATCCACGATATTATCAAATACTGATTACATAGAAAGCCAAGCACATGTAATGAAAATATTTTGGTACTAGGCTAGATGTCAAAGACATGTCTATTCCTGACTCTTTTAATACTGTATAGACTTAGGCAACTCACCCTGGTTCAATGAGCTTCAATTTCCTAATCAATAAAATGTGTGCTTATATTACCTTTTTGGAGTCTTCCCAGTCTGATAGGTGTTTGGGTATGTTTAAATTTCATTTTCTCTATTGTGAGATTGAGTAGCAATTCATATATTTCATATATTTCCTTTTCTGTTGATATCCTTGGCCTATTTTTTTACTTGGGTGATTGTCATTGTCTTATTAATTTCTAGAAGCTCTTTAAATATTAGGGAAATTAACCCTTTGTGATATGAGTGGAAATTTATTTTCTTACTTATCTTTTATTTGACTTTGTTTATACCTTTTTTTGTTATGCAAAACTTTGATTCTGATACAGCTGAATATGTCAATATTTTCATTTATGGCCATCTCCATGTTTCCTCAAGTTACTTTTATGGTTTCTTAACTTTATCTCTGTTCCAATGGTCTGTCTAGTCATGCACCAATGTCACAGTGTTTTTTTTTTTTTTTTAAATTCTTATTTTTTATTTATTTATCCCCCCCTTGCTGCTTGTGCTGTGTCCATATTGCTGTGCGTTTTTCTGTGTCTGCTTGTTTCCCTTTTTTTGCATCATTTTGCCGCACCAGCTCACTGCACAGCGTGGGCGGTCAGCTCACCATGCCGCGCAGGCTGGCTTGCCTTCACCAGGAGTCCCCACCCAGGGCCTCCCATATGGTAAACGGGAACCCAACCACTTGAGCCACATCCGCTTCCCAATCACAGTGTTTTAATATTTAATGACTGAGGTAGTTTTCAGTTTAATTATTGGAGGTAGGGATAGGATTATGCTGAATTAAAAACAAAGCTCAGGAAGAACTAACTTCTTTATAAGGATTTTTTTTTTAATGGATTTTTTCTTTTTTGTTTTTAGATTTATTGATTTATTTACACCCCGGTCCTCGGTTGTTTACACTCACTGTGTCTGTTCATTGTGTGCTCATCTTTTTAGGAGTCACTGGAACTGAACCAGGGACCTCCCATGTAGGAGGGAGGCACCTAATTGCTTGAGCCACCTCTGTTCCCTGCTTTGTTGTGTCTCTCATTGTGTTTTCCTCCTTGTATCTCTGTTGTGTCACCATGCTGCATCAGCTCGTCGCGCCAGCCCGTCATGTCAGCTTGCTGTCTTGCTTGCCTTCTTTTGGAGGAAATGGGAACTGACCTTGGGACCTCCCATGTGGTAGTTGGGAGCTCAACCGCTTGAGCCATATCTGCTTCCAATATGAGGTTATTTTAATATATTTTTTTACCTATATTTTTGGTATAAATTGTCTTGCCCTAGATGGTGTTACTATAAAAATGAAATGATTGTAATTCACAAGATCCCAATTTATAGACTGGTAAAAATAAGCAAGAAATAAACCAAAATAACATACAAGAATTAGAAAACACACCTGTCACTATGAAATGGGATCTTTTGTAAGATAAAATCATCTTAAAATCTTCTGGTTTGTTCCTAACCCGTTCAGTTCTTATCCTGTTTTTGTCTGGCTCCATTCCCTACTTAAGATTCTGCTCTTATTGTTTGAACTTGAGTTTTGCATTTGATTTCTCTAGCTTTTGATTTTGCTTTTGCCTGTTGGTACCAGGGATTGAACCCAAGACCTTGCACATGGGAAGCAGGTGCCCAACAACTGAGCTCCACCTGCTCCCCAGTTTTCCCCTGTTTTATAACTGCCCTTTTCTAACTGGCTTATAGGTTTATTTGTAGTACTGTTTAATGTTTTGTAAATACTGTCACTGAATGTCATAGTGATTAAGTTCACAGAAATGGAACCTACCATGATCAAAGGAGAATGTTTCAAGTATCAAGTTTACCTGAATTCTTTTTCTTATATTGCTTCTATTACTCAAAATCATGCTATTTACTTAGATTCCTATTTGGACCTTGACTTTCTTATTGTGATTTTTTCCACCTCTTCTCAAAGTTTCTGCCTTTTTCTTTTTTCACTGATGAAAACCATATATGCCTTTTATCACATTATTTAAGAGTACCTACTCTTCTTGATGCTGGGATCAATTTTGTATCAACTGCTTTTAGGACTGATGCACAGCTGATATTCTGAAATTTATTTTTATTACACATCTTGGCAAGTTTTTCTGTGTCCTACATCCTCATCTTTTCTTTCTTTTTTTCTCTGTGTTATTTGATGGCAAACAATCTAGTAATTTCTTGAGAGATGGCATTGTGGGAAAAAGTATTGCATTTTTCTTCAGAACTTTGATGGTATTACATCTTTGTTTCTGAAATCAAATTTCTGAGGAGTGTGGTGCCAACCTGATTCTTAATACTTTGTAGGTATTTTCTTTTCTCTGGAATCTTCCATATTGTTTAGCTTTTCCCTGTTACTTTCCATCTTTTTATCTTTTTCTAAGTTTTAGGAGAGAGCCTTGACTTTTCCCCACATTCTTCATTTCCACTTTTATACTTATAATAACTTAATGATTTTAATTTGAGCAATTTAAAAAAATTCACAAACTTTTTTTTGTTCACTGATTTTGTTTTTTCAAAAAATAGTATTTTCTCAAATCTTTCTGAAGAAACAAATTATATTTTCTAAGTTCTTTTTTTGTTCCAGAATATTTCTGTTTTCTCTGGAAGAGGAGATTGGATTCTCTATTTATTGTGCTTTTTCCATTTGGTGCTCTTCATTTTCTTCACATGTCTAATGGTTCTTGGTAGTGTGTTTCAATTTATGAATGAAAGATCAGCTTACATGTGTTCTTTCTGCTGTTACGGGCCATTCATATGAATGAGACAATTGATTACAATCTCTGTATATGTGGACAAGATAATCTCTCTGGCAGGCTTTACCCTAGGATCCTTAAGGAGTAAGTAGGCAGGCAGGCTGGGCTCTCGTCCCAAAAAATGATAAATGGGGAGCTCAGTGGTTGAGTGCTGGCTTCCCACGCATGAGGTGCTGGGTTCAATTTCTGACCTTGGTAACTCTTAAAAAAAAAAAAAAAAAAAAAGACAAAATGTAATATGTCGTAATCTGAAGCCCCTTCATTCTGGCAGATCTAGTCAATTTCTGGCAGATATTCTATAAATTTAGAAAGTTATTTCCCAAAATATGTTTATCCAATTCCTGTTTTCTAAATTATAAAAGTATTTCTTGTTTACTGTAAAATTCCAATACTTCAAAAGTACCATGGGGTCGGATGTGGCTCAACTGGTTGGGCGTCCGTCTCCCATATGGAGGGACCCGGGTTCGATCCCCGGGACCTCCCAGTAAAAAAAAAAAAAAAAAGTACCATGCTCTAATCTACTACTCCTTTTACCATTTGAGATTTTTTTTCTATAATGGTCTTATTTACAGTAATATTCATTATACTTTGCTTTTTCATGATATGCTTTTATACTACTTTTTAAAAAGCTAGTAGTACACGTTATAATTCTCGTATATCATATATATAAAAAAATTACAGTAACTACAAGAATGAATCATTCATTAAAATGAACAAATGTAGATTTGCATCTGACTATACAATGGAAACTTAGATAAACCTAAAACCAAAACAATAATAACAACAAAAAACCATGTTGCAATACATTAATGGGACTTCAAAATAGAAAAATCTGGAATTATTAAGGGCAAGGACAGTTTTATGGAAATTCTGTATTATTATTATTACACCAAACAATCTCTGGAAGAAAGATAAATTGCTCTCTTGAATTCAAAAGCACATATATTGGTCATTTAAAATTAACTATTTGCATAGAGTGGTGGCATATTAAAACAGCTCAACTGTAGAGCAGCTGCTTAACAGTATTGCGTAGTTGATGCCAATAAGTTGCTGAAAGTTTTAAACTCTGCAAAGATGTTGGCAAGGGGACACACAGATGGCATTTCTTGATGAAAATAGCTTTGGCAAGTATAATGTAAACTATGTTCTCTACTGGAAGTAAAATGCCAACGCTTTTATATAGGGATAACAAGGTATCATGACTAACAAGTCAGATAATTCCTCTTTCCCACTGGAGGTAAAACAGAGATAAAACCAAACTTGTTTTTAAACTAAGTACTGGAAGAGGGTGTAGCACAGAGGTTGAGTGCCTGCTTCCCATGTATGAGGTCCTGGGTTCAATCCCTGGTACCTCCAAAAATAAATAAATAAAAAATAAATAAACTAAGGACATATTTTGGATATTTATACTTCATTTAAAAGAGTATTTTATAAATCATTTTACTATGGAAAATTTCAAAGATACACAAAAGTAGAGAGCATAACTTTTATTTTTTTAAGGTACGGGGGGCTGGTGATTGAAGTCGGTGCTCAATCACTGAGCCACATTGGCTCCCCTGAGTTGGGTTTTTCATTTGTTTAGCTTTTTTTTGGTTTTGTTTTTTAGGAGGCACTGGGAACTGAACCCGGGACCTCCCAGGTGGGAAGCAGGAACTCAACTGCTTGAGCCACACCTGATCCTGAGAGTATAGCATACTGAACCACAAAGCATCAGTTGCCCAACTTCAACAATTATCAACACTTGCCAATAGAGAGACAACTTTGCTCTCTTTGTGTTGGACCTAGAGGACATCACTAATCACCTGAAATTATCTTTCCTGGGCCTGAATATGATCTTAGAGTCACTCTCAACAGTGCTCCAGGTAGAGAAGACAGTATTAAAATCTACTTCAGAAGAGTGGGGACCCTGATTCTACTCTGACAGGTTTGCCCAGATTGTTTTGCTCCTCTATTTCCTGACGAGCACTCTGGACTTCTACATGCACTGTTTTGCCTTCTGTATTCACATTCTCCTGGTGCCTGGCTTTTTGACCATTCCATTTTGCCCTTCTAAAGTCATATTCATTTAGTTGCTGTCTAGTTTCTGGCCTTTACTATTTCAGCATAATCTGACAGATTTTGATGCATATTCTTGCTGATTTTCAGCATTGACTTCAGACTCTAAACCCTATCCTCTATTTTTTTTTTTCCCAATAAATAAATCTTTATTTCTTATAGGTTAAGATTCCTAACCATTGCCTATCCTCTATTTTAACCAGTTTCCAGAGTGTGACTCTCTCTAGTGCCCATACTTTCTCCATGTTGTATTCCCAGCCTTCTTCTGTCAGTGTTTGCCCCTTGATCAATAAAATTTACATCAAAATATTGCCAATATGGTGCCTGGCAGAATTATGACCATAATTTATTTCCTATCATTGTTAACCTTCTCTCTCAGTCACTACACATTTCCAGAGACTTATTTTGTAGCTTTGCAGTTTGTTTTGTATGGCTCCTTATAACCTAGAACAGTCTGATTTGTTATAAGCTCCTACTATACTGAGAGAGTCATAAGAACACAGGGTTAGAAATGATAGTAAGAGGTCATTTACCTGTTCCTTATGATAACAAATAAGTGTATTTACTAGTTTAAAAAAATATACCTCAAACTTTTAAACTGCAGTGGGAAAAATACACATTTCAATCTTTGAAAACAAACAAACACAAACAAACATCTAGAAAATGAGAGGTCTATATGACATATAATAGATGTGAAAAAAGTTAAAAGGGTATTATATACATAGATAAAGTATTTTTCTAATAAGATATAGCTTCACACAAGACAGATTTTTACTTTCAGGATACAATAAAGACATTTGTAATTTTAAAGATGAAAAGATTAAAGAAGAAACCAAAATACTTATGGAAGCCAAAATAATTTTGACCTAGTTATATTAAGTTTTGTACAAGTCCATATGTCCATGTAAATCTAAACGTAATTTAAGTCTTTTATGTAACTCAAAAATTGAGGAGATTTAACATTCCACAGAATGGACATACAAGATTCAGTTTCTGATTCTGCATAATGTTACAAAACCATCACAGGGAAGTTGCAAGGCTTAAGTGAAGTAAATGAAGATAAAAAATACTCTATACTATAAAATAATATATAAATATTAAACATTTTTACTGAAAAGCACTTATTATGGGGAAAAAGCTTAATTCCCTGTCAAATTCTAGAAGATATAAGCAAAACACTTGCCTTGGTATGGAGAGAAAATTTAAAACTTTTCTTTCCTTTGATTCCTTATTACCATATATACCATATATACTTAGCTGATCCCTAAGTAGAGTAGTATAATATAATGGATCTGAAAAGATTTTGAACATTTAGGTAAAAGAAGTTATAACAGTAATAATATTTGTCTTTGTTTCTGTCATACTTAAAGTACGTTTAAATTCAACATTTGCAATGAACATTTTTTTTGTGTGTGATATTTCCACTCTCTGCATTTCCTCAGACCTATATTCACATACCCTTATGTGGAAGAAATGTGGCATATACTGTGTGTGTGTTTTAGGTTCTCACTATAATAATTACCTTTCTTTAAAGTACTTATCTACATCCAGGAAGAAGAAAATAACAAATTTTAATTTGAAGAGCACCACTATGATAGAAATGTATGATTTTGAGAATTATATCTTCCTTAAAAATTTTAACTTACTCAGGGTTTTTTATAGTTATGCTGACTATAAAATTTAACTACAAAGAAAAAAAACTTTAACTACATAGGTGTAAAAGAAAAGCATGCAAAAAGGTGTTCTTAAGACATTTTCAAACCAGTTAAGTATGAACCAAAAAGAATGACACACATATTGAAATATGTAATTTGTTTGAACCCTTTATGAAGTGGATTGCCTAAGGGGCACTTGTGATCCTGAAATGTCCCTGCAACCTTCCGAGAAATTGCAAAGAACATACAAGTTAGAATCCTGGAATATGAACATACCATTAAAGAATGATAATTATACTGTGACTTCACTTTTAAGAAACCTGGTTAACTGCAGGGTTTGTTTTCTTTTCATTAAATGACATACTGCAGTAAGAGGCAAGTTATCTGGGTTAATGGGAGTTAGTCCAACATTCAGGCAAGTGTGGGGCCTTGTACATTCTAGGTACTAAGTAAGGACTTGATGAATTCTGGTTAAATACCAACTGAAATGCCTCTGAGCCCTGAGACATTATTGGCAGAAACACCGAGAGGGTAAAAGACATCCCAGGTCTTAGGAGCCAATGTCAAATATATATTATCTTTAGAGGCTAGATACAGGTTTTTGTGGCTACTGCTAACATGTCCAGGGCTTTAGGCGCAGCTCTAGTCTAGATAAACCTTTCAGATATGACTTCCTATTGGCTATTTTCACATGATTTTCCGAAATTCAGTTCTTAGGTCTGGGAGAGCCTCTGTGCTTTTTTTCCCAGTTCAAATGATATCAGTTATCAGAGTGAAACTTATTTTGGGGGGGGGAGGGAGGGAAGGTAATGATATATTATGCCAGTTTCTTAAAGTTTTCTTTTTTTTTTAAGATGTTATTATTATTTTTTAACATTTTTATAGCTTTATTTTGTACATTTAATAATTGAAAATATAAACAATTAAAAACTAAAAAGTAAACACAGATGAATAAATATATACATTTCTCAATTAAATGTAATGGATACATGTAAATTTTTTTTTTTTTAATCAAACAATATATTATACAATATATTTGGTTCATAGTAACGCATTTATACAGTATTTGTCCTTTGTGTCTGGCTTGCTTCACGCAACATAATGTCCTGCAGGTTCATCCATGTTGCCATATGCTTTATGACTTCATTTCTTCTTACAGCTTAAAGCTTTCTATTTGACTAAATAATACAGTTTCTAGTGCAATTATTATTGAGAACTTGAAAGGATCATAATTAGTTCAATAAACACTTAACTGAGTACTTATTATGTGTAAATATTGTGCTAGAGGCTAAGAAAAAGAGAGGACTTAGGCATCCTAATGTGTAAGACAGAGCCAATTATGATATCTTATGATATGAACATTAATAGAAATAATTAAAAAGTGCGATGGGAAAGAGGCAGTAAAAAGGATAAGTTTTGCTTTGCTGAGTTAGGGAGGGCTTCATGGAATATATTTGAGCTGATGCTTGAAAGATGAGTAGAAACAGAAGGGAAAAGAGGGAAGGGAACTACATTTGTTGAGTTACTGTTATATGCCAGTAACATTCTTACATAGTTTAATTCTTTTAAGTAGATATTACCTTTATTTAAAGATTACAAATAGAGTTAAAACCTAGAGTATAAGTTACTAAGAGATAGTATAAGGGCTGAGAAGGGGTACTGATGTGTAGAATTTTTAATTAGCTTGACTGTAAAATTGTGGAAATGGATAGAGTTGACGGTAACACATTATAGTGAGTATAACTGACACAGCTGGTTCATAATTGGTAATGTGGCTGAAAGGGGTAGTCTAGGGATGTAAATGCAAGAAAGCTAGAGAATAATCTTGGGACTGAATAACACAGTGAACCTGGAGGTGGATGAAGATTGTAGTTAATAGAACAAATATAAGAATGTTCTTCTATGAACTAGAACAAATCACATCACTATTACAAGGTGGTAAGAATGTGGAGATGCATGGGAAAAATACAATTATTGTAACTTATGACTATAGTTAATAGCAATATTGTAATATTCTTGTGTCAATGTCAAAGAAGGTACCATGTTAATAATGGGGAAAGGGGTATGGAAAAAATATACCAAGTGTGCACTATGGACCATAGTTAGTGGTAATAGTCCTATGATGTTTTTTCATAATCTGTAACAAATGTTCCACAACAATGTAAGGTGTTCACAAGTTCTCTAAAAAAAAAAAAATATATATATATATATATATATATATACACATATATATATATGATGAAAACTGAGTTTAGAGAAGTTAAATAATTTTCCAACAAATCCATAGCTTTTAAGTAGTAGAGCTGGGATACAACCTCAAGCCTTGTCTATCTGGTTGGTGGCTTTTTCCTTGGTATTTCAAAATATAGGTGACATAAAGGTAACTCCAGCCTTAAAATTTAAGGGCAGAGTTGAACATGTACATACATGTATATACAGTATAAGGAAGAACGTAATTTTGGATCAATCCAGCAGCCCATCTTCTCCATGCTTACACATAGGGTGCTGAGTACTGCTAGAAAATAATTACACAGAATGGTACTACTATAAATATATGGGTATTCATTTTGAATGTGCTCTCAACACAGTGTGGCAATTCATTTATATTTCTGTAATACACATTGCTCATTATGTAGCCATTTCAAAATTCTATTTTCCTTAAAACTCTGACCCTATCATATCTCTTGCCATTAGGAAAGAGTCATTAGATGGGACCTCCCTAAATTCTTACCACCAAAACTACAAACTTATTTTTATTTTAACATAATCCTCCTTTCTACTTTTTAAAATGAAAAAGGTATCCCTTCTGTCTACAGCTAAATTCCAATACTTTACTCAATTGATTATCACTTTTCTTTTGTACTTTCAATATTTAGTTCCTTCCTATCACTACTTAAACTGGTTAACTCCCAACTCTGGGGAGTAAAGGCCCTTGATCTCATGCTTCCTTCTTGGTCATCCTATATTTTCTTACTCAGATATCTTGAGTTATCTATTTTACCCATGTCTACATTTCAACTTCTACTCTCTCATCAATTCACTACAATCTGTCCTTTAGCTCCACTGAAACTGCTTTAGTATCTTGTTAAATCCAAAGGACACTTTGTTTTTTACCTTTGTGTGACCTGATCTCTCGATAGCATATGCTAGTGCTAACAACTCCTTCCTCTGAATGGTTCTTCCTGGGCTTCCCTGACACTACTTTCTTTTAATATTCCTCCCATTTCACTGTCACTCCTCAATCTTCTTTGTGTAAGCACTTTTTTCTCTGCCCACTCCTCCATCCCTTAAACGTTGGTGCTCTTAAGATTCTGTTGCAACCCCTCTCACATCATTAGATAGAACAACTAGACAGAAGATCAACAAGGAAACAGAGAACTTGATAAACAAGTTAGACCTAACAGACATATACAGAACACTGCATCCAAACTCAGCGGGTTATACATTCTTCTCAAGTGCCCATGGATCTTTCTCCAGGATAGACCACATGTTAGGTCATAATATAGCTCTCAATAAATATAAAAAGATTCAAATTATACAAAGCACCTTCTCAGATCATAATGGAATGAAACTAGAAATCAATAACAGGAAAAAAGGAAATTTGCAAATGTGTGGAGACTGAACAACACACTCCTAAATATTCAGTGGGTCAAAGAAGAAACTGCCAGTGAAATCAGTAAATACATTGAGACAAATGAAAATGAGAACACAACGTATCAAAACTTATGGGATACAGCAAAGGCAGTCCTGAGAGGGAAATTTATAGCCCTAAATGCCTATATTAAGAAACAAGAAAGAGCTAAACTCAAAGATTTAACTGAACAACTTGAGAAACTAGAAAAAGAACAGCAAACCAATCCCAAAGCAAAAAGAAGGAAAGAAATAATAAAGATTAGAGCGGAAATAAATGAAAATGAGAACAGAAAAGCAATAGAGAAAATCAACAAAACCAAAAGCTGGTTCTTTGAGAAGATCAATAAAATTGACAAACCCCTCGCTAGACTAACAAAGGAAAAAAGAGAGAAGAGGCAAATAAATACAATCAGAAATGAAAGGGGGGAAATTACAAATGACCTCACAGAAATAAAAAGAATCATAAGAGGATATTATGAGAAACTATATGCCAACAAACTAGACAACCTGGATGAAATGGACAAATTTCTGGAAACTCCTAACTGACCTACACTGACACAACAATAAATAAAAGAACTTAACAAACCAATCACAATTAAGGAGATTGAATTCGTCATCAAAAATCTCCCAGCAAAGAAAAGTCCAGGACCAGATGGCTTCACAGGTGAATTCTACCAAGCATTTCTAAAAGAATTAACACCAATCCTGTTTAAACTCTTCCAAAAAATTGAAGAGGAGGGAAAATTACCCAACACATTTTATGAAGCCAACATCACCCTAATACCAAAGCCAGATAAAGATTCCACAAGAAAAGAAAATTACAGACCAATCTCTCTCATGAACATAGATGCAAAAATTCTCAACAAAATACTTGCAAATCGAATCCAACAGCATATCAAAAGACTTATAGATCACGACCAAGTGGGATTTATTCCTGGTATGCAAGGCTGGTTCAACATAAGAAAATCAAACAATGTAATACAGCACATTAACAAATTGAAGGAAAAAAACCACATGATCATCTCAATAGATGCAGAAAAGGCATTCGACAAAATCCAACATCCTTTTTTGATAAAAATACTTCAAAAGATAGGAATAAAAGGAAAATTCCTCAATATGATAAAAGGCATAGATGAAAAACCCACAGCCAACATCATACTCAATGGGGAAAGGTTGAAAGCTTTCCCCCTAACATCCGGAACAAGACAAGGATGCCCACTGTCACCATTGTTATTCAAAATTGTACTAGAAGTTCTAGCTAGGGCAATTAGACAAGACAAGAAAATTAAAGGCGTCCAAATAGGAAAAGAGGAAGTAAAACTCTCACTGTTGGGGATGACATGATCCTGTATTTAGAAAATCCTGAAGTATCCACAACAAAGCTACTTGAATTAATAAATGAGTTCAGCAAAGTGGCAGGATATAAGATCAACACGAAAAATCAGTAATGTTTCTGTACACTAGTACTGAACAATCTGAGGAGGAAATCAGGAGGAAAATTCCATTTTCAATAGCAACAAAAAGACTCAAATACCTAGGAGTTAATTTAACCAAGGAAGTACAGGACCTATATGCAGAAAACTACAAAACAATGCTAAAAGAAATTTAAAAAGACCTAAACAAATGGAAAGACATTCCGTGTTCATGGATTGGAAGAATAAATATCGTGAAGATGTCAATCTTGCCCAAACTGATTTATAGATTCAATGCAATACCAATCAAAATCCTAACAGCTTACTTTACAGAATTAGAGAAGGCAATTACCAAATTCATCTGGAAGGGTAAGTGCACCCGAATAGCCAAAAGTATTCTAAAAAAGAAGAGCAATGTCGGAGGAATTTCACTGCCTGACCTTGAAACATATTACAAAGCTACAGTGGTCAAAACAGCATGGTACTGGCATAAAGACAGACATATCGATCAGTGGAATAGAATTGAGAATCCAGAAATAAACCCTCACCTATACAGTCAACTGGTTTTTGACAAACCTACCAAGCCCACGCTGATGGGAAAAAACAGTCTCTTCAACAAATGTTGTTGGGAGAACTGGATATCTATAACCAACAGAATGAAAGAGGACCCCTATCTCACCCCCTATACAAGAATCAACTCAAAATGGATCAAAGATCTAAATATAAAAGCCAGGACCATAAAACTACTGGAAGAAAATGTAGGGAAACATCTTCAAGACCTTGTAGTAGGTGGTGGTTTCTTGGACCTCACACCCAAAGCACGTGCAACAAAAGAAAAAGTAGATAAATGGGACCTCATCAAAATTAAACACTTTTGCACCTCACAGGAATTTGTCAGAAGGGTGAAAAGGCAGCCAACTCAATGGGAAAAAATATTTGGAAATCACATATCTGATAAGGGTTTAATATCCAGGATATATAAAGAGATGTTATAACTCAACAATAAAAAGACAAATGACCCAATTAAAAAATGGGCCAAAGACTTGAATAGACATTTCTCCGAAGAAGAAATACAAATGGCAAAAAAACACATGAAGAAATGCTCAACATCACTCATGATTAGGGAAATGCAAATCAAAACTACAATGAGATATCATTTCACACCTATCAGAATGGCCACTATGAAAAAGACAGAGAACTACAAGGGTGGGAAAGGATGTGGAGAGATAGGAACACTTCTTCACTGTTGGTGGGAATGAAGGATGGTACAACCACTATGCAGGACTGTTTGGCAGTTCCTAAAGAAGTTGAATATAGACTTGCCACGTGACCTACAATACCACTACTGAGTATATACCCAGAAGAACTGAGAGCAGTGACATGAACAGACATCTGCACACCGATGTTCAGAGACACATTATTCACCATTGCCAAAAGTTGGAAACAACCCAGGTGTCCATCAACAGATGAATGGATAAACAAACTGTGGTCTATTCACACAATGGAATATTATGCAGCTGTAAGAAGAAATGAAGTCATAAAGCATATGGCAACGTGGATGAACCTGGAGGACATTATGTTGAGTGAAGCAAGCCAGACACAAAAAGACAAATACTATATGAATGCATTACTATGAACCAAATATATTGTGTAATATATTGTTTGATTCACAAAAAAAACAAACAAAAAACAAAGCAACAAAAAAATTTACATGCATCCATTACATTTAATTGAGAAATGTATATATTTATTCATCTGTGTTTACTTTTTAGTTTTTAATTGCTTATGTTTTCAATTATTAAATGTACAAAATAAAGTTAAAAAAAAAAAACATATTCTGTTGCAGGCCTTTTTCTGTTCTGTATATACTCTCACTAGTTCATTAAAGCTACTTCCACGATATAAAGTCCACCTTAATGCTGATGACTCTCAAATCTTTATTTCAAGACAAGCACTCTTTCTTAGGTCCCAGAACTTACATTGTTTAACTCTTCGCTGGATATATCCTCTTGGGTATTTTCTTGAGGTTTTCTTCCCCAACACTATTACCCCTGTGTAGGTTTTTTTTTTTTTTTTCTTTAAGAGGTACTGGGGATTTAATCCAGGACCTTGTACATGGGAAGCAGGCACTCAATCACTGAGCTACATATGCTCCTCAATGAGAGTTGGTTTTTTCGATTGTTTGTTTTTAGGAGGTATTAGGGATCGAATCTGGGACCTTGCACATGGGAAGCAGGCATTCAACCACTTGAGCTACATCTGCTCCCCACCCCTGTGTTCTTTGTGGTACCACTACAGACTAAGCAATGCAAACCAGAAAAACCTGGGCATCATTTCTTAGTCCTCTTGTCACTGTTCCCTAAACCCAATCAATCACCAAGCCCTGTGATTCTGCCTCCTGAATAACTTTCAAATTGGTCTATTTTTGTCAGAGTCCATTATCACCAGTCTAGGACAGGACAACACCACTACTCACTGAAATTACTGGAAAAGCTTCCTAAGGGGAGGCGCTTACCACTGGTTTTGCTCTTCTTTAGTCCATTCTCCATAGCTTAGCCAGTGTGACCGACATACCCACACTAGGTAAATATCTTCCTTAACTTTGTCCCTGCTTACCTCTCTAGACTCATCTGCTGCATCTCCCTACTGCTGGGAGATACTTTTCCAAGGGTCTCTTGTGTTTCTGCATGTTATGTGAGTAGGGGCACTGACTGCCTTTGCTCTGGACTATCTTGTCAAGGATATCTATACAGTGACCAACCTAGGAAGACAGAGATAGCATCTCCCTCTGCGGCAAGAGGTAGGCATGCTTACTGTCCAGTATAATAAGGAAAATGTCTCCCTCCAAGGCAGAAGGCAGTTAGGCTTATGAAACATTATAAAAGATGTGGCTCCCCTAAGCTTGGGATTCCTCTAGTGTAACATACCCTACTGTAGGTATATGGGTCACCTGGCCTTCTTCATGTTGCCCCTTGGGAATGTGGGCTCTGTGAACTGGCACAAATACTGATATACTGGCTATTGCTATTGGTATGAGTAAATAAAATTCTTTGTCTCTGACCTAGGAGTCTCATATCTTCTGCCAGCATCCATGAAACTGTGGCAGGCTAACTTGTTAGCATAAAGCTAGGGTAAAATCTCAGACTCTTTACTGTACTAGACAGCTACCTTAAACTCCAGTCATACTGAACTATTTTAGCTCCTAGAAAAGCACAATGCTCTTTCATCTAAGTTTTACATATGCTAGTCCCGAAATTGGAACACTTTCTCTTCCCTCCATCTTTGTCTGGTGAATTCCTACTCTTCTTTAGGATTGATTATTAACCATAGGTAATGACAGGGGGAAGGAATTACAGGTAGAGGAAATCAAATGAGTAAAGGCAAGCCCAGGATGTATATGTGTATGGGAGAGTTCAGGAATAGATAAGAATGGATAAGCATGTTGAAGGTTAGATCATAGATGGTACAAAATGACAAGTTAGGAGTTCTATATTTTTTTTCCCAGGGATATTGAAAATCCAGAAATTGTCTACTTTTGAGATGGCTTGCAGAATTAAAGAGGTGGGAGGAAGAAGGAAAAAAGGCTAAGGATTCAAGATCTAGCAACAAGCTACTGAAAAAAAGAATTTCTGGCTAGTGAGAAAGTCACATCTGAAATGAAAATAATTCAGAAATTTCAATGAAACATACCTATTAGCAATAGTCATATACCTCTCATCTTATTTAAAACACTGATTATTAAATGAAAAGTAACCATTTTACTCAATATTCTTCTAATAATTTTACTCAGTTCTTCTTAGAGGTGAAGGAAAAGTGGTGGACAGCAAGATTATAAAAATAGGTTAAAGAAGGGGGGGTGGAGTGGATGTGGCTGAAGCACTTAAGCGCCCGCTTCCCACATGGGAGGTCCTGGGTTAGGTTCCTGGGGTCTCCTAAAAACAAACAAAAAAAGCAACAACAAGCAAACAAACAAAAAAACCAACTCAGGGGAGCCAATGTGACTTAGTGGTTGGGCACTGGCTTTCCACATGCAAGGTCCCTGGTTCAAATCCGGGCCCCGGAAAAAAAAAGGGGGGGGCAAGATGGCGGCAGAATAAGGAGCTCCAAGAGTCAGCTCATCCTATAGTATAGTTAGTAATCAGCCAGAGCTATCTAAATCGCCTCTTTGGCAGACCCAGGAGACCAGAAGAGCATCCTGCAGCATACTTGGAAGAACGGAAGGAAGAGATTGCTCATCTGCAATGAAGATTTGTGAATAGAGCATGACATGCCCAACCCTCACTGGCAGTGCAAGCCGCCCTGGGAACTATTCCCTGGCTGAAGCTGAAAGCTCCATTTCCCAAAAATGGAGGAGGAAGAGACGGTTGGGCACCGATTTCAGCTACTGATTATTCGGCTGGCTAAAGTCCAATCCTAAGAACAGCTAAAGTTTGAGCCTGTCCAAATTGGAAAGAGGCTGGTAGCCTCCATTTTAACTCTGCTCCCGGCATGAATGATGTGGGATTGACTGAAAATCACAGTGAAGATAGGGACAAGCTTCTATCCACCCAGGTCAGATTTGCAACCCTAGCTTAGGTTCCAGCCCTACCTCCAGCAGGTAGGAAGCTGGGGTGACCTGCACCAGGCTCTCTGGGCAACTGCAGGCATTTTCGGGCTGCATGGACTAGATTGATGGGCAAACTGTATATACATCTCAGAACCCAATAAGATAGGAGGGGGGCGGTGTTTCCTCAACCTCTCTAGGCAACTGCAGGCACTTTGACCTGCATGGACTAGAGTGTTGAGCACTCCTGTGGATCCATCCCTGCCTTGGACAGGGCAAAAGGGACAGTGCTCCCTCAGTCTTGTCAGGCAATGGCAGGTGCTTTTGGCCTGCACAAACTAGATTATTAACATATCTCTGGCTCTATTCCTACCCCTGACAGGGCAGGAAGAGGGACAGTGCTCCCTCACCCTCTCTGGGCAACTACAGTCAAATTCAGCCTGCATGGACTAGATTGCTGGGCACACTGAAGGTTCCAGTCCCGTCCATAGCAGGGGAGGAGGGGGGCCAGTGTTTCTTCAGTCTACCTGGGCAACTGCAGTCAGTTTTGACTTGTACGGCTTAGTTTGCTGCTCACACCTGCTGCTCCATCCCCACCCCAGGTGAGGGAAGGAAGGGGCGTGGAACTTTATCAGTCTCTCCGGGCAACTAAGGACAGTCTTGGCCTGCAAAGATTGGATAACTGCGCATAGCTGTGGCGCCTTCTCTACGCCTGGAAGAGAAAGGTGGGAGAAGCTTCATCAGTTCCTGGAGCAATGCAGGCAGCTTCAGCCTCCATGGTTTACAGTATCAACTGTATCCTCAGCTCCTATTCCACAACCAGCAAAGGAGAAAGGGCAAGAAACAAAGATTTCCCACTGAGATTGGGAACAAGAAAAGGATGCCCATTGTTACCACTGTTGTTCAATATAGTGCTAGATGTTCTAGTAGAGCAACCAGGCCAAAGGAAAAAAAAAAGGCATCCAAATTGGAAAGGTAGAAGTAAAACTGTTGCTATTTGCAGATGATACGATCCTATACCTAGAAAATCCTGAAAAATATACAATAAAGCTATTAGAGTTAATAAACGAATTCAGTAGAGTGGCAGAATTCAAGATTAATACACAAAAATCAGTAGTGTTTCTATATACTAGTAACGAGCAATCTGAGGAAGAGTCAGGAAAAAAATTCCATTTAATAGCAACAAAATGAATAAAGTATTTAGGAATAAACTTAAGCAAGGACATAAAGCACTTGTATTCAGAAAATTAAATTGCATTGCTAAAAGAAATCAAAGAAGACCTAAATAGATGGAAGAGCATTCCATGCTCATGGATTGGAAGACTTAATGTCATTAAGATGTCAATTTCTACCCAAACTGATATAAAAATTCAATGCAATCATTATAGAAATTCCAATAGCCTTTTTATAAAGAAAAGGGCAACTCAATTATCAAATTTATTTGGAATGATAAGGGAACCTGAATAGCCAGAAACATCTTAAAAAGGAAGAACGAAGTTGGAGAATTCTCACTTCCAGACTTGAAATTATATTACCTAGCTAGTAAAAACAGCATGTATTGGCATAAAATAGACATACAGACCAATGGAACCGAACTGATGGTTCAGAAACAGACCCTCACCATCTATGGTCGAATGATGTTTGACAAGGCTGTCAAACCCACTCAGCTGTGGCAGAACAGTCTATTCAACAAATGGTGCTGGGAGAACTGGATATCTATATCCAAAAGAAAAAGGACCCCTACCTCACACCTTATACAAAAATTAATTCAAAATGGATCAAACACTTAAATATAAAAGTGAGAATCCTAAAACTTCTGGAAGAAAATATAAAGAAACATCTGCAACACCTGGTGGTAGGTGATGCATCTTAAACCTTACACCAAAAGCACGAACAACAAAAGAAAATTGGATAAATGGGACCTCCTCAAATTTAAACACTTTTGCACTCAAAGGACTCTGTCAAGAAGGTGAAAAGGCAATCCACCCAATGTGAGAAAATATGTGGAAAACACATATTTGATAAGGGTTTGATTTCCATGCTATATATAGAGATCATAGAATTCAAAATTGAAAAAGCAAGCAATCCAATTAAAAAATGGGCAAAAGACTTAAATAGATATTTCTCCCAAGAGGAAATACAATTGGCAAAAAAGCACATGAAAAAGGGTTCAATATCACTAGCTATTAGGGAAATTCAAATCAAAACTTAAATGAGATATCATCTCATACCTCACAGAATGGCCATTATTAAAAAAAAACAGGAAACAACAAGTGCTGGAGAGGATGTATAGAAACAGAAACACTCTTGAATTCACTGTTGGTGGGAATGTATAATGGTACATCCTCTGTGGAAGACAGTTTGGCGGTTCCTCTGGAAGCTAAATATAGAACTGCCGTATGATTCGGCAATCTGTCTACTAGGAATATATCCAGAAGAACGGAAAACAGTGACATGAATAGACATTTGCACACCAATGTTCATAGTGGCATTATTCACAATTGCTAAAAGATGGAAACAACCCAAGTGCCCATCAATCAATGAATGGATAAAAAAACGTGGTATATAAGTATGATAGAATACTATGCTGCTGTTAAGAAGAAATGAGGGGGCGGATGTGGCTCAAATGGTTGGGCGTCCGTCTGCCATATGGAGGGACCTGGGTTCAATCTCCGGGACCTCCCGGTAAAATTAAAAAAAATATACATATATAGAAGGCGCATGGGCTGCCAGGCTCTGTGTGCCGGTGAGCCGCCAGGCCCTGGGAGCCACGCAGTAAGATGACGACATAACTAGAGAGAGACACAGGGAAGAGACAAGATGAGATGCTCCGAAAGTGCCGAAAGCCAGGAACCGGGGTGGCGCAGGTGGCAGAACACCTCTCTCCTACATCAGAGGTCTCCGGGATCGAATCCTGGTGAAGACTGGAGGAGGAGGATGAGAAGAGATGGCAGGAAACAGACACAGAGAATTGCCCGGCGAATGGACACAAAACAGCAAAATGGGGAAGGGGGGTTTAAAATGGATAAAGTAAATAAATAAATCTTAAAAAAAAAAAAAAAAAATCCATGTAAACGGTGAAGTTTTACATTCCAAAAAATGTGATTAAAAAAAAAAGAAGAAATGATATTGGGATACTTATGATAACATGGATGAACCTTATGCATTATGCTAAGGGAAATAAGCCAGACACAAAAGGACAAATATTGTATGGTTACACTAATATGAACTAAATATGAAGAATAAACACAGAGAGTTAAAACCTAGACTGTAGGTTACTCAGAGGTAGGATGAGAACTGAGAAGGGGTACTGATGCTTAATGTTTGTAGAATTTTCAATTAGCTTGACTGTAAATGGATAGAGTTGATGGTAACACATTATAGTGAGTATAAATAACATGGTTGGTTTATAAATGGGGCTGTGGCTGAAAGGGGTAGTCTAGGGATGTAAATGTCAACTAAAAGAAAGTTAGAGAATAATCTAGGGACTGAATAACCGTGAACCTGAAGGTGGACGGAATATTGTGGTTAATAGTACAAATACAAGAATGTTCTTCAATGAACTAGAACAAATCTACATCACTATTACAAGGTGGTAAGACTATGGAGATGCACGGGAAAAAAACAGTAACTTATGGACTGTAGTTAACAGCAATATTTTAATATTCTTACATCAATACCAAAGAAGGTACTATATCAACGCTAAGGGTCAATAACATGAGGGTATGCTATTTTTTCTTCTGGACTAAGGAAAACATTCAGAGGTTTACTAGGTGATGATTGCACAACTCTGTGGTGAAAGTAAGAGCCGCTGAGTGTACACTTTGGAAAGAATGTACAAGGTGTGGGACTGTATAACACAGTGAACCATGTAGTAGAAGATGGACTGTGGTTAACAGAACAAATACGAGAATGTTCTCTCAGGAATTATAACAAATGCACAATACTAATACATAGTGTTAATAATAGGGGGTGTATGGAAAAAATATACCAAGTGTATGCTATAGACCACAGTAGTAATAGTTTGATCATGTTTTTAAAAAAATCTGTAACAAATGTTCCACAACAATGTAAGATGTTGGTAGAGGGGTGATGTATGGGAATTCTATACATTATGTATGATTGTTTTGTAAGCTCACAACTTCTCTAATAAAATAAAGAAAAAAATAGGTTAAAAATTCAGTTGGAATAAATAAATACTTCATATTTATGTGGCAGTGTAGGTGAAAGAATTGTTACTTGGTAGCTGGAAGAAAAATGCAAAATGATTATATATCTTATATATATATACCTTATATATAATTTATACATTTTTAAAAATACACTATTATATGTACTATTTTTTTTTTTTTTTTTGAGGTTCCGGGGCCAGAGATTAAACTGGGACCTCATATGAGGGAAGCCAGCGCTCAACCACTGAGCCACACAGGCTCCCCTGAGTTGGCTTTTTCATTTTTCTGCTTGTTGTTTTGTTTTTGTGTTTTCAGGAGGTACCAGTACCAAACTCAGGACCTCCATGTGGGAAGCAGGCACTCAACTGCTTGAGCCACATCCACTCCCCTATATAATATATATATATATATATATTTTTTATTTTTTTATTTTTTTTTTAAAGATTTATTTATTTCTCCCCACCCCTTTGTTTGCATTTGCTGTATCTATTTGTTGTGTGCTGGTCTTATTTTTAGGAGGCACCAGGAACTAAAAGGTGGACCTCCTATGTGGGAGGGAGGCACCCAATTGCCTGAGTTCCCAGCTCTGTTGTGTCTCTCAATATGTTTTTCTTCCAATCGCCTAAGCTCCCAGCTTTGTTGTGTCTCTCATTATGATTTTCCTCCTTGCATCTCTTGTTGCATCATCTTGTTGCGCTAGCTCGCTGCGCCAGTCCATCATGTCAGTTCACTGTTTTGCTTGTCCTCTCTAGGGGGAACCGAACCATGGACCTCCCATGTGGTAGGTGGGAGCTCAATTGCCTGAGCCACATCTGCTTCCTTAAACATACTTTTAAAATAATTTATATCTCTAAATTTAATTTACTGTTTGTATGAAAATACAGAAAAACACATTTTAGTAATGATGAAAAATTATTTTTGAGACTGTACCTTATTAAAACTGGAGGCTTTCAAACTTGTCATATTATGAACATTAAGGACACACTACATGAGTGTCAGTTAACTTGAGCAGAATAACAGAGAGAAGACTATATAAGATACAAAAATTAAGACAAAACAACATTAGACATTAATTAATTTAAATAAAAGTTGATTACTGCAGCAGTTTGGCATTATTTATGAATTCCAAAAATAGATATTGGATTATGTTTGTAAACTGGTCTGCTCCAGACCATACTGGATTCAGAGGTTTCACTTTTACGTGATTAAATTATGATTAGGATTTTGGGCCATGTCAGTAGGATGTTGAGTCCCTGCCCCCTTGGTGGGCAGGGACTTACAGACAAACCACACTGCAGAGAAGGGAGTTTTGGAGTTTTAAGCTGGAGCCTGGGAAGTAAACACACAGCAGAGAGCAGAGGAGCTGAGCCCAGAGAGAAACAAGCCCTGGGAAGAAAGGAACCCATGAAGCCTGAACTCTTGCAGATGTGGGTGGCCATCTTGCTCCAACACGTGGCAATAGACTTTGATGAGGGAAGTAACTTAACGCTTTATGGCCTGGTAACTGTAAGCTTCTACCCCAAATAAATACCCTTTCTAAAACTCAACAAATTTCTGGTACTCAGCACCCCTTTGGTTGACTATTACAATTACTATAACAAATTCTTTCATAAAGAATCAGTGTACCACTAAATGGGCACAGTCAAGCTAAGTCATTCCACCTTCTAGCATAATGCCTAGGATAATAACAACAAAAACCACTAGCACCACATCCATAACAATGACTTAATTTATATATGTGCCAGGGACTGTTCTAAGCCCCTCTCTTTTGTTAATTAACTCATCTAGTCCTCACAACAATGCTATGAGGTTAGTGTTAGAATCCTCATTTGATAAGTGAGGCACAGAGAAGTTAAATAACTCATCCCAAGACACATAGCTAATAAGTGTTAGAGCAACTAAGTATAGAATGTTAAGGGTCAGTAATAGGAGGGTATGTGACTTTTTCTTTTGGACTATAGAATGCTGCCTCTCTATTCTAGAATGCATAAGATGCTCAGCAAATATTTGCTGAATAGTTTAAGAGTATCATAAAGAAAAGAAGTCTCGAGAACATTATCTGTAAATAAGTCTAAATCACTTCTAGATTATCACTTAGAGGAAACAAGAAGGGGATTAAGAGTTATTCAGGGGAAGCGGCTGTGGCTCGATCAGTGGGGCTCCCGTTTATCATATGGGAGGCCCCGGGTTCGGTTCCTGGGGCCTCCTGGTGAGGGCAGGCCCGCCCGCACGGCGTGGTTGGCTGACCCGGCGAGCGCAAGCAGCAAGGGGGGGATAAATGAATAAATAAATAAACTCTTTATTAAAAAAAAAAAAAAAAAAGATTTATTCAGTACCAAATGAGATACAAAACACTGTGCTAAATAGTCACATTTGTTCCTTCATTTTAAATGTCAGTGACTAACAGTTAATAGATATTAAGTTACTCAAAGTAATACAAAATAAAACCATAACAACAAAAAAAATAAAAAAAAACCCACAAAAAACAAAAACAAAAGCAAAGTAATACAACTAGAAAAGCTGGATCCTGGATTTCAAACTGTCCAATTTGAAAGTTGATTCCCTTTCCACTATTATCAGAGGGTCTTCCAATTTATGAGATAAATGTTTAGAAAAAGAGTATTTCTGGGGTCAGATGTGGCTCAACTGGTTGGGCGTCTGTCTCCCATATGGAGGGACCCGGGTTCGATCCCCGGGACCTCCCGTTTAAAAAAAAAAAAAAAAAAAAAAAAAAGAGTATTTCAGTCTGAACACTTATTATAGCTTACTAATTGGTCAAGCAACAAGAGAATCAGGCAAAAACCTGCTGAAAAGAAAAATTATGGTGCTTATGGATGTATATTGAGGAAGACACATTTACCATCATGTACTGATTATTCTGTCAGTTATTTTCTTGAATCACTTATCTATGGATAATCATCCTTAAAATATCTCCAAAAGACATTAGAAAAAGGATTATACATCAGCTTTTTAAAAATGAGGTAAGGGGAAGCAGATGTGGCTCAAGCAATTCAGCTCTTGCCTACTACATGGGAGGTCCTGGGTTCGGTTCCTGGTGCCTCCTAAAGAAGAAGAACAAGACAGCGAGCTGATGCAACAAGATGACACAACAAGAGACACAAGGAGGAAAACATAATGAGAGACACAACAAAGCAGGGAGCAGAGGTAGCTCAAGCAATTAGGTGCCTCCCTCCCACATGGTAGATCCCGGGTTTGGTTCCCAGTGCCTCCCTAAAAGGAAGATAAGCACACAACGAACAGACACAGCAAATGCAAAGAACAAGGGTTTGGGGAGAAATAAATAAATAAATAAATCTTAAAAATAAAAAAAATTGATGTAAGTATTCTATTAGATGTTGGCTGATTAGAGAAGATATTTTTTCTCTTCTCAAAAGCATTTATTTAGGGAAGCGGCTGTGGCTCAATCAGTAGGGCTCCCGTTTACCATATGGGAGGCCCCGGGTTCGGTTCCCGGGGTCTCCTGGTGAAGGCAAGCCCGCCCACACGGCATGGTTAGCTGACCCAGCGAGCACAAGCAGCAAGGGGGGGATAAATGAATAAATAAATAAAAATCTTTAAAAAAAAAAAAAAAAGCATTTATTTATTTACTTCTTTATTTTTTTTATTAACTTACTTACTTATTGGATGTACTGGGGATTGAATCCAGTACCTCGTATGTGGGAAGCAGGTGCTCAACCACTGAGCTACACCTGCTCCCCCAAGAGCTTATATTTAAAAGACATGTGACCAAATACATACAAAGAAAAGAACAATTAGAATTTCCAAAGGAGATCAGCAAATTTTGCTTCATTAAGGCAAAAATGAATGAATACAAATGGATAAAAATTTAAAGCAATTAATTAAGACTCATGAGGGGTAGGCTTAACAACAACAAAAAAACAACCCTTTCTAAACAATCACATTTCCTATATTCATAATCTTTTCAAACTGAATGTTTTTTTTTTTTTTTTTTTTTTTAAAGATTTTATTTATTTACTTTATCCATTTTAAACCCCCCTTCCCCATTTGCTGTTTTTGTGTCCATTTGCTGGGCAATTCTCTGTGTGTGTTTCCTGCCATCTCTTCTCATCCTCCTCCTCCAGTCTTCACCAGGATTCGATCCTGGAGACCTCCGATGTAGGAGAGAGGTATTCTGCTGCCTGCGCCACCTCAGCTCCTGGCTTCTGGAGCTTTCGGAGCATCTCGTCTTGTCTCTCCTCTGTTACGTCATCATTCTGCTGCATGGCTCCCGGGCCCGACAGCTCAGCGGCACACAGAGCCTGGCAGCCCATGCGCCTTCTATATATATATATTTTTATTTTACCGGGAGGTCCCGGGGATCGAACCCAGGTCCCTCCATATGGCAGACGGACGCCCAACCATTTGAGCCACATCCGCCCCCCCTGAATGTTTTTTTGCAGCCCTGCTACTGTTGTCTAAAAGTGAGATCATGTCAGTTGATTTTTTCCTTTTACCTTTTTTTAAATTTTATCCAATTATTTAAGGTTTTATATTTATTTTACTTATAACTAAAAGGTCTTATTTATACTATGAGTAAAGACATTTAATGATAAAATAGATCACGAACCACTTGGAAGAAACAGAAAAAGTTACTCTGAGGCATCAAAAGTGAAAGGGAAGAGATCTCTAGTCCACCCCTGTCCCAATCAAGATGTGGAATGAGACACTCCAGGGCTCCATCCCCCGACAGAAGCCTTGCAGAACAAGCAGAACTGGCAGACGCATCTTTCTTAAAGTTTCAGAAAATAGTTACAGGATTGCAAAAACAGTGAGAGTGCCAAATCAAGAAAAAGGCAACTTAAAAATGGTATGATCTCCTGCTGCCCTTGTTGGCTCCTCCTTCAACTCCTCATGGGCTAGGTGTTGAGCTGGCATATGATCCTAGTGCATGTCCCTGGCCCCAGTTCCAGAGGGAGGAGAGAAACCTTTGTGTACATACTAGGATGCATGTTTGTCTGTGCCAAGGTCTGCAGTCAGCATGAAAGACTGAACCAGGGCACCTGTCACAGGTTCACTGTCCCAGAACATGCAGAAGAACATAGGAGAACAGTCAAATCACACTGCCTAGGGCAAAAGAGTGCAAGCTGTGGTATGCAGAGTGTTGCACCTGGGATCATGAGGAAACACTCTTTCCTAGTTGAATGATAACATTAATATCCATGTAAACAGAGGAATTCCTAGGACCATGAGTGCAAGACCAAGACAAGATGCATGCACAGAAAACAGGAAGTACTTATGCTTTTGCCTTGGGCTTTTCTATGAACTCACTGTACGTCTAAGCTCTAAAAGAGAGCACTTCCACAGGGCAGTCTAGAAAGGCTGAGAAAGGTGTTATCTCCCCCACCCCCTTTTGTTTTAATGTTAGCAAAATTCAAGGAAAACTCTTATAACACTAGCTGGATAAGGTCTTAAGGAACAGACAGCTGAGAGTCTAAATTCCAGTGATAACTCATTAAAGCATCAAAATGACCAGGTTGCAATAAAGGATTATAAAAACATTCAAAGAAACAGGAAGTGGTGGCTGAGGTAAAGAAGATGATTAAAGAAATGGAAATCATCAATGAGGAGGACCAGACTCTAGGGCCTTCCAGAGAAAGATTTTTTCAAAAAACTCCTAAATATACTCAAAGAGCTGAAGGTAAACATGGACAAAGAATTAAAGGAAATCAGGAAAATGATAGATGAACACAAAGAGAATATCAAAAAAGAAATAGACATTATAAAAAGGAACCAAACAGAGTTGAAGACCATAGTAAGAGAAATTAAAAATTCCCTAGAGACTTCCGGGAAGATGGCGGACTAGTAAGACACGGGGATCTCTTCTCCAGAAAAATAGCTAGAGGACAAGCTGAAACATCCCCGAAAAAGATCTTCTAGGGTTTAGGACAGCAGGTGAAGGCTGCACACCACCTAGAGGAGAGAGGGACAGAAGAGGGAAATCGCGACAACAGAACCGTGAGTTACAAGTAGCAGCTTCTGCTGCTGCTGGCACCCTCCCCCACACTCTTCAGAATTCTCGGACCTCTGGGCCTGCGACCACAGACAAAGGGGGCTTCAGGGATCTGCCACTCCCGGAAAGGGGAGAGAGAGGGACACAGCCTTAGGCTGAAATTTGGGCTGCGGAGCCCCACGGACCCTTCTACAGGACCCTTCCACACGGCGGTTTGCCCTGGAAGCCTAGAAAAGACTGGAGAAATTCGACCCTCGCAACCTCCCTCTCTTCTAGCCTGGACTAATTGTTGAGAACTCCACGGGAGAGAGGAGAGAGAGCCTGGGGCTGACCCTGCTTTGGACTCCCAGGTTTGGTCTGCCCTGTCCCTAGAGCCCTTCCAGGCTGGGTGGGGCTGTGCCATTATTTGCTTGGAGCCTGCAAGGGGCTAAAGATATACAAACCTCCCAATCTCCTCCTCTACTAACAGGAACTGATTGTTGAGGATTCAGAAGCGAGTGGAAATATTTCCTAGCTGGGAAAAGGGGGGTGCTATGAGAGAAGTCGGGAGAACTGTCTCAGAAAGTTTGAATCACAGGGCTCTTAGCCCCCAGACAGGAAGCTCTATCACATTGATCTGGCCTGTGTCACAACAAATACGCTCTGACCAGGCATTGAATTGAGAGCTGCCAACATGTGCCATCTCCTGGCAGACCAAGGAAGTGCACATAAGAAAATTAATAAGTAAGGGAGGCTTTTCCTGGCCTCTATAGCCTCCCTGCCCAAGGCCCTAGGAAATGACTCTACAACCAATTACTGGGTCCAGTGCCCAGTTTTGAGCAACCAGCAGAACAATCCTAACAATCACGGTTGAGCAAAAAATCAAAGAGCTGTGGTAACTCACAGCCTCCTGCCACTAAAACCCCATAAAAGAGAAAGAGATAGAGCATCTAAGTAAAATACAAACTAACCAGATGCCTAAGCACCA
>JAKSZT010054334.1:33447968-33533055 GCA_026826555.1 Tolypeutes matacus
AAATGGATCAAAGATCTAAATATAAAAGCCAGGACCATAAAACTACTAGAAGAAAATGTAGGGAAACATCTTCAAGACCTTGTAGTAGGTGGTGGTTTCTTGGACCTCACACCCAAAGCACATGCAACAAAAGAAAAAGTAGATAAATGGGACCTCCTCAAAATTAAACACTTTTGCACCTCACAGGACTTTGTCAGAGGGTGAAAAGGCAGCCAACTCAATGGGAAAAAATATTTGGAAATCACATATCTGATAAAGGTTTAATATCCAGGATATATAAAGAGATGTTACAACTCAACAATAAAAAGACAAATGACCCAATTAAAAAATGGGCCAAAGACTTGAATAGACATTTCTCCGAAGAAGAAATACAAATGGCAAAAAAACACACGAAGAAATGCTCAACCTCACTCATGATTAGGGAAATGCAAATCAAAACTACAATGAGATATCATTTCACACCTATCAGAATGGCCACTATGAAAAAGACAGAGAACTACAAGTGTTGGAGAGGATGTAGAGAGATAGGAACACTTGTTCACTGTTGGTGGGAATGCAGGATGGTACAACCACTATGGAGGACTGTTTGGCAGTTCCTAAAGAAGTTGAATATAGACTTGCCACGTGACCCTACAATACCACTACTGGGTATATACCCAGAAGAACTGAGAGCAGTGACACGAACAGACATCTGCACACCGATGTTCAGAGACACATTATTCACCATTGCCAAAAGCTGGAAACAACCCAGGTGTCTATCAACAGATGAATGGATAAACAAACTGTGGTCTATTCACACGATGGAATATTATGCAGCTGTAAGAAGAAATGAAGTCATAAAGCATATGGCAACATGGATGAATCTGGAGAACATTATGTTGAGTGAAGCAAGCCAGACACAAAAGGACAAATAATGTATGGATGCATTACTGTGAACCAAATATATTGTTTAATATATTGTTTGATTAAAAAAAAATTTTTTTTACATGTATCCATTACATTTAATTGAGGAATGTATATATTTATTCACCATGTTTAAAAAAAAAAAAAATTCCCTAGAGGGTTCAACTGCAGATTGGTGCTGGCAGAAGAAAGAATCAGTGGACTTGAAGATAAAGACAATTTAAATAATCTAGTCTGAGGAGTAGGAAGAAGAAAGAATGAAGAAGAGTGAACAGAACTTGAGGAACTTGTGAGACACCACCAAGTGTACCAATATATATGTATTGCATTATGGGAGCCCCACAAGGAAAATAAAGAGAGGAGGGGTAGAGAGAATATTCAGATAAATAATGGCTGAAAACTTTTCAAATTTAATGAAAGATACAAATATATATATCCATACAAAACAAAGAGAGATCACACCAGATTTTGTTTTAATCTTCTATAAAGGCAGAAGGCATGACATTAAATTATGCCTTAATGAAAGCAGTTTTCTGAGGAGCGCTATCTTGGCCGCTACTCTGCTTAATGAAGGTTTTACTGAATACAGGGACAGAATTTTGGAGAATTTAGATTGGAGAGTATGGACAGATGGAGTTCTCAATTCAATTTATGATCAAATCATTTAGCTAGTATTTGTTGTGCAAATACTCTAAGGTAATACATTTGCCCATCCCAGTTGAGCTTTGTAGGCCGAAAAGGCAATCTGAAAAATACTATTTTTCTCCACACCTACTGTCTTGTCACATTTTTATCATTTTTCCTTAATATTAGAATAATACATTTTCTTTGAAAAAAAATTGAGAATAAAAGTCATTTAATACACCATTCATAATTCCAGAAATAACTTTTACTTTTCTAAGAATATGCAAACAACACAACTATTTTTGACTGTATAAGTGCTAAAAATTCATAGCATAAGAGGCTATTTTATCATTTCTTGAAATCTAGGATTTTGAATTTTTAGACTATGATTGAATCCCTAACATGAAAACTAGTATTTTTGAGCTAACCTCAAAATAAAAATCTTCAGTGGCCATGCCTCAGATGTCCTAGAATTGTAAACCTGAATTGTCTGGTTTTCTTATTTCATTTAATACATAATTTATAACTACATAAACGAGTTGGTGATCTCATTTCATATTACATGACCATATATAGTCGTATCAGAACTAAGTGACCCTCTTAAAAAGTTACAGGTAAAGCTGCCCAATGCAAAAAAGAAAATGAAAAAGTTTAAAATGTTCATCTGGTCTCTTTAAGAATTCCTCATTTAAATAATAAAAATTCAGCTAATTGAAACTGTGACTCATATTAGAGAATTTTCCCAGGGTTCCGACTAGGGTGAGGCAAGCTAGTAAACTGTGAGGCAAAATTTAAGGAGGCACTGGCTCTCAGGTGTTCACCCTGCACTTTACATGTCTCCAAGAGCTACTTCCTCCTTAAATTTTGTGTCTTAGGTGCCTTGCTTGCTTCATTCTAGTCATGGCCCTGGTTTGCATTTTCAATAAATTATTGAGTTATTCTTATCCAATTGCTGTCCATTGGCTATTCTAAGCACAATATGATCCTCAGTGGAACAAAGTGAATACATCAAACCTGCAGACCTGTTGTTTCATCAGGTAAACGTTCAAGTGTATGGCCAAGCATTTTATAGGTCACCAGCTACTCTACTTCTACTTAAACAGTTTGTACATGCTTTTGTATCTGCATACATGATACAAGTTGGTATTAAACTATTTCTTAGAAAATTATAAAAAATTTGTATAAGATTTGGTTTATTAAACTTTTGTACTTTGAAAAGAACAAATTCTTTTCTTTCTTTCTTTATTTTTTATTTTTTATTTTTTTAGCTGTTTATATTGGTTTAATCCAAGTCAAATGTAGTTTACAAAGGGAAAGGACAAGTACCTTTGTATAGAATATACAGACACAGCATCACACCATGGGGCCCATGTGGGGGGGTGGGAAGACAACTTTTCCCTGGGAACAGCAGCTCTAATCCCAGGAATGGTTCTCAGTAGAAGGCTGGGTAGCCAGGAGCACCCTCATGCAGTCCCAATCTCAGCCCCTGCTTCTGCTCGGTTCCCATTTCCTGAACTCCACCCCCCAACTCCTTATAAAGAGCCCCATGAGCTAAGACTAAGGAGAGGATCATGTCCCTTGGGGCACGTGACTCATGTCTGAGAGAAGAAATATACACCACTGAACACCAAGCACATGGGAGAGGGAAGGGACACCATAGGGGGAGGGAGAGGCAGGCACCCAGGAGGTGGATAGGCCGAGCCCCCAGCCAGCTCTGAAGGAGGCACTGCTTCCAGGTGTTCTTAGAAAAAGAAGGAAATCATACAACCAAAGGGGGAGGGGATGGGATAGAGGGCGAGGAGTTGCCCCATTTATACACAACATTGTAAACATACACGGTCTATATTACATGTGCTTCAGTCTGGTGTTTGCATGTCTGTCTGTCTGTCTTTCAGTCTGGGGGCTGGATCTTAGGAGCCTTGTCCCCTGCTCCTCCCACCCCCGCCTCCCTGCCCCACCCTGGAGCCTGGAAAAGGTATGGTTCCCAAACTTGGTGGAAGCCTCCATTCTGGCTCCAGAATCCTATGTGTCGTGTGTGTGTGTGTGTATGTGTGTGTGTGTTGAGAGAAAGAGAGTATGTGCATGTATGTACACGGGGAGCCTGTGTGCAAGTATGTACAAGGGGAGGGGCCACTGTCACAGAGGCTGGGGGCAGGTGGGCTGCCGAGGCAAGGACTGCCTGGGATGGCTAGCTCACAAGTAGATCCTCCGCAGGTCTCCAGGTGCTGTGATGGTATTGCACTGAGGGCAGAGCTTCTTGGCACCCAGGGTCCGCAGCCAACACTCCTCGTAGTGCACATGCCAACACTGGATGGATGTTAGGGGTATCGAGTACGAGTCCATGCAGATGAGGCATTTGTACCGGTCCCCACGAGATAGTTGCCGTTCAAGCTCCCTGACTCGAGCCTTCAGGGCCTCGAAGGTGGTCACAGCCGAGTCTTCTGTGATTTTCTCGATGTCACTATTCTTGCAGGTCTTCTGCATGGCCTCCTGCTTGCTGCTCTCACCGCTGCTGGTGGATGGCATCTCATCATTGGCCCATTTAGAGAACTCAGGCGTGATGCGTGTGCTGGGAGGGCCACCATTTAGGACTGCACCCCGGAGTGCCTCTCTCTCCTTGGCTTCACTAGGCTCCTCGCCTGTGCAGGGGATGATGTCAGCCTCTGTGTATTGTGGCTTCCCATACTCCAGAGTGTCATCCCCATCCACATCCAAGTCAGCATCACTGTCCGGGTTCTCTTTGCCGCTGCACATGACGAAGCCAGAGCCTCGGAAGCCACCTTCCAGGAGAGTGGTGGCCCGTATTCGCTTCTGCCCGCACCACTCATACTCCTCAAAGCGGTTGCTATTCTCATGTTCAATGTCCACGGCGTCATCTTCAGCCATGCAGGAGCCTTCCCTCTTAGAAAGGCAATGCTCCACATGCCTACTCATCTCCTGCTCCGATCCTGCCAGGGGGCGGTTGCACAGGGGACATACCTGCCCTTCATCTTGCTTCCTCCTTTTCATTTTCCCAATCCGAGTATTCAGTCGGGTCTGCCGGTTGGCTCGCCCTCGCAGGAAGGTTTCCTCCCTCCCGCCGGCCCCCCTGCTGCGCCGGCCGCTCCGGGCCCTCGGCATAGCCGCCGGGGGCTGCTCTAACGGGACCCCGTGGCCGCCGCGCGGAGCCGCCCCAGCCCGGGCCTCCGGCACTCCGGGCCCCGCGGCCGCCCGGCCAGCGAGGGCGGCGATGCGGGCGGATTCCCCCCGGCTGCCCGGCGGCGGCCATGTTGGCCCTGATCACGTGACCAAATTCTTTTCTTTAAATGTTTGGCATTAACAAAAGCCACAATGTTGGATTAGGAAACCATAATTGCCAAATGAAGAGAGATTGTCAAATGCATGAAAATTAACTGGCAATTATTTAATTAGATATACATTTATGCAAATTTCATTGATGCCATGTAGTAGTAGGCAATTTATATGAGTAGTTTCATATTGCTAGTATTTAACTTTCATGCTTGAACACTTTTTTCTTTTTTAAAGATTTATTTACTTATTCACCCCCCCTCACTGTTTTGCGCTTGCTCTCTGCTCTCTGTGTGTTCTTCTGTGCCTGCTTGTCTTCTCTTTAGGCAGCATGGGGAAGCGATCCTGGGACCTTCCAGAGTGGGAAAGAGACGCTCAATCTCTTGTGCTACCTCAGCTCTCTGGTCTGCTGTGTCTCTTATTGTCTGTCCTCTGTGTCTCTTTTTGTTGCATCTTCTTGCTGTGCCAGGACTCCTGCGCGGGCCAGCACTCCTGCACGGGCCAGCATTCCGCACGGGCCAGCACTCCACGTGGGTCAGTTTGCCTTTCACCAGGAGGCCCCAGAAATCGATGCCTGGACCTCCTATATGGTAGATGGGAGCCCAATTGCTTGAGCCACATCTGTTTCCCCACATATTCTTCTAAATCTACTCAATTCCAAATCCAGTAAGTTAAACTTATATTTTTGGTCTATAATAATCCTTTAAAATAAAAAAGAACTGCCATTCTGAAAAAATACTTGCTATACAATTTTATGATAATAATAGTAGTTGGTATGACTATCTGTAATTACTATCTCTCAAACATTTAATTTCAAAAATATCTGTGAAAATTCCATATAGTGAATGTATCAGGCCTCCACAATGGAGAGAAAATTATTTAAAGGCAGAATCCTAGGATGTAAGTGACAGTAGGAGCGTTGGATAAAGCCAGGAATGTTGGGAGTCAGAAGAAAAAATAATCATCTTCAGAGAAGTTTTACCTAGCTGGGCAACCTGTTGTTAGATCTATTTATCTACTTAAAAGTCATCTATAAAATCCAGTCCAGGGATATCTTCTTATCCCATTGAACCCTGACATAAAAGGCACCTTTAAGAGAATTCACTTATAAGGCTATTACTAAGAGACAATTGCCCAATTCCTCTGACACCATTTTTAGGACAGGCACCTGTAAACTGTTTCCAGTAACATCCCTGGGTTCATCTCTCTCAATAGCATCCTTATGATAATTTCTTCCCAAATATCTGGTATATCTCTTCCAGGCCAGGAAATAATGTCTTCAGGAAACCCATCAACCAATGATCTTTTTTTGAGCATTTCACTCTTTTAGGGTAACAAAGTGGTAAAAAACAAAGCTAAGTTGAGGCAGTGTAATTTAGTGGAAAAATACTAAAAATTAAGCTAGACAATACCAACTGCTAGCAAGGGTGTAGAACAACTAAGACTCTCACTCATTGCTGGTGGCAATGCAAAAGATATAATCACTTTAGAAAATAGTTTGGCAGTTTCTTTTAAAGTTAAACACACACTTACCATATGACCCAGCAGCACCTGGGGATTTACCCAAGAGAAATGAAAACTTACGTTCACATACAAACCTGTACATGATTGCTCACAGCACCTGTATTTATAGATGCCCCAAAGAGGAAACAGCTCAAATGCCTATCAACTGGTACATCCATGCAAGAGAATACTATCCAGCAGAGAAAAGAAAACAAATGACTAACATTTGTGACAACATGGATGAATCTCAAATGTATTAAGCTTAGTTAAGAAAAGGCTACATATGAATAATTTCATTTATATGAAATTCTGGAAAAGGTAAAACTATAGAGGTAGAAAACAGATCATTGGTTGCTAGGCCTGGGGACTAGGGAAACGGGTTGAATACAAAGGAAGCAAGAGGGAATTTTTTGGGGTGATGGAACTATTCTATATAATGATTATGGTGATGGCTACACAATCATGTGGGTTAGTTTAAAAATGATAGAAATATACTCTAAAAAGGGTGAATTTTACTGCATATATTATAATTCAATAACCTGACTTTAAAAAGCAAAACAAAACTGGGCTTATTTCTTTCTTAGCTACTAACTAGCGTTGGGCGAGCCACATAAGACTTATTTCTCCTTCTATAAAATTGGGATATTTACCCTAAAAGATTTCTGGTGAGGACCAAATGAAAAAGTAAAATAACTTTATCAACTTTAAAGTACACCACATACCTCCTGAGAGCATCCTTATTGCTCAAATGTGGCCTCTTTCTAAACCAAACTCAGCATATAAATACATTATCCTCCAGCATGGGATATGACTCCCGGAAAGTCAGGGATGAGCCTCCCTGGCACCGAGGGATTACTACCAAGCACCAAATAGTAATGCAATTGGAAAAAGACCTTGACCAAAAGAGGGAAACAGTAAAGACAAGTGAATTTTTATGGCTAAGAGACTTCAAAGTGAGTCAGGAAGTCATTCCAGAGGTTACGCTTATGCACATCTCAACAGGATCTCATTGACTGCCAAAGTAAATATTGCTTCAAATAGTGGGGTTCCTGAGGGCTCTGGTGACATCCAGACACTATAGGCAGGGCAGACAGCTCAGGAGTTTGGCACCCTATAGTGTACTCTACTTTGGAATTTATGCTCCCCAACGTGACAGAGTTAGATTCAGTTGTGGTTTCCCTACACATGGCTCTTCTGCCCCTTCTATCTGAACCCAGTTAGTACTAGAGTTGATATGTGTATGTCTAAGAGACTTAAATCTTTGGGCTATCCATGTACCATTTGGGCCCTGAATCTCAACAATGTTGCAAAACCTGCTCTCCAGTTCATTGGACTCACCCAGGACAACTAACAAGGAGATGGACAATGACTATCTCAAGAAACAGAGAAAGTCTGCAAAAGCAAGCAAGATAGTCCCATCTATCTGCATCATGGGATCTAAGCCCCCTCTCAATTGGCGGCAGAGTAGGTATCACCATCTGTGGCAGTTTGATATTGTTTATGAATTCCAAAAATAGATATTGGATTATGTTTGTAAACTGGTCTGTACCTGAGTGTGATTAAATTATGATTAGGGCTTTGATTGGGTCACGTCAGTAGGATGTTGGGTCCTTTGCCCCCTTGGTGGGTGGGGACTCACAGAGAAAAACACATGGCAGAGAAGACAGTTGGAGTTTTTTTTTTTTTTTTTTAAAGATTTTATTTATTTATTAATTTATCCCCCCCTTGCTGCTTGTGCTCGCCGGGTCAGCAAACCACGCCATGCGGGCGGGCCTGCCCTCACCAGGAGGCCCCGGGAACCGAACCCGGGGCCTCCCATATGGTAAACGGGAGCCCTACTGATTGAGCCACAGCCGCTTCCCCAGTTGGAGTTTTAATACTGGAGCCTTGGGAAGTAAACACACAGAGGAGCAGAGAAGCTGAGCCCAGAGAGAATCGAGTAGTGGGGAAAGAGACAGAGTCGGTGGCCTGATAGTCTACAGCTGGCCCGTAGAGAGAGCATGGCAGCTGAGCCTGGAGAGAAACAAGCCCCAGGAAGACAGGAACCCAGGAGGCCTGAACTCTTCCCAGACATTGGCAACCATCTTGCTCCAACACGTGGCAACAAACTTTGGTGAGGGAAGTAACTTATGCTTTATGGCCTGGTAACTGTAAGCTTCTACCCCAAATAAATACCCTTTATAAAAGCCAACAGATAGATTTCTGGAATTTTGCATCAGCACCCCTGTCTAATACACCATCCCAGAATCCTCAGGATTGGGGAATGAATGATGGACTAGAGTAGACTTACTTGTATTCTACTATAGACTTATTGTGATTCTAGCAATGAAAGAACTTTTATCATTGATGTGGAGGCAGTGGCCACTGGAGTTCTGAGGGGAGGGAGAGGGAAAAATAGGCGTAATTTGGGGGCATTTTCAGGACTCAGGAATTGTCCTGAATGACATTACAATGACAGATACAGGCCATTATATATCTTGTCATAACTTACAAAAATTTGTGGGAGAGAGTATAAACTACAATGTAAACTATAATTGATGGTTAGTGGCAATGCTCCAAAATGTGTTCATCAATTGTAACAAATGTACCACACTAATGAAGGATGTTGTTAATGTGGGAAAATGTGGGACGGGTAGGGAGTGGGGTATATGAGAATCCCCTATATTTTATATGTAACATTTATGTAATCTAAGTATCTTAAAAAATAAAAATAAAAAAGTATATATACTTAAAAAAATAAAGTATATAACATATATTGTGCAGTCCATATTGGGCACACAATGATAAATAAAACAGAGGTACACTAAAGAAACAAACTGTCTAGTAGGGGAAGAGACAAAACTGATATTATTAAATAATGTAGAAATTCAGTGAGAGAGATATGAATAAGGCAAACAGGGGCAACTAGAAGGGTCATCTTAGGGATCAAATAACTGTCAGAGGCAAATGTGAGAAGTCATTAATATCATGGACAATTTGGATCTAGAAATTTTTATGCTTTGTGGACACCGAAGAAGCCTGATAATGTTAAAAATTATGACAAAATTGAAGAAGTACCTCACGATGATTCAGAAGTTGTTCTAAATCGAATGACATTTGATTCTTCGTCTGTAGTAAAGTTGACTTTTCTTTACGCAAATTGCTGGAAGAAAACCAAGTTTTAAAAAGTCATCACATTGGTGTAAATTTAATTAATAAATAGCAAAACAGCAAAGTAGTGAACTTAAATTTGATGGTTTGAATGAAAGATAAATTAAATTTATTGTCTGTAAAGACATCAGATCAGCCATTGTAATGTTTGATTTACTTAATGACTTAGCTATTTTGTAGTAAGATTTTTTTCTTTTAATAATCATTTGACAATACAATTAAGATGCTCTCCTGAGAATAACTTCCTACTTACTTTGGGAATAAAATTAGTCTTTTAAAGATGACTGTTTACTCCTGAAATGTAAAAAGATCAGACAGGACTTATAAAAGGTAAGAAAGAGTAAATGTGGATGAACTATTAAAACACAAGAAGTTAAAAGTCAAATGAAAAGATTTATTCTTTTTTTTTTTTTTTTTTAAGATTTTATTTATTTATTCATTCATCCCCCCCCTGCTGCTTGTGCTCCCTGGGTCAGCCAACCACGCCGCGCGGGCGGGCCCGCCCCCACCAGGAGGCCCCGGGAACCGAACCCAGGGCTTCACATATGGTAAACGGGAACCCTATTGATTGAGCCACAGCCGCTTCCCTGAAAAGATTTATTCTTAAAATTGGAAGTATTAATAGAATTTTCCAATTTAACAATACAAATATAATTTGGTTAGGTAAATGAATCAGATATATATATATATTTTTAAAGATTTTATTTATTTATTCATTTACCCCCCCTTGCTGCTTGTGCTCGCTGGGTCAGCTAACCACGCCGTGCAGGCGGGCTTGCCTTCACCAGGAGGCCCCGGGAACCGAACCCGGGGTCTCCCATATGGTAAACAGGAGCCCTACTGATTGAGCCACAGCCGCTTCCCTCAGATATTTAATCTACGGTAAACTTGCCTCCAAATTCCATTTTAATCTTCAATTTCTTAGTGTGCACTGTGAATTTCCCTTTAATACATTCTATTTCCTGATAGGAGAGGGGGAGAAGCTATCTCACGAACCTAACTGTAAGGATATATATATATATTTTTTTATTTTTAAAATTTATTTTTTATCATATTTTATATTTGAAGTAAGGATATATTAATATTTAAAAGATAAATATTTGGTCCTATTTATACTGGCTGGAGTTTCATTATCCTACATATAGAAATTAATTAGAACCAGTAAATGAAATATTCTTCTAAAGCTACTGGTATGATTCTATTCTGCTAGCGCTATAACAAGAATTAGGAAAAGCAATAGTGACTTGAAGTAACATAATTCTTTAAACATAAAGACAAAATTTGTGAGGGTAAAATTAAGGAGAATTGTTCTGCTGAGTAGATAAGATACATTAAGTTATCTTTTAAGAAAATGGAAAGTCACCAATTAAAAAAAATATTAGAAGTTTTTTAAATTCAAGGAATAGTAGTAGGTTTTCTATAAGAACTGGTAATTCCAGGGATTTAAGAGGAAAAAGCCCACATTCTCCTTTCTAATAACTGAGCGCTTCTCCAGGAAATATCACAATTTGTCCTCTGAGAGTAAAGATTTGATGCAATTCTGACTTCTGTTTCCAACTGTGCCACTGACTCAACTGTGTGGTGTAAAGCACAAAACACACCATCCTACTGAACCTCAGTTTTCAGATCTATAAAAGTGGAAAATAATAATCAAGTATGTCAATGGGATATGTGGCTTATCTAATGAAGGATTAGATAAAGCACTGAAACCATAAAACTCTTTATAAATGCTAAATAGTTTTACTAACTTAGATGAAAACACAAACACACACACACACACACACACACAAACAGGCATCAGAGGAAAACAGTCATTAAAATGCAATAAAGGTAAGTAGCTCAGCAGAAAAAACAAATTGGCTCTTGGAGTTAGGCGCCAGAGATCCTACTGAGCTGAGGAGATGAAAAGCACTAAATGGTATAAAAGGAAACTGAGTGCCATGTTCTTCAGCAGTCCCCCAAAGCATGGTAAGAATCAGATGTTTCTTTAACTCTAGAATTCAAATCTTTGGCTGGAATCACTCTGAAGATAAAATATCTTCAACAATTAAAACATCCAATAAATATGAGTAGCAATGTTTAAGGAACATATGCAGTTTATGTTCACATACATGTACACACAGAGCTCACAGACATATACTCACATGCAGTGCATATATTCTCACACACATACCCTCAAATACCACCTGGCCTGTTAAATAAAATGTAGTACAAATAGGGATGGAATGTTGAGGTAATTAAAGAATTTTGACTAGATGATTATTTAAAAATCCTTTATATGTAGCATTTAACTTTTTTCAAGAATACAGTAAATACTTTAAATAGCAAAAATAACTGCATAACATGGAATAAAGGCTGGGTGGATTAAACAGGTTTACAGAGCAACCCTGCTCTATCTGTAAGACTCTGGTCGGTCTATCAAAAACAGTATAGAATCCACAGACAATATTTCTATGATTAGAATATTTGGGTATATACTTTCACTGTCTTAGTCTTATCTTATATATTCCTAATAATATATTCTCAAACCACAAGGAAGACCACCTTCAATTTTTGGGTCTCTAAAACCGCATATGATTATTAGTATACTCACTGTTCTTTCAAATATGTATGTAATTACTCAACAGACATTTAGTCTCTGTAAGATGTATTTCGTAACAGTGGAAACTTACCTTGGAAAATACAAAGCTTCTATGAATGACTCATAAAGCTACTACAAAACAAATCTCCTTATAAGAACATCTATCTTGAATAGTATATTACACTCATAATTGTTCAATTCAATGTTAATTATTACTCAGAAACTCATGTTTATGGCTGTTTCACCTGCTACAGGAAAACATATTCCTGATATATTACTCCTTAGCTTCCTGGATCAATACAACCCAACTTAGTCTTACAAGAGAAGTAGACAATGTTGTCCTTTCTTCTTTAACTATTAAAAGTTAGGAATAAATTGAGAACTGACAACAGGGCATGAAAATTTATGCTAATTACTCTCTTTCTATGCTGCCTTTAGTTTTAAACTATAGATCAAACTATGTAACTCAGACTGTCTCTTGTGGCTTTGTGGAGTAGAGGTAACAATATTTTATTAATTTTAAGACAGGTATTACTTTCATGATAGAGGAATTTAAAGTAGTTATTAGTGACACCTCAAATATTAGCTTTTAACATGATTATAACAATTTCACTTTGGAGCATATTTACTCTAACCTTTCTAGACACTGAATATATTGTATAAACAGCTACATTTGTAAGGGTGTTGGCGGTATGGTATAGTGGTATTGTTTAATTTCCTATGAAAATCATGAAATTGCTTAGTTCTTTAGAGCTTTTATTGTATAAGCTAGAGAAACATTTTTATAACCAGTTAATGTAAATAGTCTTTACAGTTAAAATAAATACCCAGCAAAGAGGTACAGGAATTTTCAAGGAACATAACTTAATAATCTTTTTGGATGGTCCATCTAATTTTTAAATTTTGAATTAATGAAGGACAAGGGGAGGGGAAGTAGAATTTACTGAGTTTTTCCTATGTGCCAGAAGCTTTATATATATTACCTCATTAATTTTTGCAACTATCACTTGATGTTCACATTAATATCTATATTTTACAGACACATTTACCTTGAGAAAATAAATGAGGTTGATGTGCACTCAAACCTCAGGATAATCCCATTCTACTCTGGAAGCCTCACTACAGGATCTGAAATGTCATCGGCTTAGAGTAGGGGTGAAGGTAAACAGAATGTGATCTATCCTGCTGTACCTGACTTATTAATTGGGCTGACTTTTTTTATGGCAATGCTAAATCTCATCATTTCTAAGGTAATCAGAATATGATTTAGCAGTATCTCCATGATCATAATTAAACTATTGAAAACACCTTAAATTTTCACAATAGAAGTTAGTTGTTTCAGGAAAAAGCAAGATTTCAAATCATGTGAATATCACTTTAATTCTACTAAAATATTGTACAAGAAATTTATGAAACATACAGTTTTAAAGGACTCAAGATGCTAAGCACACAATTTTTTTAGGTAGTAATTCCATAAATGAGATTCCTTTTATAAATTACTATTGTTGTTATGAAGGAAGTACTAAATTTTTGTCCAAATTCAAAATATTTTGAAAAATGTTATCATTTTAAATATAACTTTCAATATAAATATTTGTTAAATGTAAGCTAAATACTAATACTAGCAAACATTTATTGAGCATTTACATGTGCTGGGTACTTGCTGGGTACCATGCTAGTTATATTACAAGGATATATCATTTAATCCTCAGAATAATCACAGGCATTAGGTACTGTTAGCACCATTCTCCTCTCACAGATGAGGAAAATGGCCGTGCTATACAATAGGATAGTCAATTAGCCACAAGAGGCAATTTAATTATAAAAAAATTTTATTAGAGAAGTTGTAGGTTTACAGAAAACTCACGCAGAAATACAGAGTTCCAATATAAACCCCTACTATTAACACCAAGCATCAGTGTTGTACATTTGGGAAATTTAAATTTAAATTAATTTAAATAAAATAAAATAAAAACATTAGTACCTTAGTTTTACTAGCCATGTGTGGCTAGCGGCTACCATATTGGACAATGCACATTTGGGACCTTACATGATTACAGAAAGTTCTACTGAACAGGGGAGGTTTAAAAAATTTAAGTGACTTATCCCAATTCAAAACTAAGTACTGAACTGGTTTGATACAACCTATCGTGTAAAATCTTTTTTTTTTCAATAACATTTTTTATTATGGAATATTTCAAAAAAGAGAGAAAACATAATAAATTCCCATATATCTGTCACTCAGCTTCAACTATTATCAACTCATTAAAGTCCTAGTTTAACCACTATTCTATACTGGTTTTTTGGTTCTCTTCCTTATTTATATTACTTCATGACAATTTTTCCCTTATTCAGCAAGGAACATAAGGAGGCAGTATAACATAATAGATAAGAGTATAGAATTAGAAATCAGATTGATTTGGACTCAAATTTTGGCTTTTCCACAAAGCTGTATGTTCTTAGAGGAAAAGTTACATAATCTCTCTAGGGTTGAATTTACTCATCTTTACAATTTTCTCACATAGCTAGCTATTATTTTTCTCCATACTAAATATTTTCAGTTATCTTAATTGTTAGCAGAATAAATATTTTTTTTTTTTTTTTATTATGGGTAAAAATCAAAATTCTCACAATACATACAAACATTTGTAAAGTGATATATAAATATATATGCATATATGTGTATTTGCTTACAAAAATGTTATTTATATATATATCAGAATAAATATTTGTAAGAAATTTATTTAGAGGTAACTGTGGAAGGTAATTTTTTTTCTCATGCTTTTTATAAAGATTATAAAGATAAAATAAGACTATTATAAAAAATTTCAAAACAACAGAAATATATAACATAAGAAGAAAAAGTTCTATTTGGGGTTCTGCCTTCCATTTCCCTAGGATAACCACATGTCCAGTGAATGGCAAAAAAACTTCTATTGCCCTCAATCACTAGTTATGGAATAAATTAGTTAATGCTGGTAACATATATTTCTAAATATAATTTTCAGCTTTAAAATTAATCTAGAAATAAATCATTGTTGTTAAATTTTGAAGTATAAAGCATAAAGTGATAAAGAATAAAGTGATTTTAAATTATTTTATCAAGTTAACAAAAAATTAAGACCAGGAGTAAGTTCTGGACAATTATTTTGATAGGATATAAATGAGAGAGGGAATATAATTATTCTGATTTATCAAGAAGAATACTAATTCTTTGCAGTTAACTACCAATAGTTTTATACTTTTGGTTGTATGCCTTAGGAAACCTGGGTTTAATAACTAACTTCATATTGTTTTCTAATTCCTTAAATTTACAATTTCTACCCACCTAACTCTCTAATTCTACATTTCTGAGTCAGTTAATTAATTACTTGTAAAAAATTAAATCATTCTTATAATCTTAAAATCTAAAAACAACCAACCCAAGATCTAAACCTCTTTCCTCAAGCACAGCATCATTCTTTGTACTTCAATTCAAAAGAACTTAAATGATCTCATACATGAAGAGTTAGAGAATTTGAATCACTACTAAATGGAGTAAAGTCTTTTGGAAAAGGACTCACATACGAAAACAATTTCACTCTAAGGAAGTGAAAGGGATTTACTTATTTACATTTAGGTAATTCATAGGTTACTTCATGTAAAGTGTCAGGGGAATAAAAGCTGAAAAATTCCTTGGCAAAGTCAACACGAATCTAAGTAAATGTGTACATTTTATCTGTTTAAAAAAGTCATTTTGATGCCATGAATGGCATGTGGTTATATTCCTCTCCTCTCTTTGGTCAACTAACAAAACACGAAAGAATTCTAGGGCAATAAGGAGAGGCTAACTGCCGCGTGCCCTAGAGTGAGGGGTGTTTTGTTAGTGAGTGTACCACTGTTATTTCCATACTAAGACTTCTGATCATAAGGTGGAATGTGAAGATTTGATTTGACATGACCTAGTCTTTTCTAAAGAGAAATTTAATACTCATTACATTTAAGACCATGTTCATTATTTAAACTTTTGCTTTACAATTTACAACCTGAATTCATCTATAGTGTTATTTACAATGTCTTTGTTATTCAAATAAAGTATTTGTAGATGGTTTACCTGACATCTTTCTCAAGTTGTGTAATACACTTTTTCAGTGAATCAATCTTAGAATCTCTCTGTCGCACTGATTCAATGAGATATCTGTAAGGCTGCTGTGTTTGGTTTAACAACGAATTGGCCCTGTCAAGCTAAAGAAAAAAAGATTTCATTAAAATTTAGAATGTTTTAAAACAAACTAAAATCATTCAAAATTCTTGGCACAGATAAAACATACAAGGGGAGTACCTTGTATAAACTATTCTTGTAAAATTTTTCCTGTGTATATTTGAAGGTTATAAAAATGATTTTTTGTCAATACAGATATACTTTATAATCATAAGAGCCTATGTAAACAGGAGGGAGAAATTTTTAATAAATCTTAATAGTTTACCAATTTTGGGAGCGGGTCACCTACATTTTCTTAGTATTTATTGGTCTGAGAAGCTATGTGACATAAAATCATCTTTAATGAAAATTCATTAGCTAAAAATGAAAATCTTTTAAGTTTTATTTCTAGTTAAAATAACATTAAGAAATATGTAAACAAATCATTTACAAACACATTATAGTTTAGCAATGTTTTCCATCTCTTCATATTTCCTTTCAGTCTTTATAAGCATAATTTAGATAGCTGAATCACTATGCAAAGTTTTATATTAGGCTTTTTCACTTAATCTTATATCATAGTCATTTTCCAGGTTGTTGTAGTACTTGAATTTATATTTAATGGATAAATGCTTTACATGCTAATATGCCATAATTTAATTACATTTCTTATAGTGATTGACATTTAGGATATCAATTTTTGACCAATAAAAGCAATGCTACGACAATGTTTTTTGTACTGTAGACACTTTTCGTTAAATTAATATTTTCTTTATGCTAAATATTCTGAATAGAAGATGCACTAGCTTAAGGGGTATGACTATTTAATGTTCTTGATACATAATACTAAAGTTCTTTCCTAAAGGATTTTTACCAATTTACAGTCCTACCATTAATATGAATAAACCCACTCAGTTTTGTTTTGGTTCTCTTTTTCTTAAGTAAATGTAAAACATATGTCACTGTTAGACTAAACACAGCACTGTCAGTGCCAGCAGGCCCCTATTTTGATATATAATAAGTTCTTTAAAAACATATTCTAAATTTGCATATGCAAAATCTGGACAATCACAACAAAATTGCTGAATATTTATTATAAGTGTGAGGGGATGGGAGGGGGGATATTTTATTCCAGAGACAAAAATAATATAAAATTCCAAACTACTCTATGACCTTTAGACATTCTTTGACAATAAATTTCTAGCCTTTTATAATTATTATTTTTTCTCTTTCCTTCATACTGCTAACAAGTTCAACTGTGAATAATGCCACTATGAGCAATGGAGTGCAAATATCTGTTCAATCTCTGCTTTCAAATCTTTTGGGTATGTACCTAGAAATGCGATTGCCAGGTCATATGGTAATTCTATACTTACTTTTCTGAGGAACCACTAAACTGTCTTCCACATCAACAATGAATGAGTGTTCCCATTTCTCCACATCCTCTACAGCACTTGTAATTCCCTGTTTTTCATTAAAAAAAATTTTTTTAAAGTAGCCATTCTATTGGGTGTAAAATGGTATCTCATTGTGGTTTTGATTTGCATTTTCCTAATAGCTAATGATGTTGAGCATACTTTCCTGCGCTTTTTTGGCCATTTGCATATCTTCTTTAAAAACATGTCTCTTCAAGTCTTTTGCCATTTTTAAAATGGGTTGCTTGTCTTGTTGTTCAATTGCAGGATTTCTTTATATATTCTGGATATTAAACCCATATCAGATTTATGATTTCTAAATATTTTCTTCCATACTGTAGGTTGTCTCTCCATTTCCTTGATAATGTCCTTTGACACGCAAAGTTTATTTTGATGAAGTCTCATTTATCTTTCTTTTGTTGTTTGTGCTTTTGATGTCATATCCAAGAAAATAATGCCAAATCCAACATTATGAAGGTTTCCCCCTATGTCTTCTCCTAAGGGTTTAAGCTCTTAAGTTTAGGTTGTTGATCCACTTTGAGTTAAATTTTGTATATTGTTTGAGGTAGGGGCCCAACTTCATTATTTTGCATGTGGACTTATAATTTTTTTCCTCAAATGAAATACATTTCTTTCTTTCTTTTTTTTTTTTTATTAAGACCTAAACTTATTTATTTTGGCACTTCAATTTTTTGGTTTCCACTAATTTTAATAAAAATAATGAGGACAAAATGCAATTAAACATTAAGATAATTTTACAATCATTCTGAAAGTATAAAGATGGAAACAATACTTAAATTGGATTTTTGGTTGGCAGTTAGTTCCATCATGAAATAGTTTAAAATGCCTTTTTTTGGGGGGGGAAGAAAAAAAAAAAAGAAAAAACAAGAGAGACAGTTAATGGAAGCAACAGCAATATATCCTCATTTTCATATTATAGCTACTGTAGTGTGTTCTCTTTTTTTTTTTTTTTTTAAAGATTTTATTTATTTATTCATTTATCCCCCCCTTGCTGCCTGCGCTTGCCGGGTCAGCCAACCACGCCATGCGGGCGGGCCCGCCTTCACCAGGAGGCCCCGGGAACCGAACCCGGGGCCTCCCATATGGTAAACGGGAGCCCCACTGATTGAGCCACAGCCGCTTCCCTGTAGTGTGTTCTCTAAGTCAACAGGTCCAACCAGCCTCCTGTGGTTTTGTAAGCACCTACCTCAGCAAATTATATTTCTGCTAATTAAAAAAAAAGCTTTTTTGCCAGCTAAATACATATACATATAACATATATAAATGAATGTCAGAATTTTGTGTTAAAAATGAAAGTCTCATGCTGTCAATGTGTAGGGCACAAAAGTGTGAGCTGTCCAAAGCAAAATACTGCAAAAATCATAGATTGTCAGTAAAGGCAGTTCTTGCTTTGCATGATTCCAACAAGCCTGAATTTCATATACAACAGTACAGTTAAATTATACCAGTTCCACACCAGATTCAAATTTCAGTTACTGCAGTACATTGACTGTGATGTGTATCAGAAACTTCACTGTTAGCTTTACAGTCTATGAATCACTATGTACAAAACAGATGCATAAGATGATCAGTGACTAATCACTTCTTTCAAAGTCTGTAGATGATTGGTCATTGTGTATATTCTTCAATTCACACATGGACAGCAAAATGTGTAGCTGGGTTGCATCCTTGTCTCCAGTGATAAACCCATGTGACATTTTACAAAAATGATTAACTGAAAGAGGGACTTAGCCAACAAAGATGAAAATGTAGCATAGAAACACAAAATGATAATACTGGAGGTGAAAGTCAAATCAAACATAAATGGAGTTATTAAAAAATATTTGGGAATGTTGACACTGCCACCATTCAAGAGACTCTAGTTGTGCAGCCAGAGAAATTTAGCAAAGGTAAACTTATCGACATAAATGAGAAAGTAATTGTGATGAAAGGACGAAGATGTCCCTGTGGAAGTGATCTGGCAAAAAATCTGCAAGGAACTCTTGGAGATATTTCATGTTATTCAAAGTGCAAAGGATAAAATATTGAAAGCTGATTCAAACTTAGAAAAGAAGCATGACAATTCACCAAGGCATAGAAAAGCTGCTCACTCTGAACTGTAGTTATATCATGAGAATGCAAGTACTGTGAAAACTCTTGATATGATTTTAAAAAAGAAATAAAATCCTTTAATTCTCAATGTCTCTCATATTTTATATTACAGTGTACTAAATAAACATAGTTTGACTATTTTTTCACTTCCCTATACATTTATAACTCGCATAGAGTTCTTAGTGTTTTTTTTTTAAATAGTTTTTAATTTTTTAGAAAAGATACTTAGATTACATAATGTTAAATTAAAAATATAGGGGATTCCCATATGCCATGCTCCCAACCCCTCCCACATTTTCCCACATTAACAACATCCTTCATTAGTGTGGTACATTTGTTACAACTAGTGAAAAAACGTTCTTAGTGTTTTGAAAATTTTCTTAAAGCTCTTGGAACAATCATAATTTTTCCTAGTGGTTATTAAGGTCATTTTGTACAGATTCAGCAAGCACAGTCATTTTTATGGTTCTATGCTACTGTGCAGAGACAGGAATGCCTGTACTTGTAACTTCAGATGCTAAACACAGAGACTGCCAGTCATGGCCCGTGAGAAAGGAATAGTCTCATGTGAAGATGTATGTGATCCTGTTTCCCTTCAGCCTTTCTGATGCAGCTGTTTGGACAAAGGATGGGCACCTAACCCTAGAGAATTCAATTCAGAGGTATGCCTATGCCAGGGACTTAGGACCTACAGCCCTATTCAAAGAAATTATTTGGTACAGTATTTCGGGAATTTGAGTTGATAAACAAGGACAGGACAAGCATTTTTAAACAATGGTTGGTGAAGAAATGGTAAGTAAAAATAAAAAGATAGAACATATATTATTTTCATATAACGGATTGTGTAAAAAATTATTTTAATATTTATATGCTTCCTTTTAAGCCACTTTGGAGCTAGGTTCCAGAGGAGGTGGGTGAAGGGCTTAGTCTTGGAAAGGAGATATAACTCTTCCTCTAAGGACTGTACATGAGTACAACGATATATGGAGATAGATTATAATTCTGGAAATTATGGGGATTTCATGCCCTATGGAAGCTATTTTTTATGAAATAGAAGGCAAGATCATCTGTTGAGGTGGAGTGTGAAGAAAACAACAAATGTTTGGAATGTCTTCCATGAAAAATAAGAAAAAGCTTAGGAGGTAAAAGTAAAAAGATAGCTGAGCTGTGTTAAGAGAACAACTGAGATTGGAAATCATAAATCTACAATAATGGCAAGCAACACGGTTAAGTAATTAGCAGCTCAGGAGCTGAAAGAAAACAGCAGGATAGGTGTAGTGGAAGGTACATGGTAGAAAAAAACATGGGCAGTGGTGAGAACACTGTTAAAATGATCAACCACAATGTCCAGGTGTGTGAGGAGGAAAGTGAAGCTATGAGTGGACTGACCAACTGTGATAGATCTGTCTCCTTACAGTTAGAGGTTTAGTTTGTAAAAGCTGTTTAAATTATTAATTCAAATGACATCATAAAATTTTCTCATGATTATATTAAGTATATTCCAGGAAAAAAATTCCTCAAAGAAAAAGAAAATAGTGAAAGAAAAGAAGACTTATTTTTTGGACAGAGTTCAGTATAGTGAAAGCAGAGCCATAAAGAAAAAAAAATACCAAGAATATTTTCTTTTGTTTGGGTTTTATTGTCCCTTTTTCCTTGCTTTGGTAATCATTCCTTAAAATCCATTACAATGTCACTGGAATCATATTATTCTAGGTTATTTTATGATCTTTCAAATATGCAGCTGAACAAAAATAAAGCTACGTTCTACTTACCTGTATAACCAGTTTCGCTAGTCAATTAAATCAAACAATTGCCTTGTCTTTGTTTTCACAGAACTGACCTTAGATGAATAAACTGAACTGACAAGTTGCTTTGTGTTTCAAAGTGCAGAATACTCCCTGTGTGTACTTGGGGAAGGTAGAGGGTAGTGTGGGAGAGGGTAGGGGTGAAGGTGGTAGAAAAGGCTTAGAAAATTTATAAGTTGTAGTTAATTGAGATCTAGAATGAGTTATGTTTAAAACTTATCAGATCTAATTTCAATGCATATGAAACAGCTCATAGCAGCAGTCATGAGTCTTGATTATTTTAGTTCATTTTTCTTCATGACAGTGGTTATGTATATATTAAGTTTTAATTAAGAGTCAAAGCCTTACTTTCAAAAAATATCTTTAATAAACAACCTATAAATTCCTTCCTCCCTGGTTAATGAAAACTAATACAGTGCTGTCAATTTCAAGGTATATTTCATTATAAACTTATTTGTAGACTTTTCAATTCCAAAAATCTATTATTACTCCTCAGGGAAAAAAAAACCACCTCTCTCAATGAAATGTAATTCAAAATTATCTTCTAATTTAGAATTAAATAAACATAATTTAACAGAATTTAATTCCTCCAATATGTTTTTTTTTTTTTTTTTGAGGCACCGGGGTACAGGGATTGAACCCGGGACCCTATATGTAGGAAGCTGGTGTTCAACCACTGGATGGAGTCACACTGGCTCACCTGAGTTAGCTTTTAAGTTTGGTTTTTGCTTGTTATTTTTTTGTTTGTTTGTTTGTTTTTTTAGGAGGCACCAGGAACCGAACCTAGGACCTCTCATGTGGGAAGTAAGCACTGAACTGCTTGAGCCATATCTGCTCCCCTCCAATATGGTTTTAAAAGTCTTTCTGTAACTATAATAATTAGTATTCAAAAAGTTTCACAATTACTCACTTTGCCTATTGTTAGTAATTTTTTCCTTATAGGACAGCCTTAGTAATTAGTGACTCAGTAATCATATACGTAATAAATGACTCAGGACTAAATATGTGACACATTTTATAGAATTGTTATTCCTCTTGTTTCAATAAATTGCACATATGATCCAGAGAAAAGCTACCTCTGATTAAAATATTATATAATTTTATTAAAATACCAGTTTAACTTATTCATAGATGATAATCTAAAAATGTTTCCTCTTAACATTTTAAAAACATATAGGGAAGTGGACGTGGCTCAAGTGATGGGGCTCCTGTCTACCATATTGGAGTCCAGGGTTTGATTCCCGGGGCCTCCTGGTAAAAGGCAAGCTGGCCTGCCCGGAGAGCTGGCCCGCGCAGGAGTGCGCAGAGAGCTGGTGCAGCAAGATGACACAACAAAAAAAGAGACACAGAAAAGAGACAATAAGAGACGCAGCAGATCAGGGAGCTGAGTTGGCGCAAGAGATTGAGCAGCCTCACTCCACTGTGGAAGGTCCCAGGATTGGCTCTTGGTACCACCTAAGGGAAGACAAGAGACACAGGAAAACACACAGAGAGCAGACAGCAAGTGCAAAACAACGGGCTGGGGGGGGGGGGAGGAAGGGGGAATAAATAAATAAATCTTTAAAAAACAAAACAAAACATATAAAGGTGACACATTTTTTAAAGTGTTTTTCCTAAATGTGGAAATATTTAACTGATATAATTCAGTCAATTCATATGCCAGCCTTAGCACTGAAACAGCATCCTGGAGAAACTGTTGTGCCAGGCATTACTGGACTATTGAATTGCAGAGAGATCCAAGGGGTCTAGGAGAGAGGCTGGGAGAGACAGGATAGAGGTGGTGGAATGACACTTGGAGGTTTGGGGCAGCAGCTACTCACCAACATTTTTGCAACTATTTTTTCAAGAACCAGAGCCCAGAGAAGCAGATGTGGCTCAAGCAGCTGGGCACCCATCTACCACATGGGAGGTCCCAGGTTTGGTTCCTGGTACCTCCTAAAGACAAGCAAGACAGCAAGCTGATGTGAGGGGCTGATGTGGCAAGATGATGCAACGAGATGATGTAATGAAGAGACACAATGAGGAAACACAATGAGAGACATAACAAGCAGGGAGCAGAGGTGGCTCAAGGCATTGGGTGCTTCCCTCCCACATGGGAAGTCCTGGATTTGGTTCCCAGTGCCTCCTAAAAAGAAGATGAACATACAATAAACGGACACAGAGAGCAGACAGTGAGCACAAACAACAACAACGGGGGGGGGGAGGTGAAATAAAAAAATAAAATAAATCTTAAAAAAAAAAAAAAAAAAAAGAACCAGAGCTCAAGAAAAAAGAGAGCAAAGAAGAAAGTAGCCAATTCATTTTCTAAGAAAGATTGGTATGGTAAGAAAGTACCAGCAATGTTTAATATAAGAAATACTGGATTTGTGCATCACTTGTAACAAATGTACCATCCACATACAAAATGTTATTGATGGGGGAAAGGAGAAAAGGGGGAGGATGTTGGGTATATGGGAATCCCCTGTATTCTGTAAGTGACTCTGCTGTGATCTAAAACTTCTTTGAAGAAAAAAAAAAGACACTGGGGGAATAAATGGAAGAAAATGTCACTGTACATATAGGAAAACAGTCTTACAGTGATAAAAGGCAAAATGTAAAAAAAGAAAAAGTTTTTTTTCCTTCAGCTATGTTTCCATTATTTTTTAAAATCCAATTTTTAAAAATATTCTATTTTTACTTTTCATTAATTTTTGCTGTATTTTACTTATGTATAAAATTATCATTACTATTTCATTTTCTTATTAATTGTATAAGGGTATTTTACCTGCTTCACATTTGAAGAAGTTTTAGATCACAGAAGGGTTACAACTATGGCAGGGGAGGATCATTGGTGAGGGGTGTCAGTGAGGGGGGATACATGGGAGGAAGTTCACCTGGGTATACATATAAGGCACATAAATGTGTTCAAATGTTCATGGGGCATTGTCACGGTGGGTGGAGATTCACACAATAACCAAAAGAATCTCAAATTCCCATCTGGGGGAGCTCTGACACATTCTCTAATGGAACAACAAGAATGCCCCAAGTGCAGGGACAATGACTTGTGAAGAAAGATGGTCCACTGAAGGACCCTTGATATTGATGACTATGCTTATAAGCCTTTGCTCTTGAAATTGAAACTTAGCCTAGTGACGCAGGGTGCCTAAGAGTTACCTATGTGGCCTCTCTCTAAGCCGAACTCAACATATAAAAGCAATAACTTTCCCCCAGCATGGGACATGACTCCTGGGGATAAGCCTCCCTGGCACTAAGGGATTGCTACGAAGTACCAACAAGCAATGCATCTGGGAAAAAAAAAAACAAAACAACCCAAAACAAAAAAACACCTTGACCAAAAGGGGGAAAAGCTAAAGACAAAGGAGTTTGTATGGCTAAGAGACTTCAAAGTGAGTCAGGAGGCCATCCCAGAGGTAGCACTTATGCATATCTCAACAGGATCTCATTGACAGCCAAAGTAGATACGACCCCAAACAGTGAAGCTCCTCAGGGATATGGAGACATCCAGACACTATAGTCAGGGCAGACAGCTCAGGAATTTGGCCCCTTCCCAGTGGGCCCTAATCTGGTATTTATGCTCCCCAGTGTGACTGAGTTAGACTCAGCAGTGGTTTCCCTATGCATGACTCCTCTGTCCTTCTATTTGAACATAAAATTAGTACTAGAGTTTTTAGGTGTAAATCCAAGAGGTTAAATGTTTGGGCTGTCTTTGTGCCAGCTGAGCCCTGAATCTCAATTGAGTTCCAACACCTACTGTCCAGTTCAATGGACTCACCCAGGACAACTAACGGGGAGGAGATGATGGACAAACAACATACCAAGGAACCGAGAGTGCCTACAACTGCAAGCAAGAGAGTCCCATCCATTGGATGTATGGGATCAAAGCTCCCCCCAAACTGATGGTGGAGTGGGCATTACCATGCCAGAGTCTTCAGGATTGGGAAATGAACTAAGGACTAAAATAAACTAACTAGTATTCTATTACAGACTTATTGTAATTCTAGCAATGGAAGAAATATCATTGTTGTGGGAGGCAGTGACCTATGGATGTTCTGGGATGAGGGAGAGGGAAAAACAGGTATAATAGGGGGGCATTTTTGGGACTTGGGAATCATCCTGAATGACATTACAATGACAGATACAGGCCATTATATATCCAGTCATAACCTAGAGTCGAATGGGAGAGAGTGTAAACTACAATGTAAACTATAATCCATGCTTAGTGGCAATGCTCCAAAATGTGTTTATCAATTGCAATAAACGTACCACACTGATGAAAGATGTTAATGTGGAAAAATGTGGGAGGTATGGGGACCAGGGCATATGGGAATCCCCTAGATATTCTCTGTAACATTTATGTAATTGAAGTATCTTTTAAAAAATAAAAAAAGTGAAAAAAAAATACTGGGAAAACACTAGTTATAAGGACTTAAGGAACCAAAATTGCATTGGATGGCCTTAAGGGTCATGTTTTTGAAATAAGCCTTGCAGATCTGCAGAATGATGAAGTTGCATTTAGAAAATTCAAACTAATTACTGAGAATGTACAGGGCAAAAACTGCCTAACCAACTTCCATGGCATGGCTCTCACCCATGAAAAATGTGCTCCATGGTCAAAAAATGGCAGACCATGGGGAATGGGTATAGCTCAGTGGTTGAGTGCCTGCTTCGTATGTACAAGGCCTTGGGTTCAATCCCCAGTACCTCCTAAAATAAATAAACAAACAAACAAATAAATAAACAAATGGCAGACCATGATTGAAGCATATGTTGATGTCAAAACTACTGATGGTTATTTGCTTTGTCTGTTCTGCGCTGGTTTTACTAAAAAAATGCAGCAATCAGATTTGGAAGACCTCTTATGTTTAGCACCAAAAGGTTCGGCAAATCTGGAAAATGATGGAAATCATGACTTGATATGTGCAGACAAATGACTTGAAAGAAGTGGTCAATAATTGATTCCAGACAATATTGGTAAAGATATAGAAAGGCCAATCTATCTATCCTTTCCACGATGTGTTCGTTAGAAAAGTAAAAATGCTGAATAAGCCCAAGTTTGAATCGGGAAAACTCATGGAGCTTCACACTGAAGGTACTAGTTCTGGAAAAGCAATTGGAGATGAGATAGGAGCTAAAGTCAAACGAGCTGATATGAGCCACCAGTCCAAGAATCTGTTTTAAAATTCATTCCTTTAGCAAGACTTGAAAATACAGTTGTCCAAAGAAGAAATATAAATGACAAAGAAACACATGAAAAAACATTCAACATCACTAGCGATTAGGGAAATGCAAACCAAAACTACAATGCTATATCATTTCACACCTATTAGAATGGCCACTGTTAAAAAGTCGGAAATTGTAAATGTTGGAGAGGATGTTGAGAGATAGGAATGCTTATTTACTGTTGGTGGGAATGTAGAATGGTACAATCACTGTGAAGAACTGTTTGACAGTTCCTAAGGAAGTTAAATATAGACTTGCTATGGGACTCGGCAATACCATTACTAGGTATACGCCCAGAAGAACTGAGAGCAGTGACACGAATAGACATCTGCACATGATGTTCACAGTGGCGTTATTCACGATTGCCAAAAGATGGAAAACACCTAGGTGTCCATCAAGTGACGAATGGATAAACAAATTGTTACTGACGATGGAATATTATACAGCGCTAAGAAGAAATGAAGCTGTGAAGCATATGACAACATGGATGAACCTAGAGGACATTATGTTGAGTGAAGCAAGCCAGACACAAAAGGATAAATACTGCATGATTGGGTTCTTATGAACTAAATATATTGCATAAACTCATGGAATTAATAATTAGACTAATTATTAGAAAACAGAATGAGGGTAGAGAATGGAATGCCGATGGTTAATCTGTGCAGAATTGGTTAAAAGGTTGTCAGTCTTTGGAAATGAATGGAAATGGTGCAGCACATCATGGTGTTTGTACTAGCAGAGTTATTATATGGGTATAACAGTAGTTGAAAGGGAAAGTCTAAGGACATGTATATTACTAGAAGGAAAGCTAAAAAATGTAACATGGGACTGTATAACATATATGCCATATCCCAAGGCAAGTCTATATTCAACTGGAATAATGAAATTGCTTTAAAAATGACTGAAGTGATGAATGCACAACTATGTGATTAAACTGAATACCATTGATTGTATACTTTGAATGGATTTATGCTTTATTAATATGTATCAATAAATCTGACTTGTGAAATATATATAGATAAATTAAAACAACAATTTTTGCAATGGGTCACTGGCTAAAAAAGGTCTATGCATTTACTATTGAATATGTTAATGAAATTAAAAAAAATGGATAAAAAGCTAGTTTTTAAGGAAGCATAATTAAAATATAATAATTTCACATTAAAAAAAAAAAAGAGGTAATGAGCCTCTATTCAAAATAAAATTCAGTCCTTTAGAAGTGACAAATAAAACGTCTTATTTAAGGGGGAAAAAAAAAAAATCCAGAGCTCAGTGTATGCTGGTTGATTATGAGCCCTGCTTCTGGTCCTGAGATTCTCAAAGTCTGGTACAGGTAAAAATGAGAAATTCATGACAGTAGGATTTTAAAGTATTTGAGAGTGGTCAGCATGGAAGTGATGGCTAAAGTAACTGAGCAGCTAGGGCTATAAAGCATTATTTTTTAAAAGTGTGACTCTATATCACTTTTATTAGAGTTGCAAGAATGCTGATTCCTGGATTTCATTCTAGAGCTTCTTAATCACAATCTCCAAAGGTAGGGTCTAGAAATCTACATTTTAAACAAGAACCTTAGGTAATACTTAACTTACTAACATTTGAGAATCACTGCTGAGGGCAAAGGGCAGATAGTTGAGGGACACCTACATTTAAGGGTTAGAAAAAGTTGATGCCAACTAAGAAGACTAAAGGGCCTTTTCCGGTCACGGCGCCGCGGGGTGAGGAGCTCGTGTGTACGCTTGCAACCATGCCGTCCAAGGGCCCGTTGCAGTCTGTGCAGGTCTTCGGACGCAAGAAAACGGCTACAGCCGTGGCGCACTGCAAACGGGGCAACGGCCTGATCAAGGTGAACGGGCGACCCCTGGAGATGATCGAGCCCCGCACACTGCAGTACAAGCTGCTGGAACCCGTTCTGCTTCTGGGCAAAGAGCGGTTTGCTGGTGTGGACATCCGTGTCCGTGTGAAGGGTGGTGGTCACGTGGCCCAGATTTATGCGATCCGCCAGTCCATCTCCAAAGCCTTGGTGGCCTATTACCAGAAATACGTGGATGAGGCTTCCAAGAAGGAGATCAAAGACATCCTCATCCAGTATGACTGGACCTTGCTGGTGGCTGACCCACGTCGCTGCGAACCCAAGAAGTTCGGAGGCCCCGGAGCCCGTGCCCGCTATCAGAAATCCTACCGATAAGCCTGCTACAAGGAGCAGGGTTCACCTTCATAATAAACAAGGGTTGTGGGACTTGAAAAAAAAAAAAAGACTAAAGGGCCATCTGAGTTACAGGACAAAGGCCAGAGAGAAGAGTGTCATGAAGCAAAGAGAAAACTATGTATAACATTATACCACAGATAGATCAAGTAGGATGGGGGCTGAGAAGAGACCACTGGCAATTAAGAGCTCATTAGTGAAGAATGAGGAAGCTGATGGGGGAAGAAAGCAGAAGGAATTAAATCCAAAGAGAGGGGTCAACTTTTGAAAGGAGAAAGGAAATATGTAAATACATAAATATATTTGAGTGGGGGACCAAGGAGGGGAAAAAACAGTAAGTGAAGATACTCGGGGGGGGGGGGGAGCCCCCAGATGAAAGGGATTCATGGAAAGGAAGTTTAAATGACCTCACTATAATAAGGAGAGGAGATGAGATGATGAGATAGATGTTGGGGGGAAGTAGTAGTGACCTGTAAGGAAGATAATGGGAAATAGGATAGATACTGGAAAAAACAAACAAAATAAAACAAACAAACAAAAACACCTGGCCAACAGGGATGAGGGCCTTTTTGATATTTAAGAACATGAATTTGTAATGCTCCCAAACAGCAAAAGTAACAGATTTCCACAAAAATTTTTCAGCACATTAGCACAAAAACAAAGATTTTTTTCTCTCTCCTTCTCTTTCTCCTTCCTTCCATTTAGTATTTATAGAGTAAGTACCAGATTGTAAGGTACTACGCTAAAGGTAGGGATTGTCAAGAAATGCATGATGGATGAATTTGGCAACAAAGCAATCCAGAGTGCTGGTGACTATACTATTCATTTTTTTTTTTTTTTTTTTAAAGATTTTATTTATTTATTCATTTATTCCCCCCCCCCTTGCTGCTTGTGCTCACCGGGTCAGCCAACCACGCCGTGCGGGCGGGCCTGCCCCCACCAGGAGGCCCCAGGAACCGAACCCGGGGCCTCCCATATGGTAAACGGGAGCCCTACTGATTGAGCCACAGCCGCTTCCCTATACTATTCAAATGGTTGATAAGATCCAAGGCTGGGTAGGAAGATAAATGAAACAAGGAGAAGCTTGACAGATTGGAAAAATGTGAAGAGTTTATGAGACTGTGACTTGTAATGAGGCCAAATAAACAGATTTAATGGGAATGAAAGGACTGAGAGAGATGGAAGGACAGGAAATTAGTCTCAGAGTATGGAATTTTCAAGTTCAAGTGCGTAAAATTTCTTTTGCCCTCAAAGCTACCCCTGAGAAATTCATTTTAATGTGTTTTAGTTGCATAACAATGCCATTGGGGGTGGTGGTGGAGATTTGCAATAGTTCTTAAATGAAAAAATTAGTAGTCACTCAAGAGTTACCAAAGCACAACCAGGTAGATAAAAAGTTTAAACAATTAGTTTATATTCTGAAGTATAAACAGAATATAATTTACAAATATAGAAATTGTTTTTCCCTACTTCAGTAGTGGTAGTTGGCATTTTGTCTTAAGGGTGTATATGTACGCATATACATAATCTGTGTGTTATGTATTCATATAATCTAGTATTTGAATCTACAAAATGGCTTAAAGATCAAATTCTAGCATATTGTCCTGGATCCATGTACTTAAATTTTTTCCAGAATGAACCACTATGAAGGTGTTTTGGTTTAAGTACTTGGCATGGTTAGACACAGAGCTGCTACAACAATTAAAGCGAATGTTTTGTCCGTTTAACAAATTCAGCCATTCATATGGTAAACATTTAGTTCATCATTATTAAAATAAAATTGTTACTTTCTATATAATCCTATATTATAACATAAAAAAATAAGAGCCAGATTGACAATAGTTAATACTCTATACATGTTAAAAGCAATTTCTGGGGAAGTGGCTGTGGCTCAATTGGTTGGGCTCCCGTTTACCATATAGGGAGGTCCTGGGTTCGATTCCTGGGCCTGCTGGTGAAGGCAAGTCAGTCCGTGCGGCATGGTGAGCAGACACAACAAAGGGAGACAAGCAGATACAGAAAAATGCAAAGCAAATGGATACAGTGAGCACAAGCAGCAAGGGGGTAATAAATAAATAAAAATAAATCTTAAAAAAAAAAAAAAAAGCAATTTCTGGTACTGTTTTTCTGTTTTGTTTTTTTTTAAGGTACCTGAGGCCAGAGATTGAACCTGGACCTCATATGTGGGAAGCTGGTGCTCAACCACTGAGCCTCATCAGCCCCCCTTAGTTGGTTTCTTTTTTTAAAGATTTATTTGTTTATTCCCCTCCCCCCTTGTTGTTTCAACTCGCTGTCTGCTTGGCTTCTCCTTAGGAGGCACTGGAAACTGAACCTGGGACCACCCATGTGGGAGACAGGCGCTCGCTCAATCGCTTGAGCCACCTCAGCTCCCTGGTTTGTTTTGTCTCTCATTGTCTTTCCTCTTTGTTGTGTTATCTTGTTGAGTTAGCTCGCTGTGCCTGCCTGTTGTGCCAGCTTGCTTTCTCCAGGAGGCCCTGGGAACCAAACCTGAGACTTCCCACATAGTAGGTGGGAACTCAATTGCTTGAGCCACATCCACTTCCCTCCCTCAGTAGGTTTTTTCATTTGGTTTTGCTTTTTTGTTTGTTTGTTTTTAGGAGGCACCGGAACTGAACCTGGGACCTCCCATGTGGGAAGCAGGCGCTTAACTGCTTGAGCCATATCAGCTCCCCTGGTACTGTGTTTTGATATTTTGTTTTGTTCCAAAAGCCTCTTCACTTAATTAAAAGTCTTATTCATGAAACTTTACTATTTGACACCAATTTAATCAATCCCTTATATCTAGTTTCATTACAATCTGTGCATCTACAAAATATTTGAGAATTTTTACTTCACAAGGTGTGAAGCACCACATGTAATACACACATAGGCACACATACAGACACACAGATAGAACTAAATCGTTCCGAAATCCTTTAATGTTAAGTTCTATTTGCTAAGAGAAATTAAGAAATTAAGAAATTAAGTTAAACTTTTTCTTTAGAAAAAGTTACTTTCCAGGTGGTATTTTCCTACTAATAACATACCTAACTTTAGGGACCACCAAATTGCATGGGAGACAAAAGGTAGTCAGACAAAATGAACCACTGACATCTTCCTCCCCTCCTTCTTTTCCTTTCCTCTTTTCTATCTTTTCTCTATCTGTGGTTCTCAGCCTCCATTCCCTGTCTCATCTTTCTTTGCCAGTTTTAAAAGCTTCTTTAGGTAGTACTGTGTGCTAAGCATTGTTTTAAATACTTCTGCATTACCTGTTATTAACTTATTTAATTTTTATAGTTCAGTACTAATATTAACCTCATGTAACAGACAAGGAAACTAAGGCAAACACATGTTAAGTAACATACCCAATTCTTAGACCTGGTGAGTGGCAGAGCCAGGATCTCAACCTAGGAATTTTAGCCCCAGAGTCCAAGATCTTTATCATGATTTTCTTTTCCCTCTAAAATAACTAATATATATGTGTACTATGAGCCAGGCACAATTATATGTCCTATATAAATATAGTAATTCACGCATACCTCGTAAAATCTTTTGAAGTAGATAATATTTTACAAATGAGGAAACGGAGGCAAGAAAGGTTAAATAACTTACCTAAGTTTCTCAGCTAATAATTGCCAGAAATGAGATTTGAACCCAGTGAGTCTGGCTCCAGAGTCAGGTGCTTAGTCAATATTCTTATTCCTTCTCAATAACAGAAAAGAAAGTAGTATTATATAAGGATAGCACAGAATATGAAGAGATAAGAATCCCTCTTTCTATCACACAAAGATAGAGAATGTGGACAAAAGGTACACATATACACACAGTTAACATATGTGGCCAATTATCCACAAAACAATATGCTTCACAGCCATTCTCACTCCAAGCTATAAATACCTAATTCTGCTTACTTGGGTGTCTATGTTCATGCTGGACGTACATGCTCTCATACCTCCATTCCCTTGCTGCTTTGGTCTTCAGAAGACATGTAAGAAAAATGGCACTCATTCTGTGCATTCTGCAGGCAGTATAAGTTAGTTGCTATCTCCTTTGCTGCTGTATTTTCCTTCATATAGCTTATTGGGTTTTATTACAGTACATAATTTACTTTACAACATTTTTGTTTCCCCTACTAGAATATAAATCCCAAATGGCAGGAATTAGAATTCAAAAATTATCTCCAGAACTCAGAATAATTCATGGCACATAGTAGGTACTCAATAAGTATTTGTTGAAAGACTGAATTTGATATGACTACTGCATAATCTTAACAAAAGTGATTTAATGTATTTTATTTCTTACGTTGAATTAAATGGCACATGGGATGGATTAGAACATTTTATGAACAACATTACTTTTTATAAATTATTCTAACATAAGTCTTTTCTGTATAGAGAGCCATAAGGAAGAACATTTATATGGTTGCTATAATGGGAAATTTTGCTATTTACTGGAGTACCTCAAGAATATGTTCATGTAACTGAGTAATAAAAATACTAACACATGCATATGAGGCATTCAAAAAACTTGATAGTTTAAAAAAAGATTTATTTTTTAAAAGGAATCGCAATGGAATTACAGTAGCATCTTTTTGTGAAGAGGAGAACTAAATGCTTCTCTATATAAAGAATGAAAATAGTGGGATTTCTAGAGTCCCAGTCATATATACATTGTAAATGATATGGGAGGATCCAAGTACAGACTAAAATTAATCAAATTTGTAAATGGTATGAACTTCAACCAATGGCAAGAAACCATAGTAAATTTGTTCAAGATTGTTCAAGGAGGCAGAAAATAGGCAGGACCAAATATGGGAAAACATAAAAACTGTTTCAGTTGTACACTGTATTAATTTAAAATGATATAGAAACTGGATTAGCATTGCTCCTATAGATGGTAGATATATACAAATAGGAAAAGCAATAGATTTTTATACAACAGTTATACACCAAGCTACTCTAACATGTTATACTCATTTGTTTTTTTAATCTTTCCTTTCTTCTCAATCCCTAAGATGATTTCTTGAGAAGACTTCTATAGGAAGAAAATGCATTACCTATCTGTCCAGAGGAGAATTTTCACTGTGGGTTGCAAGCAGTATTAGAAAAGAGAAAAAAAAAGAAGAGAAAAAAGAAACAACAGAGTAGCAGCTAATAGAATATACCAACCAATAGGATAGGAGAAAATATTTGGAAACCAAATATCTGATAAGGATTTAATATCTAGAATATATAAAGAAATTCTACAACTGAACAAGAAAAAGACAAACAGCCCTATTAATGGAAAACAAGTGTTGGAGAGGACATGGAGAAAGAGGAACACTTTTGATCACTGTTGGTGAGAACGTAAAGTTGTGTACAAAGTCGTTTGAAGTTCAATATAGAATTATCGCATGATCCAGCATTCCCACTTCTCAGTATATACCCAAAAGAACTGAAAGCAAGAACTCAAAAACATGTATTTGCATACCGAAGTTCATAGTGACATTATTTACAATTGCTGAAAGATGTAAGCAGCCCAAGTTACCATCAACTGAAGAATGTATAAACGAAATATGGTATATCTATACAATGGAATATTATTCAGCCATAAAAAGGAAGGATTTTTTTTGGTAATTAGAGAAGTTGCAAGTTTACCAAAAAAACCATGCGTAAAATAGTTATGAACACCTTTTGTTAGTGTGGTACATTTGTTGCAATTCATGAAAGAACATTTTTATAATAGTATTAACTATAGTCTATCATTTACAATAGGGTTCATTGTGTTGTCAGTCCTTTTTTAAAAAAAATTTATTCTAGTAACATAAATACAAGCTAAAATATCCCCTTTTAACCATATTCAATTCAGTGCTGTTAATTACATTCACAATGTTGTGCTACCATCACAACCATCCACTACCAAAACTTTTCCATCAACCCAAACAGAAACTGCACCAATTAAGTGTTAACTCCCCATTCTTTATCTCCACCCCAGCCTTTTGTAACCTATATTCTAGTTTCTGACTATGAATTTGCATATTGTAATTATTACATACAAGAAATGAGACCATACAATATTTGTCCTTTTTTGTCTGGTTTATTTCTCTCAGCATATCTTCAAAGTTCATCCATGTTGTTGATATATCAAAATTTCATCTTCATCAATTATTTTATTTTGTGTGTCATTCCAAAATATCTCTATGCTTAGTCCTTAGGTATGTCTGTGTATATGTATATGTATATGTATATGTATATGTATATATATATATATATGTATGCATATACTTTCTCAGGCAATTACATTTTGAATAACAAAGCATATTGCTAGAATGTAAACTATGTTTAGTACATATATTTTGAAAAATAGATTTTGTCAGTTATTTCATTATGTTTATAAACCTAACTAAGTTTGACAGATGGGCTAGGACTGATAATCTGTCTAATAAATCAATTTTACTTTATCTCTATTATGAGTGCTTTAGTCCTCCCAAAGGGGTGCTGATGTAAAGTACCAGAAATCTGTTGGCTTTTATCTGGGGTATTTATTTGAGGTTAAAAGCTTACAGTCCTAAGGCCATGGAAAGTCCAAATCAAGATACCATAAGATGGGAAGCGGCTGTGGCTCAATCAGTAGGGCTCCTGTTTACCATATGGGAGACCCCGGGTTCGGTTCCCGGGGCCTCCTGGTGAAGGCAAGCCCGCCCGCACGGCGTGGTTAGCTGACCCAGCGAGCACAAGCAGCAAGGGGGGGATAAATGAATAAATAAATAAAATCTTTAAAAAAAAAAAAAAAAAATACCATAAGAGGTACTTTCTCACCAAACTCAGCTGCCACATATTGAAGCAAGATGGCAGGCAACCTCTACTAGGTTTCAGCCTTCCACTATGGGCCTTCTTTACTCTTGAGGCTCTGTGGGCCTAGCTTTTTCCTAATCTTAGTTGCTGGCTGGCATAGGGCTTGTCTCTCAGGGTTCCCATAGCAGTCTTGGCTTTCTTTCCAAGGTCAGCTGTAAGCTATCAGGTAAATGGTCCATCTTTCCTTGGGGTTTTAGCTGTTTGACTCTTCTCCTTTCTGTCACATGGTAGGCTCAAAAAAATGACAAAGTTCTCTCCTCTGTGTATCTTCTTGTGTCTGCTTATCTATGTAGGTGTCTTTATATCAGATCCACCAAGGGGGCAGGGTCTCCTCCTGAATCATGCCTTACTGACGTGGTCTAATCAAAAAAGCACTAATCTTAACAGAGAATTTAACCAAAGAGATCTCAGCTGAATTTAATGCAATCAAAGGGTATCACACACAGAGGAATAGATTCATTTACACATATAATCTTTCTCTTTTTGGGAGTCATGAACAATTTCAAACTCCCACAATGAGTTAAATACTGTGTTGGTCAGAAAATCTATGCCTGAAAAAAAAAATCTATACATGTTTAAAAAAGTACAAAGCAATGCATTCAGGCTGGAATAAATTCAAACAATTTAAAACGTATAAAGTAAAAATTAGTAGTTTCTTACTACTTTACTCTAAGTCTAAGATATAAGCACTGTCTGATGATTAAGAGAGACAAACATGGATGATCCTGGAGGCTCATTTCCTATTCCATAGAATAGCTGATTCTAGCTACTGACCTTCAGAAGCTCTGTCTTCTGCTAGGTTACACAGTCACTTTTACAGAAAAATCATGCAGAAAATATAGAATTCTCATATACCCACCCCCATTATTAAATTTTTGCCTTAGTGCAGAACCTTTGTTACAACTGATGAAAGAATATTATAATTGTACTATTAACTATAGTCCATAGTTTATATTAGGGTTCACTGTTTGTGTTTATAGTCCTATGGTTTTTACATTTTTTATTCTAATAACATATACAACGTAAAATTTCCCCTTTTAACCAGATTCAGATCTAAAATTCCACTCCTAACTAACATGGTAGCTCTTTAAGAATTAGGTGCAGGAGCCAGTGCAGCTCACTGGTTGAGCGCCAGGGCTTCCCACATATGAGGTCCTGGGTTTAATCCCTGGCCCCGTTACCTCAAAAAAAAAAAAAAAAAGAATTAGGTGGTATAGCAGTTTGGCAGTTTGATATAGTTATGAATTCCAAAAATAGATATTGGATTGTGCTTGTAAACTGGTCTGTTCATCTGGGTGTGATTGGGTTATGATTGGGGCTTTGATTGGGCTACGTCAGTAGGGCATTGAGCCCTGCCCTTTGGTGGGTGGGGAATCAAAGATAAAAGACGTGGCAAAGGACAGAGTTTTGAGTTTTGAGTTTGAGTTCTGATGTGGAGTTTTAATGCTGGAGCCCAGGGAAGTGAGCACACAGAGGAGCTTGGTTGTGAGGAGGGAGAGAAGGCCCCGGGAAAAGAGAGGAGCCGTTTGCCTGACAGTCTACAGCTGGCCTTGTGGAGAGAACAAGCAGCTGAACATGGAAAGAATCAAGCCCCAGGAAGAGAGCAACCCAGGAAGCCGGAACCCTCTCAGAGTTCGGTGAGGTAAGTAATTTATGCTTTATGGCCTGATAACTCTAAGTGTCTATCCCAAATAAATACCCTTTATAGAAGCCAACAGATATCTGGTATTTTGCATCAGCACCCCTTTGGCTGACTAATAACGGTGGTATGCAAAAGAGCAAGCTAAGCCAATTAATTTTTTCACTTTTATAATGGACAAACTATAGGAAACAATTATGACAATTATTCGGAATACACCAGACATCAAGCAATGAAGGACAGTAATCACTGAGACACAGGAAACAGACAAGGTAAGACTTATGATTCCTGTGGTGCAGGGGAGGGGGAATCAAGGCAGAGTCTGGCAAATTCCCTGAGTTGAAGAGTTATAGCTGGAAGTAGAAACCAAGGTGGCTGGAGTTCATATGGCAGAGCACTGAAGAAAAGCTCCAGAGATAAAATTCTGGAGATCTGCAGACAGTCCCCTTTGAAGATTCACCTGGGCACTGAACTGTGCATGTATGTAAAGAAATTACTGGAGACGGGAGATGGAACCACCCAAAAAGTTAGAAGAACGATCTGTGAAGTTCACACATAGGGTCAGGTATAGTGCCTGTTCATGGTAGCCAAAGTAGAAAAACCTCACAATTTACAAGAAATGGAGTATAGTATGTAAAAGGGTTATGTTTCAGTAGTGGAGGAAAAGTTAGACTTAAGATTAACACTTCTCTGCATAAAAGCTGAAAAGCAAGCCCTGAAAAGCACTGACCTGTTTCCAACTAATGTAACCTTGTCCGAGCACAAAGCTAACAACAACTTCTAGGAAGGCAAAAATATGCAGGTACAGCAAAGTATACACTGGAGAAGATAAGTGAACTTGAAGATAGCACAAGAAATTACGCTAAATGAAAGACAGAAGAAACATTGGGGGAAAAAAAGCAGATTATCATTTGTTCTGCCGTAGAGCAAGTTCAAGCAGCCATTAATATATATCTAATTGTAGTCCTGAAGGAAAAAGCAAGATCAGGATAGAAAAAAATTATTTGAAGAAATAATGGCTCAAAATCTTCCAAATTTGATAAACTCACATATCTAAGAAATTCAATGACACTCAAGCACAGGAAACATGAAAACAATAGCAAGACAAATCATAATAAAATTGTTTAAAACCAGTAAAAAAAGGATCATCCTAAAAGCAGCCAAAGAAATGACATTACTTTATAAAGGAATAAAGATAAGGATAACAGTATATTTTCAGCAGAACAATGCAAATTAGAAAAGAATGCAACATATCTTTTAGGTACCAAAAAAGGGAAAAAAAATAAGTCATTCTCCATTTTAGAAACAAAGGCAAAAAACAATAAACAAAAACAAAAAAACAAACCAAAACAAAAAAGGCAAAACACAAGCAACAAAAGAAAAATGGATAAATTGTACTTTATCAAAATTAAAATTTTTTTTTGCATCAAAGGACACAATCAAGAAAGTAGGGTGATGTATGGGAATCCTATATGGTATGCATGATTGTTTTGTAAACTCACAACTTCTCTAAATAAAATAGTGAAAGGACTACCTGCAGAATAGGAGAAATATCTGCAAACCAGGTATCTCATAAGGGTCTCATATCCAGAATATGACTCTTATAACTCATCAACAAGAAAATAAACAATTGAACAGCAAAGGGCTGAAGAGCCAAAACAAGTTGGAAAAAGAAGAACAAAGATGGAAAGGACTCACTTTCCCCATTTCAAAATATACTACATAAAGCTACAGTAATCAAAAGTGTGGTACTTGCTTGAGGATAGACTATGAGACCAATGGAATAGAAATGGAAAGTCCAGAGATAGACCCACACATCTATGGCTAATTGATTTTTGACAAGGATGCCAAGTACATGCAATGGGGAAAAGAATAGTATTGGGAACATTGGATATGCACATGCAAAAGAATGAGGTTGAACCTCACACTATATAAAAAATTAATTCAAAATGTATAAAACAAAAAACAAACAGACAAAAAAACAACTAAATGGATCAAAGACCTACATATAAGAGCTAAAACCATAAAACTCATAGAAGATAACGCTGGGCAAATCTTCATGATCTGGGATTTAGCAATGGATTCTTAGATATGACATCCAAAGCACAAGCAACAAATCAAACAAATACATTGGACTTCATCAGAATTAAAGATTTCTGTGTGCCAAAGGACATTATCAAGAAAGTGAAAAGTCAACCTACAGAATGGGAGAAATATTTGCAAACCATGTATCTGATAAGGGCTTATATCCAGAATAGATAAAGAACTTCTACAACTCACACCAAAAGGCAAACAACCCAATTTAAAAATGGGCAAAGGACTTGACATTTCTCCAAAGAGGAGATACAGATGGCTTATGCTCATGAAAAGATGCTCTACATCATTAGTCATTAGGGAAATGCAAATCAAAATCACAATGAGATACTACTTCACATCTACTAGGATGGCTAATTAAAAAAATGAAAAATAATAAATATTGGCAAGGATGTGGATAAACTGGAACTCTCATTCACCATGGGTGGGAATGTAAAATGGTGCAATGCTGTGGAAAACAGTTTGTCAGATGCTCAAAAGTTAAGCATGCGATTACCACATGACCAAGCAATTCCAATCCTAGGTATATACCCAGAAGAACAGAAAACAGGTGTTCAAAGAAAATGTACACAAACGTTTATAGGTGCGCTATTCACAATAGCTAAAAGGTAGAAACAACTTAAATGCCCACCTACATACTACAACATGGATAAACCTTGACAAAATTATGCTAAGTGAAAGAAGACTGACACAAAAGGCTACATATTGTATGATTCTATTTATATGAAATATACAGAAAAGATAAATCCAGAGAGAAAGAAAGCAGATGGACTAGTTGCCAGGAGAATGGAATATGACTGTTGAACAGTTATAGGGTTTCCTGTTGGAATGATGAAAATGTTCTAGAACTAGATAGTGGTAATGGTTATATAATATTGTGAATGTACTAAAAGCCACTGAATTATACATTTTAAAATGGTTAAAATGGTGAATTTTGTTATGTGAATTATACCTTAATAAAAATAAAATGAATCCTTAAATGTGTACTTGCAGTTAATTTGGCCTTAGAAAATTGTATTTTAATCTTGACTTTTATCAATAGTCAGAAATGTGAAACAAACAAACAAAAACAAACGGTGAAATAACGACTCTTTTGCAACACACAGAGGCTGAAAGAACTCATTGCCAGCAGACCTGCAATTCAGGAAATGTGAAAGGAAGTCTGTCAATTATAAAAGGACAATGATATCAGATGGAAATGCTGATTTACAAAAAGGAATAAAGACCACCAGGCATAGTAATTATTTGGTTAGCTACAACATCTTTTCCTCATATTAGTGAATCTCTTTTAAGATTATCTACTGTTTAAAGTAAAAATAATAGCAATGCAGTGTGGCATTATAGTAAGATGTATGACAGAGAGCACAAAGGGCAGTAGAGGACAAATGGAAGTATACTATTTTAAGGTTCTTATACTGTACATGAAATGGTATATCACTTGAAGATAGATAGTGACAAGTTAAAATGAATACATAAACCTAAAGCAACCACTGTAATAACAAAATCAAGAGTTATAGTCAAATAATGAGATAAAGTGGAATGATGAAAAATATTCAGTTAATCCAAAAGAAAACGGAAAAAAAGGAAGAAAGGAACAAAAAAAATAGATGGTGCACATGAAAAACAAATAGCAAGATGACATATTTAACCACAACCATATCAATAAACATTATATGTAAATATTCTAAAAACCCCAATTAAAAGTCATGATTTGTCAGCTTGCATTAAAAAAACAATACTCAAACGTATATGTTGCCTACAAGAAATACACTTCAATGCTAAGACACAAACAGGTTAAAAGTAAAAGGATTGAAGATACCATGCTAACATTAATCCAAAGATGCGAGACTTTTACACTGAAATCTAAAAAACAAGCAAAAAAGAACAAACAAACAAAAACACTGAAAAATTAAAGAAGACCTAAATAAATAGAGAAATTGTGTTCATAGGTTAGAATATTCAATGTTGCTAAGATGTCAATTCTCTCAATTTCAACTACAGGTTGAATGCAATCCCAATCAATATCACAGCAAGTTTTGTAGAAAGTAACCCAAAAAAGATTTAGAATAGTGAAAAAAATCTTTGGAAAAAAGTATAGTTGAAGGACCAATACTACCTGATTTCTTTTTCTTTTCTTTTCTTTTCTTTTCTTTTTTGAGGTGCCGGGGGCTGGGGATTGAACCCAGGAACTTCCATGTGGAAAGCCTGTGCTCAACCACTGAGCCACATCAGCTTTCCTGAGTTTTTTTTTTTTTTCCTATCTGGTTACGCCATTGTCTTTTTGGTGCTTTGCCTCCCGCTGCGTGGGTGGCCAGTGCCTCTCCGCACTGGTCTGAGATGCCTGTTTTCTTTTTTTTAACCAGGAGGTCCCAGATGGAGCCAGGTCTTCCATATGGTAAAGGGGAACTCAATTGCTTGAGCCACAGCCGCTTCATTCATTCATTCATTCATTCATTCATTTATTTAATAAACTTAGTATAGAACTCATACATGAACATATATAAACAATAAGTGTATAGCAAAAGTTGTGAACTTACAAAACAAACATATATAACATCACACAGGGCTCTTATACCTCACACTACCACCAATAACTTGCACTGTTGTTAAATGTTTTTAACTAGTGATTAAAGGGCATCCTCAAAATATTACTACTAACCAAAGTATTTTCCCCCAACCCACCCTATTATTATTATTATTTTATATGATTTATACATGAACACACATAAAGAATAAGTGTATAGGGGGACAGATGTGGCTCAAATGGTTGGGCGTCCGTCTCCCATATGGAGGGACCCGGGTTTGACACCCGGGACCTCCTGGTAAAAATAAATAAATAAATAAATAAAAGGAAAAAAAAAAAAAGAATAAGTGTATAGTAAAAGTTGTGAACATACAAAGCAAACATTCATAACATTATACAGGGGTCCCATACATCAACCCTCCAACACCTTGCATTGTCATGAGACATTTGTTACAAATTATGAAATAATATTTTCAAAATCTTACTACTAATTATAGTCCCTATCCTACATTTGGTGTATTTCCCCCCTACCCACCCTATTTTTTTTTTTTTTAAAGATTTTATTTATTTATTCATTTATCCCCCCCTTGCTGCCCGCGCTCGCTGGGTCAGCCAACCACGCCATGCGGGCGGGCCCGCCCCCACCAGGAGGCCCCGGGAACCGAACCCGGGGCCTCCCATATGGCAAACGGGAGCCCCACTGACCGAGCCACAGCCGCTTCCCTTTTTTTTTAATATATTTTTATGACAGAAGTTGTAAACTTACAAAACAATCATGCACATGTGTTTAATTCCCAAACAACACCCTTCCATCAACACACCACACTGTGGTGGAACATCTGGTACAGATTATGAGAGAACATCATCTGACCAGTATCAGGTCCACAGCATACATTTGGCACACACCCTCCATACTCCTCCATCATCAACACAGTACATCTCTCCCATCATCAACACAGTACATCTTTGGCATAGATGCAAGAATATTACATTATTACTCTTAACCACAGTCCATAGGTCACTCCAGTTGTATTTTTCCCATGCTTCTCCACATTCCCACCACCCTGCAATAGTGATGTATATCTGCTCTAGCTCACAAAGGACACTCTTGCATCTGTATCATCAAGCACAATTTTCATCCACCTCTGGGTTTACTGTGCTATTCAGTCCCTAGATTATTCCCTAGCTTTCTGTCAATTGGCATTTACATCCCTAGACTACCATTTTCAGCCACATCCCCATTTATAAACCAGCTGCTACTCACTATAATGTGTTACCACAACTCTGTACATTTCCACACTTTTACAGTAAAGCTAATTAAAACTTCTACAAACATTAAATATCAGTAGTCTATCTCAGTCCTCCTTTTTTCTCCTTTAAAAATCCACTACCTACCACCAGGTCTTGAAGATATTTTCCTACATTTTCCTATAGAAGCTTTATGGTTCTATTTAGGTTTTTCATTCACTTTGAGTTAATTTTAGATAAGGTGTGAAAGAGGGGTCCTCTTTCCTTCTTTTGCTATGGATATCCAGTTTTCTCAGCAACATTTGTTGAATGGACTGTTCTGCCTGAGCTGGGTGGGTATGACAGGCTAGTCAAAAATTACATGACCATAGATGTGAGGGTCTGTTTTTTAACCAACAATTCGGTTCCACTGGTCTATGTGTCTGCCTTTATGCCAGTACCATGCTGTTTTTACCATTGTAGCTAGGTAATACAACTTAAAGTCTGGGAATTAGAGTCCTCCAACTTCTTTTTCCTTTTTAAGATGTTTCTGGCTATTCAGGACCCCTCAACCCTTCCAAATAAATTTGATAATCGTGTTTTTGATTTAAAAAATGCTGGTGGAATTTTTATCAAGGTTGCATTGAATCTGTACATCAATTTGAGTAGAAGTGACATCTTAATGCTATTTAGTTTTCCAATCCGTGAGCATGGAATGTTCTTCCAATTTAGGTCTTTTTTAAAATTTCTTTTAACAACGAGTTGTAGTTTTCTGAATATGAGTTCTTTACATCATTGGTTAAGTTTATTCCTGAATATTTGTGTTTTATATGTCATATTTTATTTTCACCACTCTTTGACACTTTTTGTTACTTTTATTGATATAATCTTCATTTCTAGACTGTCTTTCAGGCCTCTCTCTGTCTTTTCTTTTCAGGCTATAGCACAACCCTTAGTATTTCCTGCAAAGCAGGTCTCTTGGTTACAAACTCTCTATGTTTCTGTTTATTTGTGAATATTCTAAACTCGCCCTCATTTTTGAAAGATAATCTTGTCAGATATAAGATTCTTAGCTGGAAGTTTTTCTCTTGCAGTATCTTAAATATATCATACCACTGTCTTATTGCCTCTATGGTTTCTGGTGAGAAATCAGTACTTAAACTTACTGGGTACCTCTTATATCTAATGTATGGCTTTTCTTTTGCTGTTCTCAGAATTCTCTCTTTGTCTTTGGCATCTGACATTCTGATTAGAATGTGTCTTGCAGTTGGTCTATTCAGATTTTTTCCGATGGGAATATATCATGATCCTTGGATATGGATATCTATGTCCTTCAATAGAGCTGGGAAATTTTCTACCATTATTTCTTCAAATATTCCTTCTGCCCCTTTTCTCTTCTCTTCTCCTTCTGAGACACCCATGACACATATGTTTGCACGTCTCTTGCTGTCATTTCGTTCCCTAAGACCTTGTTCAAGTTTTTCCAATCTTTTCTTCATCTGTTCTTCTGTATGTTCACTTTCAGAGGCCATTTCTTCAAGCTCACCAATCCTTTCTTCTGCCTCCTCAAATCTGCTATTATTTGATTCCAGTGTATTTTACATTTCATTTATTGTACCTTTCATTCCCATAAGATCTGCTATTTTTCTATGTATGCTTTCAAATTCTTCTTTGTGCTCATCCAATGTCTTCTTAATATCCTTAATGTCTTTAGCCATCTCATTGAATTTATTAAGATTTGTTTGAACATCTATGATTAGTTGTCTCAACTCCTTTATGTTATCTGGAGGCTTATCTTGTTCCTTTAATTGGGCCATATCTTCCTGTTTCTTGGTATGGATTGTAATTTTTTGTTGGTGGCTTGGCATCTGGCTTACTAGAGTATTTATTCTGGGTGCAGTTTTTCTATTTAGTGTAGGGCTCCCTGCCCTTTCTCTCTTGCTGGTTGTGTAGTAGGAGCCAAGGATGTAGTTAGTGCTATAAGCTCTGGAGGATCAAGCTGCCCTTATTGCCCCAAAGAGCAATGAAGTTTCTCCCAACTTTCTCCATTGCCCAGGGGTAGGGACAGAACCACAGCTGTGTGGAATAATCTAACTCATGCAGGCCTAGACTATAGTTGCCCAGAGAGACTGATGAAGCTTCATGCCCCTTTCTCCCCTCCCTGAGGTGGGGTTGGAGCTGCAGGTGTGGGCAGCAATCTATGCAGTACAGGTCCAAGATGACCGCAGTTACCTGGATAGGCTGGTGCAGGGCCCGACAGCTTCCTCCCTGCTAGGCATGGGGCTGAAACCTAGGCTAGGGCTTCAGGCCAATCTGAGTGAAAGAAACAGTCTCTACCGTCACTGTGATTTTCAGTCAGCCTGGTTTCCCCTCATGCTGGGGGTGGAATCAAAATGGCGGTTACTGGCCTCCTTCTGATTTGCAAAGGCTCAAACTTTACCTGTTCTTAGGGTTATACTTTATCCAGCCGAATTTACTAATCAGTAGCTGAAATTGGTGGCCAACCGTCTCTTCTTCCCCTGTTTTTGGGAAATGGAACTTCCAATTCCTGCCATAGAATACTCCTAGGGTGGCTTGTGCTGCCAAAGTAGGATGATCACCAGCCTCCACGGCGTGGCCTGTAGTTTCCTGGAGAGGCTGGTGCAGCTACCGAAGCTTCCTTCCTGCCCAAGGTGGGCCTTGGGCTTAGGCTAGAGTGGCAATCTGACCTAGATGGAAAGAAGCCGGTCCCTACCAGCACTGTGATTTTCAGTCAGTTCCTCGTGTCAGGCATGGAGTTAAGATAGCAGCTACGGGCCTCTTTCTGATTTGGACAGGTTCAAACTTTAGCTGTTCTTAGGATTATACTTTAGCCCACCGAATTTACTAATCAGAAGCTGAAGTTTGTGCCCAACTGTCTTCCTCCCCTGTTTCTGAAAGTAGAGCTTCCAATTCCAGCTGCGGAACAGCTCCTGAGGCGGTTCCTGCCTCCACTGGAGGATGAGCACCAGCCTTCATGGCATGGCTGATGAATCTTCTCTGCATATGGGCAGTTTCCTCCTTCCATTCTGTCAAGGATGTTGCAGGATGTACTTCTGGTATCCTGGAGCCCCCAAACAAGTGCTCTAGGTAGCTCTGGGTGATCACCAAGTGCCCCATAGCAGGAGCTCTTTACTCTGCCACCATCTTGCGAGTTGTCGCTATTTTTTCATTTATTTTTGCTTATTGCTTGTTTTTGTTTTTTCAGGAGGCACCAGGAACCAAACCCAGGACCTCCCATGTGGGAGGCAGGCACTCAATTGCTTGAGCCATATCAGTTCCCCTACATGATTACAACAGGTTATAAAGCTACAATAATCAAAATGATGTGGTATTGACATGAAGACAGAGTAACTGATCATTAGGACAAAATAACGAGTACGTGTTTACTTTTTAGTTGTTTATATTTTCAATTATTAAATGTACAAAATAAAGTTAAAAAAAAAATTGACCCATACACTTACAATTAATCAAATTTTCAACAATGGTCTTTTTGACAAATGAAGGTTGAACAATTAGGTTTTAATTTGCAAGTGAATGAATTTCAATTTTATCTTGTAATCTGTTAAAAATTAAATGAAAATGAATCACTGGACCTAAAACTATAAGACATCTAGAAGGAATTACAGATAAAAGCCCTGTGACCTGGAATTAGGCAAAGATAATTGAGATCCACCAACCACAGTTCATAAAAGAACAAATTGATAAATTGGTCTGGATGAAAACGAAAAATTTCTGCTCTTCAAAAATAATTGTTAGAGGGGGGCAGATGTAGCTCAAAGGGTTGGGCATCCATCTCCCATATGGAGGGACCTAGGTTCGATCCCCGGAACCCCCTGGCAAAATAAAGAAAAATATAGAAGGTGCACCATCAGGCCCCTTGCATGGGTGTGCCGTTAGGCTCTGTGATTGGGTGAACCCCCAGGCCCCGCGCATGCGTGCACTGCCAGGCCCTGCGTGTGGGCGTGCCAGACCCCCCTGAGCCATTCAACAAGATGATTATGTAACAGGAGAATGACACAAAGGGAGAGCCAAGATGAGATGTGCCGAAAAACCAGGAACTAAGGTGGTGCAGGTGGCATAACGCCTCTCTCCCACATTGGAGGTTCCCACGTTTGAATCCCGGTGAAGACAGGAGGAGAGGGATGAGAAGAGAGAGCCAGAAACAGACTCAGAGCATTGCCCTACGAATGGACACAAAAACAGCAAAAACGGGAGGGAGTTAAAAATGGATTAAAAAAGCAAATAAATAAATAAATAAATGCTAAAAACACACACACAAAAACATTGTTAGAATGTGAAAAAGACAGCCACAGAATGGGAGAGATTATTTCTAAATCATATCTCTGATGAATGACCTGCATGTAGAATATGTAAACTATTCTCAAAACTCAAAAATAAAAGGACAAACAAGCCAATAAAATGGGCAAAAAATTTGAAGACACTTCTCCCAGGAAGAAAACAGAGGGCAAAACAGCACATAAAAAGATGATCATTTTTAGTTATTAGGGAAAGACAAACCATAATGACATATCTCTACATACCTATTAGAATGGTTAAAATTTTAAAAGTCTAACCATATTGAGTCTTGGCATGGGTGTAGAGAAACTGAAACTTTCATATACAATGCTGGTGGGAACATCAAATGGTACAACTATTTAGGGGAAAACAGTTTGGCAGTTTCGTAAAAGCTAAATATATGCCTACCATATAATCCATCCATTCTACTCTTAGGTATTTATGTAAGAGAAATTAATATAAATGTTCATTCAATGATTTGTTCATGAATGTTCAAATGACCTTTCTTTGTAATAAGCAAAAATTGGAAACAACCCAAATATCCATCAACAGGTAAATATCCATACTAGAGAATGCTCTTCAGCAATGAAAATGAATGAACTATGGATAAATTTCAATGTAATTATGCCAAGTGAAAAAGACTGATTAAAATGAGTACAAACTGGGAAGCGGCTGTGGCTCAATCAGTAGGGCTCCCGTTTACCATATGGGAGGCCCCGGGTTCGGTTCCCGGGGCCTCCTGGTGAAGGCAAGCCCGCCTGCACGGCGTGGTTAGCTGACCCAGCGAGCACAAGCAGCAAGGGGGGGATAAATGAATAAATAAATAAAAAATCTTTTAAAAAAAAAAAAAAGAGTACAAACTGTATGATTCCATTCATATAAATTCCAGGAAATGCAAAGTAAGACAAAGCAAATCAGGAGTTGCTTGAGGACTGAGATGCAATGTGGGGAGGGGTGGCAGAGAAAGATTACAAAGGGACACAAAAAAATATTTGGGGTGATACCTGTGTTCATTATTGTGACAAAATGAAGTTCTTTTATGAATTCCAAAAAAAAAAAAAAGATGTTTTTGAACTAGTCCTTTCTGTGGGTAAGAGAACCTTTTGATTAGACTACGTCAATGAGGTCTGACTAAGGTTGAGTCTCCACCTTTTTACTGGAGCTTTATAAACGGAGACACAGAAAAATGAAGCTATCATTTTTGATCCTGCCATGTGAGAGAAGACTCCAGGTAGGCCTACAGCTACAGAAAGGCAGAGAAGACCCAAGAGACTGAGAGAGGAGATCTGGAAAGAGACAAGCCCTATGTCTGTCTCCAGGAGATGGAAGATTCTGGAGGGGAAGGCAGAGACCTGAGCAGAGATTGCTGGCCATCTTGTCTTACCACATGGCAGCTGACTTTGGTGTGAAAGCATCTCTGATGGTGCCTTGATTTGGACATTCACGGCCTCGGAACTGTAAGCTTTTACCCTAAATAAAATTCCCGTTATAAAAGCCAACCCATTTCTGGTACTTTCCATTAGCAGCTTTGTGGCACCCTAAGACAACTATCTTCATTTTGGTGATACTTTCATGGGTATATACATATGACAAAAATTGTTATATTGTACACTTTAAATGTGTGCAGTTTATTATTGTCAATTATATCTCACTAGCAGTTAAATAGAAAGTATTTGTTTTCCTTTTGTATATTACTTAGCATTGTCATTTTAGTAACACATTTATATATAAATATAACCTTAGAAATGTTCTGAATAGCATATAAAATAACAGTTATTCTAATATTAGTTATTTGAATTTCATTGGTGTATATTTATTCTAAAAAACTCCAAGCTGGTTTAAATATTTAACTTGCTCCAAAGGATACAAATCCTGAGAGGATTTCATTCTCTATTTTTCCATCATCTATCATGAATAATAGTCTATTGTTATAAAAGCAGTCCAATACTATCATATTCAGCTAATTAGTTCATATAATTATTTTTAACTTAAGCAATATAATTTTTGTGAGCAGAAAAAAGTAAAATCAATGCAATAGTTCAAACTAGTATTTTCTTTCCAATCTTATGGAAAAGTTACATACTGTAGTCTGAAAAAATCCCTTAATATAGGGTTATTGATTCTTTTTTTAAATATCTTGTTATAAAAAATTTGCAAACATAAACAAAAGTAAAGAACCGAATAATGAAACTTGTATGTACCTATCACCTGGATTCAAACCTTATCAACAGGATAAAGCAAAAATTACAAAAATGTTGATAATTGATTCTTCCTTCTTTTTGTCTTGGAATATTTATTTATTTATTTTTTTTAAAAAAAATTTATTTAGTTATCCCCCTCCCCCTTGTTTTTTTTTTTTTTTTATTGTGGGTAAAAATCAAAATTTTCACAATACATACCAATATTTGTAAGATGATATATAAATATATATGCATCTACCCCCTTGTTGTTTTTGCACTTGCTGTCTTGTTCTCTGTGTCTGCTTGTCTTCTCTTCTTGTCTTCTCTTTAGGAGGCACCAGGAACTGATCTTGGGACTTCCAATGTGGGAGAGAGGCACTCAGTTGCTTGAGCCACCTCAGCTCTCTGGTTTGTTGTGTCTCTCATTGTCTCTCCTCTCTGTCTCTTTTTGTTTTGTTAGCTCTCTGCATGGGCCAGCACACCGTGTGGGCTAGCTCGCCACATGGGTCAGCTCACTTTCACCAGGAGGCCCCGGGAAATGAACCTAGGACCTCCCATATGGTAGATGGGAGCCCATTCACTTGAGCCACATCTGCTTCCCTGTCTTGGAATATTTTAAAGCAAATTCCAGGTTTTGATTTCACATCAAAAGCATCACTATTTAAGTATTTTTCTCAATACAAGCAAACAGCTTATTTTAAAACCACTTCATAAAAAGTTAATTATATTTCATTATTAGAAGACAATTAATTTTTTACATATTCCTCCTACAATTTAAACTGGAGTATATGATCATTTAGAGATTCTCATTTCAATTAACGGAAGTGTTCAGGAAGATGGTGTATTTCTTTTAAAAGTAATAGAAAGACATACATATACCTAAGTCGGTATATGTTTAATGCAATAATTTTTAAAAATAATTTTTGATAGGTTATATAAAATTAAAACCAACATGAGAGGTCTATAATCTATTAGGAAAGATAGGTTTATTTGCTTCTTTAGTCATTCATTTATTTTTCATCCATCCTTCTACCATGTGGTGTGATGGAGCTGGCCTGTAGCAGCTTATGAGTGCTGACTTATATTTTTAGAAATTATGTAAACTGGATGTAAAACACAACCATTATTAAAAATTAAATTATTTAAATTCACAATTAAAAACAAAGGGAACACTAAAAAACTCATCAATTTTTAATTATTTTACTATATATTAATATTTTATCTATGTATTTGTGTTTATATATATTCTATCTGTACGGTGGACACACTATATAACAGTGTGCTGCTGAGGATCTCTCCCCTATTCGGTATTCAGTTGAATAATGTACTTTGGTAGTCATGGTAGGAATATTTATACCACAGATGTTAAGCAAATGCTATAATTTAGAGAGCTGGTTGTTCATGCTTATCAGCACAGCACTGCTTCCGCCCTGAACATTAACTATGTGCTAGGCACTGTAATAAGGAATATTTCTGGTCTTTTGAAATTTGAGGATAAAGATCCTCCTAATGTTACAGTACCAAAAGCACTTTAATAGAAGACACTGTAAAAACAAATAGGAATGAGTCCTGAAGGAAACAAATAAAGGATACGTGGTATACATTTAATATATAATCTCTCTAGATATCCCTTTATTATAATAAGATCCAATGTTTTTAAAATTAATATGGAAAAACTTGTCATGAGGAAGTTCAAGGAATAAAAGGAACACTAGTGTGGTGGTATCTTTCTGTTTTAATTGTTTTATGACATATTTCAAGAGAACACAAAAATGTGATTAGATGTTGACTTTAAATAATAAGAGATTAAAAATACTATATAAAATGCATATATATTCATTAAATGGCAAAATATAAAGCTAAGGGAAATAAGAAATATGAACCTTATTTTCTAGAAATAAATAAAATTGGGGAACTATCACATACCAAAGAATGTGAAAGCTTAAGTGTCTATCAAGTGTGTTTAATAGACAAGTGATTTCCATTAAACACAGAAGTCAAAAAGCAAATTTATTTAAAATATAAGGTATTAGATAAAACTTAAAATGTCACCAAAAACGGCCAAACATGTTTTGCCAGTTGATATTCTCAGAAATCAAAGCTCTGCCTGTCTATTCTGCATTTATATTTAGTCTGGGCAAATTAATCTCTCTTTTGATCTTAGTTTTGCCATATACTATAAGCTGTTTGATAAGGCTTTAATGTTAGTTTCATAAATTATGAAATATTTTTACACTAGCAAACAGCTTATTTGAAAACTGCTCAGAAAATAAACAAAGGAGTTACAAAGAATTAAACTGATCACTGTGATTCTTTATATGTGTTTCTGTTTAAGTTATTTACCTCTTGTGAAAGCTGTGTTACTTGGTCCTTTTGACGTTCCAGGTCTTTTAAAATCAACGAGTTTTGTTTTTCTAACTGAAGCACTCTTCTTGCCAAGTGGACACTAGGCCAATGAAATGAAAAAATTAATGCTTTCAAAAGTGAAATGCCATAAAAAATTTTCAAAATTTGTTTATGTGACTGAAAATTAACTCACTGTTTCCTAGTAATGCTTAAATATTAACAGAAAAAATCAGGGCCAAATAATATTCTCAGATGTCAATAGTCAAAAGACCAATACACTAAAACAATTCAGAATTTTGAAAGTAACAATATAAAGTCTCCTTAACAACATACCTGTGATATATTGATTACTACAGTAATGGTTTCTAGCTTTTGCTATAAAAGTGGAGAGTTAATTATGAGACTTGCTTGAAAAGACTATGAGAGCAATTTACAGCTTTTGTCTGCTTCTATAAAACTTTTCCAATTACAAACAAATCAGGCAGTTAGTTGAAATATTACAAATAATAATAAGCTTGCATTTTGAAAAGCATCAGTGTTTACTTCTGAAAATATAATGTATTTTATGATACATCACGTAACTGAACAGATTTTCTATTTAAAGTGGAGATGAAAAAAAATATATGAAACCTGGGGAATGTCTATGGTAATGGCAAAGATTTCTGTACTGAAAGAATTCATTCCCTCTGATAATCTTCATTACCATAATTTATTGTGCTGAGTGTAATCTTTAGTATTTAAAATCACATTACATGGGGAATGTCCCAATTCCAATTTTAAGATAAAATTTTAGGATAAAATGACTCAGCTTATTCTTCTTACCAAAAAAAGTGGCATAATTCTTTAAAGAATGGCTAATACTGGGGAGCAGATGTAGCTCAGTGGCTGAGTGCCTACTTCCCATGTACGAGATCCTGGGTTCAGTCCCTGGTACCTTCTTAAAAAAAAAAAAGAAACAAAAGAATGGCTAATACCGTGGAGAACACATACGTGTTTTTTCAAAGACATTCTCTTTAAACCTAAAAACTTAAAATTTTCATATTTATCACATTTTCATGAATTTATTTCCATAAGTTTATGTCTTAACTGAATCCATGAATAGAGAAGACAGGATGTTTTTTTTTTTTGTTTTTTGGTTTTTTTGAGGTACTGGGGCTGGGGATTGAACCTGGGACCTTGTATGTGGGAAGCTGGTGCTCAACCACTGGGCCGCATCGGCTCCCCTGAGTTGGTTTTCACGTTTGTTTGCTTGTTGTTTTTTGCTTTTAGGAGGCACTGGGAACTGAACCCAGAACCTCCTGAGTGGGAAGCAGATGCTCATCCGCTTGAGCCACATATGCGCCCCAGGATGTTTTATAAGGACAAGTAGATAGCTTCTCTCTAAATAAAAATATAGGATGGAAACAATAGCATTTTATTTTTAATATTTCCTAATGTCTGATAAAGGAATACAGACAAAACTTTGGAAAGAATGCTAAATACCCTACATATGTATTTCAAAGAACTTATTATTCCAAATGAAAAAGATGAGTTCTGGGAAAAGCTTATATAGTGAATTGAGGAGTGTGTTTAGATATACTCATATCTAAGATTCTAGCCTCTCAACTGGCATAAGATTTTTTTTTTTTTGAGGCACCAGGGGCCGAGGATTGAACCCGGGATGGCCTTGTACGTGGGAATTCTTTGAGCCACATCGCTCCGATTTTGTTTTAATAATCAGTTGAAGTTAAGAGATGGAAAAGACATAAAGTCCCTGTTTTTTTTGAAAATCGTTCTTTAAAAAAAAAAAAACATTGATTGATATATAATTATATATATGTAATATACATAAGTTATATGTTCGCCCATTTAAAGTGTACAATTCAATGTTTTCAGTATAGAGTTGTACAACTAACACCATAATCCAATTTTAGAACATTTTTATGACCCCCAAATGAAACTCTGTACCCATTAGCAGTCACTCCCCATCCTTTTCCTACCTATCTCTTCTCTACCTCCCCAGCCTTAGGGAACACTAATTTATTTTCTTTCTTTATAGATTTTTAAGTCATTCACAGATTATAGCTATTCTATTTTTCATTTCCCAATCTAAATATACCAAGGTCTCTCAAATGTGACCCTAAAATAACAAGATCTCTACAAATATAATACATTTTAATGCTAATTTTGTATTATTTTTACATTTTAGATCTGCTGATTATATTACATGTTTGCAAACATCAATGTTTTATATCATTAACTCTGTTTTTTTATTAGGTTAATTTTTAAACCTTGGCTTTATCTTCATTCACATTCTCATTGTCTCTTTCTTTCTCATCCTTCACATATGTTATGAATAAAATCTTCATTTTCTGTCTCCTACAGCAATCAGTATTAGGGCTCTTTTGTACATGGTAATTTCTTAATGGATGTATGTTGAAGTATGGACTATATTTGTGTTAACTCAGTCAAATTTAATTACACAGAAACAGCTTCTGATGAAATTAAATGGAAGACAGAGGGATGCAGCAAAATAATGAGAAGAGGGATGCAACAAAATAATGAGATGCAAAAGTCACTCATTACCAACATTTTGAAGAACGTAATGACATGAATACATCATTTAATAACATAAAATTGTGTTTTTTTTTTTTGGTTTAGGTGCTTTTTGTTTTGTTTGGGAATTATATGATGCTCTTATGCAGACATAATGAAAAATATCTTATGATGCAAAATGTTGAATTCAAGTATTTCTTGGTATGCTGGTGCTTAAGTCTTAACACCAGGAGTACTTTCTTCTACCAAGAATTTCCATAATTTCAGCTGGGGGATTCTGAGTGAGGAAAGTGAACTCTAAATAGAAGGAAGGTATCTTATGTTGGCCTTTTTTAAAAAAGAGGTACCAGGGATTAAACTCAGGACTTAGTACATGCGAAGCAGGCGCTCACTGAGCTACACCCACTCCCTTCTTATGATGTTTTGAAATTGCTCATAAATGTATTCTACAGAGTTTTGATTAGTAGTTTATTATACTATTTTATTGAGAAAAAAACTTTCTAGGAACTGACGTTGATGGGAGTAGTTGTAACTATTGCTCTGTATGTTGATGTCATTTAAAATGTGGAAGACGGTGCAGTATAATCGGTCTCCAATATATGGATTATATTTTAAAAATTCACTCCTCAATCAGTTGTAGGATAGCAGAACACATTTCCTCATAAAAATATCAGAAAGGGTATGAAAGTTTTCAGGTTGCTCTTAAACACCATTTAACCCATGAATGTAGTACCAAAAAAAGTAGAAAATAATATTGTGAAATATTTTTCTATTAAAAATGATATATTTATGCATACAGAACACAGAAAAAAACAAGAAATATAATTTATTTTCATCATTATACCACTTGCAATTATACAAAAACGTAAAACAAAACTAGCAATTTATTTCTTGATTTTGAATATTAATGCTTGCAGAAAAGCAGGATTAGAAGAAAAGTATTCAATAATTCATTCAGAAAGATACTCATGAATACTTTTTCATTAAAAAAAAATTTTTTTTTCATGAATACATTTAACATTTATTAAAAGTGCATAAGCACTAGCAATACACAATTTCTACCTGAAGGACAGAGTAGTTTACTGAGGAAGACTATCTTCCTCAGATAGTCAAATAAAAACCTTACTGTAGTGTGCTAAATGCTCTGAAAGGGCATGCTGAGGAATGAAAACTAATACTGAGGAATCTGGTGAAGAAGCAGAGAAATAGCATTCTGGGTCGAGGTGAGCATAAGCAAAGGTCAAAACATGAGAAAAAAGATGTGCTGGGGTCCGTTTGTAAGTATGTATGATATAGATTGATAAACAATATGGTGCATGGTGAGGGTTGAAGCTGGAAAGATATAGGCACAGATACATGATTTAAGGCCTTGATAAACTGGGTTTGGATTTTATCCTGAAGTTGGCTAAACAAGACAGGATCAGATCTGTACTAGAGAAAAGCAGTATGCTAGCAAGATGTGCAGGATGGCTTAAAGAAGGAAAACTAGAGACAGTTAGAAGGCTATGGTCAGTCACGGTCCAGAGCAGTGGTCGCCAAAAGTAGGTATGTGCAAAATAATCCCTTCAAGTGTAGAACTTTTATTTATATTTATTTTAACATCGCATAGCTCTAAGATTTCATTTTCTATGTAGGTTTTATAATATGCTCCTATGATATTTATATTACTCCTATGATGGTACATGCATATAATCTATAAATATGTCTCAGTAAATAGACGTATTTTGGTGAGTACATGCTCAATTTATTTGGGGGATAGGGATGTGTGTCCTCTTGGTAGGGAATGTATAACATGGTAGTAATCTATTATTGGTAGGGAAAGTGGACCCTGAGAAGATGGCTGCTCTCCAGCTACCGCGGGGGGGCTTGCTGTCTGCCTAACGTCTACTCTGAAATTCCGACACTTTCCCCTTCAAGTCTCAAGAGACATGATAAAAATTTCCGTCAAACTAGCACTGACATATTTATATTAAAAAATAATGCAAAATCTCAACATTTATATAAATAATTCTAAACTCCTGCTTTGTAATTTGTTTTTACAAGGTAATACTATCTGAGTTGGCACTCAAACATTGCCATTTTTTTTTTTTCTAATTCGGAAAACACTTAAAAAAAAAAAAAAAAAGGCCTCTTTTAATACAAAAATACTCCTGCCCTTGTACATACAGTTTCTCTTATTATATATATATTTATGTAATAATATTGCAGGTCTTTAAACAAAGGTTTTATACATTTTAAGTTTAAATTTTCTACTAGCCACATTAAAAAGAATACAAAGCCTTTACTTTACTTCATACACAAAAATCAGCTAAAAATGGATAAAAATGTACTGTAAGTGGTAAAACTATAAAATTCTTATGAAAAAACACAGGGATAGGGGAGTGGATATAGCTCAAGTGGTTGAGCACCTGCTTCCCATGTATGAATCCTGAGTTCAATCCCTGGTACCTCCTAAAGACAAAAACAAGCAAACAAATAAAAAAACCAACTCGGGGGAGCTGATATAGCTCAGTGGTTGAGTGCTGGCTTCCTACATACGAGGTCCCAGGTTCAGTCCCTGGCCCAGTAACTCAAAAAACAAAGACAAAAACAAAAACAAAAACAAAAGAAACCAACAAAACAAAAACACAGGGATAAATAAATATTCATGACCTTAGATTTGGCAAAGAATTCTTAGACATGACACCAAATGCACAGGCAACAAAAGGAAAAACAGATAAACTGGACTTCATCAAAATAAAAAACTTTCATGCTTTCAAAGGATGTGACCAATAAAATGAAAATATTACCCACAGCACTGGAGAAAATATTAGCAAATCACAAATCTAATATGGTTCTAGTATCCAGAATACAGAAAGAACTCTTACAACTCAATAATAAAAAGACCAAAAACTCAATTAAAAAATGGGGAAAGAATCTTAATAGCTATTTCTCCAAAGAAGATATATAAATGGACAATAAACACATGAAAATATACTCAATGTCATCAAGGAAATGCAAACCAAAACCACAGTGAGATAACACTTCATACCCAATAGGATGGCTAGACTTAACAAGTCAGATAACTACAAGTGTTGGTAAGGATGTGAAAATTTGGAATCTTTATACATTGCTGGTGGGATTGTAAAATGGTACAGCCACTTTGGAACACAGTCTGGAGTTCCAAATTTACCTTATGACCATGCAATTTCATTCCTACATATACCCAAGAGAAATGAACATGATTGTTTATAGCACTAGCCTTATTCCTTTGTGTGTCAAGGGACACTATCAAGAAAGTGAAAAGACAACTTAAAGAATGGGAAAAAATAGCTGCAAATCTGATATATATATAAATCTGAATATATAAGGAAATCCTACAACTCAACAACAAAAAGATCACTCAATTTAAAAATGTGCAAAGGATTTGAATAGACATTTCTCCAAAGAAGATATACAAGTGGTTAATAAGCACATGAAAAGATACTCAATATCATGAGTCATTAGGGAAATGTAAATCAAAATCACAATGAGATACCACTTTACACCTACTAGAATCACTATTTTTTTTTTTTTTTTAACTAGAAAATATAAGTGCTGGTGAGGATGTGGAGAAATTAGAACTCTCGTATATTGCTAGCAGGAATATAAAATGGTGTGGCAATTGTGGAAACAGTTTGACAATTCCTCAAAAAGTTAAACATAGATAGCATATGACTTGGTATTTCTACCCTTAGGTAAATACCTCAAAGAATTAAAAGCAGGGACACAAACAGATACTTGTACACCAGTGTTCATAACAGCATTATTTTCAATAGCCAAAAGGCAGAAACAAGTGTCCACTGACAGATAAGTAGATAAAGAAAATGTTGTATATACATACAATGGAATATTATTCAGCCATAAAAAGGACTGAAGTTCTGATTTTGCTATAACATGGGTAAACCTTGAAAACATTATGCTGAGTAAAAGAAGTCATATACAAAAGGACAAATATTGTATGATTCTAATTATATGAAAAACCTAGAAAAAGCAAATTCAGAGACAAAAAGTACAATACAGGTTACCAGGGGCTAGAAGGAGGGGCAACTGGGGAGTTATTGCTTATTGGGTACAGTTTCTGTTTTGGGGTGTGAGAAAGTTTTGGTTAATGGATGGAGGCAATGGTAGCAAAAAACAGTGAATGTAATGGACACCACTGAATCGTACACTTAGAAATGGTTTAAATGGCAAATTTTATGATATACATTTTTAAAAAATGTAATCAATAGAATTATTAATGAGATAATTTACTTTTTTTTGTACTAAGTCTTTGCAATCCAGTATGTATATTATACTTACAGCACATCTCAGTTTGGTCAAGCTATATTTCAAGTGCTCAATAGCCATTTGTGGCTAATGGTTACCATATTGGACAGCAAAGATCTAGATTAAATATAATAAGGGCCTTGAATTAATGCAATGATATGCTTGTCTTCTGCCTGGAATGTCCTTTTCCCTTGGTAAGTCACCATTTAAGACTCAAGAAGAAATGTCACCACCACTTGGAGGCTTTCCTTGACAACTTCCTCATCTCATTTTGTCATCTAAACTGTCTCTTCTCTGTTTCCCAATAGTTCTCTGTACTCATCTCTATTATATGCACTGTATTATAATTGTTTATTCATGTGACTCTCTTTTCTATTAATGCCATTCTTGAGGGCAGAATTTCTGTCTCATATATTTTTGCATCCCTAGACCCTATAGCAGTGTCAAATGAATAGTTATCATAATAGTATAGCTATCATAATAGTAGGCGGCATGTATTAAGCATACACTATATACTAGTACTTTCCTTAGAGTAGACTCTGGAATGCTGCCAGTTCTTTTCCATTGATTGTACCTCAAAAGGAATCTCTACTGCACTTAAACTCGGAAGGCAATGAGAATGAAAAGATCCCATCTCAAAATTGGTGAGGTACTAGGTGGAGTGGGAAGTTATAAATACGGTTGAAAGATGTGAAATTGCAGATTTCGTAGGTGAATAATGGTTGATCATGGGCAATTTCATAAGTTCAACCTGATACCTTACTGCCAATCTGATATGTGGGACTGAGATTAGGAGAGTTGAAGAGGCAGGAGGTACTTAATAAACACTCCCTGATTGATTTTGTAAGTAACTAAATTTTGTTCAAATGAATACATTCCTAGAAACCATATTCCAGGGTTGCAAAGCCTCAATATACTTAATGTTCAGTATCTGAAAAGTGAACTAGCAATAAAAAACTTCAAAAAGTTAATATGGGAAGAAGACAAATATCATATGTCAGATTGGGGTTGAAGAATGAGGTTGAATTTATGAAACTGTCTATAGTCAACCACATTTAAAGATTTAGTAGGGGAAGCAGATGGGGCTCAAGCGATTGGGCTCCTGCCTACCACATGGGAGGCCCCTAGTTCAGTTCCTGGTGCCTTCTAAAGAAGACAGCGAGCTGGCATGATGGTCAGGCACGGCAAGCTGACTCAACAAGATGATACAACAAGAGACACAAGAAGGAAAAACAATGAGAGATACAACAAAGCAGGGAATGGAGGTGGCTCAAGTGATTAGGCACCTCCCTCCCACATCGGAGTTCAGTTACCAATGTCTCCTAAAGAAACAAGGAAGACAGACCCAGCAAGTGCAAACAACGAGGGGGTGGGGAAAAATATATAAATAAAATAAATCTTAAAAAAAAGAAAAGATTTAGTAGGTTATGGAAGAGGTAAACTGGTGAGATAAAAAATTACATATAAGAAAAAGTCAACTTAGAGAATATTGGACTAGGGTTTTTATTTTTAAATATCCCTTCCCCATTGTTAACACTTTGCATTAGTGTGGTACCTTTATTAAAACTGATGAAAGAATATTAAAATTGTACCATTAACCATAGTCCATAGTTTACACTAGGGTGTATATTTTTCCCCATATACCACCCTATTATTAACACATTGCATTAGTCTGGTACATTTGCTATAATTCATGAAAGAACATTTTTATAATTGTACTATTAACTATAGTTCATCATTTTCACTGTGTTGTACAGTTCTATTTTTTATCTTTTAATTTTTATTTCAATAACATATATATGACCTAAAATTTCCCCTTTTAACCACATTCATGTATATAGTTCAGTGCTGTAAATTACACTCACAATATTGTGGTACCATCAACACCATCCATTTCCAAAACTGTATAATCAACCTAAAGAAAAATTCTATACAAATTAAGCATTAACTTCCCATTCCCTAGCCCCAACCCAGCTCCTGGTAAGCTATATTCTAGATTCTAACTCTATGAGTTTGCTTATTCTGATTATCTCATATCAGTGAAATCATACAATATTTGTCCTTGTGTCTGGCTTAATTCACTCAGCATAATGTCTTCAGGTTCATCCATGCTGCCACATGAACCAGAACTTCATTCCTTTTTTTTTTTTTAATTTATTTTTTATTGTGGGTAAAAATCAAAATTTTCACAATACACACCAATATTTGTAAAATGATATATAAATATATATGCATATATGTGCATTTGCTTCTGCAGGCAGGATCTTCCCACCCACCATATCCATGGGATATAAGCCCTCTCTCACTTGGAGGTAGAGTGGACATCATTCCTTTTTTTTAAAGATTTATTTATTTATCCTCCCCTTCCCCCACCCTGTTGTTTGTACTCGCTGTCTGCTCTCTGTGTCTGTTTGTGTGCTAGTCTTCTTTTTTTTTTAGGAGGCACCGGGAACTGAACCCGGGTCCTCCCATGTGGGAGGGAGGTGCCTAATCGCTTGAGCCACCTCCACTCCCCACATCATCCCTTTTAATGGCTATAGAGTAATCCACTGTACAGATGAACATATCATAATCCATTTAACTAATCTCTTATTGATGGACATTAAGGGTTTTTGCAAGTTTTTGCTATTATAAACAATTTTGAGATTAAAAAAATACCAAAACTGAGTGGTATGGCCTGGAGTCAGAATTTCAGGGTATCTGTCTAAATTCTATCACTTTTAAGCTAACATGACCTTAATATCTCTATTCCTCAATTTCCCTATGCATTGAATTCAGATACTAATGGTACCTACCTCATATAAGAGTAGTGAAAATTAAAAGAATTAATTAAAATGTAGAACAAACACAACAGTGACTTGCATATAGAAAGCTCTAAATAATTGCTTATATATATCTTTGCATTCCTTGTCCTGTGATTTCCTTAAAAAGTGTAATGAATGGGTTGAAACATATGTGCATTATAAATTTCCAGTTATTTCTCTTGAAAATTTGTACAATTTAAATTCTCATGAACCAGAATGAACGCTTTCCCAGAAAAGGAATTTTCACTAATTCATTCTCTAATGTATTTCCAGTGTCACAAGTAATAACTGATAAAAAAGATGTCCAGTAATTAACTATTGAATGAATGTTAATATAAAGCCTTCTTTTTCTTCATACCCTTGCCAACAATGGGCTTCATCAATCTTTGAAAGTTTTGCCAACTTTATAGAAGAACAATAGAATCCTGTTTTTTTTTTTTTTTTAAAGACAATCTTTTTTTTTTTTAAAGATTTTATTTATTTATTCATTTATCCCCCCCCTTGCTGCCCGTGCCCGCCGGGTCAGCCAACCACGCCATGCGGGCAGGCCCGCCCCCACCAGGAGGCCCCGGGAACCGAACCCGGGGCCCCCCACATGGCAAACGGGAGCCCCACTGATTGAGCCACAGCCGCTTCCCTAGAATACTGTTTTAAATTAAATTTTTTATCTGTGATGTTAAACATCTTCTCATATGTTTGTCGGACATATGTATTTCTTCCTTAATGAACTGATGTTTTTGTCCTTTTCCCACCCAAACTTTAACTTTATGGTTAATTGTATTCTACATCTAAATTATTTAACACTGCCAAACCCTGTAATCTCACCTGAATCAATCTTATTTCCCATGAATGCCCACTCTATTTAATGTTGCACAAACATGTTTCATATATTCCTTTCTCTGTAAGTCTTTTGGTACTCTAGTCTGAAAAAGATAGGTTCTTCTCCTTGTCAATTCAACATTTTCTTAAAGGCTCCACTTCCTTCATTTCTGATAATGCTGGACTTTACTGATCTCTATTTCTCTCAATGACACAATATAATACATACAATACAGCACTAAACTACATATTTTTGGATGTTTCTTGATATTCTTTCATGTGTGTTAATCTCCCCACCCCCCTAACAGATGTAATTTATGAGAAGACAGTAGTTTTCTTTAATCCCTGTGGTGCCTAATAATATAGCTGAACAGAATGGCACTGAGGATACTTCCTGATTGGTTTTGTTTTAGTTAATTTGGTTCAAATGAATACATAATTTGAAACCATATTTATAGGCTGCAAAGCCTCAGTATACCCAATGTTCAGTATCTAAGCCTTGAACTAGTACTAAAAAAGTACATAAAGTTAAGAAGGGAAGAAAATAATGTCACAGATACCCTATTTCAACCTCCAAAGTCTTTAAATGTGGCATATTGCTTTGGTGAGTGATTTGGTGTTATAGGTGGATTCTGTTCACAAAGCTGGGATATTAGAAGTGGGAAGGGAGGAAGGGAGTTTGGTTTAACTGAAATTCAAAGCAAGACAAAAAAAAATTGCTCAACTACAGCTGAGTTTATGTCTCTTTAACTACAATGCACACACAATTAAACCAAGTCCTCTCCTTTCTTTAAGAGTAAATATGGAGGGAAGCGGATGTGGCTCAAGCAATTGGGCTCCTGTCTACCATATGGTAAGGTTTAGGGTTCGAGTCCCAGGGCCTCCTGGTGAAGGCAAGCTGGCCTGCATGGCAAGCTGGCCCGTGCAAGAGTGCTGGCCTACATGGAGTGCTGGCCTGAGCGGAGAGCTGGCGAAGCAAGATAATGCAACAAAAAGAGACACAGAGTAGAGACAATAAGAGACACGGCAGACCAGGGGGCTGAGGTGACACAACAGATTGAGCGCCTCTCTCCCACTCCAGAAGGTTCCAGGATCAGTTCCTGGTGCTGCCTAAAGAGAAGACAAGCAGACACAAAAGAACATACAGCGAATGGACACAGAGATCAGACAGCGAGTGCAAAAAAAACAACAGGGGCGGGGGGGGGGGATAAAAAAATAAATAAAATCTTTAAAAAAAAAAAAAAGAGTAACTATAGATACAGTCAGGGAAAATGAACTCTTGTTAAAGGTTATTATTATTATTTTTAATACAGAATGTACTGAACTCGTCAAGAAAGCAATGCTTTTACAAGCCATCTGTTGAGACACTATACTCAATACTTCCTTGCAATTATATTAACTGCCATATGATTTTTACCTGTACCAAGATTAAGTTCAACATCAACTACAAACTAACACCACAAGAATATAGTTTTTCATCTAAATATTAAAACCAAAATTTTACTTGTTACCTGACAAAATTATTCCTCCATGGGTTATCTCAGGTCTCTCTCAGCAGTTCTTGACTCCAAATAAAGATTATTTCTCTTGGATCAATGTCAGTCAGTACTCCCCATTATTACATACAATGTCATAACAGTATAGCCGAGCCAATGTGTACAAGGTAGAGCTCTATTTGTATATGATTGATGTCAAAGCACAATGGAGATTTGATGCTATCTCCTAAGTCCTTCAATTGTGATATACTCTCCTAGTATTGTCAAATCTCCAAGTAAATAAGTATATGTGAGGCATGATTACTTGGTCTGAGACAACATTTCACTTTTTTATCTTTTTCGCTTTTTAGTAGGGTAGAGTTCTGTCTTTATTAGCAAGGCAAGAAAAATGGTTTTATGAAAAGGCACATATGCCAGAATGATTCTAGTTTCAGGTTGGGCCCTGTACTACCTGTTCTGCAGGCATTTACTGAGGACTAAATAATGGTCCCATGCTGATTATCTGTAGTTATATGAAACTTTCTCTAGCTCCTTTTATAGGTTAAACTTTCATGTTGACCATGCATGGAGTGCAGTAACTTTTTAAAGAGCTATTCCTAAAACCAACCCAAATGCAATAAGTATAAGCTTTTTTCCAAGGATAAAAATGAGAACTCATATACATGAGGATAAAGGAAGATAAAACAATTTATGTACAAAAGTTAAGCTAGTATCCTCTGCTTTAATTTTATCGTTTATTATGATTTCACCCTCCACTGTGAAAGATTCAAGTTAAAGCTCTTTCAAAAACTAGACAGAAACTAAAACAAAAGGTCTACACTATGCAGTAAATCTTGCAATTTGAAAGACTTAAAAATGTTAAGAAAAGTCTTCACATTCAGAACTGTCGAAACAAATAGAAATGCACAAAGACCATGCCAGTGCCTGGGTGTTACCCATTTAGTGTTGTAGGCTAAAGAAAATAACCAAAACATGCAACCAGAAAATCTCGTTTGCTATTTTCAAAACAGTGATGACTGAAACAAAAACATTACTTCAGATTTTCAAGTTCAGTCAAGTCAAAAAGAGCCCATTTTATTTTAATCTACTTTAATTGTATACGGCCTTTTAACTTTCCACAACTGTGCCTCAGGAAGAGTTTAACACAATATTTAGTTATTGTTCATATCTCTGTTGAAACTTCAGAATATGAGTAACCTTATTTTGTAATTATAATATGTTTAAGAGACATTTTGGGGATTTATTTTTCAAACTAGAAAAACTTAATTATGCTACTGCTTTGCAATAAAAAACGGATTGATATCAAAGAATGTGGATCTCAAAATTGGTTTCATGTCCATGGGGTGTGTCTACTAATTATTTCGAAAGGTCTCATTAAAATCTTAAAACAAAACTGTAAATAAGCTAAAATTTATAGTAAAAGTTTTTGGAACCTTGGGTTTTCCTCTAAAATCAACTATGCAATTTACTTTAAGAACATATTAATTTATAACAAATCAATATTTATTGAACATCTACTCTATGCCAGGCACTTTGTAAAGTACTTTGCATATATTTTCTCATTTTAATTTCACAATATTCCTTGGGTAACAACAGACATCTCATGAAAATTTTCAATGGCTACCCAATTTATTAATAGCAATATGGTACTCAAAGCAAAAGGCTCAAATATTAAGGTTTAGGGATAATAATTAAAAATTATCTTTTTAAAGAATACCAAAGACAGAAATTGTTTAGGATATAATTCTAAGATAAAAAAGTAAACTACTAAATTATATACAATAATACTCTAAATATGTAGGAAAACATACATCTGCATAAATTTCTAAATGGTTATCTTTGGATGGTAAGATTACCAGAAATTTTCCTAATTTTTAAAATAAACATATTATTTATATAATCAGAACCCCCTTCCAATGAAATGTTACCCTAAAAATACCTAACTCTATTTGGTTACTAGATGAGATTTTTAAGTTAAATTTAGTATGAATGAAATATATTGTGTAGCATAGTTGGGAAATAAGTTCTTTTGAAATTTTAATATATTTTGGTATAGGCTAATGTATAATAAAAACTATATTATACAAATATTTAATTTGCTGCTATGAGTCATTAGAGTTCACTTTAAATTTCCATTGCTTTAATTTAGAATGTGAAGGACTAAATACAGATTCCCTGAAAGGCTATAATGCTTTCATTTTAAATTTAAAGAGAGCACAAAGCCATTTGCCTTCTTTACAAATATCCATTAAGAAAGACAAATGTGGATTTTGAAAACTTCAGAACTGCATCAGACTCTAAACAGGTATCTCTCTGCCACTGGTCAATTTTGTGCAACAGTATACACTCAATAAAAGTTGAATGAATGGAGGAAGGGATGCATAAATGAGTAAGATGTCCTCTTTGGATATCTAGACTTTCCCTTCACTCATTTTAGATGACCTGAGAAGCACTTCCTCAAAATAACCCTCTGGTTCACCATGAGAAGAATGCCTGGCACCAGCTGGGCAGGAGATATTAATAGCATGCCCATTAGGCACTTGTTCAAGGCACAGAGATAGCTTAGTGATAGAATCTTTAGAAATATTTGGACAGTTGCGTTATTCAGAATACGAATCAATTGTAGTTCCCTAAATCTTTACTCTGAATATTAAGTAACTAAGTTCTGTTTTTGGAAATTCTTAAAAATAATAGTAAGGTAACAGCAATAACTGCTTTCAATGTTAGAAGAACTGAGCATTTGGGGCTAAAGAAAGCGTACAACAGCAAGATTCTTTTTTCTTGTGACAAAGATTCTTTTGGAGAGGATCCAGATGTCAAACTAGAGAAGAGAACGGACTTCTTCATTCAAAGTTCAACTTTTAGTATTTTAACTATCATTTACCACCAAAAGTCTCTTAGTCATGAAGCTACATTTCTATAGCTCCCTGGGCAATATCATGCTACAAAACAGAGATATACTAAAAATTAAAAAATATGCTAGGTCCTCATTAGTGACCTTTGGAGAGACTAGGGGGAGACTAGGAATGGTATGGGACTATAACTGATTTTTTTTTTTTAATTAATTAATTTTTTTGTTTCTTTTTTTTCTTTTACAACTCATTTTAAAAATATATAGAATCTAAAAATACTTGTATCTTCACCAGACAAAACAACCATTTTAGCTACAAGAGTTAAGATGGAATTTTTTCTTAATTAGTGTGTAATATCTCTAAATATATAAATTCATATAGAAATAAAAGATAAACATTTTTGAATTTCAATCAAATGAAGAAACATTTCTACTAATAGGTATCCTGCACTGTGTCAGGCAGCGACAGTAGTGAATAAACAAGAAAAAGATATAGTTGCTGATCTTGAGGACTTTCCATCTACCTAGGGAAATTACATGTGAAACTATAGCTAATGAGATAAGATAAATATGCTGTTGTATGGTAAGCAGAAAATAGATGTTCACAAGTAGAGAAATAAGCCTCATACTGGGTAGAGAGGCAAGTAAGGCTGGAGAGGTGAGGCCACATTGTGGAGGAGCTTGGAAGTCTGGTAGAAACATTTAGATTTGGTATGGTAGTGAATGAGGCAGTGAGATGTTTTTGCAAAGGGAATAGCAGAAGGTTAAAGAAAGATTAGCACAGTATCTAGGTAGGATCAATTTAGGTAGGGAGAGAGGAGCTAGGAAAAAGAATCAGCTAAGCCAGATAGAAAGCTGATTAATATATGTACAATTTTCGGTTAGTGTTCTTAAACCGTGTTTAACAAGGCACTTAGTGTATCTTCCAAAAATTTCCTTGGTCTTCACTAGGCCTTTTCTACTTTCAGTCACAATATATACACTACCTCCTTCTATCTCTCTGGAAAGTATGTGCTAAGGAATGTAGGCAGGTAAAAAAATGAGGTAAAGAAAAAAGGAAGCATAATTAATTTTAAAAAGCACTTGTGGGAGATGTTTGTGTGGGATGTGGTGGGAGGTGTGGGAGGTGGGAAACATGGGAATCCCAGTGGGTTCCGTGTAGTGTTTTGGGTAATCTGAGCACTTCTTAAAATATATTTATATGGGAAGCGGCTGTGGCTCAATCAGTAGGGCTCCCGTTTACCATCTGGGAGGCCCCGGGTTCAGTTCCCGGGGCCTCCTGGTGAAGGCAAAACCCGCCCGCATGGCGTGGTTAGCTGACCCAGCGAGCACAAGCAGCAAGGGGGGGATAAATGAATAAATAAATAAAATCTTAAAAAAAAAAATATATATATATATATAAAAATAACATTTTTGTAAGCAAATGCACATATATGCATATATATTTATATATCATTATGCAAATGTTGGTATGTATTGTGAAAATTTTGATTTTTACCCACAATAAAAAATAAAAAAAAATAAAAAAAGCATTTGTAACTAATTTAAAATTAATATGAAAATAAAATAAAAATTGTCTCATTATCATGGAATCTAATTCTAGAAAATTTCTAATGTATATCTCTACTCTACCAACCATTAAAGTACTTAGAAATACATGAAATGCATGATTATTACTTACTGAGTTATTTTGTGAGCAATATTTATGCATGCCAAGGATAAAATAACTATTTTGTCACTCAACTCAGCACATTATCAAAAGTACCATGTAATTACACTTAGCTTGAATGGATAAGTAAAACAAATATATATTGATTTTACCTTTGCTTTAGGCGTCTTTTGGCTGTTGTGGGAACATTAGCACCATAGCCATAAGAGAAAAGAACCCTTTCAGCTTCATCTTCATTTTCAACTGGAAAATATTGAAGTATATGATGTGAAATAACATTTTCTTAAAAAAAACATGGCAGAAGTGAAAATAAAAGAGGTCATACTAATGAATTAGGGAGCATAAAAACATTAAGAAGGGTGAATGCATAATCACAAACTGACCAATTTTAAGTAGAAGCATATTTCTTTAAGTATATGTTTGCTTGGATTTGTTCCATTTATTTTTTTATTTTTTATTTTTTTTTAAAGATTTTATTCATTTATTCATTTATCCCCCCCCTTGCTGCTTGTGCTTGCTGGGTCAGCTAACCACGCCGTGCGGACGGGCTTGCCTTCACCAGGAGGCCCCGGGAACCGAACCCGGGGCCTCCCATATGGTAAACGGGAGCCCTACTGATTGAGCCACAGCCGCTTCCCTGTTACTTCCATTTTTGATAAAAAGAAATGACTACTTTTAATTAGAAAAAACTGTTCATTATTTTACTAGAACTTTATTTGAACTTGCAATAATGAAATTATGCACTTTAAGTCAGCTACTCCGTGAAGAAAATTTGCAGCCCTAAACACATATTGATGGTCTTACTTTTTTTTTAATTGCAAAAAAATTCAGTGAAACCATTTAATTCTAGATCCACTATTGTCACACCACTCCCCAAGAAGGAATTTTAACAAAAAGGTTAACATTTTATGGATAAAAAGTTTAAATGCAATGATGGTTTTACTGCAAGTTGGGATAAAAAATATTTAATTAAAGGCCATAAAAACTAAAAAGTTTTATTAGTCAGTGAAATATAGCAACTTTTTATAATATTATTTATCAACAGCCATTACTGTGATATTTAAAAGAGAAATCTACTTTCAGGACTATTTCAGGTTTAAAACAAAGTCACATATTTTAAATCAATAAATAAAACTTGAATATTTGTATGTCTAGCAGATATTTGCTGACTGATCCTTCTATGTAAAAATCTGAGGAACATTTATAATTCTCTTCTTCTAATTTTGTCCTTATTTTTCAGGGTGAGGCAGGATCAGCTTTTAGAGGCAGGATCATTAGTTGTGAGGGACACGGGGATGCAAGAGATGAGTACTGCTATCAGCTACTGTGGCTCCAGATCCAAAATGAGTTCTCCAATTCAGGTCTACCAGAATAGGGTTGGTACAAATACATATATGACTCTTGTCTCTTACATAGTTATAAATTCAGAGTGTGTAAATCTAGTTAGTATCTCAAAACCCAACAATTAGATATTGATGGACACGATAAATTTGACTATGGTATTTAATGGATTATTAACTCATAGAATAACTATTCTAGCAGTGATTTAAATATAAAAACAATATACTATACACCACGGTAAATCAAACTAAAGGGATCTGAACAAAATGTCTCAGAAGCACAGAACACAGAGCAACTACATCTGATTGCCACTATTTCCCATGCTGGAGCACATTAGGAAGGTGTGGGGAGGCTAACATTCATAGAGAAGGAGTAGGTGGGAATTGCATGTGAAAAGGCATAGAGTTGTGAAATATGTGAAATTTTAGTAATTTTGAGAGTAGCAGTTGGAATTATAGTCTGGAGAACAATGGTAGTAGAATGGTAGGCTTTGTTCCAACAGTGAATGGAACTAAAGTCTTGTCTTCTAGGTTAAGGAGTTTGAATTTTACTCTAAAATCAACCAGAAACCAACAGATTAATAAACAGGAAGGTGACATAACCAGTAGGTTTGTTGTTTTTGTTGCAGACATCAATATTATAGGGCAAAAATTCCAATAATGGTGAAGAGGATGGACTAAATTGATAGCACAAAAAATAAGCTATAATAATAATCCCATTGAGACATGGTCCACAATAGCAATGGAAGATGGAAAAAAGAATGTGGATTATTCCAGACAATGTAAGCAGGTATAGGGATAAGATAAGGCACGAGATAGAATGATGTAGAAATTAAGGTTGACAAAAGCTAGCTGAATGATTTGATAGATTTTAATGTTATTAACAGATCAAGAATACAGGAAAATTCGGAAGTTTCAGGGAGGGAAGAAGAAATGTAAATACATTAAATTTGCATTGACTACAAAAGATCCGTGAGAATTACTAGTATATAGACAGTAATTGAAGTTTTAGAAAAGTGAAATTATCCAGTTATAAAATAAGAATTAAAGAGGAGGAGGGAAGAAACCTTAGGGAATCATTAGGTAGTGTTAGAAGAGACTACAAAAATGATGGAGAGATATTGTGAATGTAATTAATGTCACTGAATTGTATACATCAAAGTGGCTAACATGGGAAATTTTGTGTTGTATGTATGTTACTGCAATTAAAAAAAAAAGTGATGGAGAAACAATCAAAGAGGCAGGTGATTCAAAAAGCAAGAAAACAAGAATTTTAGAAAGTGTGACAAATGTCTAGCAGAAGTTACAAGTAGGCAGACACCTAGAAATTCAGTTTTCTTTTTATGTTTTTTTTTTGACATTATTGTAAGTGAAATTGTTTTAAATTTCCTTTTCCAATTGTTTGCTTCTAGTATATTTTTTTGGGTGACCTATATATTCTGCTAAATTTTACTTTTCAGTTTTAGCGGTTACTGTGTAATCTGCAAATACAGTTTTACTCTTCCTTTCTGACCTTTATACTACTATTTCTTTCATTTTCTTTTATTCCTTGCCTTGTTCTCTACCTTAAAGGGGAAAACATTCATTTTTTCACCATTAAATATGATATTAGCTGTAGATTTTTATAGATGCCTTTGAGGAAGTTCGGTTTTATTCCTAATTTGCTTAGAGCATTTGTCAAGTTTCAAGTCAAGGTAATATTGGCCTCATCAAACAAGTTGGGCAGTATTTCCCCTCCTCTGGTTTTTTAGAAACTTTCTGTAAGATTGGCATTATTTCTTCCTTAATGAATTTACCAGTAGAGCCATTTAGGCCTAGAGTTTCTTTGCAGGAAGATTTTGATAACAAATTAGTTTCTTTAATAGCTATTATTATTCAGATTTTTCTATCTCATCTGGTATCAAAAAAATTTTTTTTTAAAGATTTATTTTTTATTTATTTAATTATCCCCCCTTGCTGCTTGTGCTCATTGTGTCCATTTGCTGTGCATTTTTCTGTGTTGCTTGTCTCCCTTTGTTGTGTCATCTTGTTGCTCCAGCTCCCTCACCAAGCCGCGCAGGCTGGCTTGCCTTCATCAGGAGGCTCTGGGAACCCAACCCGGGACCTCCCATATGGTAAACGGGAGCCCAACCAATTGAGCCACAGCCGCTTCTCCTGTATCAACTTTGGTAAGTTGTAATGAATTTATCCATTTTATTTAAGTTTCTAATTTATTGGCATGCAGTTTTTTCATGTTTCCTTAAGGACCTCTTTTTTTTTTTTTAAAGGTTTCCATGCCTTTTATATTTTTTATTTTTTTTTTAAGATTTTTTATTTATTTATTCATTTATCCCCCCCCTTGCTGCTTGTGCTCGCTGGGTCAGCCAACCACGCCGTGCGGGCGGGCTTGCCTTCACCAGGAGGCCCCGGGAACCGAACCCGGGGCCTCCCATATGGTAAACGGGAGCCCTACTGATTGAGCCACAGCCGCTTCCCCTTAAGGACCTCTTAAAGCCTGTAGGATCTGTGCTGGCATATCTTTTTTTCAATCCTGATAAACTGTACCCTTTTTATCTAGCTAGAAGTTTATCAATTTTGTTGATCTTATCAGAGTACCAACTTCTGGTATTGTTAGTTTTCTCTATTATTTGTCTGTTTTCTATTTCACTGATTGCTGTGCTTATATTTATTATTTCCTTTCTTCTTAATTTGAGTTTACTTTGTTCTTTTTTCTTAAGGTAGAACCTTAGATAATTAATTTTTATACTTTTCTTCTATCCTAACACAAGCACTTAAAGCTATATATTTCCTTCTGAGCACTGTTTTAGCTGCCTCTGACAAATTTTAATGTGTTGGATTTTCATTATCGTTTGCTTACAAGTATTGCCTAATTTTGTACTTTGTTTTTTTGTACCTTGTTTTCTGTCTTCTTTTGGTTTATTTGAAATTTTAAAAAAGAATTTCAATTTATTTATGGCCTTTTAGCTATACAGCTCCATATTATTTTTTAGTTGTTATGCTAGGGATTAAAATATATATCCTTAATTTTTCACAGTTTATTTAGCATTAATATTGTACCACTTCACGTAAAATATAAATATTCTGTCATCCTATCCATGAAATTGGGATGTTGCTCCATTTATTTAGGTCTTCTTTAATGCCCTTTGATAAATTTCATAATTTTGTATGTAAGGAGTATTGCACATCTTTCATTAGATTTATTCCTATATATATCATGCCCTGAATTAGTTATGTTGGAATTTAAATTTAGGTCTGGGTGAAGGTTAGTTGTGACACAATGGATAACAAAGGTCATAATGCACAAGAAAAGAGTGTGTTACTTATACCAGGGGTAAGAGAGGAACACGAGGGGTCGATGGGAACTGTCATCAGCTTGGGTGGCTTAACCAACAGGTGGGGAGCACACAGGCAGAGAGAGAGGGACCTGTGGGCTTGTGCCTTTATTGTGCTCCAGAGGTGGAGGTTAATGGATTTCCCATGGGAGTCAAGGATTGGTTAGTTTAAAGCAAACACAAGCAAAAAGGGAAAGGGACTGGGGGTCTGAGAAGACTGGGGATGATGAGCTTATCATTTGAGAACAGCTGTGGGTTTTGGGTGAAGTATGTGGGTGGGTGGTGTGGGTGGTAACGGTAGATGTGGATTTGGGCTCTGGGGGAGTAGCTTATGCTCCAAGCTGAAAACTGCTTTCAGAAAATATTTTTAATTAACATTTCACCATTGATTGTGATGTTTGCTATAGTACATTATTTTTGTTCAGAAGTCAAAATAACAGTATCATTCTTTTAAAAGTGGATATAAACTTCAATTAAAGTTTAATTTGAAAGTAAATAAAATTTTAAAAATTATTTTGAGCATGTTTTCATGTAAGGACTATATTAAATTTAGAGGCCAATTTAAGAAAATCTTTTATTTCATTCCTATCATTCTCTTATTTTCCATTTCCAAGGATAATGTTTCAAATCTATTTTTAGTTTATTTACTGGAATCAAAGTAATTTTTATAGGGAAACGGCTGTGGCTTAATTGGTTGGGCTCCCATTTACCATATGGGGGGCCCTGGGTTTGATTTCCTGGGCCTCCTGGTGAAGGCAAGCCAGCCTGCACGGCGCAGTGAGCTGACACAGCAAGATGACTCAACAAAGGGAGACAAGCAGACACAGAAAAACGCACAGCAAATGGACACAGAGAGCACAAGCAGCAAAGGGGGTGGGGGTGGGGTATAAATAAGCAAATAAAAATAAATCTTAAAAAAAAAAAAAAAAAAGTAATTTTTATAGAAATACAGATCAGATCAGATGCTTGTTTTAATGACTCTCTAATGTCTTTTTTTTTTTTTTTTTTTGAGGTACCTGGGGCTGGGGATTGAACCCGGGACCTCATATGTGGGAAGCCAGCACTGAGCCACATTGGCTTCCCTGAGTTGGTTTTTTCGTTTGTTTTGCTTGTTGTTCAATTTTTTTGTTTTTTTCAGGGGGCACCAGGAATCAAACCTGGGACCTCCCATGTGAGAGGCAGAAGTGCAAACACTTGAGCCACATCCGCTCCCCTCTACTGTCTTTATTTCTGTTTTTTAAAGATTTATTTATTTATCCCCCTGCCCCGTTGTTTTTGTGCTTGCTGTCTGCTCTCTGTGTGTTCTTCTGTGTCTGCTTGTCTTCTCTTTAGGTGGAACCAGGAAACAATCCTGGGACCCTCCGGAGTGAAGAGAGGCTGTTCAGTCTCTTGCACCACCTCAGCTCCCTGATCTGCTGCGTCTGTCATTGTCTCTCTTCTGTATCTCTTTTTGTTGCACCATCTTGCTGCACCAGCACTCCGCTTGGGCCAGCACTCTGCGCAGGCCAGCTTGCCACATGGGCCAGCTTGCTTTTCACCAGGAGGCCCCAGGAATTGAACCCTGGTAGACAGGAGCCCAATCGCTTGAGCCACATCTGCTTCCCTCTACTGTCTTTAATAAGACAGCATAAAGTCAAATTCTTTAGATGGACATTTCTGATTAGATTCTTCCTACTTTTTCATTTCCAGCCATTCCCAAACATATCATATTATTATTTAGAAAGTTCCATACTCTTTCTTATCTTTATAACTTTGTATATGTCCCTCTGTCTACAATATACTTTCCTCCCCTAACATAATACATCCAATGAATTTCCCAGTTTAAGTGTCATCCCCTTCTTACATATCCCCATCTTCCAGGGTAGAATTAACTCATGTTCTTTTCTGTACTTCCAAAGAGTATCCCTTATCTTCACTTAGAGCACTTATCTTGCTACTTTAATTATTTGTTATTTGTCCTCCCTGTAGACTACACTAGGAACTCTCATAATGCAACTATTATTTGCATGAACTTCATACCCACAGTTCTTGCCACATATAAACACTTGATAACTATTGTTGAATGAGTGAATTAAACAAATAAAAAGATAAAGTCTATTACATATAACCTATTTCTTCTTTGATCCCAACTGCTGGAATTAAGATAAAATAATTTTTAAAATATAAAATATTCTTGGAAAAAAAAAGTGATCAACAATTATATTTTAATACATCAAAGCAGTTTTAGAAACAATACCACATTCCTTGTGCAGCCAGAAATAATATAAAACACTGTGTGTGTATGTGTGTGAGACTTACTTTCTGCAGTTTGCATTATTATCTCATCAAGCTCTCTTTCCAATTTCTCATAAATATCTAGCCTTGCCTGTTGCTCACAGTTCTGTGCTTGAAGTTCAGTAATGCGTTTTTCAGAAGAGGCTTGGAGACCATAAAATTCTTTAGTTAAAACCTAATAATGGAAGAAAAAAATTCACAAAGGCAGAATTAAATAGGTTTAAAAGTTAAGACAAAAATATGATCAAAAAATATTCTTAGGCCTTTTCTCTTTTTAAAGAATTTAAATACTAAAAGAAAGAAGTTCAAGTGAGATAATGAAGAAGTAAAATACATTTATTTCTGAAGTAAATAATTCTGTTGTTTTTAACTTAAAATTATGAAGTACCTTATGAGATGAGTTTAAAGAAAAATAAATTTAGAATGTAGAAACAGTTATAGGAGTAAGATTAGTATTTGCTTGTTAGAATTTTAAAAATGCAATAATGCCATCTGGAATGCTTACAGTAAATTCCAATTACCTAGAAAATTCAGACTAAATTATGGATTGTTACTATACCTGCTTCCTAACACAGCATAAGTAATGTAGTATTTCCTTGGAAGCAAGAGAATATTATAATTAAGAATATGTTTTAGAGTCATAAAGATTTAGAATCCTGGCTTTGACACAGATTAGTTGTGATTAGGCAATTACTTATTCTTTTTAGGCCTATCTCAAAACATTGTTGGAAGGACTAAATGAAATGATGAATTCATAGTGCTTAGCAGAGTGCCTGGAACATAGCAAGTGTTGAAATACAGCATTACTATTAAAAGAAATATAATTATGAAATCTTTGTACTAAATGGCTCATAAAAACAGAGCTTCACTGATTTAATTATCAAGAATTTTCTGTAACTAAACAGTTTTGAAGACAATTTATTTTTCTAATGTCATAAAGGTCACCTTAACAAATGTATGTGCCTATGATCTTTCTGTGACAGGGAAAAGGAAGTAAAAGATAAAGAAAACCTATTTACAGTTCTTAACAAGCAGTAATTACAATTTAATTTTCCTTAATATATTCTAATTTTTTTCAGTTATTTCCATCAACCCTCCCCCCCACAAAAGGAAACAAAATATTATTCTTCCCTCCTCAAATACATTGCTTTGGAGTCTGGAGAAAGAATAACATAGGAATAATATTTCTAGGGTGATTTCTAGTGTCCCCTATTGGATCAATAAACCAAAAATAATTTTTTAGCATTATTATTTATTCTTGCAGACAGGGAATGTGCTTTCTAGAAACTTATATTTCATTATAACAAAGTCACTTCTCAGTGGAACAATCTGAGGCTTTCATGGAGTTCATTATACTGGGTTGAAATTCACTAAGAATCTGGTAGATGATCACACTTATTAATTCCACTGGTAAAAGAGAGGATCAGTGAAGGGGAGTGTCAAATGACTATTCCCACTGAATAACTACAACTTTCATCTGTACCTCATTTCTCCCAAGACCACATACTGCACAAAGAAAAACTGCAGAAATAGGTATTTTAGGCGATAATCAACATGTTGAAGATGGGATATTTCATGAAATCGTATTTTAAGAAGAGATTTTAAAAGTAATATAAAATTGAGAGATACCATTTAAAATTCTCTCTTCATAATATGGAGATGAGGTCTCTAGAAACTTCTGATTTTGGAAATTTTCCAAGACCTCTGGTACCTCTTGGTACAGAATTCCCTTTTACTATGGGTTTGTCTGAATGGCTGCCATACCGAAATTTATTTCTGTTTCAGAAAAGCCAAAGAGGAACTTGATTACTGGACTTTAAGGAAGGCTATTACATTAAAAGTTTTTAAGAAAAAAGCAATATATGAACATTTGAGTTTAAACATGATTGTATAAAATAGGTCAATTACTTTTAGGAATCCATTAAATATCAAACTCTCATAGTCAACTTTCCCTCCTTTAAATAATAGATTTTTAACTGAAATTTAATATAAAATTATAGGTAATTAACTGCTTTTAAAATATAAAGTTAGTATTTGGGGAACCTTTGCCAATTGATAATTATTCAAAAATAAAATAAATCATCCCCAAATTATAAATCAATAAGAATATTGGGTAAAAGTCACAGAAAAGTACCTAATGATAAGTCTTTACCCTTCACAAAATTATTTCTAAATTCATTAGAAATAAGACTTGTCTTGGAAATACCTTCTAGTATTCAAGAAAAAATAGATCCAAACAATGATACTATATTAGCATGCATCAATCCACTCACTCATCCCTTAAATATTTACTGAGTACCCAGTATGAGCCAGGCACTGTACTAAGCACTGCTGACAAAATGATGAATGAATAGACCCTGTCCTCTCAAGGTTTTCAGTTTCATGGAAGCAGAAAATGTAATGAAATTCCCTCAAAGACTGAGTGTTGTCACCCTGAGTTTTTAGAATCATAATATTCTTTAATGAAGACAGGTCTCCATAGAAGACTTTTAAACAAAAGAACACAGTAATTACTAGTCACTTGTGTCCATAGATCAAATGTGTAAGTCTATGGGAGGGTCGTTTTCAAACTGCAATTTGGACCATTTAGCAGGTCATGAAATCAGTCTAGTTTGCAACTAGCCTAAAAACAATCAAATAGAATGGTTTAGAAAACACTGGCATTGCATGTTGTAAGTAATTGTTTTGTGAAATGTTTGTTTCAGTAGCACAGAGAGAAAGAGCAAGTGCTTCTCTATTTTCCTATACAAACACGCTCCCCTAAAACACATCTTTAATCACAGTATCCAATGTGAAAAGAAAAAGGTAAGGCATTTAGCTAGGAATTATGAAAGTGAAACCATAGAAAATAAAACAGACTTTAAATTCCAAATCATTTCTGATTGGAGACAGTCTGTCTAAGTAAAAATGTGTAGGAGAATCTACTTTAGCAGATTATAATTTTTTAGCCGTGTTTCCTGAAACACTGAAGAAGGTACCTGAAAAAGTTTCAAAGGCTAAACAGTGGTTTGCTTTAGAAGAGGATACCATCTATAATTTAGGCTTACTGTATCTTTAAATGTGTATTTAATATCATTTCTATGTCTTTCCCTACAGGTTTATTTTCTGTGAGAACTTTTACTTTGCTAAATTTAGTTTTACTAATCAAAATACTTTTCAAAAATGTAATCTCTGAAGGCTGACCAGGGATTATTGTAATAAATACTTTATTATTTGAACATTGTGGTGGGTAAAAGCATGGTATTTGAAGTCAGGTTGGTCAGATCTGAGTTCAAATCACAGTTTAGTCACTTACTGGCTGGGTGACCCTTAAGTAATTTAACTATGAATAAAAAATATAAAGAAAATATAAAAATGACTAATGGTCAATTAATCGAACGTGAACACTATTAATTACTGGGATATTGCATGTTTTTTCTTCCCCACATGCATTTTTTTAAAAAAAATCTAGTACTCAGTTTGCAGAAGGCTGTTTTCATGTAATAACAAACATATTTTCCATGCTATTATGTGGTCTTACAATATCAACTGAGTAATATTCCATATATGTATATGTTTTGTTTTAACCTAACAATTCTCCAATAATAGGATTTTTCTTTGCTATTAAAAATAACACTGCAATGAGTATCTTTGTGCTTGAAATTTTTCACATATTTAAGATATATCCTTATAAATAATGGACAGAAGTGGAATTTCTATGTAAAAAGCTATGAACATTTTTTAGTTATTGATATACATGACCAAATTATTTTTCAAAATCAGCATACTAATTTAGAATGCATAGATATTTTAAGGTAGTTTTGACAGGATAATTGAATGTCATTATTGGTGAAAATATATATTTGTACTTGTGGCAGTTTGAGATTATTTTATAAATCCCAAAAAGAGAAAGATTATGTTGTAAACTAATCTTTTCTTCTGGGTGTGATACTCTTTGATTGTATCAGATTCAGATGAGATGTCTTTGATTAAATTACCTGTTAAGATTAGGGTTTTGATTTGACCAGGTCAGTAATGCATGACTCACGTTGAGTCCCCACCCCCTTGGGGACATTCACTCAGGAAGACATATGGGAAGAGAGAGAGCTCTGTCATTTTTGATTCAAAGGTCCCCGAAAGAGATGAGCCATTTGCCTGATAGTTTGCAGTTGTTATAGAAAGTCCGGAAAGACATAGCCCTATGCCAAGAGAGAGACAAGTCCTATGCCAGCCTGAGATTGGGAAGAAGCTGGGCCCACATTGTTTCAAGAGGAAGAGGAAGCCCAGGAAAGAGAGACCAGGCAGGGATCAGTGACCAACTTGTTTTAACACGTGGCAACTGACTGGTGAAAAAGCAATCTTGAGTTGGACTCTTTAGGGCCTTATAACTGTAAGTTTTCACCCAAAATAAACACCCTTTATAAAAGCCAACAGATTTCTGGTACTTTGCATTAGCACCCCTTTGGCAGACTGATGTAGTACCCATATATTAGCAATTTGTTTTTCTTTTCTTGGCAACAGTTTATAATGTCTATGTATTTATCTAGAAGAGGACTATATGTCCTCTTGATAAGGGGTCTTTTGAAATTAAGGACATAGTCTTTTGTCATACATAATACAAATATTTTCTGATTTTCCTTTTAATATTGTTCAGAGTTTTTAAACACATGGAAGATTTTATTTTTTATTTTTCCTATATGATTTCTTCCCTATCTTTATCAAGGGAATCAATAATCTAATCAATAGAAAGGCCATCCCCCAACTGGTGTACAATAAAATTTTATGTGTATTTCCTTCTAATAATTTGATGGTAACATTTTCACACTGAACCTAATAATCCACCACTTGAATTTTATTTAGGTATATAGTGTGAGTAATGTATCCAACTAATTTTTCTAAATAATCAATTATTATAGCACCATTTACTGTTCAATCCTTTTTTCCCCATGAATAAATTCTTCAATATGATAATTTGTTTTCTGCTCTTTGTATTTTATACCACTTACAGACTTTTTGGAGTGTATTTTATTTATTCTTGCCTCAGAATGCATTTTTAAATGTAATATATATTTCCTCTCATTATCTCTTTTTAAAAATTTCCCTTCAACATATTGACTTTCTTATTCGCTCTTTTCTTTCAGTTATAGTATAGAATTACTTTGTTGGGTTCAAAAATGCATACTAGCATTTGTTTAAAAATGAACATAATTATCTGATGAAAACTGACAAATGCATAATACTAAATATTCCTTTCCAGAAAGATGGTACTTCTTCTATTATATACCTCAGTAAAGCTCTACTGTTTCCTTGATGTAGGATCTACACTATTCTTATTAAAAATATTTCAAGTGATTATATAGTTTTGGTTGCTACTGTGAATGAAAAATTTTCCATTTTCTGTTTTCTAACAATTCCAGTAGTTTTTGGTCTAGATCTTTCTAAAACACATATTTCCATTTTGTGTGCAGAACAGTGCTAGATTTCTACAGAGAAAGTAAAGCTCAGTTATGACATAATCCTTGTACTTAAGACTCTACATGCTATGCTCATGTCAAAAGAAAAGCTGGTACTTGTACCTCCATTTTTTTCTGATATTTTTCACATTCTAATTGACACTGTGTGAGATTTCTTGCAGTTTCCTCTTGTAGAATTTGAACACGCTCACTCTCAAAAGATTTTAATTTGCTTTGATGGAGAAATTCTGTCACTCTGCTTTCCGTACTAAGCTGTAATTCTCTGTATCTGAAAGAAATAGAATGTTTATGAGACCCCAAAGAAATTTTGACAATTTATATAGGCATAAACATTACTTTTACCTCTTCTACCTCTCATATTTATGTAATTAATAATTTATATCTATTGAGCAAATCTTTTATAAATAATTTAGATAAGCATATGTATGGAAATATGTAAATCCACAGAACATAACACCAATTAACATCCTCCATTTACCCCTTATTTTCCTTTCTTCCATCTGAAAATAATTATAGCCTGTTTATTATTATTATTAATTGCAAGACATTGAAAATAAAAAATAAGATCAAGTTTCAGTTACAGTGCTTACAATTATTTCATTTCTATATATTTCATAGGCCTTCTTTTTCTTCAACATTGTTTCCAACTCTGCAATTTTGTTCTAAGTCTAAATAATGTCAGATGGAGAAGCATGGCATGAAATATACAATTAAACTTCAAATTCTTCAGACACTTGTAAAGTAAATTTTTAATTATTAAATATATACTTGAATATTATAAGGAAACAATGTACAATAACAAGATAAATACAGAATTACAAGAAATCTATTACAACACAGATAAGGAACTTCTTTTCATTCCATATGTCTAACTAGTAATAAAAACATTTCCATTTAACATGAATTTATCATGAATTTGAAAATATTTCAAGTTGATTATATTCTAACAAAAAGCAAAACACAAATACATTACGACATTTCAGGGAGTTATTATGAAACCAGTATGGTGCTATTACGTAATTAAAATTCATTTATTCAAATACTTATTAAGCTAGACACTATGCTAAGTAATGGGCATAAAATGGTAGACAAGGTCTTATTTTTTTCCCTTAAGGAACTTTCAGTTTTCTGGAAAAGGCAGGTAAGTAAACAAGAAAATTGAATTAGAGTAGCATAAGTGCTTCAAAAGGATAAAATCCAGGTTTGATAAGAATACATAGGAAAGAGACTTAACTCAGTTTGTGTAGGTGTGTATTTAAATGTGTGTGTAAAACAGGAGAAGTAATGGAGCAGAAGGTGTTCTAAGCAGAAGAAAGAAGACTATGTGCAGCAGGGCAGGGAAGCAGAGAATACAGTTTGCTTGTGTGGAACTGCAAGTTTTTTTCAAGGTATCTCATTTAATCCTTACAACAACCCTATTAGGTATTATGGAGATGAGGAAACTGAGGACCAGACAGGTCAAATAATTTCTTTAACAGAAACAAGTTACAAGTAAATCTCATGTTGGGTCTCAAACCCAGATGCATCTGACTCTACAACAATGATCTTTTCACTCTTACACTACATTTTAAACTTATGTTTCTCAGGTGAAATAAGCTTTAAAGGGTTTTATAAAGGTGATTTCACTCTTGTAATTGACACTAATAATAACATTCAAAGTATAAGCAGAGAGAAAAAATAGCCGGAGGACAGGCTGAAACAGCCCAGAAAAATATCTTCTAGGGTTTAGGACAGCAGGCAAAAGATGGACACCGCCCTGAGGACAGAGGGACAAAGGACAGAACTGTGAGTTGAAACCAGCGGCTGCTGCTGCTGACACCATCCGCACGCTAAAGACACTTTAGAATTCTTGGGCCTCTGTGCCTGCGACTACAGACAAAGGGGGCTCAGGGATCTACCACCCCAGGAAAGGGGAGAGAACACAGCCTAAGGTGGACTCAGCTTCTGACCCACAAATTTGGTCTGCTGTGTCCCATGAGCCCTTCCAGGCCAGGTGAGACCACACAGTCGTTTACCCTAGGAACCAGCAAAGGACTGGATAACTCCAACCGTCACAATCTCTCTTTTCTAGCTGAGACTAATTGTTGAGGATGCCCCAGGGAAGGGGAGAGAGAGGAACAGAGCCTAAGGCTGACTCAGCTTCTGACTCACAAATTTGGTCAGCTGTGTCCCAAGAGCTCTTCCAGGCCCGGTGGGGCTATGCCATTGTTTGCCTTGGAGCCCCCAAGGGGCTAAAGATATACAACCATCCCAATCTCCTCCTCTACTCACAGGGAATGATTGTTGTAGACTCAGAGGGTAGTGGAAGTATTTCCTAGCCAGGGAAAAGGGAGGGGGCTTTCAGAGAAGGCTGGAGAATTGTTTCAGAGAAAGTTTGAATTACAAGGCTCCTAGCCTCCAGACAGGAAGCTCTATTACATTGATCTGGTATGTGTTGCAACAAATACTCTCTGACCAGGCATTGAACTGAGAGCTGCCAAAGAGCGCCATCTCTTGCCAGACCAAAGAAGTGCACACAAGAAAATTAAAAATAATTAGGAGAGCCTTTTTCTGGCCTCTATAAACTCCCTGGCCAAGGCCCTAGGAAGCAAGTCTACAACCAATTACTGGGTCCAGTGCCCAGTTTTGAGCAACCAGCAGGACAATCCTAACAATCTAGGTCAAGCCAAAAATCAAATAGCAGTGGTAACCCACAGCCTCCTGCCACTAAATCCCTACAACAGAGAAAGAAATTGAGCATCTGAGTAAACTACATCCTAATCAGAGGCCTAGATACCAGCAAAAAATTATGAACCATACGAAGAAAATAGAAGACATGGCACAAGAAAAGGAATACATCAAAGGCCCAAAACAGATACAGAATTTGAGAGAACTAATCAGCAAGATGCGCACAAATTTCCAAAATCAAATTAATGAGTTGAAAGACAATATGGTTAAAGAGATAAATGACATCAAGAAGACATTGAATGGGCGCAAAGAATTTGAAATCCTGAACAGAAAAGTAACAGATCTCATGGGAATGAAAGACACAATAAGTGAGATAAAAAACACATTTGAGGCTTACAACAGCAGACTCGAAATGACAGAAGAAAGAATAAGTGATAACAAAGACAGAGGAGCTAAAATTGAAGAGAGAAAAGATAAGAGAGAGGAAAGAATGGAAAAAATTGAGCAAGGGCTCAGAGAGTTGAATTATAACACAAATTGCAACAACATATGTGTCATGGGAGTTCGATAAGGAGAAAAGAAGGGGAAAAGGGCAGAAAGCATTTGAGGAAATAATAGCTAAAAATTTCCCAGCTCTCATGAAAGAACTGAACTTACATATCCAAAAAGCACATCATACCCCAACCAGAATAAATCCAAATAGACCTACTCCAAGGCACATACTACTCAGAATGTCAAATGTCAAAGATAAAGAGAAAATTCTCAGAGCAGCAAGGGAGAGGCAAACCATCATGTACAAGGGACGTCCGGTAGGACTTAGTGCAGATTTCTCATCAGAAACCATGGAGGCAAGAAGATAGTAGTATGATACAATTAGGATACTGAAAGAGAAGAAGTGCCATCCGAGAATTCTTTATTGAGCAAAACTGTCCTTCAAATATGAAGGTGAATATAAAATATTCACAAAACATACAGAAACTAAGAGAGTTTGTAAATATGAATCTACCTTTGAAGGAAATATTAAAGGAAGCCTTAGAACCTGAAAGAAAAAGACAGGAGAGACAGGCTTGGAGGACAGTAAAGAATAGCAGGAAGGATAACCAAAAGAGTACAAAGACAGACAAAAATAAGATGACAAATGAAAACAAAAGAATAAAATGGAGGAAGTAAATAGTGCATTTACAGTGATATCATTGAATGTGAATGGATTAAACTCCCCGAACAAAAGATACAGGCTGGGGAAGCGGCTGTGGCTCAATCAGTAGGGCTCCCGTTTACCATATGGGAGGCCCCGGGTTCGATTCCCGGGGCCTCCTGGTGAAGGCAGGCCCGCCCGCACGGCGTGGTTGGCTGACCCAGCGAGCACAAGCAGCAAGGGGGCGATAAATGAATAAATAAATAAAATCTTTAAAAAAA
>JAKSZT010054334.1:33533155-33550227 GCA_026826555.1 Tolypeutes matacus
TTAAAAAAAAAAAAAAAAAAAAAAAAAAGATACAGGCTGATAGAATGGATAAAAAAAAAAAAACAAAGCCATCAATATGCTGCTTACAAGAAACTCACCTTAGACCCAGGGATACAAACCCGCTGAAAGTGAAAGGTTGGAAAAAGGTACTCCACGCGAAAAGAGCAGGGGTAGCTAGACTGATATCAGGCAAAACAGACTTTAAATGCAAAAAATTATAACAGATACAGAAGGCCATTATGTATTAATAAACAAGACAATCCACCAAGAATATGTAACAGTGATAAATATCTATGCACCTAACCAAGGAGACCAAAAATACATGAGACAAACTCTGGCAAAACTGAAGGGAGAAACAGACATTTCTACAATAATCGTTGGAGACTTTAACACCCCACTCATATCATTACATAGAACAACTAGACAGAAGATCAACAAGGAAACAGAGAACTTGAACAATATGATAAACAAGTTGGACCTAAGAGACATACACAGAACACTGATTCCAAACTCAGCAGGTTATACAACATTCTTCTCAAGTGCCCATGGCTCTTTCTCCAGGATAGACCACATGTTAGGTCACAATGCAGCTCTCAATAAATATAAAAAGACTGAAATTATACAAAGCACCTTCTCAGATCATAATGGAATGAAACTAGAAATCAATAATAGACAGGAAAAAAGTAAATTTGCAAATGTGTGGAGACTGAACAATATACTCCTAAATAATTGGTGGGTCAAAGAAGAAATTGCAAGAGAAATCAGTAAATATATTGAGACAAATGAAAATGAGAATACAATGTATCAAAACTTATGAGATACAGCGAAGGCAGTCTTGAGAGGGAAATTTAAAGCCCTAAATGCCTATATTAAAAAAAAAAAAGAAGAGAAAGAGCTAAACTCAAAGATTTAACTGAACAACTAGAGAAACTAGAAAAAGAACAGCAAACCAATCCAAAGCAAGCAGAAGGAAAGAAATAATAAAGATAAGAGCACAAATAAATGAAAATGAGAACAGAAAAACAATAAAGAAAATCAACAAAACCAAAAGCTGTTCTTTGAGAAGATCAATAAAATTGACAAACCCCTAGCTAGACTAACAAAAAAAAAGAGAGAAGATGCAAATAAATACAATCAGAAATGAAAGGGGGGAAGTTACAAATGACCCCACAGAAATAAAAAGAACCATAAGATGATAATATGAGAAACTATATAGCATCAAACTAGACAACCTAGATGAAATGGACAAATTTCTAGAAACGCACAACCAACCTACACTGACGCTACAAGAACTTAACAAACCAATCACATTTAAGGAGATTGAATCCGTCATCAAAAATCTCCCAGCAAAGAAAAGTCCAGGACCAGATGGCTTCACAGGTGAATTCTACCAAGCATTTCGAAAAGATTTAACACCAATCCTGTTTAAACTCTTCCAAAAAATTGAAGAGGAGGGAAAATTACCCAACACATTTTATGAAGCCAACATCACCCTAATACCAAAGCCAGATAAAGATTCTACAAGAAAAGAAAATTACAGACCAATCTCTCTGATGAACATAGATGCAAAAATTCTCAACAAAATACTTGCAATCGAATCCAACAGCGTATCAAAAGACTTATACATCACGACCAAGTGGGATTTATTTCTGGTATGCAAGGCTGGTTGAACATAAGAAAATCAATCAATGTAATACACCACATTAACAAATTGAAGGGAAAAAAACCACATGATCATCTCAATAGATGCAGAAAAGGCATTCAACAAAATCCAGCACCCTTTTTTGGTAAATACACTTGAAAAGATAGGAATAGAAGGAAAATTCCTCAATATGATAAAAAGGCATATATATGAAAAACCCACAGGCAACATCATACTCAATGGGGAAAGTTTGAAAACTTTCCCTCTAAGATTGGGAACAAGACAAGGATGCCCACTGTCACCATTGTTATTCAACATTGTCCTAGAAGTTCTAGCTAGGGCAATTAGACAAGGAAAAAAAAAAAAAAAAGGCATCCAAATAGGAAAAGAGGAAGTAAAACTCTCACTGTTTGCGGATGACATGATCCTGTACTTAGAAAATCCTGAAGTATCCACGGCAAAGCTACTTGAGCTAATAAATGAGTTCAGGAAAGTGGTAGGATACAAGATCAACATGCAAAAAGCAGTTGTTTTTGTACACTAGTACTGAACAATCTGAGGATAAAATCAGGGGGAAAATTCCATTTTCAATAGCAACAAAAAGACTCAAATACCTAGGAATTACTTTAACCAAAGAAGCACAGGACCTATATGCGGAAAACTATAAAACAATGGTACAAGAAATTTAAAAAGACCTAAACAAATGGAAAGACATTCCATGTTTATGGATTGGAAGAATAAATATTGTGAAGATGTCAATCTTGCCCAAACTGATTTACAGATTCACTGCAATACCAATCAAAATCTCAACAGCTTACTTTACAGAATTAGAGAAGGCAATTACCAAATTCATTTGGAAGGGTAAGTGCACCCAAATAGCCAAAAGCATTCTAAAAAAGAAGAGCAACGTGGGAGGTATTTCACTGCCTGACCTTGAAACACATTACAAAGCTCCAGTGGTCAAAACAGCATGGTACTGGCATAAAGACAGATACATCAATCAGTGGAATAGAATTGAGAATCCAGAAATAAACCCTCACCTATACAGTTGTATTAGTCAGCCAAAGGGGTGCTAATGTGAAATACCAAAAATGGGTTGGTCTTTATAAAGGGTATTTATTCGGGGTAGAAGTCCACAGATACCAGGCCATAAAGCGTTAGGTTTCTTCTCTCACCACAGTCCATTGCAACGTGTTAGGGCAAGACAGTTGCCAGCGTTTACGGGTTCAGGCTTCTGGGGTTCCTCTCTTCCCGGGGCTGCGTTTCTCTCCGGGTTTAGCTCCTGTTTCCTCCACAAGGTCAGCTGGCTCCTGTTTCCTCCACAAGGTCAGCTGTAGACGATCAGGCAAACGGCTTGCTTCTCTTCTCCTGGGACCTTCTTTCCAATATCAAAACTGCTTCTCAAAAGACTGCTTCAACTGTCCTTTGCCTTGCCTTTTATATTCAATTCCCCACCCACCAAGGGGTGGGGCTCAATGCCCTAATCCTAACCTAATCATGCCCAGATTAACAGATCAGTTTACAAGCATGATTCAAATATATTTTTGGAATTCATAATTACATCAAATTCCCCAATGGTTACAACAGTCAACTTTTCTGACAAACGTACCAAGCCCATGTTAATGGAAAAAAAACAGTCTCTTCAACAAATGGTGCTGGGACAACTGGATATCTATAACCAAAAGAATGAAAGAGGACCCCTATCTCACTCCCTATACAAGAATCAACTCAAAATGGATCAAAGATCTAAATATAAAAGCCAGGATCATAGAACTACTAGAAGAAAATGTAGGGAAACACCTTCAAGACCTTGTAGTAGGTGGTTTCTTGGACTTTACACCCAAAGCACGTTCAACAAAAGAAAAAAAGATAGATGTGACCTCCTCAAAATTAAACACTTTTGCTCCTCACAGGACTTTGTCAAAAGGGTGAAAAGGCAGCCAACTCAATGGGAAAAATATTTGGAAATCACATATCTGATAAGGGTTTAATATTCAGGGTATATAAAGAGATGTTACAATTCGACAATAAAAAGGCAAACGACCCAAATAAAAAATGGGCAAAAGACTTGAATAGACATTTGTCCAACGAAGAAATACAAATGGCAATTAAAAAGAACACATGAAGAAATGCTCAACATCACTCATGATTAGGGAAATGCAAATCAAAACTACAATGAGATATCATTTCACACTTATCAGAATGGCCACTATTCAAAAGAAAGAGAACTACAAGTGTTGGAGAGGATGTACAGAGATAGGAACACTTACTCACTGTTGGTGGGAACGCAGAATGGTACAGCCACTGTGTAGGACTGTTTGGCAGTTCCTAAAGAAGTTGAATAGACTTGCCATGTGACCCTGCAATACCACTACTGGGTATATACTCAGAAGAACTGAGAGCAGTGACACAAACAGACATCTGCACACCGATGTGCATAGCAACATTATTCATGATTGCCAAAAGTTGGAAACAACCCAGGTGTCCATCAGGAGACGAACGGATAAACAAACTGTGGTCTATTCACACGATGGAATATTGTGCAGCTATAAGAAATGAAGTCATAAAGCATACGACAACATGGATGAACCTGGAGGACATTATGTTGAGTGAAGCAAGCCAGACACAGAAGGACAAATACTGTATGACTGCGTAACTATAAACCAAATATATTGTGTAACATATTGTCTGATTAAAAAAAAATTCTATGTATCCAGTACATTTAATTGAGAAATGTTTGTATTTATTCATCTGTTTAGTTTTTAGTTTTGTTTTTTTTTTTAAAGATTTTATTTATTTATTCATCTATCCCCCCCTTGCTGCTTGTGCTCGCTGGGTCAGCTAACCATGCCGTGCGGGCGGGCTTGCCTTCACCAGGAGGCCCTGGGAACCGAACCTGAGGCCTCCCATATGGTAAACGGTAGCCCTACTGATTGAGCCACAGCCGCTTCCCCTAGTTTTTAGTTTTTAATTGTTTATATTTTCAATTATTAAATGTACAAAATAAAGTTAAAAAAAAAGTATAAGCAGAGAATATAGGCATTCGATATTTGCTCTGGCTACTTCACACTTGGCACTTTTTATCTTTGGTAAATGCATCTCACATTCACACTGGTGGAAGTTCCATATAATGCATGCTGGTACATATTACTTAAATACATAGCAAAACTTTAAGGTGAATGTAAGCTTTTGTGTTGAACTTTTTGTAAAGTCCTGGCATTAATTATATTTTAAAAACTTACAATTTTAATCTAAAAAATACCTTTTTATAATGAAAAGCAAACATTCATAACTTTTTTTTTCATTTAGACACAATTTATATACTATAAAATTCACCCTTATAAAGTGTACAATTCAGTATAGTTGCAAAGTTGTGCATCATCATCTAATTACAGAACATTTCATCACCCCAACAAGAAATCCCATATGCATTAGCAGTCACTCCCTATTTCCTACTCCCCTTAAGCCCTGGCAAGCACTAATCTACTTTCTGTCTCTGCGGATTTGCATACTGTGGACATTTCATACAAATGGAATCACATAATATGTGGCCTTTTGATTTTTCAAGGTTCTTCCACGTTGTAGCATGAATCAGTACTCCATTTCTTTTTCTTTTTTTTTTTTTTCAGATACTGGGGCCAGGGATTGAACCTGGAATCTCGTATGTGGAATGCCAGTGTGCAACCACTTGAGCCACACTGGCTCCATCCATTTATTTGTATAGCCAAATAATATTCCATTGTATAGATATACCATATTTTATCCATTGATCAACTCATCAGTTGAAAGACATTTGGGTTGTTTCTGCTTTTTAGCTATTATAAATAAGGCTGCTACAAACATTCATGTATAAATTTTTGTGTGGACTTATGCTTTCATTTCTCTTGGGTATATACTTAGGAGTAGAATGGCTTACTTATATGGTAACTCTATGTTTAACAATTTGTGGAGTTGCGAGACTATTTTCCAAAGCACCTGCACCTTTTACATTCCCTCCAGCAATGAATAAGGGGGATAATTTCTCCATATCCTTTTCAACATTTATTGTCTTTTTTATTTTAACATCCTAGTATGTGTGAAGTGGTGAAAAATTCTTTTATTAAAAAAATGTGTTAATTCAACACTTCACTGACATGAAGATGTCCCTGTACCCTTTGAGATAAGTCATTTTATAAATATAAATGTAAAAATATATGTGAAATCAATACCTTTTTCATGTATGTGCTAAACTTTGGAACATACATAGACCATATTACTGAAATAAATTCTGGAAAAGTCATTTAGAATGTGATAATGATCTTTAAAATAATGTTTTGAAAAAAATTACACTGTAAGCTTTGCTCTTTTGTGAATTTAGGATATGTGGGTGATTCTGAGAACAATGTCAACTCTATAGGAAGTTAAAGACTTAGCTTTTAGTTCTATCTGTTATTCTTATTCATTATAAAGCACCTGAAAGTTGCTTTTAGCACTAATATTCTTTCCCTACATTGAAAAGCTAAGTAACAGTAGTTATCTCCTAGAAATTTGAGAATACCAACTTTAACAAACTGATGCTTTTGTACACCAAATGATAATTTTAAAGGACTAATCTAGTCCCATGTTGTTTATACAGCAAAAGCATTTGCCTCACAGCATTATGCCCTTATAATAGTTATAATTATTTTAATTCGTTAAAATGAACTATGAAAATATTTTACATTAGAGCTGTAAAAGTAGCTCCAGCAGTGAGGAACAGATGAAGACAAGAGCAAAGCTTGATAATTTCAGGTAACATTTTCTTGTTTTACTAAGATAACATTTTACTTTGTTGACTCAGACTGCTCATCTTATCTTCTTAATTTGTACTTCATATTTGAACTAAGCCATTATTCACACATTAACAACTTTATGTTTAGCATTCTAATTCTGCATAGTAAACGTAAGAGGTCAAATTTCCTATAAACTTCATGAGAATCTCTATCTTCATAACCATCCCATCCCAGGCCCCAAATTTGGCTAGATTTGTTTTTATGCTATATTTGCAACTGAGTTTTCAGTCTTCTTAAGACCCACCTATGTATCTCACAGTACTTTAAAACAAACAAATAAACAAACAAATAAATAATATATATTCCTAGAATGAACTGTTTGCTCTGAATGAATATTCATTGCAACAGAGATTTTTGTGCTGGAAGCATGAGAAAACTTTTAAAAGGGAAAAAGCTATTGTGTAAAGAGGTTAACCCAGTAGAAATGCTCTTAGGCTACAATAAATTAAACTCCAGGTAGGATAGCTTGTTCTGCAATGCTCAGAAATAACTGCAGGAGAGATGACACCATGGCATTCAATTTTCAGAAATGGAAGAACCCATTTGAACAAAAGCACTGGGTAAAACATTAATTAACAACAGGCTTTCATAATATTTACATTACAGTCTTCATATACACAGTATTGGTAGGTTTTACTAGTTATCTGCTGATGTACTAGGCCAAGCACGTATATGGTTTATTCTATCAACAAGGTCATCCTTGAGTAAGAAGGCCAAAGACTACTATAATTTTTTTTTTTTTTAAGATTTTATTTTATTCATTTATTTCCGCCCTCTTCGTTGTTTTTGCTCTCGCTGTCTGCTCTCTGTGTGTTCTTCTGTGTCTACTTGTCTTCTCTTTAGGCGGCACTAGGAACCCATCCTGGGACCTTCTGTAGTAGAGAGAGGTGCTCAGTCTCCTGCGCAACCTCAGCTCCCTGGTCTGCTGTGTCTCTTATTGTCTCTCCTCTGTGTCTCTTTTTTGTTGCGTCATCTTGCTGCGCCAGCTCTCTGCCCTGACCAGCACTCCATGTGGGCCAGCACTCCTGCGTGGACCAGCACTCTGCATGGGCTAGCTCTCCACTTGGGCCAGCTCGCCATGTGGGCCAGCTTGCTTTTCACCAGGAGTCCCCGGGAATCGAATCCTGGATCTCCTATATGGTAGACGGGAGCCCAATCACCTGAGCCATGTCTGCTTCCCTGACTACTATAATTATTAACTTTTTATTTAATCTATTTTTTTTTATTCCAATGAGAAACAACAATATATTTTTTTATTTTGTCCACAAAACATTAATGGCTTCCCCATATTAAAACTGGACATTTATTCTGAACAAAGTTACCTAATTTAATTTGGTAGCCCAGCATTCTATGGCAAAATATTCAAAAAGTATTCATGTTTTTCTTTTAAAAATATAAATCTGACTCATTGCTTATATAATTAGATATGTATCATGGATGTAAATAACATAACATAAAGACATTATAGTTATATAAAAAGAAAAGTATATGTGTCAGTCCAGAGAAACTGAATCAACACTCTATGTACACGTATGTGTGTGTGTGTGTGTGTATACAGAGGGAGGGAGGAATGGATGGAGGGAGAGGAGGAAGAGGAAAAGAAAAAGAGAGGAGAGAAAGAGAGAGAGAGAGAGATTGATTGACTGATTATAAGGAATTGCTTCATTCAATTGTGAAGGCTGTCAAGTCTGAATTCCACAGGGCAGGCCAGAGGCTGGAAATTCTGGTAAGAGTGATGCTAAAGTTTTTAGACTGAATTCCTTAGGCTAAAGACTCAGGAAACTTAGGGAAAAGTAGGCAGTATGGTCCTGAGGCAGAATTCTTTCTTTTTCCAGGAACCTCAGTTCTCTGAACTTAAGATACCTGATTGGATAAAGCTCACCCACATTATCAGGAGTAATCCACTTTACTTAAAGTTAACTGATTGTAGATGCTAATCTCATCTATAAAATATGTCCACAGCAACACCTAGGCCAGTGTTTAACCAAACAAAAGAACACCATAACCTAGCCAAGTTGACACATAAAATTAACTCACAATGTACCTGCCAGAGAAATGATATCATTGCAGGTAAAGGTATTTGGGAAAGGGGAAGTTAGAGAAGAAAGTTAGTTTTTACATTACATGATTCAACATAGTAATTTCACTAAAGGCATTTCCAACTTTTTTATATTAGCAATTTTAAAAATACAAAGCTAAGTACTTTCCGTTTAAATAATTTTGGCTGAGAAACATCTTACTGTCTAGTAAAGTAAGAGTTTGGTTGGTTAATTTCTGACATCCTGAAAACATCTGAAAGATGTGAATCCAGAAATAAGCATGCTTGCCTCACCATACTCAATCTACAATGACTAATCTTTTACTTTAAAAAAAGAAAAAAAGGTCAAATAAATTTTTATGTAGTTTTACATATTTCAGAATATATAAAATTATATATACATTTATATATATTTCCATTTATATAAGTTACTACCACCATTTACAATTGATTTTGCAAAAACCTAAAGAATTTCCTTATAGGTACTTTAAAAAAAAAAAAAACAAATCAATTTTATTGGTACATATTAATAAAACATACAATTTATCCAAAATATACAATCAATGGTATTTGGTATAATCACAGAGTTGTGTGTTCATCACTTCAATCATTATAAAGCATTTTAATTATTTCAATAATCTTATATATATGTTTAATATCCCCATATCTTTAATATTTAAATATGATGTCCATTTTCTTCATTTAGATGAATTTATCAGTTGGTGAGAAAAGCAGATCAGAATTTCCTATTATTTAGATTATATACCAATTTATATACCTCCTAGTAGGGTGTGGTTATTCTCTATTTGGGAATCACTATATGTAATGAGAGAAGGTGCTGATAGGAAGGAGTAGATTGCAAAGGTGGAAAACATGTTAAGAACAATTTTACAAATTTAGAGAATACATCTGAAATTGCTTTTTGTTCATGTTGACATTAAAATAGGTAGAAAATATTATCTTAGAGAGTTCACTTTTTTGTATTGTCTACCTATTTTTCCACCAACTGCTCTCTTTCACTTTTAAGTTATCTCTACATTACTAAATTTTAAAATATACACATATATACTGAATCAAATCTATTTTCAATGAAAATTGAGGCAGCAATTACAGAAGTTTAAAAATATACATATAAAATTATAAAAAAAAATTATAAAGATAAGGGAGCTCTAGTAAGTTTCAATTATGAAACTTTCCACATTGAAAAGAAAGGGAAAAAGAGACCTTTGGTAGGGAAAACATAAAAGTATTATCTATGTTGCAACAATGATTACTACAGGACTTGAGAAAAGAATTTAAAAGGCCTTTGGGGATTTGTCCAAAGGTCTCTGCCATTTAGATGATTTCTTCAACCAGTTCACTTCTCAGCTGTAATACTACATCTGTCATTTTTGGCTTAGAAACTAATTCTTAAATGAATGTGAGAAATCTTTTTATGCTGAGTTAAAAACGCTGAGTATGTTTAACAACTGTACCATGGATTTATAAGAATTTCAAGCATGCATTTAGAGTAATTCAATGCATCTGTTATATCATGATCAAATAAAGTACATAATGTTATTAAAAAAATAAACTATGTAGTATTATTTGGCCATTTTATAAAGGCAAAAAAATAGGTACTTCTGGTATGTGAAGATAAAAGAAAGTACTTAAGTGAAACAAATATATTATGAAAAGAATGTTGCCTTAAAATAAATCAAAGCATACATGAGATTAAATTACAGTAAAACATTTTATAACAGTATCTGCATGTTTTTTTCTCTTTTGTGACACAAACACTTAAAATTTTGCTTGAATCATCCTCTGAACAAAAAGTATTTATCAGTGCTTCACAGCACTCAAAACTATTTCACGCTGCTTTCAATTATACCTCAAAGTGTTGGGCTACATTAAAGAAAAAACAAACAAACAAACAAAAGGAATAAATAAAACAATCTAAAAAAAGTCATAAGAAAGGGCATCTTTTTGTGGATTTTTTTTTTTCTTTTGAGGTACCAGGGCCAGAGATTGAACCTGGGACCTCCTATGCGGACCACTAAGCCACATCATCTCTCCTGAGTTGGTTTTCTTGTTTGTTTGCTTGTTATTTGTTTTTAGGAGGCACTGGGGACCAAACCCAGGACCTCCCATGTAGGAAGCAGGCACTCAGTCGTCTGAGCCACATCCATTCCCTTGTGGATGCTTTTAAGAAGAATACTGGGAAGCAGATGTAGTTCAGGCGACTGAGTTCCCACCTACCACATGGGAGGTCTGGGTTTGATTCCCGGTGCCTCTTAAAAACAAAAATACAGACAACAAGCAAACAAATGAAAAATCCAACTCAGGGGAGATGATGTGGCTCAGTGGTTGAGTGCTGGCTTCCCCCCACATAGGAGGTCCTGGGTTCAATCTTAGGACCTGGTACCTAAAAAAAAAAAAAAAAAAAAAAAAAATCTCTGGGGAAAGGCTTGGTTTTGTTGGGTTATAGGGGATTAAATGAGATAATACAAGTAAAAAGCTCAGAACGGTGCTTTGTACAACTAAAATATATAAGTTCCCTGAGTGCAGAAATCTTGTCTAATCTATCTTTAGATTCCTAACATCTACTATATCACCTGGTGCATTATAAGCCCTTAATAAATCTTTGTTAAATGAATGAATGGAGTCTTATTAATCATGAGATTTTTAGGTGTTAAAAAATTTAAGTTGCAAAACAGGCGCAAGCCAGAACAGACAACAGTAAAGTATCAGACTAATCTGATGAGGGGCAGTCTCTTCTGAAGTATGACAAAACCAGTGAGTTAAGATTATTATTTCCTAGTTTAGGTATCAGTAAGACAAAAACAAATTGCAGTGAGTGAAGAAAAGAGATACCAAAATGATTACAGGATAAGGATGACTGAATTACAGGAAAGATTAAGGTGGCTGACAATGGTGGTAGAAAAAGACATAACAACATTCTAAAAACATTTTAAAAAGAGAAATGCAAAAGAGGGAGCAAAATTAGTGAAACACGTAAGTTCTGTAAAGAGTTAAAATTACTGACAACTTGAACAGTTTTAGGAATAAAAGTACGACTAACTAGCTTAAACCACAAGAATAATGCAGTCTATCACAAGGGCATATAAAACAGAAACCAAGAAGGAAAATATACTAAGACATACTAAATAACTTTGTTAGGTATACTTCCCAATTTCTTAACTTTTCTCATTAGACTTAATGGACTATATATATTAGGCTTTCTGTAAAACACTACCTTGGGATTTTCAAACAAGTAGATATTAACTATAATGTTATGCCAGTTAAGCATTCAGTAAACACATATGATGCTATGATTATATTTTTATTTTCTACAGCTGTTTATAAAATGAGACAGCTTATAAAATTCCAGAAAATGACTACATACTTAGGTGTTTACTTATCTATCTATTTATGGCTATAAACAGTTTAGGATAAAAAGGAAATAATAAACACCTAACATGATCATAGAAAATCAATATTAATTGAATGAAAACAAATTATCATTTTAACATTCTACATTATTATTTTGAAGAGCTGTCTTTTCTTCTTAAATATTTTCTTGAGCCTCACTTTTTTTGCTACACTTTTCCTGTGCCCACCCATTCCAGAAAGCATTGCCCTTCCTCTGTTGGTTGGTGAAAAGTAGGTGCTTTTGTTATTGTTCTGCCTCTTCTACCTTTTCTCCCACTTTCTATTGTATCCAGGAACCAACCAATGGATTGGGAGATAAGAGAAAAAGGCACTGATGAAACTTAAAGGTAATGTACTAAGTTGAAACTCAAATTGGTGTGACTCCTGTTAGCATTTGTAGAGAGCAAAACAAGGGAAAGGCGCCTAACATTTGAGTGACTTTTGTTTATGTTTGCTTTCTACATGTTTTTAATTTTTAAAATATATTTAATCTCTCCATATATATTTAAAATATAGTTACTCTCTTTTTAGAGATAAGAAACTGAGACTCAGAGAAGTTAATCACTTGCCCAAGTAGCAAAGGTAGAATTTGCACCCAGGCCTGCTCTGACACCATACCATTCTGGTTCCGAGAGAGAAGAAATATTAAAAAATAAATAAATACAAATAAGGCATAAACCAAAACACATACAATCCTCAGCAACACACAACTGGAAGGTAAGTGTGGACAGAGACAATTAGCTTACTAAGAGAAGAGAGACAAAGCATTTGATTGGGAGGTGAACAAATAGGCAAAAGCTCTCTTCAAAAGAATAAAATACACAAAGGCTCTCCATGGGGAGAGAAAAATTTGTTTTGTGGAAAGGATTTAAGGCCATTAGAGGGAGGTACTGATGTCCTAGAAGAAAGACTAAAGAGAAAAGTTATTTCCTTTGCTTTGTTTAAGATGATTCTGTGCCTTAACAATACTTAAAGTACTTGTGTGAATATAAGCCAAAGCCTTTCCCAAAAATTATCCTTAAGATAAAAGGGTGGCCATTTTTATTTGAGTCCTTATAAAGTCTCTCCCACTGAGTAATCTCTCAATTACTTATTTTCAAATGCAAAATACTGCTTGCAAAGCCCGTAATCAATTGCCTTGCAAAGTCTTTATTCAATGGAAAATTTGAAAGCTGGTATTGTTCACTTGAAGGCTTCAGTAAAAATGGAGGCAAAGACATTTAACACATATTTAATCATTATTTCTAGGATAAAGCCTCATAACTACTGAAAACAAGGTTTTAAAGATTACATTAAAAAGAAATGCAAGTAGTAAAATTTGAATATCACAAGCACAGCAAAGAAACAAATGGGAAACATTTTTTAAAAATAAATCAATTTTATTGATACACAATAATAAAGCATAAATCCATCCAAAGTGTACAATCAATGGTATCTGATAAAATCACATAGTTGTGCATTCATCACTTCAATTGTTAGAGCATTTTCATTATTCCAATGATAAATAAAAAAGACAAACAATAAAACTCATCATCTTTCACTCTTTCTCTGCTTCCCCTGCTGTACACAGCTGTTATTCTGTTTCTGTCTCTCTAGTTTATTTGTATTTATATTTTGTAAAAACAGTCATATATGCAATATTACCCATATTCGTATTTCACATGAGACTTTACTACGTTATATAGTCCCATGTTACATCTTTTAGCGTCCTTTCTAGTAATATACATGTTCTTAGACTTTCCCTTTCAACAACTGTCACACTCATATAAGCTCTGCTAGTTAGAAACACTATGATGTGCTTTCACCATTTCTATTCATTTCCAAAGATTAACACACATCCTTTTTTTTTTTTTTTAACCAATTCTATATAGATTAACCCTCAGCTTTCCATTTTCTACCTCATTCTATTTTCTGGTGACCTAAATCCTAATTATTAACTCCATGAGGTTACACAATATATTTAGTTCATAAGAACCCAATCATACAGTATTTATCCTTTTGTGTCTGGCTTACTTCATTCAACATAATGTTCTCCAGGTTAATCTATGTTGTCATGTTTCCTGACTTCATATCTTCTGACTGCTGCATAATATTCCATTATGTATACACACAATTTGTTTATCCATTCATCAGTTGATGGACATCTGGACCTGTGTCATTTTTCTATCCAAGATATCAATCACATTTTGCTTTGTGCTCACCCAGTGTCTTTTTTAAGATTTTATTTATTTATTCCCACCCCCCCACCTCCCCGCTGCTTTTGCTCTCTGTGTCTATTTACTGTGCGTTTTTCTGTGTATACTTGTCTCCCATTGTTGCATCATCTTGCTGTACCACTGCGTGGTGTGGGCCATCAGCTCACCGCGCCGGGCCAGCTTGCCTTCACCAAGAGGTGCTGGGAATCGAACCTGGGGCCTCCCATATGGTAAATGGGAGCCCAATCACTTAAGCCACATCCACTTCCCACCCCCCCAGTGTCTTTTTAATGTCTTTCATTTCTTTAGCCATGTTGTCCTTCAACTCCATGATTTGATTTAAGGTATTTGTATGAACCTCAGTGATTAGCTGTTTCAAGTCCTGTGTCTCATCTGGAGTATGATTTGTTCCTTTGCCTGAGTCATATCTTCCTTTTTCTTTGTATGGCATGTAATTTTTTGCTAATGTTTAGGCATCTGATTCTGATGCTGTTTACTCTGATGATTAATTTCTCTCTCTTGCCTAGGGATTTACTGTTAAGTAGCTGTGTGCTACTACTGTTCTTTGACTCTTGGTTCAACTTGTTTTAGAATTTAGGATTGCCCCTTTAACTGCTCAAACCAGGGCTACGGACCCAGTAATGGGATGCAGACCAGTTTCCCAGAGACTTGGAGAGGGTGGCAGTAAAGGTACCATCTTGCCTCTTTTATTATTTTCCTTTTTGTGCATTTTTCTGGTTGGTCAGCAGCTGGCGCTCTTTGGCAGACCTCTCTGCTGAGACCTCAGGTGTTAGGGGGTAATGCATTCAGTGCCAACAAACAACTCAAGTGGTTGGGTGGTGCAGAAGCAATGTTTTCAGAGCTGGCCAAGATTCACAAACTTTCTCAGAGGCTGTTCTCCACCCTTGGCTGAAAACACTGTCCCTCCCTCTGCCTCTTGGGGCAGTATGCGGGGTGTTTGAGAAGACAAATTATCTTTAGCTCCCTGCTGGCTCTCAGGGCAAACAATATGGAGGGTCCACCTGGCCTGGAAGTGTGTGACTCCTCCAATGCAGCAGACCAAGTGTGTTGGCCAAAGTCTGAATTTTCTGTAGACTGTGTCCTTCCCTCTCCCCTTTCTTAAGGAAGAAGATCCCTCAACCCCTTCAGTCCGCAGTCACTGTAGTCCACAGTGTTATTTGCTCCATGGTTGGGGGAAGGGTGCTTGCTGCTGCTTTTGCAGCTCTACTCACGGATTTTTCAGCCAGCTGAGACTCCTTTCCTTTGTCTCTCTCTCTTCTGGATGGTGTCTCGCCTTCCCCTGGTTTCCTGAGCCCCAGTGCAGTCTTCCAGACAGTCCCCGCCTGTCTTCTATTACATAGGTATTTTGCAAATATTTCCTCCCTGTTTGTGACTGGGAGAAAGGTAGTCAATGACATGCCTTTTTTTTTCTTATCAGAAGACAAAAAAATTTATTTTCCATGAAGGCCAATTTAAGAAAATTTTCCTTTATAATTCATGCCCTTTCTGTCCTATTAATGAAATCTTTAACCCAAGATCACAAAAATTTTCCCTTATATTTTCCTCTAGTTTTAGTTCTTCCATTTGGATATATTAATGATTATGAATAACTGATTGTACTTTGTGGGAGGTATGGGTCGAGGTCTGCATATGGATAGCTAAATGTTCCAGCATGATTTGTTGAAAAAATTATTTCCTTATTAAATTATCAAGGCACCTTCCTTCTTTTTCAAAATCATTTTAGATATTCTGAGTCTTATATAAATTTAGGATAGGTTGTCAAGTTCAACATGAAAGCCTGCTGAGTTTTTTGCTTGTTTTGTTTTTTTAAAATCAAGATTGCATTCAATCTATAAACCAGTTTAGGGAAAATTGACAATATTGAGGGTTCCAAATGATGATCATGATATCCACTTATTTAGGTCTCCCTTACTTTTTCTCAGCAAGTTTCTCATTTTCAGTGTATAGATCTCACACTTGCTTCATATTTTGTTAGTTTCATCCTAAATAGTCATTATTATTTTTAATGTGATTATAAATGGTATATATATATTTTTTTAATTTCCAATTTCCACTTTTTGAATTGCTTATTGCTGGTATAAAGAGATAGTTGATTTTTCTGCTACAGAAGACAAGGTAATTTTAGTAGCTTATTTGTAGGTTCCAGCAAAACCATTTCTAGTAAATTAGTTAACTTATTTGAGCCTTAATTTCTATTAAAAAAAAAAAGAATTGTGAAAAAATTGAGAATAAAATGAATCAAAGAAGAAAATTCTCATGATAATTAGTGCATTACTTGACCCATAAGAGATACTCAGCACTTATAAAATCCTTTCCCAAAGTAGTTCTCACTACTTCAGATTTCAATAATGTTGACATGTCCCAAAACTTTATCTTCTAGGCCCGATCTTTCCCACAGGCCTGAGATCCTTATTCCCATGTGTCTACTATATTTCTAAAGTTGAATGGTACTTTACCACTTCAAATCCAAGTATTAAGTCGAAATAATAACATTCATTCACCCATGAATCATTCCTACTTTATGAAAGTTCTATTCCTGACAATGAAATTTCAACTACCCAGAAAATTTTGTAGGAATCATTGATTACTCTCTAATATACTTTCAAATCTAATCATTGACTGAATCTTGTAATAATGACAGTAACTAATGTTTAATGCTTATTATGCGAAGGCATTATGTCAAATACTCATTTAGTCAAATTCCTTACAACATGGCAATGGATGTAGGCCATTTTAAATCAGCACACACCACTCAGAACTGAGTGGGAGAGAGTGTGGTCTACAGTGTGAACTGTGGTCTATGGTTGGTGGCAAGGCTCCAGGATGTGTAAGTTTATTGAGGTTGGTGGGCCACACTGTGGGAGATGTTTGTGTGGGATGTGGTGGGAGGTGTGGGAGGTGGGCAACATGGGAATCCCAGTGGGTTCCGTGTAATATTTTAGATTACCTAAAAT
>JAKSZT010054334.1:33550627-33561529 GCA_026826555.1 Tolypeutes matacus
TAGTTTTAAGCATAAATTACATTGCCTCTAATGTAAAAAGCCTATAGGATTCACCTATTAGTGGTGATAGTGGGTTAGGGTGGTATTTTATGAAATTTGGAGGAATCTAAGAAGTGTCTAAATGCTCCATAAAACAAACATCCTTTACCATAAGTTTCCTGAAAAATATAAGTGCAAAGGGGCCAGGAACAAATAGGAAATAAAATTATGACTATGTTACTATCCGGACTTTTACCGAAAGTCCCATTTCAGAGCGCTCTGGTATATCAGGCTGAAGAATGTGATAGGTTTAAAGTTTAAGAGAGGCCGTTAAGCCCCGATCCCCATCTCAACATTGGCTGGCTCCTGCAGATTAAAGAAATTAGAGTGTATAGATTGCATAAGACTGAAAAGAGGTACAAGTGCGCTCCAACTCTTCTGTTTTTTTTTTTTTTTTTCCAGTACCAGGAAAAGAGGAAGCAGAAGAGGAAGCTGTACTTAGCTACAGACCACACAACCCATATATGTCTTAGAATGTGATCTAAACATACTAGCAATTCTTTTGTTTGGGAAGGAGAAGAATAAGTAGAGAGCAGTATGGAAAAATCTGCATCACTTACTAAGCCCTAGTTGTGTTTCTAAATCCAATTTTTCCGGGAAACGGATGTGGCTCAAGAGGTTCGGCGTCCGTCTACCATATGGAGAGACCGGGGTTCGATCCCCGGTACCTCCCGGTAAAAAAAAAAAAAAAAAAAAAAAAAAATTTCCATCACTATCCTTATGCCTTTATTCCAATTCAGATCATTGTTTCCTCTCACCTGGACTTCAGGCACTCCTATTAGGGCATCCTGAACTTCCCTGAATAGATGTATGTGTGTGTGTGTGTGTGTTGTTGCCAAATTAATTTCTCTAAAATATGATTTTCATTATATTACCCCTCACTGATTACTGACAGATATAAGCTCTACATTACAGGCCAACCAAAGTATCACATAGCTAGCCTTATTTCCTACTTACTTGTACACTACAAATCAGTTAACTGAATTATCTGTTGTTTCCTGATAATCTTTTCATTTTCTTCCTTCTATATTTAGGTTTAAAAAGCTATTGAGGGAGGCGGCTGTGGCTCAATCAGTGGGGCTCCCGTTTACCATGTGGGAGGCCCAGGGTTCGGTTCCCGGGGCCTCCTGGTGAAGGCAGGCCCGCCCGCACGGCGTGGTTAGCTGACCCAGCGAGCGCAAGCAGCAAGGGGGGGATGAATGAATAAATGGATGGAATCTTTAAAAAAAAAAAAAAAAGCTATTGAAATGCCCTTCTCTCAGATCTGCATATCAAAATTTATCCTTAAAATGCCTGTTTCATATACTACCTCTCCTTAAAGGCCATTCCCAATACTCCTACCCCTTAAAATAGATAGGGGTATTCATAACCCACTATAGACTCCTTAAGATATACATCTTACTTTAAAATATAAATGTGTACAGCTTGATCAGAATACTGTCTTGCTGTCATTCAAAAACAAAAAAATATATAAATGTGTATACATGTTTATTCTTTTAGCTCTTTGAAACAGAAACTATGTCTTAAATTCTTTTAATTCTTCTACAGTGGGTCATGCACAAGGGTTCAGTAAATATTAAACAATTTCTAGCTCACACTATAGGAAAAATGTAAAAAATGTTTTTAGCTCCTTATTGCTTTTACCAGAGTCCAGAGTCCATCAAAGAAATATGAACACAATATACATATTTTTTCTCCCTGTTATCCTCTTAAACCATGAAGAGAGCAGTGTTTCTCTTGTACTTTTTGATGTACACAGTAAGGTACATAGCTCACAATGTTGGATTTCATTTAAAATTAAAAGAAACAAAGCAAACAATGTTAAACATATGGAATTAAGAAGAAGGAATCATTAGGTTTATGCACACATTAATGAATTAAGGCACGCAGAGAACAGTTCATTGAATTGGGCTGTGGAATCTCAATTCTCACAGGGAAGAGGCAAGGATTAATTATCACTATATGCTATTATAAAATTTATGGTAAAGGATATTGAGTTAGCTATGTGGAGTTTTTACTTTATATACAATTTTGTAGGAACAAATGTATAACATTCATTGGATGGTATCTGCAATTAAAGGTTCATAAAAGTGCTTATAAAATTAAATTATAGGGTAGCAAATATGGCTGAAGTAGTTGGGTGCCCACCTACCACATGGGAGGTCCCGGGTTTGGTTCCCAGTGCCTCCTAAAAAAGGAAGACAAGCACATAACTAACGGACACAGAGAGCAGACAGCCAGCACAAACAATGAGGAGGGTGGGGGAGAAATAAATAAAAATAAATAAATCTTTAATTCTATCCAAATGAGCTATTTACATTTTATTTATGCTTTTCTTTTTATTGAAAGCTCATGAAAAGTTTGAGCTATTTAATTCAATATTACTCTGGTATCAAAGCTGTATGATGGTTGAGGAACCATAAACTTCAGGTATACCTTGGTATAACACATAATTTACAAAATGAAGTACTCTCAAAAATTTATGGGATGAAAATTGCAGATAATTCTGCAGAAAGGCAAGTAGAACCTAAAAATTTCTTATAAGTAGAATGCTTAATATTTAAATGATAGGGAAATGATAGTGTCTGTAATGAAGAGAAGCATTATTGGCTATAGTGGTTACCAAATGGAAATATGCATAAGTACCATGGAAACTGGCTGACAAATTGTTTTCCTTTAGAGACATTCAGTTCATAGTTTTAATTTTCAAATATTAGAGACAAGTGCTTTAGTTAAAGAATCAAGTCTATGTTTTACAAGTGCCATTATTTTGGGCTAAAAAAAATCTATGTTTACTATACACAAATGATAGAATTTCACAATCTGCACTTCTCATTTAAACATCTGCTGACTTATTACTGGGTCAAATGCACAGTTCAACCAATGGCAAGATGACAGACTAGTAAGAATCTTTTGTGGCACCAACATACAGAACATTCCATTCTCATAACTGACAAGCTATTTAGCATACCTTGATTTTCCTGTAAACTACTTTAAAAAACTATTTCAAAGTTAACATTTCATTGTCATTTAGAGGTACGTGAGTTCCTTTAAAGTTTACATATGGACAGCCTTGCTGACTAGAATGATCTGGGTGCATTCTTGCCTGGAGGGAGAGATACAGTCTGCTGGGCATTTTCCATCTCTGTGATTTTCGACCAAAAGAATTTTAGAAATGATAAGCAGCAATACATTCAGAATCTTTATGAATAATCTAGCTAATAAAATTCACATTTGGGGTCCTAGTGAATTAAAAGAAAACAACTAAATTATAATAACGGATATGTAGATGTTACTTAAGCTTTGCTGTCTGAAGATGCACTAACTCATTTTTCACTTTTTACAAATGGCAGTTTATCCATCTAAATAAAGGGACACTCTTTAATAATAAGCACAAAAGTTTTTAGCACCATGTTTTAGTGTATAGATAAAGGATGAGTTTTTACACCATATAGAAAGGATGCAAGGAAAAGCCCAATAGTATGAATTGCTATCAGAATAAACTATAAGTTGAAAAAGGAAGCTTCCACCTTTACAGAGCTTTGTAACAATGAAGCTTACCCTATATGAAATAGTTTCATCAGATCTATTCAGAGACTGCTCCTAGTTCCTTTACTTTTACGGTGCTTGTGAAAGTTTGAAGCTTTTTTTTTTTTTTTTTTTTTTTTGTGAATCTCAGAAAAGATTATGTTATTGGAATTAATCCATTCCTATGCCTATAAACCCATTTATGTGGGACCTTTTGGTTAGATTCAGTTAAGGGACCTTTGGAATAGATCACTTTTGATTAGATGGCTTTACGGCCTTTAATTGGACTACTTCAGTGAGACGTGACTCAGGCCAGATCTCAGCCCTCTTGCTGGAGTCTTATATAAATGGAGAACTAAAAGCAGAAATGCACAAAGAGAGCTGCCATTTTACCCTCCCAAGTAAGAGAGGACTCTAGGATTGCCTTCAGCCACAGAAAGACAGACAAAACCTGCATTGGCAGCCTTTAGTAAACTAAAACAGAGCTGAAAAGAGAACATAAGACACATCCTGCTTCTAAAAACCAACTAACTGGTACAGAATTTCTATTAGGTATGTTGAAAACGTTGTGGTAATAGATGATGTTGGTGGTAGCAGAACATTGTGAATGTAATTAACACCACTGAATTATATATCTGAATGTGGTTAAAAGGGAAATTTTAGGTTGTATATATGTTAGCAAAATTAAAACAAAAAAACTAATTGGAAACATCTAGAATAAGCAAATTCACCGAGAAAGAAAGGATTAGAGGCTACCAGGGGCTGAGGAGAAGCAGCATAGGGAACTACTGCTTTATGAGAACAGAGTTTCTGTTTTAGATGATGAAAAAGTTTTGGTGGTGATGATGCCGCTCAATTTTTCACTTAAAAATAGTTAAAATGGCAAGTTTTATGTCATATATAAACTACAATTTAAAAAACTCACCTTAAAAGACATTAAAACAAATACTCCCAAGTTAAAGATAAATAAACTAAATGGATAATGATAAAAATAATAGCTAACATTTATTGAGAACTAAAATTGTATAATAAGGGCTTTGCATGCATGATCTAATTTAATTCTTATAATAATTCTATAAAGCACAAGCTGATATAATAATTTGGCTACACTTTTGATAAAAGGTTTTTGAAAATGTGGCTAAGGCTCTTAAGAGGAGGAGCTTACCCTGAATTATCTGGGTGGGCCCTAAATGCAATCACATGTATCCTTTTAACAGACACACAGAGAAGGCCATGTGAAGACAGGCGGAGATGGGAGTGATGTGGCCACAAGGCAAGCAAGACGAGGAATGCCTGGAGTACCAGAAGCTGAAAAAAGCACGGAACTGATTAAGCCTCAGAGCCTTAGCAGGTAAACACCTTGATTTCAGACTTCTTGCCTCCAGAACTGTGAGACAATGAATTTCTGTTGTTTAAGCCACCCCAAGTTTGTGGAGATTTTGCTAAGGCAGCCACAGGAAAGTAATACAGTAGAGTTCTGAATATTTTTATTCTTTTTAAGATGTATATTTGACAGTAATAATTTACTTTTTGATGTTGTTCAAAATCACACATATGCTTACATACTACTTACTAAAGGTATGACATAATGGTGTGGCAGAATGAATAAGTAGGATGGGAACAAAATTCTGACTCTGCTTCTAATAACAGTATACTGACAATAAGTTATATAACTTCATTAGACTTGTTTTAAATAATCTCTAAAGTGTCTCCCAACTCTTATTTTGTGAACTTTCAAAATAAAAAAAATAGTAAAGGCATAGAGTAAAAATCATAATAATAAAAATAAAGAATAGTAAAACAGTAACAGTGGAAAGGTGGTCAACTGAAATCTGCCAGAAGATTCATAGGTTTCTTAGGACTGCACACATTTATATAACAGTAATTATTAAATACTTACTGAAAGTTGGCAAAATGTAAAATTCTCCATATACTCACTAGCTTTTACAAACTATCATGTAGCTCTTGTTTTATGTCCAGAACTGTGCTAGATTCCATGTTTTGTAAAAGAAACAGAAACAGTCTGAATGGTCTATAGAAAATGACTGCATATTATGTGGACATTTAATAAGTTATTACTTATATAACACTACCAGTGTTAGGCCCATGATAGAGCTCAATAAATATTAACTATAATTATCTGAACTAAGGCATATCTTTTCTTCTTTTAAATATCTTCTAACATTAAAAAGGACTTCATAACTAAAACTTCTTATAGATAATATTAAAAGGGTTTACGCAGTAACAAAATTTTAAACGGTTAGTTATCTGATTTTTATTCAATAGCAACCACTATTTTGCTCTGCTAAAACATACACTTCCAATCAATCCTGTTTCCCTTTTAATGAAAGAACTTTTCATGATGAGTGCAATACTGAAGTATAATTTAGAAGCAATCTCTAAAACTGGAAGTAACATTCATGTAACTGTGCCTGCCAAGTATAAAAATGTATTAGGAGTTAAATTGAAACATGTTGAAAATGACTCATTGCAGACCAGAATATACACTGTAGGAAATAAGAGCTCATTTACAAGTGGGAGAAATATACTCACACTTCATCTGTGGTAATTCTCCAAATTTTCCTTCCAGTAAACATATTTTAAAATAATTGTGGAAAATATATTACTTTTAACTGAAGTTTTTATAAGTTGATTTAGTAACCTGGCATTCTCATTTTTTATACATACCTTTTTTTTGAACATGGGTATATTTACCAAATCAAAATCTATGAAAGTTTCCCCTAAAGTAACAGAGCAGCAACCTATAAAGAAAGTCGTATAAATATAGACACACACACACACACACACACACAGACATACACACCCACACATACACTCTCTCCTTCACCCTCCCTCTTTCTCACACATGCTTACTCTCTGTGGTTTAGTTCGCATGCATAATAACCAACTATGACTCTAGGTTTCTAAGAAAGCATCCAAAAGAATGTGCACACATGTAATGATGTGCTTCTTTTGTTTAAAACATGTCATTGATAATTCACCAGAAGGGCATGTAATTTATTTGAGTTACTTTCTAGCTGCACTTACACGTTTGCATTGATTCAATCTACTCTCTTTACTTATAACCAAAATTACATATTTGTGAGACTGCTGGCTAGACTTAGAAAGGGCCATGGAGCCCCCCCCCCCCCCCCGAGAAAAAAAGGACTATAAGATGAGAGAACCTGAAACCATAGCCTCACTTCCAACACATTCTCTTTAAACTATTTAATGAGCCACATCTTTAATTATCTATGGTCATAACTCTCATGTAGCCTTAAGCTGGACTAAGCTAAAAAGTGCTTATGACTTAACAATATGATTTTGGTATATTTAAATTCTCTGAGCTGTTTCCTTATTTCGTCAGTTATTTATTGAGGAGAAAATGAAGGGGGAAATTCATTGAAGATCAGCACTTCTTTATCTAGGAATTTTGTCTATCTTTGTCACTCCTCCCAAACCATGTTTTTTTCAGTTAGAGCAGTTGCAGGTTTACAAAAAAATCATGCAGAAAGTACAGAGTCCCCATATACCCTCCTCTCATACACAGTTTCCCTATTAATATTGTGTATTATTGTAGTACTTTTGTTACAACGGATAAAAATATTATAATTATGCTACTAATTTTACCCCACTGTTTACATTACAAAGAGTGAATACTCTTTGTATTGCACAGTACTATGATTTTCTTGGGAGGCAGCTTATATATAACCTATAATTTCCCTTTTTATACAATTATATTTAATCCCCCAAACATATAATTCAGTTTGAGATTATATGTGGCAGTTTGAGATTATTTATGAATCCCCAAGAGAGATTTTTGTTTGTGAACTAATCTATTCCTCTGGGTGTAATATCCTTTGATTGTACTAGATTCAGCTGAGATGTCTTTGATTAAATTATGTTAAGATTAGGGCTTTGATTCAACCACATCAGTAAGGTGTGACTCTGGTTGAGTCTCCGCCCTCTTGGTGGGCTGATATAAATGGACACTCACTCAAGAAGACACATGGAAGAAGATACAGAAAGAGAGCTCTATGGATGCCAGAGGAACTTTGTCATGTGACAGAAAGAAGGCTCAAACAGCTAAAGCCCATGGAAAGATGAACCATTCGCCTAATAGTTTGCAGCTGATATAGGAAGCCCTGACAGATAAGCTCTATGCCAGACAACAGCTGCGATTGGAAGAAGCTGGGCCCATGGAGCCTTAAGAGGAAGAAGGAAAGAGAGACCAGGCAGAGATCACCCGCCATCTTGCTTCAACACGTAGCAACTGACTTTGGTGAGAAAGCAACCTTGAGTTGGACTCTTTAGGGCCTCGTAACTGTAAGCTTTTACCAAATATATACCCTTTATAAAAGCCAACAGATTTCTGGTATTTTGCATCAGCACCCTTTTGGCTTACTAATACAAGTGTGTTAAATACATTCACAAAGTTATGCCTCCATTATGATCAATCATTGTCAAAACTTTTCCATCACGCCAACATAAGCTCCAAATCAACTGAACATTAACACCGTATTCCCCTCCCTCACCTGGTCCCTGGTAACCTGTATTCTAGTTTCTGACTTTATGAATTTACACATTATATTTATGTCATATAAGGGAGATCATAAAGTACTTGTCCTTTTGCATCTGGCTTATGCCACTCAACATGATGTCTTCAAGGTTTATACATGGTTTAGCGTGCATTAGAACTTCATTATTTTTTGGAGAATAAATATTCCATTGTTACTATGTATATGCCACATTTTGTTTATCCATTCATCTGTAGATGAATACTTAGGTCACTTACACATTTGGCAATTGTATCAATTCTGCTATGAACACTGGTGTGCAAATATCTGTTTGTGTGCCTGCTTTCAATTCTCTTCAGTATATACACCAAGAAGTGGAATTGCTGGCTCATGTGATACTTCTATACTTAACTTTCTGAGGAACTGCCAAACTGTTTTCCACTGTGGCTGCACCACTTTACATTCCCATCAACAATTAATAAGTATTCCTATTTCTCCACATCCTCTCCAATATTTGTTACTTTCTCGTTTTTGAATAGTAGCCATTCTAATGCTTTTAAAATGGTTATCTCCTTGTGATTTTTTTCTTTGCCCCTGAGATGGCTCCCTCATCAGTTTGCACGGTGTCTGCTTTTTTTTTCACTCGTTGTCTGCTCACTGCTCATTTCTTCTTTAGGAGTTGTAGGATTTCTTTATATAGCCTGGATATTAAACTCTTATCAGATAAATGGTTTCCAAATAGTTCTTCCCATTATGAAGCGTTCTTTTCACTTTATTAATAAAGTCTTTGATGTGCAAAAGTTTTTAATTTAGTTAAGTCCCATTTATCTATTTTTTTTTTCCTTTTGTTGCTCATATTTTTGGTGTAAAGTCTAAGAAAACACTGCCTAACACAAGGTCCTAAAGATGTTTCCCTTTATTTACTTCTAGGAGTTTTATGATTTTGTCTCTTATAGTTAGGTCTTTGATTCACTTTGAGTTAATTTTTGTATATGTTGTGAGTAAGGTTCCACCTTCACCTTTTGCATGTGGATATACAGTTCTCACAGCACCATTTGTTCTCAACAGGGAAAGAGATTCTTGTCAAAAATCAATTGGCCACAAGGAAAGACATATAGACCAATTTAGATTCCATTGGTCTATATGTCTTTCCTTGTGCCAATACCACGATGCTTTGGTTATTGTAGCTTTGTAATAAGCTCTAAAATCAAGACGTGTGAGTCCTCCAACTTCATTTTACAGGTTGGTTTTGGCTATTCAGGGCCCCTTATCCTTCCATATAAATTTGATGACTGCCTTTTCCTATTCTAAAAAGGAGGCTGCAGTAATTTTGATTGGAAATGTATGGAAGCTGTAGAATGCTTTGGGTCGAACTGACATTTTAACAATATTTAGTCTTCCAACCCATGAACATGGAATATCCTTCTGTTTATTTAGATCTTTGATTTCTTTCCACAATGTTTTGTAGTTTTCCATGTACAAGGTTTTTACATCCTTGGTTAAATTTATTCTTAGATATTTGATTTTTTTAAGTTGCTACTATGAATGGAATATTTTTCTGGATTTTCTCTTCAGATTGTTCACTATTAGCATATAGAAACATCACTGATTTTTGTGTGTTGATCCAGTACCCCATGACTCTGCTGAATGATCAGATCTGGTAGCTGTATCATGGAACTTTTAGGATTCTCTATTTATATGATCATGTCATCTGCAAATAGGCAAAATTTTACTTCCTTTCCCACTTGGATGCCTTTCTTTTTTTCCTTTTTTCTTTTTTCTTTTGTTTACTTGGTCTGTCTAGAAATTTTATTAAAATGTTAACAACAGTGGAGACACTGGGCATCCTGATCTTGTTGCTGATCTTAAGGGAAAAACTTTCAGTCATTCACCATTGAATATGTTAATTGTGGGTTTTTCATATATGCCCTTTATCAAATCATATTGAGGAAGTTTCCTTACATTCCTAGTTTTCTGAGCGTTTTTTAACAGAAAGGGCTGCTGAATTTTGTCAAATGCCTTTTCTGTGTCAACTGGGCTGATCACGTCTGTTTTATTCCTTCTGTTTCAACCCAACTTTGAAGTGCATGGGCTGGGGCAGCCATAAGAACAAAGAATGTACTAGACAAATGGTTAGACATGAGCGTTATTAGGATATACGAACAGGAGAGACTTTGATGGCGGCCAAATCAAAGTATGAAGGTTGCGGTCTGCCAAGAAGTGAGGGAAGGAGGGGGAAAATAAGGGGTCTCAGGACCAAGACCTGAGTATGAGAACAGTTTCTGAAAGTTGTATGAGGTGCACAAACGGGGTGTTTAGTTTGTACTAAACAATTTGTACACGTTCCTTCAAGGAGGTTTGTTACTTTTTAACCAGTAAATATCCATTTTACACCAGCAGCTACATGCTTCTGGGCTGTGTTTCATTTAAGGAGGGGTAGCTTGGCCCTAGACCCCCATACCTTCATGCTATTAATGTGGTGTATTACATTAACTGATTTTCTTATGTTGAATAAGAAATTTTTAAAATATGCTACTGAATTTGGATGGTTAGTATTTTGTTGATGAATTTTGCTTCTACATCCATGAGGGATATTGGTCTGTAATTTTCTTTTCTTGTGATATCTTTATCTGGCTTTGGTATTAGGGTGATGCTGGTCTCACAGAATGAGTCGGGAAGTATTCCCTCCTCGTCCATTTTTTGACGGGGCTGATTTGCTTGCTGGATGGGCAACTTCTTATAGTGCTATGCACCCAAATATCAAATAAAGAGTACTTAATAAAATAAAAAAAATCTTTGGAAGAGTTTGAGCAGTATT
>JAKSZT010054334.1:33561539-33598540 GCA_026826555.1 Tolypeutes matacus
GTACTTAATAAAATAAAAAAAATCTTTGGAAGAGTTTGAGCAGTATTGGTGTTGATTCAGTGAAACCATCTGGTCCTGGGCTTTTCTTTGTTGGGAGATTTTTTATTACTGATCAATCTCTTTTCTCTTTATTGGTCTGTGGAGATCTTCTATGTCTTCTTGAATCAATGTAGGTAGTTTGTGTTTCCAGGAAATTGCCTGTTTCATCTAGGTTATCTTATTTGTTGACATCTTCTCTATTTTCTGGTTTTTTTTTTTTTTTTTTGTCAGTCTAGCTAAAGGTTTGTTGTTTTTATTGGTCTTTTCAAAGAAACAACTATTGGTCTCATTAATTGTTTTTTACTCTTTATTTTATTTATCTCTGCTCTAATGTCTGAATTTCTTTCCTTGTCCTCTCGGGTTTAGGTTATTTTTTTAGTTCCTACAGCGGTGAGGAACTTAAATGTGAGGAACCTATGGTTTGAGCTCTTTCTTCTTCTAATTTAAATATTTAGAGCAATAAATTTCTGTCTGCACAGTGCCTTAGCTGTGTCCCATAAGTTTCAATATGTTGTGTTTTCATTTTCATTCAACTCAATTTTCTGATTTCCCTTGTGATTTCTCCTTTGACCCACTGATTGTTAAGGGTGTGTTGTTTAGCTTCCATATATTTGTAGATTTTCCATTTCTCCAGATGTTATTGTGCTCAGAAAAGATGCTTTGTATAATTTTAAATCTTTTTCAATTTATTGAGACTTGTGTAATGACTTAACAAGTGGTCTATGGAGAATGATACATGTGCACTTGAGAATAATGTGTATTCTGCTGTTTTGGGGTGCAACATTCTGTATGTAAGGTCTTTTTTTCCCCTTCCTCCTCTGATAAAATGGAAAGTATGTCCAACCATTAAATCCCTAACTATGGTTGGAAGTTTCTGCTATTTTTTGCTTCTACTTCTGTTAAATTCTATTTACAATGTAATTTCCCCTTAAATATGATTACAAATGGTTTTGTAACCCAAATGACCAGTCATTAGGAGTTAATTTTACTAAATGTTCACTGTCAGTTCTTTCATGCCTTAACATCTAAATTCATGAGTTCTGTATTTGATTGATTCTTTCACTGGTGAGGTTACAAATTCAGGTCGGTTTTTCAGGAAGACCACATGGGTAATATACTTCCTGAGTACTGACATGACTGGTTCTTTGTCATCATTCAGGTTATAAAAACTATCACCCCTTAGAATAGCCCAACTTCCCTAAATCACACTGTTTTGTTTCTTTCAAATAATTGTTACTTATCTTCATTTTGTTGTTTGTGTATTTTCTGACTTACTCCATAGGAATGTAAATTTCATTAAGACAGAGACCTATCATAATGTTAAAGCATCAATCTCAGTGCCTAAAACAGTGCTTGACATAGAGCAAGTGGTTAATAAATACTGCTGAAAGAATAAATAAAATATAAAGTTAGGGAGGAAAATCTTGAGCTCAAGTTGATTTATTTTTTTCCTCTGTAGATGACTTATTCTGCCAAGATTATTCTAATACTCTTCTCCTTTAATGTTGAAGCTCTTTAACTTCATTTGGATTTACAACATTGTTATCTCCCATCCTCTCCTCCCAAACCAGAATGTAGTGAGTTTTTCTAAATTGCAGATTCTTTATTTCAGAAAACGTTTTCTCCTATTGAATCTCTAAATATCTTTTCCTCTTCCATTTGTTATTTTCTTCTCTAAGGTACACTAATTATCTGACTGTGGATATATGCTACCTGTCCTCAATGACTATTATACCTCCTCTGTTTTCGTTAATTTCTCTCCCTCCCTCCCTCTCTTTTCTTCTCTCTCTCTCTCTCTTTCTTATCTCTCCTCCAAGTTACAAATGTGGTTTTCTGGCCGTTACCCTGCCCCCCTCCTTCTTTTTAATTCCTTCTTGGGAAGCGGCTGTGGCTCAATCAGTAGGGCTCCCGTTTACCATGTGGGAGGCCCCGGGTTCGGTTCCGGGGGCCTCCTGGTGGGGGCGGGCCCGCCCGCACGGCGTGGTTGGCTGACCCGGCGAGCACGGGCAGCAAGGGGGGGATAAATGAATAAATAAATAAAATCTTAAAAAAAAGAAAAAAAAACTAATTCCTTCTTAAGCTCTGTACTATAAATTTTCTAGGTATCTTTCCTTAAACTTTCCTTTCAACTCATTCTATTGACTTATCTTTGGTTCAGAGAGCCTGTGTTTTCTTAAATCTTTTTAGATTTCTGGAATAGATTTTTCAAAATGTTCTCTTTATCTTTTGTAACTTTTATATTACCACTACTTTTTTTTTTTTTAAAGATTTATTTTATTTATTTATTGCCCCCTTGCTGCTTGTGCTTGCTGTGTCCATTTGCTGTGCGTTTTTCTGTGTCTGCTTGTCTCCCTTTGTTGTGTCAGCTCAACATGCTGTGCGGGACATCAGCTCAACACGCTGAATGGGCCAGCTTGCCTTCACCAGGAAGGCCTAGGAATTGAACCCAGGGTCTCCAATTTGGGAAACAGGAGCCCAACCACTTGAACCACATCCGCTTCTCTCCACTACTTAAAAAAATTTTTTCTTTGCATATGTCATATCCTTGTCCTCTCTAACCTCCAATCACTGATTAATCTTTGAATTCAGGTTGTTCTAATTAGGCCTGTTTTTTGCCCCCCAAGATAGGTAACATGGGACTTTACATTTGTAAATCTCCTTGTTTAACAAGACATTATATTTGGATTATCGCATTATCCCATGAACTGGTGGGCTATAAAAAAATCTGCTCAGCAATTTCCTTGCTTGAAGGAGGGGAGGAAGCTGGGTGTAAGAAGTCAGTTTGGAAGCTTATTTTTGTGTTGTTTTAAATTCCTGTACCCAGGTCAGATTTATAGGCTTGGGATTTTACAGGTGCTGTTTCTTCTCAGATTTTGTACTATATTCTCCCTTTGGGGAGAGTTAGCCATATTGGTGAAAAGTCAGATTAGACTAAAAATTTTATCATGAACCCTCAGATTTTAACAATCCTCATTAAAGCCAAGGGGGTAGCGAGCATTTTTCTCTGTATTTTCATCTTTGTTCTGCAATTACTCCAGTTGCTTGACCCCAAAACCCATCATTCCTAGTTGAAAATCTAAATCACATAAAAGAAAAATAAGTTACAGTCCCACTAAAGAGTTTCTCCACTAGCTTGGCATTCCTACAGGTCTATGATGGAGGAATAGCTTGCTATGTCAGGTCTTCACTCCTTCACTTTAGGATCAAGCTATCCATACAGTAGTCATTAGCCACAAGTGGCTATTAAAATTAAATCAAGGGAAGTGGATGTAGCTCAAGCCATTGGGAGCCTCCCAACCAAATGTAAGGTCATGGGTTTGGTTCCCAGTGCCCACTAAAGATGAGCAAGACAGTGAGCTGACGTGACGGGCTGGTGCAGCAAGCTGATGGAACGAAGAGACAGCGAGATGATGCAACGAAGAGACACAACGAGGAAACACAATGAGAGACACACGAAGCAGGAAGCAGAAGTGGCTCAAGTGATTGGGTGTCTCCCTCCTACATGGGATGTCCCAGGTTCAGTTCCCGGTGCCTCCTAAAAAGCAGATGAACAACAGAGAGCAGGCAGCACATGCAAACTATGGGGGGTGGGGGGAATAAATAAATAAAATAAATCTTAAAAGAAAAATTTAATTAAGGGAGTTTATGTGGTCAGTGGTTGAGCACTGGCTTCCCCCATATAAGGTCCTGGGTTCAATCCCTGGCCCTGGTACCTTAAAAAAAAAACATTAAAATAAAAATTCAGTTTCTCAGTTGTACTAGCTAAAAACTTCAAGTGTCCAAGAGACACATGTAGCCATCATTGCAGAAAGTTTCAGTGGAGAGTGCTACCTTCAGTGATACTGGGAGAACTCTTAAGAATTTTCTCTATATACTACACACCCCATTGTATTCATTCACTGAATTGTGGAGTACTCCTGTCATACACTTTTTAAATTTGGTACAGGTTTCATGGTATTTGACCAGTATACCTTGAAATTTATATCACATAGTTTCAAATGGAGATGAGAGTTTCCTCTCCATTTTGCCATTTTTGTCCATATAAGTTGGGCATGAAGAATGCCATAAAAATGGTGTAACAAAATTTTATTTTTAGATGTCCACCATCAACTGTATTTAGCAATTTAGTAGCAACTTAATGACATTTTCCTTAAACTATAAGTCAGCATTTCCTAGGCTACGATTTTAAACAAAAATCAGCTAACTTACAGTGATTTCCCTGTTTAATCACTGGGAATGGGAGGAAGGGCTATATGATAAGTACAAGGTGCTCACTTTATTAACTGTGGAAGTGTGGCTAAAGTGTGAAATTTGAAAAGAACTCCTCATTACTCTGATGCTAAGGTATTGGGTTCCCTATGAAATCTAGCTTTAACCAATGTGATTTAACCAATGACTGGTTAAAAATCAAGTAAAAAGCCTGAAGGAATTTTATTAAAGACCTCTAGATTGATCTACTAATCAACAATCTTTGGAAATTGACATATAATCTGCCTCAAATTCATCATCTAATTACAGTGTTAGTTATTTCACTTTTTTCCCCAAGTTTTCTACAAAGATATTTTTAATCTTGATAAAACACTTTGCTGAAATAGGGGTACCTTCCAACTTTGGCATTCTTCTCTAGAGGTTTAAGTAAATATCTAAAAAAAAGAGAAGTAAAAGCAGTTGCCAAGATTAATAGTTAACAAATGATGGCTTCTGGTTTTCACCACTTCCTTTTTAAAATGATGTTTAATAATGTCTTAGAATGTTCATGGTGGGTTGTGCTCAAGCTTACTGGTATACAGTTTCTGGAATCTCTCCTCTTTAACCTTTTAGAGAATAAGGGCATTTGCTTGTATTCAGACTTCTGGCACTTGTTCTGATAACAATGTTTGAACAAGACAATTAACAGTTTTCCTGTAATCACTTTCTAAAATTCTTTCAAACCATAGGGTACTAGAGAAAGAGAGGATAAATATGAAAACAAAGTTCCTGAGGATGCCCAAAGGAACTAAAATGAGAGCATGATTACAACTGTTGGCCTTAGAGAGGAAGTTTACTTTTTTCCTGAGATTGCTGGTAATGCACTATGGAAGACACAGTCATAGTAATAACTAGCATTTTTTAGTACTTATAGTTTATAAAATGCTTTCAAAGGCTGTTGTAGTATAGTGCTTCCTAAACACTTATTTGAGAAAAGCATATATCAGAATCATTAGAGGAGCTTTGTAAGAAGTACAAATTCCTGGGTACCCCCTGTAGAGATCCTTATTTGCTGGAGTGCAGGGGGACAAAGATATGTTTTCTTAAAAAAAAAAAATCTTCCAAGTAACTGAAATACATCTAGATTTAGGAACCAATGGTGTAGTGAAACAAGGAAGGGCTAAGTGTCTGACAGTCCTGGGTACTCTCAGCATTCAAAGTGGAAAATTAGAGTCAATTAAAATAGGTAAATATTATTTAGAATTATTCACATCAAAAGACATTATTTAGAGGTCTTATTAAAGAAGCAAAGATGGGAAGAGAAAGCCTCTGAGGTCAAAGAACCAATACTACAGAGGGAGAGATTTTAAATAAACACATAATTACAGTATAAGCTAGAAAACATGGAGAAGGACATTAAATACTTCAGAGAGTAAGATAAGGTTTCACAGATGAAATGATCATTGAGTTAAGTCTTTTAAAAACATCAATGGACATCTACTTAGTAGATAAATGATAAGAGATGTGAGGAAGGGAAGAGAAAAAGTTATTGGTAGAGGAATAAAGAACACATATAAAGGCACACAGTTGAGAGAGAGAGCACTTAGAGAACTGCAGAAAGATCAATTTGTCTGAAGTATATGAGAGAGGGTCAAAAGAAAGATTTAAGCCTGGAAAGATAAGCAGAGCATGTGAATGGTCTTGAATGCTAAGTTGCGTAGTCTGGATGCCATTCTGTTGAATGACATGACCAAATTTCTCAGTTTTAGAAAATCACCTTGGAAGAATGAGTGATGAAAACAGAGAGGACTAAACTGAAAGCAGGGAGATAGTTCCGAGACTATTTATAAAGACAATAAAGGCTTCACTAAAGCAGTGGGACCTGGGATTGAGAGGAGGGAAAATGATTAGATATATTTAGAAACTAGAATCCACATGACACAGGCTTCACTTAAAGTGCCTGAGGGACCTATCTTGACCACCCTATCAAGATACATGCTGCTCTAGCCACTATTCTTCTTACAGCCTAGTTCATAGCAATTATCAAATATATAATTATATATATATTTTTTATCTGTACGTTTAATAATTGAAAATATAAACAGTTAAAAACTAAAAAGTAAACACAGATGAATAAATATATACATTTCTCAATTAAATGTAATGGATACATACAATTTTTTTTTTTTTTGATCAAACAATATGTTACACAATATATTTGGTTCATAGTAACGCATTCATACAGTATTTGTCCTTTTGTCTGGCTTGCTTCACTCAACATAATGTCCTCCAGGTTCATCCATGTTGCCATATGCTTTACGAATTCATTTCTTCTTACAGCTGCTATAATTATATATTTAACTGTTTAGTTTTTTTATTTTTCCGTCTCCCCCAATTCACTCTCAGCTCTGCAAAGACAGGGGCAACCTCAGACTTATTTACTATTGTTCACCAGTGCCTAGCACAGCTTCTGGCACGTGGTAGGTGTAAGTATTTGTTGGTTGAATAAATGGGGAGGGAGGAGAAGCTTCCTGTTTGAGTGCAAATGATGATATCGCTCAAAATCCAAACTATGGGAGGAAGAATGGGTTTGGCTAAGCGGCTTAACTAGGTGGGGAGGAGATGAGCAACCAATTAAGAGGCTATTGAACACAATTACAACATGAAACCAGTCAAGAAGTAATGAGAAGCTGATCCAGGATAATGGCAAAAGGAATGAAGAGTATTTTAGAAATTCTATAGAGGTAGAATATATGAAATTTGACAAGTGATTAAACGTAGGAGCAAGGAGAAAGGTTATTATTCTGAAGATTCAGACAACAGCTTAACAATGGTGGTACCATTTATAGAAGTAAAGAAGCCAGGTAATGCAATTTTTTTGCAGGGGAGGAGAGTATGTGGGAGGATGCAGAGTGTGCTTCAGAAATACTGAGTTTAAAGTTATAAGAGAACATACAGATAAAAAAAAGTCAGTCAGGCAGCTAGAAATATGAGCTTACAAGACATGAGACAAGGTATGGTTTGAGTTTTAACATTGCTAGTCAGTTCCTAAAAGTAATAGTTGAGCAGAAGATGAGGCCCTGAAAGGTGGACATATGGAAAAGGAAAAGGAAAAGGAAGAGGAAAAAAGAAAGGGAAAAGGAAAAGGGGGAGGGGAAGGAAAGAAAGAAAGAAAAAAAAATGCTGAAGAACTGTTTTAGATGAAAGGAAATAGGAGAGGCATGATTAAGTAAAGTAATGAGGAATCTGGATTGGATTAGGTGCCAGGAAAAAAAAAATAAAGCTTTAAAAAGGATGCTATTAGTACAACTAACAAAAATGGATAAAAGTATTACTATGAGTGTTAAATTTTTCCTGAATTTGATAAGTGTACTATGGCTATATATGAGAATATTTTTACTTCAGAAGTATAGTCTGAAGTGGTAGAAATACATGGTGCATTTAACTTATTCTTAAATTGTTCAGAAAAAATAATACGCATGGTGAGTGTGTGTGTGTTGGAAGACAGAGAGAATAAGAATGATAAAATGTTAAAAAGGGGTGAAATCGGGAAGCGGCTGTGGCTCAATCAGTAGGGCCCCCGTTTACCATATGGGAGGCCCCAGGTTCGGTTCCCGGGGCCTTCTGGTGAAGGCAAGCCCGCCCGCACGGCGTGGTTAGCTGACCCAGCGAGCACAAGCAGCAACGGGGGGATAAATGAATAAATAAATAAAATCTTAAAAAAAAAAAAAAAAAAAAAGGGGTGAAATCTAGAGAAAAGATATATAGGTATTCTTTGTACTATTAGCTTTTAGGCACAAATGGAATTATTTAAAAAAAAAAAAAAAAAAAAAAAAGTTAAAATAAAGAAGGACCAAGAATGCTACAGCACAGCCTTAATTTTGTAAGGAAAAAAGTGAGTTCATCCCCTGAGAGTGATAGCTATTTAGGATTGAGGAGCAAAGAGGTATAGAAACCTTTTATGTGGGTAGGTATGGAAACAGTATTTCTCTACACCAATTCCATTTACACAACAAAATATGCTGACAATTTTAGTCCATTCCTGTATAAAGATAGTCTGTCTTGCAGATTTTCAAGTTAACATCATTGGCCTACATCATCCTGATACAGAGTAAATATCTTTTCTGACTGTATATCCTTTAAAGTTAATCCTTCTTTAAAGAAAAAAAAGAGACAGAAAACAATATCAAATTGGTGTGTGTATTCTAATTTACTGCATAAAAATATTGAAGATGTTCTTTTGGGGTGGTGGAGAAGAGATCAATCACACTAGAAGCAGTACCTACTAAACTCAATTATAAGCAATACATTATCCATGAATGGTTAAATGATTCCCTTGGCCATTGTTTCTAGTAGGACAAGGGATTTTAGATCAGACCAATACCTAATAAAGAAAAAGGAAGATAAATGAGAGGAGATGTAAAATAAAATCCATAGCCTGTGATATAAATAAGGAAGACTCTTATAAGTTCCTTTCAAAGACATTATGTTCAGACTGAAGAGGAACAAAAAGAAGATAATTTTACAAACTTCAAGAAAATCTTTAGAATGCCCATTAATGAGTGTATCTTACAAATTATAAAACCAAAACAATTATTCAGATACTCAAAAAATATCATTTAGAAACTACAAATTTATTATATATTCTTTCTTTCACAATAAGCATGGCAGAAAAGCAATTTAACACAGGATTGAGAATTAGGAATTTCTGTATTCAAATAACTGAATTATTTTACATAACCATGAAAATCTGGAATAATATAGGTATAATTTTCACCATTTAAGTAAAACAAAGTTTGAGTACAATACTACAGTTTATTTATAATTTCAACATCCTTTATTCAATTAAGTTTATCTTGCAAATGACACCAACATTTACTCACCTGCTGAAGAGGCTGGCAGTAGATTAAAAGTCAGATAAAGAATATATGACATATGAAAGAATATAGGAATATGAAAAATAAAGAATACAGGTGTCCAGAATACAGGCACATCAAAACTGTTCTACACTTGGAGATAAAGCACTGAATGGAAGTTTAGGACAGCAGATGTCAATATCAACTTTGAAACAGGCTCAGTATGACATAAAAATCATTTACTCTACTTTCTCTACTTTTGTCTTCTACAAGTGAAAAATGAGGATAAAATCCTATGATTACCAGAGAAGTTGTAGAGATTAAAAACATAAATTCAAACAATCTTTATTTAAAAAATACTTAGAGACTGAAAATTATTTCAAAATGTATTTTAAAATACAGGTTATATTCTAAAAAGCAACTAAAACAACTGCAACCAGAAAAACTTTACTATTAAAATTAACTTTGGTTTGCAAGTTACACTTTATATTTAGATTCAAATATAGCCTTCTCATATAGGATGTCACAGATCTAACTATATTCAACTTATCCTTCTACTTACATTGCATTTAAAAATTTCCTCTTTTTGGCAGAAAGGATCTACAGAGTGCAAGTAGGTATTGAAAGCAATAGAATATGAGGTAATAGTTGTTCCTGTTCATGAAAGCTAGGTCTTTGTTATTTATTATTAGATAAATTGTTGGTCCTGAATTGGGAGACAGAGGTCTTTTATATGCTTGAGAAAAGTCTGCTCCTTTGTAGAAAATTAAAGCCTTTGAATAAAAAGCCTTTTTCATTCATGCTTGGAAGTGGCATACTGCTTCCTTACATTTTTCTTTATGATAACATAGGTTGTTTAATCATTTAAAAGAGGCATTTGATAAAGAAAAATTTCCAACATAAATGAAACAGATGAGACTAATTATACTGGACTAAAAAATTGTGTATAGGCACGCCAAGGCTTTACTTAAGCATGATTCAGTGAAATCACTTTCCATGAAAAGACTGAAACTCAATTGTTTATTCTGATTTTGATACAAAGAAAGCCAGAGCCACTTATTTGAGTATAAAAAAATTAAACCTCTGAAAAATAAAATGCAAATATTTTCCTTGAATTGCCCTATAGGCAAATAATATATATACGATATTCTTTACAAAAAATCTATGAGTTCAAATATTCCTAGGCAATCTACAGTCAAAAGAATTTCAGTGGATATGGTATCCTTTTCAATGAATAGTCACTAGGTTTTTACTTTGAGAAAACAAGGAAGTGAACTGCAAAGATCTTTTAAATAATACCCTTAAAAATAACTTGGGAGTCACCATTCCTTTTGAATGGTAACTTAACCAATCAGTCTATCAACTCTCTTGAGCTATTGTCACAGATTACATCAGGATCAAAAGGGACTTCAAACTCATCAAAAGCAACCCACTTAACGCTTTAATCCTCAAAAGCACACTCCTACTGAATGCGTGGCCAGCTTCTGTCCAAATGTTTCTACTAACAGAGGATGTATTAGATGCTAAGGCATTTTGAAAAGCCCTATTAGAAAGTTTTTTATTCTTTCTTGTAACTTTTACCCAGTGGTCCCAATTCTACTCTTTGTCTTACTAAGTGAGAAAACCAACTTTCATATGAAAACCATTCAAATACTTATAGACAGTTACAAACTAGTACTAATAGGTCACTTTCGAATCTTTCAATAATTGTGGTCATTTTCCTCTAAAGATCTTCTAGTTTAAAGATTGGGTGCCTGGATCCCAACAATTTTATAGGTAAGATTATCATCGACCATTTCTATATATAACTTCTATTACTTCTATTATCTCCATATAGAAATCTTCCAAGTTATCTTCATATTTTGATTCTAAATCTATACTAATATTGTAGGTTTTCTGGACTCAAGTGCATGATCTTACATTTATTCTTATTAAATTTCATTCAGTTCACTAGTTCTGCCCGAAAAGATTTTTTTGGATTCTCACTTTGTCATTCATTCTTCTTCTTCTCTGTTTTATTATAAATCAAACTTGCTCAATATGCTGTTTTTATTTTTATCCAAATCACTTACAAAAATTTAGAAAAGGTAAGAGAACTAAAGATGGTTATTATAAACCCACTGAATGCATGGCCAGCTTTTGTCCATATACTTCTACTGACAAGAGGATATATCAGATGCTCTTGATTATTAATGATTCTCTGAAAACATTTGGGTAAAACCCTTCAAGTTACTAATTCATTTTACTGACCTTGAATTGTGCCCTGTTTCTTTCATCTTGTCTAGATGGATATGGAAAATCACTTGTATGTTGTCTAACTTAATTTCTATGCTCTACCAGTAAAATATATCTATTAAAATGGAAATGTGATTGGTGTAACATCCTAACTCTTGGTGATACTTGCTTCCTCCGGTAACAGTCTTAAAAACTACTACAAGCATGACTGCTTATTGTGCATAATCTATGCCAGGCAATGAGAATTGTCATTCTTATTTAGCAACAAGAAAACTAAGGTTCACAAAAGTCAAGTAACTTGTGTAAAGTTTATACAAGATTGCATCTGTGGCAGTTTGAAATTCTTTTATGAATCCCAAAATGAATCACAATCCATTCCTGTGGGTGTGAGACCCTTTTGATTTGACTACCTCTTTGAGGTGTGACTCAGGTTAAGTCTCCTCCCTCTTGCTGGGTCTGATAAAAATGGAGACAGAGACAGAGACACAGGAAAAGGGAGCCACCTTATTTGATCCTTCAATGTGAAAGGTCTCCAGTTTTGCCCACGGCTGAACTACATTGAGAGAAGTCCCCGAGAGGTTCAAAGAATCAGGCCCAGGGAGAGAACAGCGATATGCCTGATAGCTTGCAGATGAACTCGGGAAGAAAGCAGAGAAGTCAAGACTGATAGAGGAAGCCCTGAAAGAGGCAAGCCCTATGCCTGGCTGCTCACAGCTGAACTCAAGGAGCTGGGCTCCGAGAGAAGGTGAATATGGAGGGAAAGGTTGAGACTTTGGCAGAGATCAGCAGTCATCCTGATTTGCCATGTGGCTGGACAACAGGATCAACAGTTGCTGATTTTGAGGAGAAAGCACCTCTGATGGTACCTTGATTTAGATACTTTGTGGCCTTGGAATTGTAAGCTTTTACTCCTAATAAATTTCCCTTTATAAAAGCCCCTGTACATGACATTCTGCTTCTCTCCTGTGGCTTTCAGAATTTTCCAATATGCTACATTGTGGGTCTATTTGGGTTTATCATGTTCGAAGTTTGCTGAATGTCTTGGAGGTGTATATTTGTGTGTCTTGTTAAATTTGGGAAGTTTTCAGCTATTATTTCTTTAAATATTCTCTCTGCCCCTTTCTCTCTTCTGGGACTCTACAATGCATATATTAGTATGTTTGACGGTGTCCCACAGGTTTCTCAGGTTCTGTTCACTTTTGATTTTTTCTCTTTCTGCTCCTCAAACTGAATTATTTCAATTATTTTATCTTCAAGTTCACGAATTCTTTCCTCTGCTAGCTTGAATCTGCTACTGAATACCTCTAGGGAGTATTTAATTTCTGTTACTGTGGTCTTCAGTTCTGTTTGGTTCTTTTTCATAATTTCCATCTTTCTTTTGATATTCTCCTTCTGTTCATCTATCATTTTCCTGATTTCTTGATCTTAGTCCATGTTTTCCTTTAGCTCTTTTCAGCATATTTAGGACCATCTTTTCAAGGCGTTCTCTGATATGTCACAGGTCCGGTCCACCTCCCTAATGGTTTCTAATGCTTTAATCTCCTCCTTTACCTGGACCATCACTTCCTGTTTCTTTTTATATTTCATAAACTTTGTTACAACCTGAACATTTTGATATTTTAATGTGTTATTGCTGAAATTTAGATTCTCAGGTCTAAGTCTGTATCCAACTAGTGTTATGACAGCAATTTCCTTGGATGCCAGGAGTTAATAAAAAAAAAAAAGAAAGAAAGAAAACACCTTTACCCATTTTTGCAGATTGATTTGTGTGAGCGCTCTCCTTCAAAGCAAAAAAAAACAAGCAACAACAACGAGCAAAAAATAAAACAAGCAGGGAGCGGCTGTGGCTCAAGCAGTTGAGTGCCCACCTCCCACATGGGAGGTTCTGAGTTCAGTTCCTGGTGCATCCTAAAGAAAAAACAAACAGGCAACGAGCAGACAATGAGCAAAAACAACGAGCAGACAGACAAGGGCGCCATCACGGGGGTGGGGTGTGTGGGGGGGTGGGAATTCCTCCATGGATCAAGTTTATAAAGCTGAAATGAATTCAGACCTATAACAATTAGAGCCATTCGGAACGATTTTGACGATAAGTGAATTATATAAAGATCTGCTTCAAATTTTACTTTTATATATTACTTAAATCAATAATTAATCTGCAGGTCTTCAATTAACAATTAAAAGATCTCTGCACTTAATTTCAAAAGTTTATTTTTTATCATTAAGTAAAAGGTAAATGGAAACACTCTATACTATTTTCATAATTTTTCTCTAAGTCTGAAATTATTTCAAAATTCAAAATTGAAAATTAAAAATGGTAACCATGCTGTTTACTCTGCATGCAGTCAAAGCATTGAGAATTTAGGGTGTTTAATGAAGTAATGCTATTTACCTTAACACTCATAAGTGGTTTTTCCTTTCCACAAGGCTATTAAAAATAAATATTCTTCATGTATATTACTAGAAGGAAAGCTAAAAAAATGTAACATGGGACTGTATAACATAGTGAAAATTCATGTAAAATATGAATATGGATAATATTGCATATATGAATGTTTTTTACAAAATATAACCGCAAATAGAGAAACAGAAACAGAATAGCAGCTATGTACAGCAGGGAAAGCATAGAGAGATTGAAAGGTGATGAGTTTTTTTGTCTGTTTTTTGTTATTATTATTGGAATAATGAAAATGCTCTAATAATGAGTGAAGTATGTGATTATACCAGATACCACTGACTGCACACACTGGATGGATTTATGCCTTATTAATATATATAAATAAAATTGATTTGTTAAAAAAAATCCTTTTCTATTGATAAATTAAAGACAAATCATTCTCTCTCTTCCCCTACTTCCAGCATATAGCTACCAGAATATACAAGTTAAAAAAAAAAAAAAGAACAGGGAAGTATAAAATGGTACAACCATTTTAGAAAACTATTTGGCAGGTTATTTTAAAGTAAAACATTCATCTATACTATGACCCTATTCATGATAGCTTCAAACTGGAAAGAGGCTAAACACCCACGATAGTTGAATAATTAAACTGTGGTATATTCATTCAGCAATAATAAGGAATAAACTACCGATCTATACAATAACATGGATGAAAACATAATGTTGAATGAGAGAAGCTATATGCAAAAAAGTACATACTGTATGACTGAATTATTTTTTGTCCAAGAACAGCAAAACTAAGTTATGGTGATAGAAATCAGAAAGTGGTTACCTCCTGAGGGACAAGGGTTGAGAATGATTGAAAAAGATACAAGGAAACTTTCTTTGGTGATTGAACTGTTCTAGATCTTATTTTCAATATATGCAATAATTATATATTTATTAGTCAGCCAAAGGAGTACTGATGCAAAATAACAGAAATCTGTTGGTTTATTTATTTTTTTTGTTGTTGTTGTTGGTTTTTATAAAGGGTATTTATTTGGGGTAAAAGCTTACAGTTGCAAGGCCCTAAAGCAGGGGTTCTTAACCTTTTTTGTTTCACGGACCCCTAACTAAGTCCACACTATATTCTGTATTATTTAATAAATATATCGCACCCGCATCAACACATCTCCACAAGAATAATGTTTTTTTTTTGCATTTCAATTCAAGCTCACTGACCCCTTATTAAGAACCCCCACCGTAAAGAGCCCAACTTAAAGCTGCTTTCTCACCAAAGTCAGCTGCCACATGTTTAAGCAAGATGGCAGGTGTTCTCTGCATGGTCTCTTCTTCCTTCCTCCTCTTAGGGCTCTGTGGACCTAGCTTCTTCCTATCTTGGCTGTAGGCTGGCATAGGACTTGTCTCACAGGGATTCCTTTATCAGTCTGGCATAGGGCTCGTTTCTTTCCAAGCTTTCTCAGCTGCGCAGCTATAAACTATCAGAGAAATGGCTTGGCTTTCCCGAGACTTTAGCTGTTTCACCTTCTTTCTGTCACATAGCAGTAGTTCTCTCCTCTTCCATGTGTCTTCTTGAGTGAGTATCCATTTATATCAGCCCACCAAGGAGGCGGGTACTCAACCCTGAGTCATGCCCTACTGACGTGGTTGAATCAAAAACCCTAATCTTAAAAGGTAATTGAATCAAAGACATCTCAGGTAATTTTAATACAATCAAAGGGGCTTGACCCAGAGGAACAGACCAGTTTACAAACATAATCTCTCTCTTTTGGGATTCATAAATAATCTCAAACTACCACACATATTTAAAAAATAATGAATGTACATGATACTTGAAATGAAAATTTTACTTCCATTAGAAATACATTTTCTATAAGAACAAATAAAAGGTATAAAGATTGAAGGGTTTTAACATTTTTATATTCAGGATGCTTACCTGTCTAAGAGCTCGTCATGTTTTTCTAAAGCATGCTTTTCAGCCATCACTGCTCGGTCCTTCTCAGCCACAGCATTATCCCTGGCTTCTCGGAGGTTTCTAAAATTTAAACAAACATTTTAGTTATTTCAAATGCACAAATATCTAGCTTTTAAAGATTCATAAATGTGCTTGCTCTGAGTTGGACTATCTGGTAATCTTAAAGACCAACTATAGGCTGGTGACCCAAAGTGTGCATATTATTCTATACATATTAACTCACAAGCCTGACTTGGTTAGTTTCTTTAGAAGCAGGTACCAGTGTAGATTTAAACAGGGTTTATATCTAAATGTCATGTTACCTTTTCCCACAGTCTTTTTCCACATGGTTCAAAGAATAGGCTAAACACTTTGTATACATAGTAACTCATTTAATCCTTACCATAATACTATGAGATAGGTATAATTGCTCACATATCCACAAGAAAACTAAGGTTTAGGGAGCTTAATACATGTTCTATAAAATATTTTAAGTGAGAGATATAACATAGAGCTCACAAGAATCAAAATGAGAAGGAAGTCTGGGATACGGGCAAAAGAACAGTTGAATTAATGGACCTTGGAATCTCAGTTGTAGAAGAAAAGAGAATGGGAATACAGAAAGGGCTGATACATTAGCAGAAAGCAGAGAGGTTCTGATAAGATGACAAATAGATTAAGTGAAAGCAGTGAAACAAGCAAGATGGAAGGCTAGAGACTGCAGTAGGAAAATGGTGATCCAGAGGTAGAACAGTGCTTGCAGAAGAAGGATTTCAGTTGATAACAGAGCCAGGGTGTGGCCATTAGAGTGGCTAAATGAAGTAGATGAAGATATGAAGGTCAATAGTCACGTAAGGGTCAAGGAAGTATGAGGCTAAGATGTGAGTCATCCATTTTAGGTGGTGATGGCAAGAGGAAATGAAATCAACAGAAAGATCACATTTAGTGCTAGTCCTCAATAAAGAAAGGAGAGGGTCCAACAGTTTGGAAGATAACAACAGTTAGTAATTAGATGATACAGCCAGACAACATAAGCCTTAAAAGATTAAATTAATCAGAAAAAAATAGCAGCTATGTACAGCACGGGAAGCAGAGAGATTGAGTTGATGAGTTTTGTCTTTTTTTTTTAACAAATCAGTTTTATTGATACATATTAATAAAGCATTAAGTTCATCCAAAGTGTATAATCAATGGTATTTGATATAATCACATAGTTGTGCATTCATCACTTCAATCATTAAGAGCATTTTCATTACTTCAATAATAAATAAACAAAAAAAAATAGTACAGAATTCCCAGATATCATCCTCTTAGAGGTGATTTTCCCTATTGTTGACATTTTGTGTTAGTGTGGTACCTTTGTCATAATTGATAAAACAGTATTATAATTTTACTATTAACTATAGTTAACTATAGTCCATAGTTAACATTAGAGTTTACTCTTTCTTAATGTTGTACAGTTCTATGGTTTAAAAAAAATTTTTTTTTTAAACTTAATATACAAAATTTCCCATTTTAATCACTTTCAAATATACAATTCAGTGGTAATTACATTCACAAAGTTCTGCTACCATCACCACCATCCATTTCCAAAACTTTTTTTATCACACCAAAGAGAAGATATGTACCAATATTAACTCCCCATTCCCTACCCCCACCTTGGTGCCCTGGTAACCTGTGTTCTAGTTTCTGACTCTATGAGTTTGCATTTTCTAATTATTTCATGTAAGAGAGATCATACAGTATTTGTCCTTTTGTGTCTGGCTTATTTCACTCAACATGATGTCTTCAAGGTTAATCCGTGTTCTCGCATATATCAGAACTTCATTCCTTTTTATAACTAAATAATAGTCTATTGTATGAATATTCCCTATTTTGTTTATCCATTCATCTGTTAATGGACACCTGGGTTGCTTCCATCTTTGGCAAATGTCAATAAATGCTGCTATGAGCATCAGTATGTAAATATCTGTTTGAGTCTCTGCTTTCAATTCTTCTGGGTAAGTACCTAGAAGTGGGATTGCTGGGTCATATGGTAATTATATACTTAACTTTCTGAGGAAATGCCAAACTGTTTTCCACAGTGGCTCCACCATTTTACATTCCTACCAACAATGAATAAGTGTTCCTATTTCTCCACATCCTCTCCAACACTTGTTAATTCCCATTTTTTAAAAAAATAGTAGCCATTCTAATGGGTGTGAAATGGTATCTCCTTGTGATTTTGATTTGCATTTCTCTGATGGCTAATGAGGTTGAGCATCTTTTCATGTGCTCATTGGCCATTTGTATATCTTCTCTGGAATATTGCCTGTTTTAAAATTGCATTGTCTTTTTGTTGTTGTTGAGTTGTAGGATTTTTTTTATGTGTCCTGGATATTAAACTATTATCAGATGTATGGTTTCCAAATATTTTCTCCCATTCTGTATGTTGTTTTTTTTTTACTATATTGATAAAGTTCTTGATGTACAAAAGTTTTTTAATTTGGTAAAATCCCATTTATCTATTTTTTCTTTGGTTGCTCATGTGTTTTTGGTGTAAAGTCTAAGAAAACACTGCCTAACACAAGTTCCTGAAGATGTTTCCCTATATTTACTTCTAGGAGCTTTATAGTTTCTTATATTTTGATCAATTTTTAGTTATTATTTTCTATGGTGTGAGTGAGTCCACGTTCATTCTTTTACATGTGGATATCCAGTTCACATCACCATTTGTTATCAATGGGGAAAGAGACAATTCTTCAATGACATAACTTTCTAAGTTAATTGTTGAGAAAGATAAACCGAATGTAGTCTTCCACTGTCAATTATAACAGTAGCAAACACACAGACTGCTTACCATGTGCTAAGAACGGTTTTAAGCACTTTACATATAAGAACTCATTTAATCCTCAAAAAAACATGTGTAGGTTGTATTAGTGCCTCCATTTTTATAAATGAAGTGACTGAAACCCAGAAGAGTTAAGTATTAGAATAATGTTATATAGCTAAGGAGACATGGACCCCAAACATTCTGGTTCCAGAATCTGTGCTCTTAATCTTACTAAGCTGTCTCACTTAAGGGTCCCTTGTTCACAGAAGTTTTCTCCTTTGGAAATTCTGACATTATGTGAAAATATATATTACATGATCACTTCATAGCACAAATAGAATTAAATCAAAATAAGCCTTGAAAGAACTGTGAATATATTATACACTTGTTTTTAGGGCCCACAGTACAAAACATGCTCTTTAAAAAGTAGACTTGCTTGATAAAACACCAGATGGATTGTATTCCTCCTGTAGAAAAAATAATAACTGCCATATAATAAATTATCCATTTCTAAATGTCAAATACATTAAAGAATGTAACACAAATACAATTACAGAACAAATAGCAGCAATTCAAATGTTGTTTAAGAGAGAAACTTGAAAAATTGACAGAAGCTATCTGTAGCACGTACAAGCTAATGAAGCTCACATTTTGAAAAGTTTAAACTGAGTACATCATCGAATGTAATTGTAGTACTAGGGAAGGATGTTGGGAGCTGGCCACCTAATATTATAACAAATGTTTTAAAATACAAAATTTGTACATTACATCCTTAGAAATGCTGTTTATAAAGCTAGCATTTGCTTCTGAAACTGGGTTTTTCATGATCTCTCATGCCTCCTACTAACCCCACCCTATATAAACATATCTATACCTCTCCCGTCCACCCTGTTTCTATGGGGGAGGTGGAATGAGCGGAAAGATGGAAGAAAAGGAAAAATAAATAATCAATTAATCCTATGTGAAATGCAAAGGGAAAGTGAGTATCTTAGTATTACAACAAGAGTGTCCAAATAATATTTTTCAACCTGGACACTTTTTGGAGTAAAGGTGGCACTAATAAAAATTACACCAGAGAAACATGCACAAACCAGGACTTTCTTGGCCAAACCGGGAGACATGGTCACTTAAATTACAGCATTCAAACTTCAAACTGAAAGAGTTAAGTTCTTAGTTATTTCTCTAAATAAAAGGTATTTTAGATGTATTTCACATGTAATATACTGTCTTTTGTATAGCAGACAAACAAAACAACAGACTTCTTTACAGGATGGAATGTATTTTCTTACTACTAGATGACAAATTTCATGGTTCCAACAGGCCCAATTCATACCTGAAAAGAGGTAAGAAAAATGTTAAAGGAATGAGAAAAACTTTATGAAACCTTTAAAATAGGAACAAATCAGAGCTTGCCAATGCTAGTAGCATGCCTTAGCGTGAATAAATGTCTTAGAACTTGAAATTTGCCAAGAAAAAAGTTAAAAAAGCATGGCTGTTCAAAGAACTCACTAGGCTCAACTAAGCAATCCATTCTTCTGCCTCTATATAAAAATACTTTTGGTTTATAAAAGTGAATATAGTTTGTACAGGTGGAACAAAAAGAAATTCAAACAGACTATTTATACAACAAGCTTATTTATTGGGAAAGTGTTTGAATTAATCAGCTCTACCTCCAGATTCTTCTTCTGGGACAAAACTTAAAAAATGCTTATTTCTGTATCTGATATTGTTGTTTTTAAGATGGAAAGGTTGCAAGTGGATTATCTGCTGTTTATAATTGACTGATAATTTTACCTTCCTATTAACATAGATGGTTGAAAAGTTGATGAAACAGGACATAAAAATAAAAAGATCAAAATGGAATTTTTATTTAATAAAATTTCTTGGGGTAAGTTATTAATTTTAAGATTAGACACTTTGTGAGATCAATGTTGACGTGAACATGCTACAATTTCCTATCTTTTCATTTTTGTTGGTGCTTGTGATAGTTAATTTCATGTGTCAACTCAGCTAGGTTATGGTGTCCAGCTGTTTGGTCAAGCAAGCACTGGTGTGACTGTTACTGTGAGGGTGTTTTGTAGATGGATTTAAATCATTAGTGAGTTGATTGCTTCTATGGCTGACTAAATCTACAGTCAACATAGGAGATTACCTTCAGCAATGAGAAGAGTTTCCTTGTCAATCAGGTGGAGGCCTTAAAGAGAGAACTGAGGATTTCAGCAGTCAGAAAGAAGAATTTCTATTTCTACTTCAGCCAGCCAGATTCTTCTGAGGAATTTAATGTCACCTTTATTGAGTTTCCAACTTGCAGCCTGCCCTCTGGAATCCAGATTGGCCAATCCCCTTGGTAATATAAGCCAATTCCTATTATAAATCTCTTATTTACATTTATGTTCTGTTGGTTCAGTTTCTCTGAGAACCTTGGCTAATACAGATTTCAGTGCCAGGAGTGGTTCCTGAGAAATGGAATTTAAGGATGAGATTTCTGAGTTGGTTCTGGGGTTTTTAGAATTGGTTTTCTGATTAGATTAAAAGTTACCAATGACTCTCTTTCCAGTGATGAAGAGGGCACTAATAGTTCATGGTGTGAAATAGCAATTGAGATTTGCAAAATATCATCATTGCTACTCCTACGCAAATGCTTATAAGAGGCAAGGCTCTGGATGACAGTGTATATAATCCCTTAGCAGAATGTTGTGAAGTTAAAAAGTATAATGATGATAGCTGGTTGTTCCTAAATATACTGGAGAAACTTGTAAGAAAAGGATGAACTCAGGGCTTCAAATTCCCTACTCATGTGTCTCATTTAGGACATGAAAGTTTCTCTGTGTGCCCTGAGAGAAGCTCATTTCTTTTTTTTTTTAAAGATTTATTTATTTACTTTATCCATTTTAAACACTCCCCCCCTTCCCCATTTGCTGTTTTGTGTCCATTCGCTGGGCAATTCTCTGTGTCTGTTTCCTGCCATCTCTTCTCATTCTCCTCCTCCAGTCTTCACCAGGATTCGATCCTGAAGACTTCTGATGTAGGAGACAGGTATTCTGCCGCCTGCTCCACCTTGGCTCCTGGCTTCCGGAGCTTTCAGAGCATCTCGTCTTGTCTCTCCCCTGCGTCTCTCTCTTGTTGCGTCATCATCTTGCTGCAACCCATGCACCTTCTATATGTGTGTGTGTGTGTGTGTATATATATATATATATATATATATATATATATATATATATATATTTTTTACCGGGAGTTCCCGGGGATCGAACCCAGGTCCCTCCATATGGCAGACGGATGCCCAACCATTTGAGCCACATCCGCCCCCCTAATATTCTTTCTATTGCTGTTATCCATGAGCCGCAAAGTCATTTTGTTTCATTTCTTCAAGGATCAAGCTCCTGACTCATTGTTACTCATTGTTACTGACCTCTCCAATACTATTCCTCTCATAATTTTTGGTGATTTCAATGTCCACATAGATCATCTTATCCCACTGCCTCTCCTCCAATAACCTTGCCCTCCACTCTACCTTCAGCCTTCACTTCCATGGTCATCCTGTAGACCTGTCATTTCCAATGACTACAAACATTCCTTAGTCCCAAACTCAAAATCCTACTATCTTTCCCTCTAATAAAATTGAGTCTTTCAATTCTTTGGCTCCCACCAGGATCTACAATCCATTACTAATCTTTCACTCTCACCTCTCTCATGTCCTCACTTTTTCCTTATGCAGCTTAAATTTCAAGTTCCATCATTATAATCACTGATTTAAACACACAGCCAACTAACTACCTAGTCCTCTCTCTCTCTCAACCTCCTGCCTGGCAAAAACCAACCTCAGTTAAATCCATGCCTTTAGGCATGGACCCTAGCAGCTGAGCATGGTGTATTAGTCAGCCAAAGGGGTGCTAATGTAAAATACCAAAAATGGGTTGGTCTTTATAAAGGGTAAAGGGTATTTATTTGGAGTAGAAGTCCACAGATACCAGGCCATAAAGCGTTAAGTTTCTTCTCTCACCACAGTCCATTGCCATGTGTTAGAGCAAGACAGCTGCCGGTGTTTGCCAGGGTTCAAACTTCTGGGGTTCCTCTCTTCCCGGTGCTGCGTTTCTCTCTGGGCTTAGCTCCTGTTTCCTCCACAAGGTCAGCTGTAGACAATCAGGCGAACAGCTTGCTTCTCTTCTCTTCTCCTGGGGCCTTCTTTCTAACATCAAAACTGCTTCTCAAAAGACCGCCAGAAGCTCATTTCTTGTAGCCACAAGACTTAAGATTTCTGAAAAGGAAATGCAGAGTCTAACTGTGTGAGTAGCTGAATTACAATGCAAATTGAATTTCCAACCGTGTAGGGTGTCTGCAGTTAAAAAGTGAAGGTACTGATTGGGAAGAAATGGGAGCCTGAGAATTGGAATGGAGATATATGGGCTGATAATGATGATGGTGGGTACACTGAACTCCTAAATTCTGAGTCCTTTTTGCCAAATAAACCTGTAAGGGTCTAGCTTAAGGAATCAGCCATCCCTCCTCCATATCTACAGAGATTAACCCTGCTTTGACCGATAAACCTCTCATTTGGTTTCAAGAGCGATCAACTGTATTAAATACAGCTTTGTTAGAGTGGTATGGAGGCAAAGTCTTAAAAGGATTTAAAAAATGGTAGTAAAGAAAGAGTACGGGGAAGCGGCTGTGGCTCAATCAGTAGGGCTCCCGTTTACCATATGGGAGGCCCCGGGTTCGGTTCCCGGGGCCTCCTGGTGAAGGCAAGCCTGCCCGCACGGCGTGGTTAGCTGACCCAGCGAGCACAAGCAGCAAGGGGGTGATAAATGAATAAATAAATAAAATCTTAAAAAAAAAAAAAAAAAAAAAGAATGAGTATGTAAAATTCTGGGAATTTTGCTGCAAAGGGGAACAAAGAAATGGGGCAGTGGCTAGAGGGGGAAGTGGAGACAAGAAAAGTTTTTTAAAGATGGGAGAAATAAAACATGTTTATACATAGTTGGAAATTATCTGGTAGACAGGGAAAAACTGACAATGTAAGAGACAAAGGGGAAAATTGCTGAAGTTACATCCTTGAACAGGAGAAAAGAAAAGGGCTCTAGTACACAAGTAGAGGGTGTGGGTCTTAGGGAGAATAGTGTCAGTGGTAGGCTCTGCCAAAAAAATTATATCATTTTATAGAAAAATAAAAGCCTTTTTACTACTATTAAAAATTACAAATGTTTTTATAAAGTTCTAATAATTTATACAGAGCCCTCAAGTGTAGAGAGGGATTTGCAAACTCCAAAAAAAAGACCCAAGTTTTTCTTCTAAACAAATTACCAACAAAATTAGTTTTGGTAAGAAATAGTTCAACAATTTTCATAGCCTTAAGCAGTGAAATGGGAGTCTGCATTGCACTGTAGAGTCAGATGTATTTGGTTTTACCAATTAAAACGTCTGTAACACTAGGCAAATCACACATCCTTTGAGTCCCAGTTTCCTCATTTGTGAACCTGGGATTCCATTACCTCCAACCTCATAAAATATCCCATCTAATTCTTTCCGCAATGTATGAAAAATGTTGAGAACAATGCTTGATGTATAACAGGTACTCAAGAAATAGTAGCTATTGTTAGTATGTTTCCTAAATATGAAAATCTAAGTTCAAAATAGGAAGGTGTTCATTTAGAAAATGATAATTAGGGCAATGCTTCCCAAGATTTTTTATTGTAAAAAAAATAATAATAATAACATTTCTAATAGCACAGTTGTGAAAATGGAGAAGAGTACTGGAGGGGCTTCAGCAGCTTAAGACTACTTGAAGGGTAACGGGAGAGAGATCTGGAGGCACACTAAAGAAAACTTCCCAGCAATAAGTTATGTGAACTCAGGCAAGCACTTTGGACTTGGTCAGAGCTGCTACATCTGCAAAAGATGAGAAATTAATTATCTTCTTTTCTAAATCTTGTCTGTAACCGTGAATTAATGGCTAGGCCTTATAATCTATTTCCCTCAGACTACTAAACTAGAAAAGGTATAGTCATTCCTGTTGTCCATTTCCTGTCAGTCATCAGGTCTTGCTAATTCTAGTACCTAAATATTTTTTAAACTTCACCTCTTACTTTCTTAACACACATTGAGCCAGAGCATAAACACACGTTATAATTCCAAATATATATATATATATTTAGGAAGTACCAGGGATTGAACCCAGGACCTTGTACATGGGAAACAGGTGCTCAACCACTGAGCTACATCTGCTCCCCAATGAGAGATGGTTTTTGTTTGTTTATTTGTTTTAAGGAGGTACCAAGGATCGAACCTGGGACCTTGTTCATGGGAAGCAAGCACTCAACCACTTGAGCTATATCTGTTATCCTATATTATTTTTGATGTATCCACATAACCAAGTTATTTTTTTTGCTTATCTCTGCCTTTTCTTAAGGCTTTTCTTTCTTCTACTCTCTTGTTCTCCCCTCTCAACCTCTTAACTTCATAAACTACTGCTATGACTGCAGAGGCAGATACAAGGACTGGCTTGCATGAGTTCTACCTTTCTTTTCCACATCTAAGAAAAGGAAAATAAAAGGCACTCTCTTAACATCCTCCAATGTAAACCAAAGGCAAGGCATATTTCTCTAATCTTATTTAACTTCACTTCTAAAATGTTTACTGGGGGAGAGTAAGGAGACAAAGTACAAATATGCATGTGTAAGTACTTTATCCATTTTAGCTTACATTGTAACAGCATACTTTGATAAGATACAAATAACTGACACAATTACATATTTAAGCCCAAAGAAGTGAGTAATCAGACACAAAAATATCTAAATACTTAAACCTGCTCTGAAATTCATGTTTTATAACAAGAAACAAAAGTACTTTAAGTTGTAAGATTTCAAAAGAAATAATTTACAATTTATTTTTATCTTGTTGAAGACTAGTGGGATACGAACTCTAACCACAGTTAAATAGTGTCACAACGAGTAAAGTACAATCCAAAAAGATTCAGTCACATAAAATACAGGATTGGGTTATTGTGAGGTTAATAAAACAACACACAACTAGATGGCTAGGAGTCCCTGAGCAATTAAAATCCATTCTGGCCTAGGCTGCAGTTTGGCACCACCTGGTGGCAACTGTCTACTCTAGCTTCAGTATCTATGGGGTCAATCAATTCCAGGAATTTCCAGGTTAGGTTATATCCATTTTGATGTAGCTATGACTCCAGAACAACACTGAAGACAAGGAGACCCATTTTTAGATTCCCTGCTTCCAGAAATGGCTGTCTGTTGTTTTCCCCCAGAGCTTTGCCCACCTACCTCTAGTAACTACCTTAGAAAATAGGGGCTAATATATCTAAATTTATGCTGCCACAGGAAGATTTTTCAAGGACTTTTTTCTTAACAATAACTAAAAAATTATGAAATTCTCAAAATGATTATTTTGGCACACCTTGTTTTATTGTACTTAGCTTTGTGGTGCTTTGCAGGTATTGCATTTTTTCAAAAATTGAAGGCTTGTGGCAACCCTGCTTCAAGCAAATCCTATCAGCACCATTTTTATAATATGTGCTCACTTCATGTCTGTGTAACATTTTGATAATTCTCGCAATATTTCAAACTTTTAAATTATTACTATATCTGTTATGGTGAACTGTGATCTTGGATATTGATACTGTAATTGTTTTTGGGCACAATGAGCCATGCTCATATAAGAAGGTGAACTTAATCCATAAATGTGTGTTCTGACTGCTCCAACCACTAGCCGTTCCCTCATCTCTCTCCCTCTCCTCAAGCCTCCCTATTCCTTGAGACATAATATTGAAATTAGGCCAACTAATAACCCTACAGTGGTCTCTAAGTGTTCAAGTGAAAGAAGAGTTGCATGTCTCTCACTTTAAATCAAAAGCCAGAAATGATTAAGCTTAGTAAGGAAGGTATGTCAAAAGCTAAGACAACTGAAAGCAAGGCCTCCTGTGCCAAATTGTAGTAGTTAGCCAAATTGTAAATGTAAAGGAAAAGTTCTTGAAGGAAATTAAAAGTGCTACTCCAGTGAACACATGAATGTTAAGCAAAACAGCCTAAGTACCGATATGGAAAAAGTTTTAGTAGTCTGGATAGATGATCAAACCAGCCACAACATCCCTTTAAGCCAAAACCTAAACTAGAGCAACGCCCTAACTCTTCAATTCTGCGAAGGCTGAGAGAGATGAGGAAGCTGCAGAAGAAAAGCTTGAAGCTAGCAGAGTCTGGTTCATAAGGTTGAAGGAAATAAGCTGTCTCCGTTACATCGAAGTGCCAAGTGAAGCAGCCAAGTTATCCACAAGATCTGGCTAAGATAATTGATGAAGGTGGCTACACTAAAGAAAAGAGATTCAATGTAGATGAAACAACCTACTATTTGAAGATGCCATCTAGGACTTTCATAGCTAGAGAGAAATCAATGGCTGACTTCAAAGCTTCAAAGGATAGGCTGACCCACTTATTAGAGGCTAATGCAGCTGGTGACTTTAGGTTGAAGGCAATGCTCATTTACCATTTCAAAAATACAAGGACTCTTAAGAATTCTGCTAAATCTACTCTGCCTGTGCACTACAAATGGACCAACAAAGCCTGGATGGCAGCACATCTGTTTACAACATGATTTACTGAATATTTTAAGCCCACTGTTGAGACCCACTGCTCAGAAAAAAAGATTACTTTCAAAATACTGCTCATTGACAATGTACCTGGTCACCCAAGAGTTGGGATGGAGATGTACAATAAAATTAATGTTTTCATGCCTGCTAACACAACATCCATTCTGCAGTCCATTGATCAAGTAGTCATTTTGGCTTTCAAGTCTTATTTTGAAGAAATACATTTTGTAAAGCTACAGCTGCCACAGATAGTGATTCCTCTGATGGATCTTGGTAAAATCAATCAAAAACCTTCTGAAAAGGTTTCATCATTCCAGATGCCATTAAGAACATTTATGGATCTTTCAATTGTGTTTTTCACCACTCACCAATGCCAGCACCATTCTTGCTTGAAGCTCCAGCTGAAGAAGTGGTAAGTAAGGTCTTGATACCATGGCTCATACAAAGCAGACAGCCAGCAAGTCACCTGGTGGTAAAGCACCCATGAAGCAACTGGATACAAAAGCTGCTCACAAGAGTGCGCCCTCTATTGGAGGGGTGAAGAAAGCTCATCATTACAGGCCTGGTACTGTGGCACTACATGAAATTAGACATTATCAGAAGTCCAAAAACCTTCTGATTCAGAAACTTCCCTTCCAGCATCCGGTGTGAGAAATTGCTCAGGACTTCAAACAGATTTGCACTTTCAGAGTGGAGCTATTGGTGCTTTGCAGGAGGCAAATAAGGACTATTTGGTTGACCTTTTTGAGAACATCAACCTGTGTGCTATCTATGCCAAACGTGTAACAATTATGCCAAAAGACATCCAGCTAGCATGCCATATATGTGGAGAATGTGCTTAAGAATCCACTGTGATGGGAAACATTTCATCCTTAAAAAGAAAAAATTGTTTTTTCTCTTCTTCCTGTTATGGTAGTTCTGAACATTAAGTACTTTTTCCCCATGGGGTCAAAAGATACCTAAGTATATGAATGTGAATGGAAGAATAGAGGCAAGAAATCAGGTATTGGCAGTTTATCCATTTTGATTTTTGTGTGAATTTTTAATATAAATGTGGAGACATAAAGCATTAATGCAAATCAAAATGTTTCAGTGAACAAGTTTCAACAGTACAACTTTATAACAATTATAAATAAACCTGTTAAATTTTTTTGGAAAAAAAAATCATCATTCATGGGAGGAAGTCAAAACATTAACATTAACAGGAGTGTGGAAGAAGTGGATTCCAACCCTCATGGATGACTTTGTGGGGTTTGAGATTTCAGTGGAGGTAGTAACTGCAGATGTGGTGGAAATAGCAAGAGAATTAGAATTAGAAATAGAGCCTGAAGGGAGGCGGCTGTGGCTCAATCAGTGGGGCTCCCATTTGCCATATGGGAGGCCCCGGGTTCGGTTCCCAGGGCCTCCTGGTGAAGGCAGGCCCGCCTGCATGGCGTGGTTGGCTGACCCGGCGAGCACGGGCAGCAAGGGGGGGATAAATGAATAAATAAATAAAATCTCTAAAAAAAAAAAAAAAGAAAAAAAAGAAATAGAGCCTGAAGATGTGAATGAATTGCTGCAATCTCTTGATAAAACTTTAACAGATGGGAGTTGGATTCTTATGGAGGAGCAAAGAAAGTGGTTTCTTGAGATGGAATCTACTCCTGGTGAAGATACTGTGAACATTGTTGAAATGAAAACAAAGGTTTTAGATTACACAAACTTAGTTGATAAAGCAATGGCAGGGTTTGAGAAGACTGACTCCAATTTTGAAAGAAGTTCTATTGTAGGGAAAATGCAATCAAACAGCATCACATACTACAGAGAAATTTTTCATGAAAGGAAGAGTTAAGTGCTGCGACAAACTTCACTGTTGTCTTATTTTAAGAAATTGTCACAGTCACCCCAACCTTCAGCAACCACCACCTTGAGCAGTCAGCAGCCATCAACACTGAGGCAAGACCCTCCACCAGCAAAAAGATTATGACTTGCTGAAGGCTCAGATGGTGGTTAGCATTTTTAGCAATAAAGTATTTTTTTCTTTTTTTAAGGATTTATTTTATTTATTTCTATCCCCAGCTCTCATTGATTTGTACTCGCTGTCTGTTCTCTGTATCTGTCCATTGTGTGCTAGTCTTCTTTTTAGGAGGCAGCAGGAACTGAACCCAGGACCTCCCATGTTGGAGGGAGGCGCCCAATGGCTTGAGCTACCTCCGCTCCCTACTTGTGTCTCTCATTGTGTTTCCTTGTTGTGTCTCTTCATTGTGCCAGCTCGCTAAACCAGCCCATCGTGCTGGTTTGCTGTCTTGGCTGTCTTCTTTAGGAGGCACCAGGAACCGAACCCAGGACCTATCAAGTGGTAGGCGGGCACCCAACTGCTTGAGCCACATCCGCTTCCCAAAACAGTATTTTTAAATTCAGGTATGTGCATTTTTTTAGACAAAAAAAAAAAAAAAGAATTACATCAAGTGAAAGAAACCAGGCACAAAATAGTACATATTGTACAATTCCATTTATATAAAATATAAATATATAAATATAAATCAATTTATAAAGATGAAGCTAGATTAGTGGTTATGCAGGGCTAGGGAGAGGTGGGGAGTTTTTCTTTTTGGAGTAATGAAATGGTTCTAAAATTTTTTGTGGTGACGAATGCACAACATTGTGATTATACTAAAAGCCATGGATTATACAGTTTGGATAGATCATATGGTATATGAACATATCTCAATAAAATTGCTTAATAAATAATTGTGTAAGAATAGCCGGATATAGCAGCTATGTACAGCAAGGGAAGCATAGAGAGATCAAGGGGTGGGTGAAAATTTTTCTTGTTAGTTTGTTTTTTGTTTATTATTATTATTATAGAAATAATGAAAATGCTTTAATGATGACTGAGGTGATAAAGACACAACTATGTCATTATACCAAATACCACTCACTGATTGTATACTTTGGATGAATTGTTTGCTTTTTTAACATGTATCAATAAAATTGATTTGTTTAAAAAATGCTATTGCACACTTAAGAGACTACAACACAGAGTAAACATAAATTTTATATGTACTGGGAAACCAAAAATTTCGTGTGACTCGCTTTATTGCGATATTTGCTATATCATGGTGGTCTGAAACTGAACCCACAATATCTTCGAGGCATGCCTGTATACCAAAGTTTATGCAGCTATGTGGATTGTCTGGAAGTAACCATGCATTCGTTGTATCATAAAAATAATCCCATAAATTCATGTAATTCATAAAAGAATTGACCCCCAGGACTAACAATATTTGCTTGTGAAATAGAACTATCACCTATGCCACAGGACTTTCTCATGCCCTGATCTTTCTCCTGATGTACAGAACCTTATAGCCAAATATCTAGTCAACTTTCCTATTTGAATTATCTCACAATACACTTCAAATGAGATGATACTAAATTTATCATGTTTTCCTATTAAAGCCTGATCTTTTTCCAATGCTTTTCAGAATTATATAACCATCTACTCAGTTACCCAATCCCATGTAATCTCTGAATCTTGTTATTCTTCCTCCTTATCATTTCTCCAATCTGTCCAGTCTCTCCATCTCAACTGTTACTGATTCAGTTCCATCATTGTCTCTCATGTTGACAATGGAAACAATCTCTAAAAGTAGCTACAACGTTATGTCCCTCCATTCTATTCTCCACAACGCAGAGTAGTCTTTTCACATAAAATCAGATCATATCACTCCTCTTCTTAAAAATCTTTCAATTGTTTCCAATTGGTTTTAGACAATAATTCAAATGCATGATTTGGGCCTGTTTCTCTCTTCTGCTTCATCTCTTAAAATTCTCAGCCTACCAGGCTATGCTTGTAGCAGCTTGATATTATTTATGGATTCCAAAAATAGATATTGGATCATGTTTGTGAACTGGTCTGTTCCTCTGGGCATATTAGATTGGACTGGATTTAGAGGTTTCACTTTTACTTGTTTAAATACTGATTAAGGCCACATCAGTAAGACGTTGAATCCCTGCCCCCTTAGTGGGCAGGGGCTCATAGAGAAAACGACATGGCAGAGGGAAAAGTTGGGAGTTTCGATCCTGGAGCCTGGGAAGTAAGCACACAGAGAAGCAAGTATGTGAGGAGAGAGAGAAGGCTCCATTAGACACAGCAGAGGCCCTGGGAAGAGAGACAAGCTACTTTCCTGACAGTTTACAGCTAGCCTTGAGGAGAGAGCAGAGGAGCTGAGCCCAGAGAGAAATGAGCCCCGGAAGAGAGATGAGACTTATCCCCACCTACAGCTGATATTGGAAGAAGCGGGGACCACACAGCCTTAAGAGGAAGAGGAAGCCTGAACCCTTGCAGATGTCAGCAGCCATTTTGCTCCAACATGTGGCAACAGATTTGGTGAGAGAAGTAATGTATGCTTTATGGCCTGGTAACTGTAAGCTTATACCCCAAATAAATACCCTTTATAAAAGCCAAAGGAATTGCCACAGTGGGTAGAGATTCATGCAATAACAGAAAGATTATTGAATCCCATACTGAGGAGCTCTGCCACATTTTCTAATGGAACAGCAACAATCTCCCAAGTACAGGGGCAATGACAAGTGAAGAATGATGGTCCACTGATGGGCCCTTTATATTGACCACTATGCTTATAAGCCTTTTGCTTTTGAATTTGCAACTTAGCCTAGTGTTATAGGGTGCCTAAGAGTTACCTCCTGAGAGCCTCCTTGTTGCTCAAATGTGGCCTTGCTCTAAGCCAAACTCAGCATATAAATGCCATTACCTTCTCCCCAGCGAGGGACATGATTCCCAGGGATGAGCTTCCCTGGCACCGAAGGATTACTACCAAGCACTGGCTGGTGATACAACTGGAAAAAGACCTTAAATAAAAGGGGGAAAAGGTAACGACAAATGAGTTTATATGGCTAAAAGACATCAAAGTGAGTTGGGAGGTCATCAGAGAGGTAACGCTTATGCATGTCTCAGCAGGATCTCATAGATGGCCAAAGTAGATATTACCCTAAACAGTGGGGCTTCTGAGGGCTCTGGAGATACCCAGGTCATGGCAGATCGCTCCAGAGCTTGGTGCCGTTGCCAGTGGGTCCTACTTTGGAGTTTGTGCTACTAAGTGTGACACAGTTGGACTCAGATGTGACTCCTTTACACATGCCTCCTCTGTCCCTTTTATTTGAACCTATTGTTGGTGCTGGAGTTGATAGGTGTATGTCCAAGAGACTTGAATCTCTAGGCTGTCCATATGCCAGCTGGGCCCTGAGCCTCAGCGGAGTTGCAACACCTACTCTCCAGTACATTGGACTCACCCAGGACAACTAACAGGGAGGTCAGGTAAGACAACCACCATTCCAAGGAACCAAGAGAGTATACAACTGCAAGCAAGAGAGTCCCATCCATCAGCCATATGGGATCGAAGTTCCCTCTCAATTAGAGGGGGAGTGGGCATCACTATCCCAGAATCCTCAGGATTGGGGAATAAAATATGGACTAGAGTAGACTAACTGGTATTCTACTATAGACTTATTGTGATTCTAGCAATGGAAGAAATGTCATTGATGTGGAGACAGTGGCCACTGGAGGTGCTAAAGTCAGGGAGAGGGAAAAAGGTATAATACAGGGGCATTTTCAGGACTTGGAATTGACCTGAATGACACTGCAATGACAGATACAGGCCATTAAATATCCTGCCATAGCCTACAGAATTGAATGGGAGAGAGTGCAAACTACAATGTAAATTATAATCCATGCTTAGTGACAATGCTCCAAAATGTGTTCAATTGCAATCAATGTACCCACTTATGATAGAAGTTGTTGTGGGGAAAAGTGGGAGGTCTGGGGAGTGGGGCATATGGGAATCCCTTATATTTTTTAATGAACATTTTATGTAATCTAAGTATCTTTTAAAAATAAATAAAAAATATACTTAAAAAAAAAAAAAAGCCAACAGATTTCTGGTATTTTTGCATCAGCACTTTTTGGATGACTAATACAATGCTCTAGTCATTTTCATTTTGTCTTGCCTCCAAGTTTTGAATTATGTTCTACATTCCCCCAATTCCCTTCCTTCCCACAACCTGTAGTCTTTTTCTTAGTCATCGCACAGGTATCAGCATCAGTATTTCTTCTTCCATAAAAATCTTCCCTTATTCCTCCCAAGGCTGAGTTGGGTACACCTTCTGCCTAAGTGTTCTCACCCTTTGTATATTTTAATTTTTCTCCATTATCATTATATTTATGATAATTGTTTCTATCTTTGTCTTTATCGTCCATTAGACTATCAGTTTCATGAAGGCAAAGGTCATCAGTGTGTCTCTGGTATCTAGCATAGGATCTGGCACAAGGTAGGTCTCAATAAATATTTGCTAAATGAATTTGTTGCTTGGAGAACTACAGCAGAGCTCAGATGTAAATTTTCTAGCATAAAGCTAAGCATATAATAGGTGTAAAATCTCTTTTTCAGTCAGCATTTTGGGGCCTAAGAGCAAGCAAGCAGCCATATGTTACACGAGCTTTCTTTCCTAATAGAGGGCTGGGACCAAGCAAAATTTTGAAAAAGATGAAGAATGTCTTTGGAAGTCTTTAATTTCTCTGCATATAGCTCTCTCCAATCTCCTAATGACTCTGGTGCCCTAAGCATGCACAGTTATAAAAATAGTCTTCTTAGTTATAAACATGATGAACAACTAAATACAATAGCAATGAATCTTGAAATATTAAGGTTATGTGAAAGAAGCCACAAAAGAATATAAACAAAATGATTCCATAAAATATACAAATAGAATATGAAAAACTAAACTATATTTTTCAGAGATGCATATTTAGTGGTAAATTAGATAATAATATAAGGAAGAGCAGGGAAATAATTAGCATTAAAACCCTAATAGTAGCTACCTTTATGGAAAGGGAGCAGGAAGGGTCTCAAATACATTTCTGTGGCATTAGCAATGTTCTGCTTTTTGATTTAGGTGTTTAACTTGAAATTATTTGTTAAACGTAGATTTTTATAGATGTACTTTTATGAATTACTTGTATTTTATATATATACATGCAACCATATGCAAAATTAAAAAAAAGAATAATCACAACAAAGTAACTAAACTAAAAAAAATAGTGTTATTTAAACAGTGGTCCAAATTTTCTTTTTATTGAAAAATATCTTCTCAGGATTCAACTTATGAAGGCTAGCTTAGGACTTCAGAGGTCTTGATCACAGAAAAGATTATGGTGCTCTCACTTGTAATTCAAAATAGAAATACTAAAATATCAACTAAATATAAGAAAACTGAAAAGCATTTTTATTTTTCCCCAAGATGAAACCTTCTGTTTACTAATGTAATAAATTCAAAAAAAAACCCCCCCAAAAAAACAAAAAAAAACAAAACAAAAAAACCCCATATATTTTCTGTTCCCGCTTTGCTGGTGCTCAAAGTATATATTTAGTCTGTTTACTGGTAATACAGCACTAAATAATCACTTCAGAGTTTTTACGTTATAAAGTTCTTTGCCATTTTTGCCATCAATATAATCCTAAATTATGACTATACCATAATTCAAATCTCAATGAAAAGACAGAACAATGCTGGCAGAAAAGGATAGTCATTAAATATTTATTAAATACATAAATGAATGATTTCTTTCTTGTTCAGTGTTTCCTTGGGTATATACTTCTTTTCAGACTTTTTAAAAAAGATCAAACTATTAAATAAAAATCAATGCATGCTAAATTTGAGGAAATAATGATCTGATTTTTCATTTAACTCATATGTACGAAGGTATAACAAGCACATATCGTTAAAAAATTGTGTCTATTCTCCCTTATCACAAAAAACATTTTCATAAAAGAAACCCAAGAAGAAAATCATACTGCTCAAAAGGATTTAAGCATTATCATTAAAATCTTCTCTGATGTGTTGTATTAAAATAATTTAACAGTTTTAAAATTATTTTTCATTGTGATTATACTAAAAGCCATTGATTATATACTTTGGATAGATGGTATGGTATATAAATATATCTCAATAAAACTGCTTAAAAATGATCTTTGCTGATTTACTATCCAAAAGATAATTCTATATATGTAGTTCTTACATATTTCACCGAATAGTAGTCAACTTATGAATACTGTGTAAATAGAGCAGTTTTTTCCTCTGGAATTGAGGGATTGAAACCCCAAATTTTCTGTTAGTATAATCCTAGTAGAAATGACAAATTACAGTGCTAATTATAGATTATTTAACTCTGACTAAAGTCCCACTGACAACAATCAAAATATCATACCACAAAACGATGATAAACTAGTATGACAATGAAGTCAACTCAAAATAACTTTCCCCTTAAAAATATAAGCTTTCAAAAACCACACAAATATAATGTGATGTATTGCTATTGTAATAAATAGCATTTATTGTCCCCAAGTCCTGCCAATCACTAACTTACTGATCTAAATAAAACTGCATGAAATAATATGATCCCCCTTCAGAATTATCTAATATGACATCTTTCAGGGCCAACAGTTAATCAAGGCACACATAACATTTTATATAATTCTTCCAGTTTTAAAAAGTTTTTTTTCTTTTTTTTTTTTTTTTCTATGTTCGACTTTTTGAGAAATTAAAAAGTTTTGAGGAGAAATCACTGGCATGTTAGAGGAAGAACTATGGGTATCTCTTGGTACTCTCTAATTTCTTTTTCATCTCCACCCTCAACTGAGGGCAAGGCAAAAAGACAAGTTACAAGGGTAATAACCACAGTAAGTTTACCAGAGTAGAGAATATTAGACTAGAGTCTGATAAACTTTGTTCTACGTTAGCTATCAACGTTCTTGTAACTTTGTTCTTGTTTTATTTGGATTTAGATGTAAGACATAATTTTTAAAAAAGTATTCAAAAAGACATCACCTTATAGAAATAGAGTTAAATTTCAATAAAACGTATACCCTTCAAAGAGAAATAAAACTACCACACATCCTATTTTTTCATTTTTTTTTACCTGTTTTCCCGTTCATACATTTCCCTAGAGGCACTTCGAAGTTGATCAATTTCTTGATTAGTTTTCAATCTGATATGCTCCAGTTCATCACATAGTTTATTTTCATATTCTTTTTTATAATGGTCTCTGCAAACAGTCAAAAGGAATATCCATGAACTTTCTTTGTAAACTAAACAGGCTTTCCCCCTGCACTTAAGATTTTAATATCTTATCTCAATATGCTCTGTATACAAAGTTACTTGAAAAACTTAGCTATTGGATATAAAGTTTTATAATTCCTAAAAATACTGTCCCAAACTAGTGCCATCTATGGTCTTAACTTCTTAATAAACATATTTATCTAAAAGAATTACTATATAAAATGTTAGTAATTCATTTTGAATACTTATTCATCTTTAGAAATATTTTACTACCAGCATTTAATGCATATGGTCAAAGGCTTGAAAACTGATACATTCGAAATGGCCTTCATTTAAAAACAATAATCTTGTATAGTGCATGTTGAGAGACAAATAATTCAAACAAAAATATATAAACAAAAACGACTCTGATTGACTTTTTACAAGGCCACTATGATCTCTTAGAAAAGTCAAAGCACTACATAGAGTACTATTAAGAAGAACACAAACTGATGAAAAATACAAGCAAGGGAAAAAAGTTATGAATGTATGAAGCATTAAAGGATAAAATTTAGATTTTGTTTAGTTTTCGATGTGCTGACAAAAATAATTTAAATCAAGGATTCTAAGGGCTATTAGTATATAAGGGACTTTAATAAAATTAATGGAATATATATATATGCAATATTAAAAATAATATGATCACATAATAGATTTTCAGAGTTTATATGTGCCAGGCAGGGTGCTAAAGCTTCATGTCTATATTTAAATCTCATATGGTGCGAATATTCTCACTGTCCTGATTCTGTGATAATCAGGGTGGG
>JAKSZT010054334.1:33598940-33784080 GCA_026826555.1 Tolypeutes matacus
AAAATGGATAAAAGTAAATAAATAAATAAATCCTTAAAAAAAAAAAATAAATAAATCTCATATGGACTCTATTACATTGTGGCTATCATTCCCTATTTATAGAGAAAGAAACTAAGGATGGATAAAAGTTCACATCTTGGTCAAGCTTATAAATCTAGCTGAAGAGGTAACAGCAGGATTCAAATGCAAGGAGAATTCAAATTCTAGGGCCTGTAACTTAAAACAGTAGGCAATACTGCCTCCTAATTCTTATTTTAAGTTTCACACAGTCAAGAAAAGGTCAGCATAGTAAGGCCCCTTATGATGTAAGATTTTCTTTTAAAAAATGCTTATATAGAGATCTTAGTCTTTGGGAATTAAAAAGATTTTGTCATAAACAAATAAATATAGCATCTATACCCCAATCTAAAGGAAATGGGCATTTGTTGGTTGCTGCAAAAATGAGCATGTCTTAAAAATAACTTCTAAGGAAATAAAGTATTATTTTAATATTGTCCTACAGACCTTAAAAAAAAAATCACTATTCTTGCCCCAAAGTCAAAAATTCCTTCAAAGAATATGGTATTAATTTATACTTTTTAAATATCAAAAATAATATGAATCTTGCCTGGATGTTACATATTTTTCATACATCTCTTCTCTAGCCTTTTTGGTTTCTTCAAGTTGAGTTTGAAGTCTTTCAACACGATCCTCTTCATGGGCACAACGAACACTAAGTTCCATGTTCTGGCGATTGAGATATTCTTTATCCTTTTGCAGTAAAGTAACAGTCTGCTGTAAGGTGGTTACCTATATATATATATGTAAAGAGAGACAGTATCCAGGCCGATCTCATCTTACTTTTCAAGGTTGACTGTATTATTTTCTTTCATTTATGTTTTCACTCACCACATAAAAATTCTTTTAAAAAAGGCTAAAGCTTACCTTGCAATTTTCCATCCAAAAAGAGCTACTAAAAGTTCCTTCTACCTGACAACTATATCAAAAAGGAATATGTCCTCCCACAAATCTGACCTGGCCTATTTTCCTCCAACACTGTACAATAAAACACAAGTAACTATCTATAAGCTTACCTCTTTTGATAATTCACTTCTTTCTTTAATTTGAGTTTTGTGAGAGGCTTCAAGTATTTCATGGTTTCTTCTAAACTCAATTACTTCCTGTTCAAGTGCATCGCGTTCACTATTAAAATAAAATTAAAATACTGTGTAAATTTTACACCCCCCCCCTTTTTACATCCCTTTTTACAGAGAACATTTTAAAAGGTTTGCTGTTTTAGGAAACAGAGAAAACCCATAGCAGTGATGCAGTGGTCTCATTCTATGTATCAAATGTCTACTTGTTAAATTTAGGAGAGACGGTGTTCAAAATCTTGTTCACATTCATAAATATGAATTTAAAATATAAATATGTAAACTACACTAACCAGTAAATAACAGAACTTCCTAAGATACACTGTGGTATCTTTTCACTAATTTTCTTTAATCTTATCTTGAAGCCAAACTTTTAAGGAATTTATAGGTGGCTCTAGCTTTCAGTTCAGTTAGGTTAAAAAAAAAAATACTTAAAATTTATTTTTCAAGATTGCAAAATAGAAACAAAGGAAGGCATTCTTGTGACTATTTCATTCACAAATTATGATTACCCAGGGACTATGATTACTATTTTCAGACCATCTCGCTCTCCAAAAACAGAAAAACCAAAGAATTAGACTGAAACCTACAGTGAGCATCTAAAAAATAAGCAGAAAAATGGATTTATTAACGCATTAACTAATCAACTGCAGTCAGGAGCAGTGCATTTGCATTTTATTTCATCTACCTACCTATGGAAAATGGATGCTAAAAATTATTTTTCTTTACTTCAGCTTTTCAATAATTCATGTAAAAAGTTTTGCTTTTTTCTCATTAATAAGTTGTGTTTATTGAATGGAGAAAAACACAAACCGAAAAATAAGAATCACAGGTAAACCCGCCAACTAAAGAAAACTATCATTTTGGTATATATAACACAATTATTTTGTGCTTTTATATGCAAATATTTCTATGCTAACAAGGTAAGATGCATTTTCTTATGTGAAAAAATAATTACAAAGCATGAAATTTGCAATACAATACAATCATGAACTTGCCACCTGTAATTAACAATAGCTAACATTTGCCCATATTTGCATTAATAATTTGTTTTGCTTATTAAAAAGAGAAAGCATTACAGGTAAACCTGAAGTCCTCTATATTTTCCTCACTGCTCCTATACTATCTCCCTAGATATAATCATGAATTTAGTGTGTTTCTGTAACATGTGTTTTTAAAACAGTATTATTGATACATATTAATAAAGCATAAATCCATCTGAAGTATACAAAAAGTGGTATCTTGTATAATCACATAGTTGTGCATTCATCACTTCAATCACTATTACAGCATTTTCATTATTCCAATAATAATAAAAAAACCAAAAAACAAAGAAACCCGCATCACCTCTCAATCCCTCTCTGCTTCCACTGACATACATAGCTGCTGTTCTGTTTTTTGAAACTTTATTTTGTTCATTTAATAACTGAAAATATAAACAATTAAAAACTAAAAAAAAACCAAAAACAACACAGTTTACTAAAAGCATACATTACTCAATTAAATGTACTGGATACATATGAAATTTAAAAAAAATTATACAATATGTTATACAATATATTTGGTTCATAGTAACACATTCATACAGTATTTGTCCTTTTGAGTCTGGCTTGCTTCGCTCAACATAATGTCCTCCAGGTTCAGCCATGTTGTCATATGCTTTACGACTTCATTTCTTCTTACAGCTGCATAATATTCCATCATGTGAATAGACCACAGTTTATCCATTCATCTGTTGATGGACAGCTGGGTTGTATCCAACTTTTGGCAATCGTGAATAATGTCACTATGAATATTGGTGTGCAGATGTCACTGCTCTAAGTTCTTCTGGGTATATACCCAGTAGTGGTATTGAAGGGTCATGTGGCAACTCTATATTCAACTTCTTTAGGAAAATGCCAAACAGTCCTCCACAGTGGCTGTACCATTCTGCATTACCACGAACAGTGAAGAAGTGTTCCTATCTATCCACATACTCTCCAACACTTGTAGTTCTTTGTCTTTTTAATAGTGGCCATTTTGATAGGTGTGAAATGATATGTCATTGTAGTTTTGATTTGCATTTCCCTAATCATTAGTGATGTTGAGCATTTCTTCATGTGTGGTTTTGCCATTTGTATTTCTTCTTTAGAGAAATGTCTATTCAAGTCTTTTGCCTATTTATTAATTGGGTCGTTTGCCTTTTTATTGAGTTGTAATATCTCTTTATATACCCTGGATATTAAACCCTTATCGGATATGTGACTTCCAAATATTTTCTCCCATTGAGTTGGCTGCCTTTTCACCCTTTTGACAAAGTCCTGTGAGGTGTAAAAGTGTTGAATTTTGAGGAGGTCCCATTTATATATATATTTTTTGTTGTTGCACATGCTTTGGGTGTAAGGTCCAAGAATCCACCACCAACTATAAGGTCTTGAAGAGGTTTCCCTACATTTTCTTCTAGCAGTTTTATAGTCCTGGCTTTTATATTTAGGTCCTTGATCCATTTTGACTTGATTCTCATATAGGGAGTGAGATAAAGGTCCTCTTTCATTCTCTTCATTCTTTTGGTTACTATATCCAATTGTCCCAGCAACATTTGTTGAAGAGACTGCTTTGTCCATTAACATGGACTAGGAAGGTTTGTCAAAAACCAGTTGACTGTATAGGTGAGGGTTTATTTCTGGGTTCTCAATTCTATTCCACAGATCGATGTGTCTATCTTTATGCCAGTACCATGCTGCTTTGCCCACTGTAGCTTTGTAACATGTTTCAAGGTCAGGCAGTGAAATTCCTCCCACTTTGCTCTTCTTTTTTAGAATGCTTTTGGCTATTTGGGTGCACTTACCCTTCCAAATGAATTTGGCAATTGCCTTTTCTAATTCTGTAAAGTAAGCTATTGGGATTTTGATTGGTATTGCACTGAATCTATAAATCAGTTTGGGTTAAGATTGACATCTTCACGATATTTATTCTTCCTATCCATGAACACAGAATGCCTTTCCATTTGTTTAGGTCTTTTTAAATTTCTTGTAGCATTGTTTTGTAGTTTTCTGCATATAGGTCCTGTACTTCTAGTAATTCCTAGGTATTTGAGTCTTTTTGTTGCCATTGAAAATGGAATTTTCCCCCTGATTTTATCCTCAGATTGCTCAGTGCTAGTGTACACAAACATAACTGATTTTTGCATGTTGATCTTGTATCCTGCCACTTTGCTAAAGTCATTTATTAGTTCAAGTAGCTTTTCAAGGATACTTCAGGATTTTCTAAGTACAGTGTCATGTCATCCACAAACAGTGAGAGTTTTACTTCCTCTCTTCCTATCTGGATGCCTTTAATTTTTTTTTTCTTGTCTAATTGCCCTAACTAGAACTTCAAGTACAATATTGAATAACAAGAGTGACAGTGGGCATCCTTGTCTTGTTCCTGATCTTAGAGGGAAAGCTTTCAACCTTTCCCCATTGAGTATGATGTTGGCTGTGTGTCTTTTATTTTATTTTTTTTTAAAGATTTTATTTATTTATTCATTTATCCCCCCCTTGCTGCTTGTGCTCACTGGGTCAGCTAACCACGCCGTGCGGGCGGGCTTGCCTTCACCAGGAGGCCCCGGGAACTGAACCCGGGGCCTCCCATATGGTAAACGGGAGCCCTACTGATTGAGCCACAGCCGCTTCCCTGTGTGTTTTTCATATATGCCTTTTATCATATTGAGGAATTTTCCTTCTATTCTTAACTTTTCAAGTGTTTTTATCAAAAAGGATGCTGGATTTTGTTGAATGCCTTTTCTGCATTGATTGAGATGATCATGTGTTTTTTTTCCTTCAACTTGTTAATGTGGTGCATTATGTTGATTGATTTTCTTATGTTAAATCAGCTTTGCATACCAGAAATAAATCCCACTTGGTAATGATGTAGAAGTCTTTTGATATGCTGTTGGTTTCGATTTGCAAGTATTTTGTTGAGAATTTTTGCATCTATGGTCATTAGAGAGATTGCTCTGTAATTTTCTTTTCTTGTATAATCTTTATCTGGCTTTGGTATAAGGGTGATGTTGGCTTCATAATATGTGTTTGGATAATTTTCCCTCCTCTTCAATTTTTTAAAAGAGTTTAAACAAGATTGGTGTTAATTCTTTTCAAAATGCTTGGTAGAATTCACCTGTGAAGCCATCTGATGGTCCTGGACTTTTCTTTGCTGGGAGATTTTTTTTTTTTTTTAAGATTTTATTTATTTATTCATTTATCCCCCCCTTGCTGCTTGTGCTCGCCGGGTCAGCCAACCACGCCGTACGGGCGGGCCCGCCCTCACCAGGAGGCCCCGAGAACCAAACCCAGGGCCTCCTATATGGTAAACGGGAGCCCTACTGATTGAGCCACAGCCACTTCCCCTGCTGGGAGATTTCTGATGATGATTTTAATCTCCTTAAATGTGATTGGTTTGTTAAGTTCTTGTATTTCTTGTAGTGTCAGTGTAGGCTGTTTGTGCATTTCTAGGAATTTGTCCATTTCATCTAGGTTGTCTAGTTTGTTGGTATACAGTTTCTCATAATATCCTTTTATGGTTACTATTTACATGCAGTATCCTTTTCTAACCTTTCATTTTCAGCCAATTTGTATCCCTGGGTCTAAGGTTACTTTCTTGTAATTAGCATATGGATGGCTGATGTTTTTTTCATCCATTCTGTCAGCCTGTATCTTTTGACTGGGTGAAGTTTAATCCATTCACATTCAATGATATCACTGTAAATGCACTATTTACTTCCTCCATTTTATTGTTTGGTTTTCATATGTCATATCTTATTTTTGTCTGTCTTTTTACTCTTTTGGTCATCCTTTCTGCTATTATTTCTTCTATACTCTCGTCCGTACCTGTCTCTCCTGTCTGTTTCTTTCAGATTCTAAGGCTTCCTTTAATATTTCCTGCAAAGGTGGTTTCTTAATTGTAAACTCTTAGTTTCTGTTTGTTTGTGAATATTTTATACTCACCTTCATATCTGAAGGACAATATTGCTGGATAATTTCAGGCTGCAGCACTCCTTTTAGTATCCCTTGTAGTTCTGTTCTTTTAGTAACATACTCTCTCAGATTTTGTATTTCTGTGAAGACTTTAAACTCACTCTCATTTTTGAAGGACAGTTTTGCTCTACAGGATTCTTGGCTGGCAGTTTTTTCTCCTTCACTACCTTAAACACATCATACCACTTTCTTTTCGCCTACATGGTTTCTGATGAGAGGCTGGCACTTAATCTTATTGAGGCTCCCTTGTATATGATGCTTTGCTTTTCTCTTGCTGCTTTCAGAATCTTTTCTATCTCTGATATTTGTCATTATGAATAGTAGATGTTCCAGAATAGGTCTATTTGGATTTATTCTGTTTGGGGTGCTTTGTCCTTCTTGGATATCTTGGATATTGAGATTTAAGAGTTGGGAAGTTTTCAGTCATTATTTCCTCAAATATTCTTTCTGCCCCTTTTCCATTCTCTTCTCTTTCTGGGACACTGATAATGCATATGTTTGTGTGTTTCACGCTGTCATTCAATTCCCTGAGAGCCTGTTCCTTTTTTTCCATTCTTTCCTCTTTCTGTTCTGTCTTTTCTAGTTCAGATGTTCTGTCCTCAATATCATTAATTCTCTCTTCAAGCAATTCAAATCTGATATGTGCCTCTAAACTATTTTTTAAACAATTTATTGAAGTATATCATTCATACATGAACATACATAAACTACAAGTGTTCAGTAAACATTGTGAACTTATAAAACAAACATGCATAACATCATACAGGCCTCCCACACATCACTCCCCGCCCCAAACCACCTGCATCTTTGTGAAACATTTGTTAACAAATCATGAAAGAGCATCGTCAAAGTAGTATCACTGTATCTTCCTCCCCTAAACATTTTTTAAGGATTTATTTAATTTACTTTTATCCATTTTTACCCCTCCCCCCACTTTTGCTGTTTCTGTGTCCATTCACTAGGCAACTCTGTGTCCGTTTCCTGCCCTCTTTTCTCATCCTTCTCCTCATATCTTCACTGGGATTCGATCCTTGGAATCTCCGATGTGCGAGAGAAGCATCCTACTGCCTGTGCCACCTTAGTTCCTGGTTTTTCAGTGCATCTCGTCTTGGCTCTCCCTGTGTCACTCTCCCGTTATGCCATCATCTTGCTGCATGGTTCTCAGGGCCTGGCGGCGCACCCGCACACATGGCCTGGTGGCCCACATGCCTTCTATATTTTTCTTTTTTAAATTTTTACCGGGAGGTCCCGGGGATCGGACCCAGGTCCCTCCATATGGGAGATGGATACCCAACTCCCCAATCCACACTTGTTGTCCAAAGACACCCAAAGTTATAGTCTTTTCCCATACAGGATGGTCATATAATAAATCAGGCTTAGTTTATCACCAGTATTCTAAAACCTAGACCTAGGGAGAAAAACTAGGTCTGGGGATACATGCATGGTTTCTATAATAGCGAATGTATAGCCTACCCTTATTATTACAAAATCAGGCCAGCAAGAATATTTTTAATCTCATCCATCGTGTCTTTCATTCCCATAAGCTCTGTTACTTTCTTTGTAGGCTTCCAAATTGTTCTTTATGCTCACCCAGTGTCTTTGTAATATCTTTTATCTCTTTAATCATATTTTCCTTTAATTCTTTGAATTGATTTATGAGATTTGTGTGATTATCACTGATTAGCTGTCTTAAATCCTGTATGTCAACAGGATATTTGGTTTGTTCTTTTGGGTGGGGCCATCTCTTCCTGTTTCCTAGTATGGCTTGTAATTTTTTGCTGATGTCTAGGCATCTGAATATTTTTGTGAATTTACTTTGATGATCAATTTCTCTCCCTTGCATACTCCTGCACCTCCCACCCCCATGGCCCTTCTTTGATTTTTGGTTCAACAAACCAAAAAATTGCCTTTAAAACTGCCCAGCTTACATTGTCAAAATTGGACCAGGGACTCACTAATGGGGTGCTGATTTTCTCCCAGGAGCTGGGACTAAAGAGAGACCTTAAAGTAGTTTTTTTTCCTTACAGTTTCATGGCTAGTCAGCAGATGTTGCTCGTCAGCGAATCTTTCTATGGAGGTGTTTTTCTTTTAACCTCCACTTGCCCATGTTTATGGTCTGGCCAGAGCTGAGATTCAAATCAGACTCTGCTGGCTGAATTTACTGAAGAGAAACCACTCTCCACCCTCTGACGCACCATGCCTCTTCCCTTGAAACAGCTGATGGGGATGAAAATATCTGTTCCCCTCTCAGTTGGCTGCAGTGAGCCAGGGCCTTTATCTAAGCTTAATGTCTTGAGGGATGGGGATGGGTGCCCTTCCTGGCTGCCACAGGGATTTAATAACTCACGTTTGTTGTTTTGGGTTTTTCGTTTCTCTGGCCCTCACCCTCCTGGGGGTTATACAGCACTGTCCTGGTCTGCTGACTGCCAAAGAAGGTACCTCAGATAGCTTTTGTCCCTTTCTCCTGTGTTTATGTGAAAGAGATGTGCTCTGCCTGCCTACTCCAATGACACCTTCCTAGAACTCCATACCATGTTTTTTAAAAAATACTTTTACTATTTATACATGTATAACACTGTTTTTTGTTTTTTATTATTTATATGTGTTTTGAGATTTACACAGTATAGTAAGCATGGTTTTGCATTTTGCTTTCTTAAAACTTTTATTTTGAAATAATTTTAAACTTATGGAATTGCAAAAATAGCACAGAAATCCCATGTACTATTCACCCAGATAAAACAATTATATTAAATATTTTGTCATGGACAAAAGACTTGAATAGACATTTATCCAAAGAAGAAATACAAATGGCAAAGAACACATGAAAAAGTGTTCAACATCACTAATGATTAGGGAAATGCAAGTCAAAACTACGATGTGATATTATTTCACACCTATCAGAATGGGCACTATTAAAAAGATAGAGAACTAAAGTGTTGGAGAGGATATTGTATTAGTCAGCCAAAGGGTTGCTGATGCAAAATACCAGAAATCTGTTGGCATTTATAAAAGGTATTTATTTGAGGTAGAAGCATACAGTCACAAGGCCATAAAGCGTAAGTTACTTCCCTCACCAAATTCTGTTGCTACATGCTGGAGCAATATGGCTGCTGACATCTGCAAGGGTTCAGCCTCCCTCTTCCTCTTAAGGCTCCATGAGGGAAGCGGCTGTGGCTCAATCAGTAGGGCTCCCGTTTACCATATGGGAGGCCCCGGGTTCGGTTCCTGGGGCCTCCTGGTGAAGGCAAGCCCGCCCACACGGCGTGGTTAGCTGACCCAGTGAGCACAAGCAGCAAGGGGGGGATAAATGAATAAATAAATAAAATCTTAAAAAAAAAAAAAAAAAAAAAAAAAAAGGCTCCATGGTCCCAGCTTCTTCCAATACCAGCTGTAGGCTGGGATAAGTCTCATCTCCCTCCCAGGACTCATTCCTTTCTGGGCTCAGCTGCTCTGTTCTCTCCACAAGGCAGCTGTAGACTATCAGGCTCTCTCTCTGCCCAGGGCCTCTGCCATGTCTATTGAGACGTCTCTATTAACTCTGTGTTCTTCTCCTGTGTGTTTACTTCCCAGGGTTCCAGCATCAAAAACTCCAAATAACTCCTCTGCCATTAGTTTTCTCTGAGTCCCTACCCACCAAGGGGGCAGGGACTCAATATCCCACTGACAAGGCCCAATCAAAGCTCTAAATACAACTCAATCAAGTAAAAGTGAAACCTCTGAATCCAATACAATCTAATATGCCCAGAGGAACAGACCAGTTCACAAACACAATCCATTATCTATTTCTGAAATTCATAAACAATATCAAACTGCTACAGATGTGGAGAGATAGAAACACTTATTCACTGTTGGTAGGAATGTAGAATGGTACAGCCACTGTGGAGGACTGTTTGGTAGTTCCTAAAGAGTTGAATACAGATTTGCCACATGACACTGCAATACCACTATTGGGTATACACCCAGAAGAACTATGAGCAGTGACACTAACAGACACCTGCATACCGATGTTCATAGTGATGTTATTCATGATTGCCAAAAGCTGGAAACAACCCACATGTCCATCAACAGATGAATGGATAAATAAACTGTGGTCTATTCACATGATGGAATATTATGCAGCTATAAAAACAAATGAAGTCGTGAAGCATGTGACAACATGGAAGAACCTGGAGGACATTATGTTGAGTGAAGCCAGATACAAAAGGACAAATACTGTATGATTATGCTACTATGAACTATATTGTGTAAAGTATTGTATAATTCCATTTATATACAATGTAAATATAAATCAATATATAAAGATGAAATTAGATTTAGTGGTTATGTAGGGCTAGAGAAGGCATGCTAAGGGGTGTGAAGGTTTTCTTTTTGGAGTAATGAAATGGTTCTAAAATTATTTGTGGTGAGGAATGCACAACATTGTGATTATACTAAAAGCCATGGATTACACTTTGGACAGATTGTATGGTATGAGACTAAATCTCAGTAAAACTCTTAATTATGTAAGAATTGCCAGAAATAGCAGCTACGTATAGCAGGGGAAACATAGAGATTGAGGTGAAGAATTTTCTTGCTTATTTGTTCATCTGTGTTTTATTATTATTATTGAAATAATGAAAATGCCCTAATAATCCTTGAAGTGATAAATGCACAACTATGTGATTACACCAAATACCACTGATTGTGCACTTTGGATGAACTGTATGCTTTATTATTATGTACCAATAAAAATAATTGTATTTTTTAAAAAAGAAATAAAAAATAATAATACTTTGTCTTATTTATTCATTCCCTTTTTCTCCTATATCATGCATTCTATTTGGATGCCCCTCATTTCTTCTTTGTGTGATGTTTGCTCATGATTAGATCCAGGTTAAGCACTTTGGGCAGGAATACTACAGAAGTGATAATGTGTCCTCAGTATATCACATGAAGAGGCACATGTGTCAGTTCATCCCACTATTGATATTAACTGTGATGACTTGGTTAAGGTAATGTCTTCCAGAGTTTTCACTGTAAAGGTTGCAATTAATAATAAGTTATCTGTGGGGAGATTTGAGATAGTATAAATAACCTGTTCCCTAACATACTTTTGGTTTTAGCTTCTATTGATAATTATGAATCAATTATTACTATGAGGGATACAATATGGTAACTATCATTCTATACACATTTACTGGTGGGTATTCTATTGCAAAGAGCCTCTCTATTTATTAGTAGTATGCATTCAAGGATTCTTATTTTATTGAATCGATTAATTACTGTCATAATTCATTCTTATATACAAGTTGTACTATATTTGTGAGAATTTCTCCAGGGAATAAAAGTGGGTTTAGTTTACCTTAATATTTTTTGATCTGTCCATTTTTTAAAAACCAAGTCCTATTGAGTCATTTGGCTCTGTTGTAAATTTTTAAAAATGTATTTTAATTAAGATACTAACTCTTTTTTATGTTATAGCTTTTTCCTGATGTCCTGCTTATCATTTTTTTTTTTTTTTTAAGATTTATTTATTTCTCTCTTTGTGTCCATTTGTTGTGTGTTCTTCTGTGTCTGCTTGTCTTCTCTTTAGGTAGCACCAGGAACCGACTGTGAGGTCGGTTCTAGCGAGGGAGAGAGAAACTAAATCTCTTGTGCCACCTCAGCTCTCTGGTCTGCTGTGTCTCTCACTGACTTTCCTGTGTGTGTCTTTCTGTTGTGACATCTTGCTGCGCTAGCTCTCTGCATGGGCTAACACTCCGCTCAGGCCAGCACTCCTACACAGACCAGCTTGCCTTCACCAGGACCCGGGAATCGAACCCTGAACCTCCTATATGGTAGAAGGAAGCCCAATCGCGTGAGCCACACCTGCTTCCCTCCTCATCTTTTAACCTTGTTTTTGTTATCTTTGGTGGTATAAAAATTGTCATTTTTATTACCATTTTTTTCATTTATAATTTATGTTTCTATGTCTTAAAGAATCTTACTTTACATACGGTATAAAGCTAATTTCACATATATTCTAACAGTTTCAAGTTGTTTTCCCACTTAGGTATTTAATCCTTCTGGGGCTCTAGTTTGGGATATGGAATGAGGCAATGATCAATTTATCTTTTTTCCATAGGGAAAGCCAATCACTATGACATCATTCACCATACTCTCCTCTGTGTTTACTAATGCCTCCTTTTACCTTGTATCAAGACCTCAAATGTTTGGGACTTTTAGAGGGCTCTTTATTCCCATATAGTGACTTAAATTACTTATACTGACTTAATATTGATCAGTCTTAATCGCTATACCTTTATAATAAAAACTGATATTTGGAATGGGCTGCTTGCTCTATCAGTTTCTGAGAGAGGTGAATTATAATTTATAACAATTTATCCTTGTAATTCTGTCAGTTTTTATTTTATGTATTTCTAGACTATTTTGTCAAGAGAAAATAAGACTTTGACCTTCCTGGTCAGTTGTTCATTTTATTACTTTACTGTATTTCCTTTTATCTTTTTTTAGCATCCTCTTATTTTCTGCATTTTTGTATGAAGTATGTCTCTTAACAGCAGTATAGAGGTGAATTTTTAAAACCCATGTCGGGTAATTATTTTTTAATATATGAGTTTCATCTATGTACACTCCTTTTAATTACTAATATATTTGGAATTCTGCCATCTTATTTTTTTTTAAAGTCAATATATAATTACATTTACCTATGTACTTTGCCAATTTCTGTTCACACTGTATTTCATACCTTTTTTTAAAAGAATATTTATTTGTTTGTTTGTTTGTTTATTTTACCGGGAAGTCCCGGGGATCGAACCCAGGTCCCTCCATATGGGAGACAGAGGCCCAACCATTTGAGCCACATCCACCCCCTGTATTTCATACTTCTTATTCTTTCCTTGTTGGTTAACTTTTTATTTTGCTCAGGTACATCATTTAGTCATTCTTTCCACCTAGTTTTGGGTATATAGATTTTGGATTTCTGAAGATATTATTTTTATTTTACACTTATTCTTGAATGATTAAATTAGGGAGATACAGAGTTTGGGGGTGAAGGTATTTACCCTTGCTACTTTGAAGATATGCTATCTTCTTCTAACACATGTTACCGGTAAAGAAAAGTCTGCTATTGGTATAATTGTTTGGTGGATAATGCCATTCTTTCTCTGGGAGCTTTTGATTTTCATTTCATCCCTTATATTCTGTAGATTCATTAGACTGCATGTAAGACTAGATTTATATTTATTAAATCTGTTTGACACTTGTGTACTTTTACTGTGAGTCATTCTTCTGCAGTTCTACAAAAAAATCTTTTCAAATGTGTTTTTCTGTCATTCCTTCTATTTTCTTTTTTTTTTTTTTTAGAATTCTTATCAATGTATTAGGAAGACTCTAAGCCTAACTTTCATGTGTCTCAACTGCTCTTTCATTATCGTGGTCATTTTATCTCTGGGCTCTGTTCTGAGAGCAATCTACATTCCAAATAACTCTCTTCTCAGCTTTGTTCATGTTTCTGTCTGTTAACTTTTCCCCTTCAATTATAGCATTATTTCTGGGAGTTTTAATTGGTTCCTTTTTATATTTATCTATTTTATTTCACTTTTCTTGTTTTGTTTAATAAATTTCTTGTTTTCCTTTATGGATATTACTCATTTCTTTATATTTCTGAGAATCTTAAACATAATTATTTTGAAGTATCTTTAGATTGTTCTTTATTTTTATTTCCAATTCCTTATTATTCATTTTGTCTGCTGGGTTAAATTGCATTAGTTCTCCTCATTCATATTAGAGTTTTAATTTGCAGGCTCATCTTGGACTTTGTGGGTTGCTTTCCTTTTTACTTCCCCTTCTCCCTAGTAGTTCTGCTTCTATCTGGTTCCAACACCCTCCTGTCCAGAACCAAGTCTCATTTGGCTTAGAGCTCCTTCTCACAATGAGATATTATGATTGAGTCTCTAAGTCCACATAAGACTTGGCTTAGGTCCTGGTTGTGAAGCTCTCTATTGCTTCCAGCTTTCCTAGGTATGTAACTTAATATAAGCCATAACCTCAGGAAAATAAGGCAGCTTTCTCAGTCTTTTCCCCACAAAGCTGGGAAGCTTTCACCCAGTGCCTGATTTCAGTATGTTTCTCATTTTTAAATATCATTATCCCACATGATTAACATTTCCAGCTGCTTTTGAATTTCTTTGACACATGGACCCCAAAAGGTTGTTTTAGTTCCTTTTGCATGTTAGTTTTCCCACTCCATTTCTAGCACATGAAGATATTTATCATGCTTTTTATCAGGTCTATTTTTCCCTTCTAAGTTTTCTCTATAGAAAATGCAAAAATATAAAAATAGAGATGATGAAATGAACTCCCTTTTTCCCATCACCAGTTTCAGTAATTATCAACTCATGACTGTTATCTATCCTCCATCCATGCCTCCCTGGATTATGCTGATGGTTATGCTTTTTAGTTTTCTCTTATTATATTTTATCTATCATTACTATAAGTTTAGAGTGACAGAGGGGACATCAAAATACCAACTCAAAGTATCATCTTACCATCACCATCTACTTTATTTTTTAAATGCTTCTTTTGAAATATAGCTTTTTTTCTAAGAACTCACTGAGTATATCTCTCATGGATTCCAAGTATTTATCTCTAATACTTATTGTATATCGGCATAATAATACATACTACAAATCAATCATGGTGGTAGGAGGAACACCAATGTTATATCTTATGCACCCTTGCAAATTTACTTATGGTGTTATACAATTCATAAAGCATTCGTTCATTCATTCAACAAACATTCATTGAGTGACTACTGTAGTTCAAGTATTAATTTAGGTACAGGTAAATATAGCTATGAACAGTAAGAATAAAGGACCTCTAGATAAACTTAAAGTCTTTCATAAATATTTCTTTATTTGAACCTCTTAGTTTATATAGTGCAATTATTTGTATTAACATCATCACAAAGATGACAAAACTTAGGCTCATAAGGATAAGAGACTTACCTAGGAATATACAGCTAAGTAGGGATTCATTAAATTAATGCAAACACACAATAGAAAAGTATACTCTGATTAAAGGAAGATTATTTGCCATAATTACCTAGCATTCATTTTGCAACACAATGGGAAACAAAAATAGTCTCAGAAAGAGTTATTTTCTGGAAGTGCATGTGCCTTTTTTCAGAAAGCAGTAGTTGGAAAAACTGTGAAGTACTTAAATTGATTCCATAACAAAAAAATAATCATCAAAAACTATTAAAAATATTTACACATGAGGTATCTTATTAGGTTCCTATCTTCTAAGACTTTACATTTTAAAAGATAGCAGCAACATCTAAATAAAAGAAAAAGAACCAAAATAAAAATTCTATCTGAAGACCAACAAACAAATCTCCCAAACCACATGCTTTTGTACAATGAAGAAGATGCAAAGTAGAATTAACAATGTTGATGGTTATTGTAATATTTTTGCAGCAGTGACAAATAAGATATTGTATCAATTCTAAGAGACAACTATAGAGAGTAAAAGGGGGTATGGGATTTTTCCTTTTGAAGTACTGCAACATTCTAAAATTGACTGAGATGATGATAGCACAACTCTGTGATGAAAAATGAGAGCCAATGAGTGTGCACTTTAAATGGATTGTTCAAAGCACGAGGCTGTACAACACAAGCAATCCAGTGGTGGTAGATGAACTGCGGTTAACAGGATAATTATGACAACATTCTCTCATGATCTATATAACAAATGTATAATACTAATACAGGGTGTTATAATTGGGTGGGTTGGGGAAAAAGTACACCAAATATAAGATATTGGCTATAGTTTGTAGTAATATTTTGACGATGCTATTTCATAGTTTGTAACAAAAGTTTCACAATAATGTAAGGAGCTAGTGGTGAGGAGCCTTGTATGATGATATACATGTTTGTTTTCTAAGTTCACAACTTTTACTACACACTTATTGTTTATGTATGTTCATGTATGAATATATACATCAATAAAATTTCACTAAAAAAAAAACAACGTTGATGGCAAGAATTCAGGTGACTGATGTGTGCTAAAAATGAGAACTAATGCAAGCATATTAACTTCTTACCTTTTGACTTTATCATAGTTCTCCTGACGGTAGTTACCTTGTTGAATTAATTGTTTTGTGTCTGCTAATTCTAAGGCCAACCGTTGACATCTAATTTGAAACTCAGAGCAGTTTCTTCGCTCTTTCTCATATTTCTATAAATCAAAAGAATAATAAAACAATTATTTTTTTAAAAGATTTATTTTATTTAATTCTCTCCCCCACCCCACTCCCACTCCCGTTGTTTTTGCCCTCTCTGTCTGCTCTCTGTGTGTTCTTCTGTGTCTGCTTGTCTTCTCTTTAGGCTGTACTGGGAACCGATCCTGGGACCTTCGAAGTGGGAGAGCTGCACTCAATCTCTTGAGCCACTTCAGCTCCCTGGTCTGCTGCATCTCTTATTGTCTCACCTCTGTGTCTCTTTTTGTTACGTCATCTTGCTGTGCCAGCACTCCATGTGGGCCAGCACTCTGCTCAGGCCAGCTCACCACGCAGGCCAGCTTGTCTTTCACCAGGAGCCCCTGGGAATCAAACCCTGGACCTCCTATATGGTAGACGGGAGCCCAATCGCTTGAGCCACATCCGTTTCCATAATCAAACATTTAAAACTACATATAGTTGACAAATTCTGTACTGAATTTTTCTGTTAAGCTGTGAAAATTCTTGTAATTAAAAAAAAATCATCGATTTTTCTACTTACAACTTTTTCTCTTCCTAAGGAAAGGTAATCTTAAACTACAGAGTAGTCTGTAAGTTCTCTGTAAGTCATTTGTTTAAAACCTGAACTTTGTTTCTCATAGAAAAAATATGACAGGAATACTTTGGTTCCCAGAATAATATATAAAATGATTATAAATGTCTAATAACTTTTTTCAACATTTACTGAATTACTATTAGGTGCAAAAGATACTGATCCAAACAGTCTCTCTATTTGAGGACCTCACAATTTAGAGATGAAGAGCCACATGAATATCAGACATCTGCAATGAAAAATATTTACCACAGGGATTAATCATACAGTTTCAACTGTGGTCTTCAGCAAAAAAAAAAAAAAAGGAATTTTGTGGCATTCAGAACACATCTCTACAGTGTTCTCCCTTTTACTGACCATACCAGTTAACACCTAAGAAAAGGATTATTAAGATATGAGGCGTGGTGAAAGTGAAAACTCACAAGGTTGATTTATAACCTGGCCTTGCTTACAAGCTTACTTTTTCACTGGTGTTCATGTTCATATTTCACCCTCCAACTCTAATCGTTATCTGAAGTTCTCTTAATCCACCATGCTTCCTCTTAACCTCAAGGTTTTTTGGACATGCTGTTTCCACTGCCTGGATACCTGCATCTAATGTGAGTATCTGCCTCCCCTAGAACACTGATCTCACTGGTACTACTGATTTAGATTTCTATATACCTCACCAGAATGTAAACATCTTTAGGGCAGGGACTTAATTTTGTTCATCCATGGATCTCCATCACTTTACAAAGTACCTAGCATACAGTAAGAATGAAATAAATGCTTTTGAATAAGTAGAAATAAATGAATATGGATACAACAGGGGGAGAGAGGGGAAGCAGGACACAGAATTGTGTTCCTACTTCTTTTCTGCTTTGAATTTGCCCTATCTTGCAACTAACCATCCACTCCTCCCCAGAACTTGGCATGTTAAATACATTCTGTTATCAAGTCAAGTAAGTAGCTGACCAGCTAAGTATGGTCACATTCATTCCACAAATATTGAATGAATTATTTCTAATTCTGGTCCTGGGCTAGGCACCATAGATTCAAAAATGAGTAAGGCACAGTTGTTGGCTTCTTTAAACCATTAAACATAACTTTGAAATGTTTCCTCTCAAATTTCTATTGAGAAATGTAATTATGGTAAAATTGGTAAAATTATGGTAAAACTGTATTCAGCATGTTTTGCTGTAGTATAGTATTACATTTATCTTCCACACTGAGCATCTCTATTAGAATGGAATGTTGCTATTGGATTTATTACAGGATTATAGCTCAGCCCTGGTAACCTCTAATCTACTGTCTCTATGAATTTGCCTATTCTAGATATTTCATATAAGTGGAATCATACAATATTTGTCCTTTTGTTTCATGGTCCATCCATGTTGTAATACATATCATAATTTCATTCCTTTTTACAGCAAATAGTCCATTATTGTATTTTATCAATTTTAAATGAAATTCAAGAATATTATCAAGTATCTGCAAATAAAACATCTCATCTGAAACAATAAAATTCCATACAACATGATTGTAGAATATTCTCAAAGCTTTTGAGAAAGACAGTATGAAGGTAAGTTTTGTCTCTTGATCTGGGTGGTGGTTAAAGGGATATGTGCACTTTGAAAAAATTTACCAAGCTGTATAATTACATATATATATAGTAGTAAATAGCTTATTTTATTAAAGGATATAGGAACTTTTTTTTAAAATGTAGCACCGCTAATTTGAATCTCTATTTCTTAATATTTCTTTCTTAAAGTCTTAATTTCACAGATTATCTACTGCAATGGAGAAACAGAAATGATAAAATCATGAAAGAAGATATGTACATTAATGTATTATCTATTTACTTTTTTAATTATTTTTTTTTTTAATTAGGGAGGTTGTAAGGTTTAAAGAAAAATCATGCATAATATATAGTTCCCATATACCACCCTAATATTACATCTTGCAGTAGTGTGGCATATTTGTTACAATTCATGAAAGAACATTTTAATAATTGTACTTATTGACTACAGACCATTGTTTACAATACGGTTTACCATTGTGTGTTGAAGATTCCTGTTGGCTGTTTTTAAAATTTATATTCTAGTAACACACATAACCTAAAATTTCCCCTTTTAACCACATCCACATATATAATTCATTGTTGTTCATCACATTCACAATGTTGTGCTACCATCAACACCATCCATTACCAAAACTTTCCAATCAACCCAAACAGAAACTGTACAATTTAAGCCTTAACTCCTCATTTCTTACCCTCACCTGACTCTTGGTTCCCAGAGTCCTTCTTTACCCCAATATTTAAAGAGCAACCCCTGTCCCTCCCACACCCTCTGTCTCCCTCACTGCTTAATTTTTCCACAGAGCTCTAATCACCATTTAATAAACCTCTATTTGACTTGAAAAAAAAAAACAACAAACAAATCAATTTTATTGATACATATTACTGAAGCATAAATCCATCCAAATGTATAATCAATGGTATCTGGTATAATCACACAGTTGTGCATCCACCACTTCAAACATTATTAGAGCATTTTCATTATTCCAATAATAATAATAAACAAAAACAAACAAAAAAACCCATCATCATCTCTTAATCTCTCTATGCTTCTCCTGCCATACATAGCTGCTATTCTGTTTTCATCTCTCTAGATTAATTGTATTTATATTTTGTAAAAATATATATGCAATATTACCCATTTTCATATTTCACATAAGGTTTCACTACATTTATATTTTTTATTATGATTTCTTTATGTATGTTACACTTAAGCATTAAAAAAATAAAAACAAGAGGCTTCAACAGGAAAAACATAATTGAGGAGAGGTTCTTCAAGGATGCTTATATGAGGAGCAGAAAGGGAGATGTGAGAGTCACATTAAAGGGGAAAAGGAGCTGGATGGAAGAGGGTGGTGGTGAAGACAACTTTTTATTTTATATACTTATCTGCTGTTTCAGTTTTTCTACAATAAGCATGTATTGTTTTTAATTTCAAGATGTTATATTTAAAAACCAAAACAGATTATTTATTTTTGTATTCATGGTGATTTAGCCTGGGGTTTGGGAATACTCAAATGAACAATGCCCAAACAGATATATGACTTAAATTTCCTTGAACATAATACATTTCCAAGAATGAAATATGAAATTTTTTTTTCTGAGAAAAGTTTAATTTTATAAAGCTGATTTTGCTTTAAAATGAACTACATCACATAAGAAACTGAAAATGTTATACTATATAGTGTTTTGGCTAAGTTATAAACGATTAGACTTTATATTTTTATAATGAGATTTATTTTCTTCTCTATCTCTTGTTTCCAAATAACAGCAACTAAGCATTCTGGATTTACAAATTTTGAGATGAAAGATACCCTGGGAGATAATCTACTACAATCTTCTTTTATAAAGATAAGAACATTAAAGCCTAAAGGAGCTAAATGATATGTACAGGACTCCAGAGCCAACAGAGATAGAGCTAGAATTTATACATAGGTCCTTGAATTTATACATAGTTCATTCTTTCCTTAATTTCAAATTCCTATTCTTTAAAGAATCTATTCTGTACAAACTCTAAAACCATTGATTGGAAGTTAATATTATTTATTGCTCAAATCCAGGGTGTTAAAAAAAACTTCAAATGAAAATTCTGTGGGTTCAAATATGACAGTTAATTTAAAATCACTACAATTATTTAATATACATATTAAAAAATCATTTGACAAAATAATATTGACCTAAATGTTTTCTACAAAATTTAAAGTGTTCAAAGATGTAATTAAATAGGCACATTTTGAACAGTCAGCAGTTGTTTAAACAAAAAGGCAATTACTTGGGATATAATGAATTTCTAAGCATCACTGAAATTTCTTATCTCTCACATTTTGTTAAATGGCAACCTATGTGTTAAAAAATCTTTAATAAATGAATTGATCTCCTGACTGTGGAGAGAGAGGGCAGGTAAGGAAATTGGAATAAGAAGTGACAGTCACCTTAAAGTCAATGGGTCAGATCAGAAGCAGTTTACAAGGGATAGAAGTTTAGTAAATGATAAGAATTGGTTCAGTATGCTATGCTGGTAATTTGAGAATTCATTCCTTAGAATTCCCAAAATTTTACACTATCAATAATCTATTCCAAGCAACGAAATACCAAAAAGAACAAGAAATCTAATTAATCTTTGATTGTTATAAACTGTCTTTTTAAATAATACAAGTCTGTTTGTTGCCAGAAGCTATTTTGTTGTCTTTTTTATTAAGATCTTTAAGAAATACATTAAAAAAGAAGAGTTTTGAATTCTTTTAAAGCCTTAAAAAAAAAAAAAAAAAAAAAGATAAAAGTTTTAAAAATTTCCTGTGGATTAAAAAGAAAAAAGGGGAGTGGAGGTAGCTCAAGTGGTTGAGTGCCTGCTTCCCATGTATGAGGTCCTGGGTTCATTCCCAGTACCTCCTAATAAAAAAAATTAAATACTTTATATAACATGCTGATTTTTCAATTATATATATATTTCAATAAATAAACCCTACAGATCAAGAAAATGAAGTGTTCATAGTATATCTGGATTTAAGCCAAGGTATTTCAAAAGGTCTCTCATGAGGTGTTTTCTATGGCATAATATGATGTATACCACCTTGGCCACTGGGTTCAAAATTTCACTTCAAGACCTGATAAACCCCTCAAAACTTGCTCCTGAAATTAAAATTAAAAGTGTTACTGAGCACAGTAGATGTAGCTCAGGGGCTGAGCGCTGCTTCGCCTAAACGAGGTCCCTAGTTCGATCCCCGGTTCCCGCCCCCCCAAAAAAGTGTTACTGGACTTATTTAGGGTTATAAACACTTAAATAAATGAAAAGGAAAAAAGTCATTACTTGCATATTTATCTGTAAGTCATTTACATTATTTGTAAAAATTCAGGGGAAATGGATGTGGCTCAACTCCTTGAGTGCCTGCCTACCACATGGGAGGTCCTGGGTTTGGGTCCCGGGGCCTCCTAAAAGAAGATGAGCAGATGCCACCTCCCGCCACAACAAGCTTAGACTTCACCCCTGCCACAATAAGCAGGTGCCACAAGCCAGCAGACGCCGCGGCACGTGGGGTGCGCATGTGGCTCAGGCTGTTGTGCACTCGCCTCTCATTTGGGAGGTCCCAGGTTCGGTTCCCGGTGCCTCCTGGAGAAGGTGTGCAAACAATAAGCAGACAGACCAGAGAACCATCTGAGGGATGGGAGGATAAATAAAGAAAAACAGAGTAAATAAAAAAAAATAAACCTTAAAAAAATTCAATAGGTTTGTGAAGAAGTAATGTTTTAGAGGTGTGCTACTACAGCTTGTGTTACTTCAGTTATAATCTTGGATATGTTAAATATATTAAAATATATTAATTTTATTTTGAAGGTAAGGAATGGCATTAATAATATATGAAAAAAAACACGAAATTTAACTAAGAATTCAAAGTTTGTTTTTCCTCAAATGATTTGTTTTCATGGGCCCTGAACCAACATTAGAACCCTAATTTTATTTATTTATTTTTTTAAGTAAAAATTGAGATTCCTAGTTCCAACTCTGACCAAAATCAGAACCTAGGAAATTTAGATTCTGTCCATGAATCTAAATTTTAAGCAGTGCTTATTCACTTTAAATATAATGTGAAGAGGCAAATTTATTAGTTTACTAATGAATTTGTTAAACACTCTAGGATAATTATAACTAACGTGTTTCATCATAAAAATGTATCTTATCACAATTTTAAGCTCATTTGCTGGAAACTTCAGAAAACCAACAGTTAATACTCCCTGAATTATAGAAACTTGAGTAACAAGTATGCATTATTAATATAATAACTCATTTTCACACAAATCAAAGTGACCAGATTACTTACATATGAATACTTAGGAAGAGATGAAGGTTAGCTTGTAGATTTTTTTTCTCAACAAATGTATGCTTTTAAACAAGGACATTATCTTGAACCAAAGTTCTAATAAGAGAAAAATATTTTACCATTTCTGCATGAAACTTAATAGTTTTGTTAAATGCAAATTCATTAATGCCTTACATTATATTAACGTTTCTTTCTTTTGAAATGAAAGAAGCATGCTGAAATAACTCTACCATAGCAAAACACCTGCACATGGCTTAGCTGTAAGTATTAGATCAAAATTCTGAACTGCTATAAAGAGAATTCATAAGTAGCAAATAAAAGTATCTATAGCACTTATAAAACATTAAGTGTCATATACAAGCTCACATATATAAGACAGCTAAAAATATGCTATATTTAGAGTCTAGATTAAAAAAATATATGAGCCCTAGTTTCCAGTATTAGCATCTAGGTATCATTTTCAAATAACTAAAGATCTGGGAAAAAATTATGAAAGAAAATCCCAAAATCTACTATATTAGACATTGGGAAGAATGGCCTTTTTTTTAGACTTCTTTTTCATAAGGTCAAGAATCACATTTTATTACATTTCTAAAACAGTACTCACCTCATATTTACCATGAACTAGATTATATGAACAAAAGCAGAGTTAAAATAACTGTGGAATGTGTGGCTTTAACATTTCTGAACATTTTTGACAGGCATAATTTGAAATAGATGTAAATTGAGAAACCTCTGATCTAAAAAAATACATATTATGCCAGAAAAGGTTTGCTTTTAGTCATTCTTTCTCCCAGTTATAAATCTCCTGAATTTTACTAGGAAGAATAGTACTTTATTGGTTGTGGGAAGTCAAACCAAAATAAGGAGTATAAATGAATATAAGGTAATTTAATGTAATGCTTTGGCCTCTAGATCAAAACTGAAAATATTTTCTGAGTATAACAAAACTTGTTAAAAAAAAATAGATGGGCATATGCTGCCACCATGTGGTTAAAGAAAGACCACTGTGGATAAGACAAATTCAAGTGTGAAATAGTTTATAAACAGAATATTTGAAGATGTCATTACTTAAGGTGAGGCTCACCAATAAACCAGTAAGACTGGTGTCCTTACAAGGAGAGAAAATTTGCCACAGGGAATGAGAGACACAGACAGAAAGATGGCCATGTGATGGAGGCAGAGACTGAACTGCAACAAGCCAACAGATATGGAATGCAGGTCACCACCAGAACCATACAGATGTCAAGAGACCTGGCCCTGCAGACACCTGGATTCAGACTTCTAACTTCTGGAACCGTGAGATAATATATTTATGTTGTTTAAGCTAACTTATCTGTGGTACTTTGCTACAGAAGCTCTGGAAAACTAAAACAGTGCCCATCTGATACCTCCTAATCTTTATATGTCCTCATTTAGTAAACTCCAAAGTAACCTCAGGCCCCCAACTACCAGATTTTGGTTTCTATACTCTGAACTTCACAGCTTTATATGCAATTCAATAATTCTTAATTGGTAAAAAGTATAAACAAAATTATAAACAGTATTTCAAAAACTGCATATTTTGTTCAAAGGTATGGTAATATTTTAAATTTTGTTTCTAATATTTTTCTTAAATATATCTAACATATCATCACCTATGTTGACACAAGCCAAAGCAGGTTGAGAAAGATAGTCTCCAATGAAGATAAAAATCTATGCAGTAGATAAAATCTAATGTGTAGACTGCATTTTTTTAAAAGAGTAGTGGACTTACAAAACAATCATGCACATGTGTGAAATTCCCATGCAACACCTCTCCAACAATATAACACACCATTGTGGAACATTTGTAATAGATTATGTGATAATATCATCAGACTATTAATACTAACTATGGTCCATAGTGTACATGTGGCATATTTTTCCATACCCTCTATTATTAACACAGTACATCTTTGGCACTGACACAAGCTTATTACACTATTGCCATAAACGATGGCCCATAGGTTACATTAATTGCATTTTCCCCATGCTTCTCCACATTCCCACCACCACGCAATAATACATCCATTCTATTCACAGAACAACATTCTTGCATTTGTACCATTAACTACAATTCTCATCCACCTCTGAGTTCACTATGTTATTCAGTCCCTAGATTATTCTCTGGTTTTCTTTCAACTGACATTTGCATCCTTAGACTACTCTCTTCAGCCACAATCCCATTTATAAACCAGCTGCATTAGTTCTATTAACTAAGTGTTACCATCAACTCTATCCATTTCCATCCTTTTACAGTCAAGTGAATGAATGTTCTTCATACATTAAACATCAGTACTCCTTTTCTTGGCTCTCCTCTTATCCCCTAATAACCTATACTCTAGGTTTTAACACCATCTGTTTATTCTTCATATTTAGTTCATATTAGTGAGACCATCCAATATTTGTCCTTGTGTGTCTGGCTTATTTCACTTAGCATAATGTCTTCAAGGTTCATCCATTTATCATGTGTGTTCCAATTTCATTTCTTCTTACAGCAGCATAGTATTCCATTATACCACATTTTGTTTATCCATTCAATGGTTGATGGACACATGGGTTGTTTCCATCTTATGGCACTTGTGAATAATGCCACTAAGAACATCAGTGTGCAAATGTCTGTTTGCATCATAGTTTTCAGTTTTTCTGGATATATTCCTAGTAGGGGAATTGCCAGATCATATGGCAGTTCTACATTTAGCTTCCTGAGGAACTGCCAAACTGTCTTCCACAGAAGCTGTGCCATTTTATAATCCCACCAACAGTGAAGGAGTTTTCCTATCCTCTCCAGCACTTACTGTTTTTTAAAAAATAATGGCCATTCTAGGCAGTGTGAGATATCTCATTGTAGTTTTGATTTGCATTTCTCTGGTAGCTAGTAATATTGAACATTTTTTCATGTACTTTTTGGCCATTTCTAATTACTTTTTACTTTTTGAAGAAATGTCTATTTAAGTCTTTTGCCCATTTTTAAAATGCAATGCTTGCTCTTTTATTGTTGAGTTGTATGATCTATTTATATAGAACGGAAATCAAATCCTTATCAGATAGGAGGTTTCAAAATTGTGGCAGTTTGGCATAATTTATGAATTCCAAAAAGAGATAATTGGATTATGTTTGTAAACTGGTCTATTCCTCTGGGTGTGATTAAATTATGATTAGGGCTTTGATTGGGCCATATCAGTAGGGTGTTTAGTCCCCGCCCCTTGGTGGGTGGAGACTCAGAGATAAAAGACATGGCAAAGATCAGAGTTGGAATTCTGATGTGGAGTCTTGAGCTGGATCCCCAGGAAGTAAGCACACAGAGGAGATTGGTTGTGAGGAAAGAGAGAAGGCCCCAGGAAGAGAAGCCATTTGCCTAATAGTCCACAGCTGGCCTTGTGGAGAAAACAGAGCAGCTGGGCCCAGGAAGAGGCAATCCCTGGGAAGAGAGGAACCCAGGAAACCTGAACCCTTACAGACGTCAGCAGCCATCTTGCTCCAACATGTGGCAATAAGCTTTGATGAGGAGGTAACTTGTGCTTTATAGCCTGGTAACTGTAAGCTTCTACCCCAAACAAATACCCTTTATAAAAACCAACTGATTTCTGGTCACCCCTTTGGCTGACTAATACAGTACTCCAGCTTTTTTGGTACTGCATGCATAGAATATATTTTTCCAGCCTTTTACTTTCAATCTATTGGTATCTTTGGGTCTAGGGTGCATCTCTTGTAGGCAGCATATAGTTGGCTTGTCCTTTCTTATCCATTCTGCCATTGTGTGTCTTTTGGTTGGGAAGTTTATTCCATTAACACTGAATGTTATTACTGTAAAGGCAGTTCTTACTTCACCCATTTTGACCTTTAGGTTTTATCTGTCATATTATTTTCACCACTCTTTTATACTTTTAGTTACTGTAGCAGTTTGGCATTGTTTATGAATTCCAAAAATAAATATTGGATTATGTTTGTAAACTGGTCTGTTCCTCTGGGCATGTTCCCCTTTGACTGTATTAAATCCAGAGGTTTCACTTTTACTTGATTAAATTATGATTAAGGCACATCAGTAGGACGTTGAGTCCCTGCTCCCTTGGTGAGCGGGGACTGAGAGAAAATGACAGGGCAGAGGAGAGAGATGGGAGTTTTGATGCTGGAGCCCGGAGAAGTAAATGCATGGAGAAGGAGAAAACAGAGGAAAAGAGACAGTTCATTAGACAGGATGCTGCAGCCCCAGGAAAAGAGATAAGCCTTTCGCCTGATAGTTTGCAGCTGCAGAGACCAGAGCCCTGAGCAGCTATCCTGGAAAGTAACGAACCCCGGGGGAGAGACAAGACTTATCTCAGCCTACAGCTGATATTGGAAGAAGCTGGGACCATGGAGTCTTTAAGAGGAAGAAGGAAGGCTGAACCCTTGCAGACAGTGCCCACCATCTTGCTCCAACACGTGGCCAATACCTTTGGGTGAGAAAGTATCTCTCATAGTACCTTGAGTTGGACTCTTTAGAGCCTTGTGACTGTAAGTTTCTACCCCAAATAAATACCCTTTATAAAAGCCAACAGAATTCTGGTACTTTGCATCAGCACCTCTTTGACTGACTAATAAAGTTACTTTTACTGATATAATTTTCATTTCTAGACTCTTTCCAAGCCTCTCTGTCCTGTCTTTTCTTTTCAGGCTATAGCACTCCCTTTAGTATTTCTTGCAAAGCTGGTCTCTTGGTTACAAACTCTCTCAGTTTCTGTTTATCTGTGAATATTCTAAACTCTCCCTCATTTTTGAAACACAGTTTTGCTGTATATAAGATTCTTGGCTGGCAGTTTTTCTCTTGCAGTATCTTAAACATATCATACCATTGTCTTCTTGCCTCCATGGTTTCTAATGAGAAATCGGCACTTAAACTTATTGGGCATTCCTTGTACGTGATGCATTGCTTTTCTCTTGCTTCTCTCAGAATTCTCTGACTTTGGCGTTTGACATTCTGTTTAGTATGTGTTCTCAGGGTAGGTCTACTCGGAATTATTTGGATGGGAGTACATTGTGCTTTTTGGACATGGACAACTATGTCCTTTGATAGAGTTGGGAAATTTTCTACCATTGTTTCTTCAGATATACCTTCAGTCCCTTTCCTTTCTCTTCTCATGTATGTTTGCACATCTCTTACCATCATTTAGTTCCCTGAGACTTTCCATTCTTTTCGTCATCTGTTTTTTGTATGTTTGCTTTTTGGAAGGCTCATTGATCCTTTCTTCTGCCTCCCGAAATCTGCTGTTATATGCCTCCAGTGTACTTTTTTTTTTTTTTACCGGGAGGTCCCGGAGATTGATCCCGGGTCCCTCCATATAGGAGAAGGATGCCCAACCATTTGAGCCACATCTGTCCCCCCTCCAGTGTACTTTTAATTTCATTTATTGTGCCTTTCGTTTCCACAAGATCTGCTATTTTTCTATGTATGCTTTCAAATTCTTCTTTGTGCTCACCCAGTGTCATCTTAATATCCCTAATCTCTTTAGCTATCTCACTGAATTTATCAAGGGGATTTATTTGAACATCTATGATTATTTGTCTCAACACATTTATGTCTCCTGGAGGCTTCTCTTGTTCCTTTGACCGGGCCATATCTTACTGTTTCATGGTATGGATTGTAATTTTTAGTTGGTGTCTTGGCTGACTAGTGACTTACTAGATGTATTTATTCTGGACACAGTTTCTCTCTTTAGCTCAAGGATTTCTTGCCCTTTCTCCCTTGCTGGTTGTGTAGCAGGACTCAAGGATATAGTTGGTATTGTAAGCTGTGGAGGCTTGAAGCTGCTCGTGTTGCTCCAGGAACCGATGAAGCTTCTCCACCTTTCTCCTCTGCCAGCAGTAGGGACAGAGTGGCAGCCATGTGTAGTAATCTAAGCCATGCAGGCCAAGACCGTCTGTAGTTGACTGGAGAGACTGATGAAGCTTTAGTCCCCTTCCTCCCCTACCTGGAGCATGGACGAGCTGCAGATGTGGACAGCAATCTATGCCATGTGGGTCCAAAATGACTATAGTTGCCCAGGTAGACAGATGTAGCACCAGCCCTCTTCCCCAGTGCCAGGGGTGGGGATGGAACCTACAGAGTACCCACCAATCTAATCTGTGTAGGCCGAAATCACCTGCAGTTGTCCAGAGAGGCTAAAGAAACACAGCTCCCTCCTATCCTATGGGGGATGGGGGAGCAAGGATGGAATCGAAGGCACCCAACAAACTAGTCCAAGCAGATCAAAAGCACCTTCAGTTGCCCAGAGAGGCAGAGTAAACACAGCTCCCTTCCTAGCCTACTGGGGTACAGGGATGGAGCCCCAAGTGTCCGACTATCCAGTTTGTGCTGGCCAAAAGCACCTGCAGTTGCCCAGAGAGGTCAGTGCAGGTCCCCCTGCAGGTCCATGCCAGAGAAGGGGCAGGAGTCTAGGCTAGGGTTGTAATCCGATCTGGGTGGAAAGAAGCTGGTTCCTGCCGTCACTATGATTTTCAAAGAGCCCTGATCCCCTTGTGCCAGGGGCGGAGTTAAAATGGTGGCTACTTGCCTCTTCCCAACTTGGACAGGTTCAGACTTTAGTTAGCTGTTCTTTGGATTACACTTTAGCCAGCTGAATTTACTAATCAGTAATGAAGTTGGTGCCTGACTGTTTCTTCCTCCTACAGTTTTTGGGAAATGAAGTTTCCAACTTCAGCTATGGCATAGCTCTCGAGGAGGCTTTTGTTATACTCCATGGCGGACTCTATGGCATGGTATGCTCTCCCCATGAGTCTTCACTGCAGATGTGTAGTCTCCTCCTTCCATTTTTTCAAGAATGTTGCAGGAGACTCTTCTATTCTCCTGGTCCCCCCTCAAACAGGTGCTTTAGATAGCTCTGGGTGCTTACTAACTGCCTTGTAGGACGAGCTGACTCTTGGAGCTCCTTACTCTGCCATCTTCTGCATAGACTGGATTTAGTTTTTCTTCACCTGCACTTAAAATAAAAATATAAAGTAGTTCCTCTTCTGGTAGGGACCAAGTAAGAATCCATCTGACCAATTCAAATGCAGAAACGACTATAAATTCTGGACATAATACAGAAACAACCACCTCAAGGCACAGGAGAGTTACCAAAATCAGTAATATTCTGGATGGAAGTCCACTCATCCATACACATGTGGAAGAAGACAACAGCACTGCTTGAGTTTCCTGGTTTTTTTTTTTTTGTTGTTGTTGTTGTTTTGTTTTGTTTTTTAATGGCTTTTAGCCTGAGGGCAGACCCAGTCTATGCCATGCTGGATAGACAAAAATGCAACAGAAAATCCTTTGTCTTTCTAGTCTGAAGAATGAGAAGACAGAGTTGGGGCAACCACAGCTGCTCAAAAATGAGGGGGCAATTTCAGAAACAGCCAGGGGCAGAGGTCTTTGAATTCAATGTATAATCTCTGTCCAACTCTGACAACTAAACAATACATATGTAAGACAGACTCTCAGCAGCCCTTCTAAGGCTAAATGAACTGAACTGAAATTGGAGCTGCTGCCCAAGAGATAGAGTGTGCAGTTTTAGTGCAACCAATTTAACTGCCTACTAAAAGAAAAATAGTAGTACTCTCTAGAGGAATATAACAAAATCCAAAGTTTTGACAACTTAACATTCACAATGTTATTATCTAATTTTCTGCAATGATCTTGATCCTCTTGCTGGAGTCCTTTATAAGTGGAGGACTGAAAACAGAGGCACTCAGAAAAAAGTCTCAGAGACAAGAAGAGGTTCTAGAGGTTGCAGGCTGGAATCAGCAGAGCACAGAGACATGGGAAGAGGCCACTGGGAGGCTAGGCCCATGGAACAGCTCAAAGCTGAAGACACAAGGCTCAGAGGAGAGGGGAGAGATAACTGAAATGGCATTTCACTCTGCCATGTGCCTGATCACCCACAGCTACAACATGGTCAGGCAGCATCTCCTAAAGATGCCTTGATTTGGATACTTTCATGGCCTCAGAACTGTGAGCTTTTGACCTAATAAATCCCCAATATAAAAGTGAACATATTTCTGATACACTACCTTAGCAGCCGTTAACACACTAAATCCCACTATCAAGTTTTTCCAAAAGAAATGAAAACATATGTGCACACAAAAATCCATATGCAAATGTTTCTAGCAGCTCTATTTATAATTTTTCCAAAGTGAAAATAACCACTATCCATCGACTGGTGAATAGATACAGTAATATAACAGAATATTACTCAGCAATAAAAAAGGGAATAAATTACTGAGACATGAAAAAAATGATCTGAAGGCTTCTCACAAAATTAAACATGATTGAGGGATGGAAATATGGATAGTTTTGTGATAAAGCAAGAAGAGTAAAACGTTAATGGGTAGAATCTGGATAACAGATATACTGATGTTCACTGTAAAATTCTTTCTAGTTATCTATGTGTTTGAAATTTTTTATAATAAAAGAGAAAAAATTTCCAATAAATAGGACAGGTGATCAATTTTAAACATACTAATTTCAGGAATATAAACTGACAGTTTATTAAAAAGAAAACATGTTACAATCAGTCCACATATTATCTATTGAGAGCTTCCTCTAATTTGTCCTGTTAGTTTAGTATTCTGCTATTAAGAAAAACTTTCTTATCTGCAAATTCAATATTTTACTTTGTGCTTCTCTCCAATGTAATGTATTAAAATGTTAAATACTGAATAAGCTTGAACTTAACAGTCATCTCTGGAAAATATACCTATTTTCATTTCTAAATGAATAAAGTTCCTGTCTATTCCTACTTTTTGGCTCTTACCTTTTCAACCACTGAAGAGAAAACAATTCCCTGAGAATGCATGACAACAATTTCTAAAACATACATGAATTTTTTTAAACTAAAATTTTGAACCATGTCAATAGTTTTTAAAAGTCTATATATTTCATCCCCTATTTCCTTCTTATACACACATATAATTATTATCCAAATAAAATACTATCATAACGATGTTCGTTTATAAAACTTTGTTGCTCTTTCCCCAATAGGTTATACTTGCCTAAGTAGTCACCGATCTAAATCCTCACACATTCCATAAGCTGAATAAGGAAGGAAGAGTGCTTTATAAGTTTGTAGTTCTTGGGGTTCTCAGCTCCTAGGATCAGGGAGATAATTTACTAGCTCTCCAGCAATTGGACCTACCTTGACTGTTCTATTTGGTAACAAGATTATACAAAGTCTGTGGTTGCAGGTTCATCCATGAGGTCCTATAAAATTCTTGGGTGAATACTCTTTTGACATATTATTATATGTTTAAATTTTATGTTTTATTTACATTTAAAATTATATAAAATTATTTATGAGATCCACATCACTCCCCTTAAAACATTTAAGTCTAGGGGAGTGGATGTGGCTCAAGTGGTTAAGTGCCTGCCTCCCACCTGGGAGGTACTGGGTTCAGTTCCTGGTGCCTCCTAAAAACAAAACAAACAAACAAGTAAAGAAATGAAAAAACCAACTCGGGGAGCTGGCTTTTCACATACGAGGCCCCAGGTTCAATCCTGGCCCTGGTACCTCAAAAACAAAACAAAACAAACAAATAAAAATTTAAGCCTACATATATGTAAATTAAAGACTGAATTACTATATCAAATTCAGGAAAGCTTAGAATCAATGAATACCATCTTTCACTCTGGATTCATGTTCAATTTGTTCACTACAAAATAAAATGTTTAATTCCCTAAGGGAAGAAATCTGAATTTTTGTTCATAATAAAGGAAAGCTTACTTTTTTGGGTGAAGAGATGTAAAATTGATGACACCACTATAAAAGTAAAAAACTTTTGCTACTCCATCTGGTTAAAATCACATTCTCCAGTTGTTTTCTATACTAAGCCTCAAATTTTTGTGAGAAGATCCTATATATTAAAAATCTAGTCATTAAAAACTAAATGATCTTGGATTCAACTTCCAAGGAAGATGGCAGAGTAGGGAACTCAGTCCTTCCACCTTAACAACTATTAAAGAGGCAGGAACTGTCTGAAATGACTATTTAGAAACTCCAGAGGCCAGAAGAACACTGTACAGTTTCCAGGGAAGAGGATGGGGAAAAGGCTGATAAATTACTATAAAAAACTGTGAATTGCTCTCTTTATGCATTGGCTACTAGAATCCATCTCCCACTCTTGTGGTATGTTGCCACTGGGTCCAGTCTCTGGCTAGATGCTGTTGACACAGGACATAAAAATCCTCTTCCCTAAGAGGCTTTTTATGGCTGATCACTGATTACGGCTTTTTATTAGCAAATTTGGATGGCTGGGTACTGGGTCGAGACAGCTATTATTTCAAACTGCTCCAGACAAAGTCAGCAGCAGCCATGCTTTCAGTCCTCCTTGGACACAGGCAGAGGCAGTGAGGATTTAAAGATCAGGACTTCCTCAGAGCTGTGGGGGAAAGTTAGCTGAAGAGCTGCATATGATGGGCAGGCCAGGAAAGCTCAGCTTTTAAGAGTCGTCGGAAAAGCTGTTGGAAGAGCTTCCTGACCCCCTTCCACAAGGCACTTTAAAGTTGCTCTGCACCCCTTTGGGGGGATCCCTGGTCTTGTTTTATTTGGGAAAAGCCAAGTTGAGAAAGTTCTCCCACGGGTTACCTTCCTCCCAGAATCTGCCTGACAGGCAAAAGCAGTGTAAGACAATGAAAGGAGTGTAAAAAACTACAGAGGCAGACAGTCTGGGACAACCAAACGTCCGTAAATAGGGGGACTCCAAAACAACTAACAAGCAAAAACCCAGGACAAAACAGAGGGCCAGTAAGACAGGGAAAACCCAGCACAGTGCATTCACCTTGGGCAAACCTTCCTGATAAGAGGACTGAAGCTCAAGTAAATCTCTGTTTTATCACAAGCTGATTACAAAACCAAGAAACAGACAACCCAGGGAGTCAACCCCAGAGTTAACATTATATAATATTAAAATGTACAGTATGTAACAAAAGAGTACAAGGCAAACAAAGAAAAAGGAAATGACCCATCCAAAGGAAGAGGCTAAACATACAGAAAATATCAACGAAGACAAAAAGAAAATGGGCACACAGAACAAACCCTTTAAAAAAAATGATGTTAAAAATGCTTAAGGAGATGAAGGAAAGTACAGAGAGTTACACGAAATCAAGAAAAGAATGAATGAACAATATGAGAGTCTAAGTAAAGAGACAGAATTTTTAAAAAGGAACCAAACAGAACTACTGGACTTGAAGACAACAATAACTGCAATGGAAACTACCCAAAAGGGTTTCAAAAGCAGACCGGAATAGGCAGAAGAATGAATCAGTGAATGTGAAGACAGGACACTTGAAATGTGTCAGGCTGAGGAAAGGAAGGAAAAAAAATATTAAAAGCAAAATAGCTGCACACAGTTATGGGACACTATCAAACACACCAATATACATGTTATTGTAGTCCCAGAGTAGAAGAGAGAAAAGAGCAGAAGGAATAGTTAAAGAAATAATGACAGAGAACTTCCCAAACTTAGCAAAAGATGTGAAGAAGCTCAAAGAACACAAAACAGGATAAACATGAAGAAAAATATATCCTGTTATACATTGATTACACTATCAAATGCATAGGACAAGAAGAGGGTTCTGAAAGCTGCAAAGGTAAAGCAATGTGTTATATATAAAAGAGTCTCAATAAGATGGAGTGCCGATTTCTCATCAGAAACCATGGAGGGAAGAAGGCAGTGGGTTGAAATACTTGAAGTGATGAAGGAAAACAAATGTCAGCCAAGAATTTTATATCTGGCGAGATCTCTTTCAAAATAAGGGATAAATTTAGACATTATCGGATTATCAAATGTGAAGGAGTACATCACCACTAGACCTACCTTACAAGCAATGCTAAAAGGAGTTCTTCAGAATGAAACGAAAGTACACTAGTGGTTTAAAGCAGCATAAAGAAATAAAGACTTGTAGTAAAGGTAACTATTTGGGTAATTATAAATACCATATTATTGTATTGTTTTGTTTGGTATGTAACTCCATTTCTTACTGCTGACAGGTGCTAACATGCAATTGCATAAAAAGTAATGATAAATCTAGGTTTCCGACATACAATATACAATGTATAAATATAAAAATGGTGGGGGGCAGATATAGGAAAAGTGTATGTACATGCTATTGAAGTTAAGTTGATATCACACCAAACATAATTGTTACATATTTAGGCTGTTAAATTTTAACTCTATGATAACCACAAGGAAAAAAGATGAAAAATATATCAAGATAGAAATGGGAAGGCACTCAATATGGAACAACACAAGAAAGGAAATAAATATAAAAGTAGGCTTTAATGGAAGTGAAGAATAAAAAAGGCCTAAGATTTACAAAGGCTAAATAGCAAAATGGCAGAGAAAAGACCTGTTTATTAGTAGTGACTTAAAATGTAAATGGATTAAACACTCTAGTCAAGAGGTGGAGACTGGCAGAATGGATAAAACACCATGACCCAACTATATGCTGTCTACAAGGGACTCACCTTAAAGTAAATGGAAAGATACAAGTAGGTTGACAGTGAAAAGATGGGGGGAAAAATATACCATGCAAATAGTAACCAAAAGAGAGCTGGGCTGGCTATAAAAATACTGGATAAAATAGATTTTAACCAAAAAGTTATGAGGGAGAAGTGGATGTGGCTCAAGTGACTGGACTCCCATCTACCATATGGGAGGCCCCAGGTTTAATTCCTGGGACCTCTTAGTGAAGGCAAGCTGGACCGCACGGCGCCGAGAGCTGGCACAGCAAGATGATGCAACAAAGGGAGACTAGCAGACACAGATAAAAAAATGCACAGTGAATGGACACAGCAAGCACAAGCAGCAAGTGGGGAGGAAGAGGAGAGAAATAAATAAATAAAATAAATCTTTTTTTAAAAAAAGCAAAGTGCTAAAAAGAGACAAAAATAATTTTTAAAAAAGTTATGAGGCACAAAAATGGTCTTTACACACTGATAAAGGAGACAATTCAATAGGAAAATGTAACAATTATAAATATATATGCACCTAAAAGCAGTGCCCCCAAAAACATAAAGCAAGGTAGTTTTGAAAAGAGAAGTTAATAGATCTACATTAAAATAGGAGACTTTAACATAGCACTCTCAATAATGGATAGAACATCTAGTCAGAAGACAAATAAGGAAGTATAGGACTTGAATGACACTTAACCAACTAGACCTAACAGACATATAAGAACACTGCACCCAGTGTAAAGATAAAGAGCATACACATTCTTCTTGAATGACATGGATCATTCCTTCTCCTGGACAGAGCATATGTTAGATCATAAAACAAGTCTCAATACATTTAAAAAACAATAAAATCATACAATGTATATTCACCGACCATGTGATGGTTAGGCTCAAGTACCAATTTGGCCAGCTGTTTGGTCAAGCAAGCTTATGTCCTGATTGTTTCTGTAAGGACGTTTCATGGACTTAAATCATCAGTGAGTAATTACATCAATGACTGATTACACCTATAATCAAATAAGGAGATTTGCCTTCAGCAATGAGACATCTCATCCAATCAGTAGAAGGCCTTAAAAGGAGAAGTGATTTTAGCAGTCTGAAGTAGAGAGAGACTTCTCATCTCTACTTCAGACAGCCAGTTTCTCCTGGAGAACTCACCAAGGACCTTTATCGAAGTTTGTGGCTTGCAGCCTGCCCTACAGCATTTGGACTAGTGTGTCCCCACAAGTCGTGTGAGACAGTTCTATAAAATCTCATAATATTTACAGATATCTCCTGCAGGTTCTATTTCTCTACAGAACTCTGCCTATTACAGACCATAATGAAATGAAGCTAGAAATCAATAACAGAGGGAGAAAGGGAAAATTCACAAATATGCAGAAATTAAACAACATACTCTTAAATAAAGAAGAAATAAGAAGCAAAATTAGGAAATACCTTGAGGCAAATGAAAATGAAAATATGACATAATAAAACTTATAGGATTCAGTGAAGGCAGTGCTGAGAGGGAATTTTATAGTTCTAAAAGCTTACATTAAGGACTTCCAGAAAGATGGAGGACTAGAAAGACATGGGACTCTCACCTCTTCCAGAAAAATAGCTACAGGACAGGTAGAAATGGCCTAGAAAAAAATCTTTAAGGGTTTAGGATACCAGTAGAAAGCTATACTGCCCAGAAGAGGGGATAAAGGAAAAAAATCTCAATGGCAAAACTGTGAGTTAAAGCTGCAGCTGGAGCTGCCAGTGCCCTCCATCAAACTATAGATAATGTGAATTCTCAGGCTTCAGGGCTGGCTACTAGAAACAAAGTGAGCCCCAGGGATCCACCTCCCCAGGAAACAGGAGAGGGACACAGCTTAAGGCTAACTCAGATTTTGACCCACAAATTTGTTCTGCTGAATTCCAGGAGCCATTCCAGGCTGGGAGTAACCATGCCATTATTGCCTTGGGAGCTAGAATGGGACTAAAGAGCTCTGATCCTCTCAAACAGCCTCCCTACTGACTGGGACTGGTTGTTGAGGATGCAGAGAAGAGTGGAATTATTTCCTACCCAGGAAAAGAGGGGGCTGCCAGCAAAGGTTGGAAAACAACCTCTGAGAAAGTTTGAATTACGAGGTTCTTGGTCTTCAGGCAGGATCCTCTATCATATTAATTTGGTCCATGTTGCAGCAAAAACACTCTGACCAGGCTTTGAACTGAGAGGGCTGCAAAAGAGCACCATGTGTCAGCAGACAAAAGAAGTGCATGTGAGGAAATTAAAAGTAAATAACAGCATTTTTTTCTGGCCTTTACACCCTCTCTCCCGTCAGATCCCTTGGAAGTGGGTCTGCAACCCATTACTGGGTCCAGGGCCCAGATTTGAGCAACTAACATAGACAATCCTAAAGACCCAGAACAGGTTGAACAAAGAACCAAAGAACACAGTAACACAAGCCTCCTGCCACTAAAACCCTACGAAAGAGAGAAATATTGAGCATCTGAGTAAACTCATCACCCTAATCAGATGCCTAGACATCAGCAAAAAATTACAAACCATACTAAGAAAATGTAAGAAATGGCCCAAGCAAAGGAATATAACAAAGCCCCAGATGAGACACAGGAATTAAGACAACTAATTAATAAGATGAATACAAATTTCCAAAATCAAATTAATGAGTTGAAAGACAATATGGCTAAAGAGATAAAGGCCAACAAGAAAAACAGCAGACTCAAAATGATAGAAGAAAGAATAAGTGATACAGAAGACAGAACAGCTGAAATTGAAAAGAGTGAAGAACAGAGAGAAAAGAATGGAAAAAATTGCACAGGGGCTCAAAGAGTTGAATGATAAGACAAAACACAACAGCATATATGTCATGGAGTTCCAGAAGGAGAAAAGAAAAGAGGCACAAAGAGTATCTGAGGAAATAATGGCTGAAAATTTCAACTCTCATGAAAGAAATGAATTTACATGTCCAAGAAGTGCAGTTTACCCCAATCAGAATAAATACGAATGGATCCATTCCAAGACACATACTACTCAAAATGTCAAATGTGAAAGATAAAGAGAAAATTCTGGGAGCAGCAAGGAAGAAGCAAACCATCACATACAAAGGACACCCAATAAGCATTAGTGTGGATTTCTCATCAGAAACCATAGAGACAAGAAGACTGTGGTATGATATAATTAGAATAACTGAAAGAGAAAAACTGCCAGCTGAGTATTATTTATCTGGCAAAATTGTCCTTCAAATATGAAGGTGAGTGTAAAATATTCACAAAAAAACATAAAGATAGTTCATAAAAAAGAATCTGCCTTTGCAGGAAATATTAAAGGAAGTCTTACAACTCGAAGAAAAAGACAGTAGAGAGAGGCTTGGAGGAGAGTGTAGAAGGCAAGACTAGGAGACAGCATAACCAAAAGAATAAAAAGACAGATGAAAATAAGATATGACATATGAAAACCAAAGAATACAATGGTGGAAGTAAATAATGCATTTACAGTAGTATCATTGAATGTGGATGGATTAAACTCCCCAATCAAAAGATATAGGCTGACAGAATGGATTAAAAACAAACAAACATGAACCATCCATATACTGCCTACAAGAGACTTACCTTACACCCAAGGACATAAACCAGCTAAAAGTGAAAAGTTGGAAAAAAACACACCACGTAAACAATAACCAAAAAAAAAAAGCAGGGGTAGCTATACTAATATCAGACAAAACAGACTTTAAATGCAAAAAAAGTTATGAGAGATACAGAAGGCCATTATATATTAATAAAAAGGACAATCCACCAGGAAGATATAACAGTCATAAATATCTATGCACTTAACCAGGGTGCCCCCCAAAATACATAAGATAAACTGGCAAAACTGAAGGGAGAAACAGACATCTCTACAATAATCGCTAGAGACTTCAACACACCACTCACATCATTAGATAGAACAATTAGACCGAAGATCAACAAGGAAACAAAGAACACAAACTATATGAAACTGACCTAGACCTAAGAGACATATACAGAATGTTGCATCCTAAATCAGCAGGCTATACATTCTTCTGAAGTGTTCATGGATCTTTCTCCGGGAGAGACCACATGTTAAGTCACAAGGCAGGTCTCAATAAATATAAGAAGACTGAAATTATACAAAGCCCCTTCTTGATCATAATGGAATGAAACTGGAAATCAGTAATAGATGGGAAAGGGGAAAATTCTCAAATGTCTGTAGGCTAAACAACACACAACATACTCCTAAACAATCATTGGGTCAAAGAAGAAATTGTAAATGAAATTAGCAAATATATTGGGATGAATGAAAATGAGAACACAACTTATCAAAACTTATGGGATGCAGTGAAAGAGTGTGTGAGGGAAATTTATAGCCCTAAATGCCTATATTGAAAAAGAAGAGCTAAAATCAAAGATTTACCTGAACAACACAAGGAACTAGAAAAAACAAACAGCAAACCATTCCCAAAGCAAGAAGGAGGGAAGAAATAAGAGCAGAAATAAATGAAATTGAGAACAACAAAACAATAGAGAAAATCAACAAAACCAAAGGCTGGTTCTTTGAGAAAATCAATAAAATTGACAAACCCTTAGCTAGACTAACAAAGAAAAAAGAAAGAAGATTCAAATAAATATAATCAGAAATGAAAGGGGGGAACTTACGAATGACCCCACAAAAATAAAAAAAGATTTTAAGAGGATATAATGAGAAACTGTATGACAACAAACTAGACACAACCTAGATGAAATGGACAAATTCCTAGAAACACACAAACAACCTACACTGACTATAAGAAATACAGGAACTTAACCAATCACATTTAAAGAGATTGAATCAGTCATCAAAAATCTCCCAAAAAAAAACAACCCAGGTGCCCATCAACTGATGAATAAATAAACAAATTGTAGAGTTTGGAATATTATGCAGCAGTAAGAAGAAATGAAGTCATGAAATATATGGCAACATGGATGAACCTGGAGGACATTACGTTGAGTGAAGCAAGCCAGACACAAAAGGCAAACACTGCATGACTGCCCTATTATGAACTAAATATATTGTGTGAAATATGAGTATATTATGTGAAATATGAATATGGGTAGAATTGCATATATAAGACCGTACCTAGACTGTAACTCTAGGTACCTTTGGTCGACCTTAAGAGATATAACGGGGACAGATGTGGCTCAAATGGTTGGGCATCTGTCTCCCATATGGAGGGACCTGGGTTTGGTCCCCAGGACCTCCCGGTATAAAATAAAAAAAAGAAAAACATAGAAGGTGCGTGGGCAACCAGGCGCCATGTACGGATATGCTGCCAGGCCCCGCTGGCCATGTAGCAACATGATGACGTAGCAGGAGAGTGACACAAGGGAGGGCCAGGACAAGATGTGCCAAAAAACCAGGAACTAAGGTGGCACGGGCGGTAGGACACTTCTCTCCCACATCAGAGGTTCCGAGGATCGAATCCCAGTGAAGACAGGAGGAGAAGGATGAGAAGAGAGAGCAGGAAACGGACACAGAGTTGCCCAGCAAATGGACAAAGAAACAGCAAAAAATGGGGGGGGGAATGGATTAAGGTAAATAAATAAATAAATAAAATCCTTAAAAAATGCACAGGGGAGTAAGATACAGACTATAGTTAGTAGTAATACTTTGATGATGTTCTTTCAAAATTTGTTAGCAAATGTTTCACAGCAATGCAGGGTATTTGTGGGCAGGGGGGTGATGTGTGGGAGGCCTGTATGATGTTATACATGTTTGTTCTGTAAGTTCACGATGTTTGCTGAACACTTATAGTTTATGTATGTTCATGTATAAATGATATACTTCAATAAATTGTTTAAAAAAAAAAAGAAAAAAAAAAAGAACTATACACCACGACCATGTGGGATTTATTCCTGGTATGCAAGGGTTCACTGTAAGAAAATAAATGTAACACATCACATTAACAAACTGAAGGGAAAAAAACAAAAGGTCATCTTGAACGATGCAGAAAAGGCATTTGACAAAATCCAGCATTCTTTCTTGATAGAAACACTTAGAAAGATATGAATAGAAGGAAAATTCTATTTTGATATATATGATAAAGGGCATCTATGAAAAATCCACAGCCAACATTGTACTCAATGGGAAAAGGTTGAAAGCTCTCCCTCTACGATTGAGAACAAGACAAGGATGCCCACTGTCACCACTGTTACCTAATGTTACAGAAGTTCCAGCTAGAGCAATTAGACAAGGAAAATAAATAAATAAATAAAATGCATCCAAATAGGAAAAGACTAAATAAAACTCTCACTATTTGCAGATGACATGATCCTATGTTTAGAAAATTCTGCAATGTTTACAACAAAGCAAGTTGAGCTAATAAATGAGTTCAGCAAAGTGGCAGGATAAAAGATCAACACATAAATCAATAATGTTTCTGTACACTACTATTAAACAATCTGAGGAGGAAATCAGGGAAAAACTTCCATTTACAATAGCACAAAAAGACTCAAAACCTAGGAATCAATTTAACCAAAGAAGTACAGGACCCATATGCAGAAAGTTATAAAACAATGTTAAATGAAATCAAAGAAGACCTAAACAAATGGAAAGACATTCTGTGGTCATAGATTGGGAGACTAAATATCGTGAAGATGACAATCTTATCGAAACTGATTTATAGATTCAATGCAATACTAATCAAAATCCCAACAGCCCACTTTACAGAATTAGAAAAGGTATCCTTCATTTGGAAGGGAAAGTGCACCCAAATAGACAAAAGCATTCTAAAAAATAAGAGCAACATGAGAGGAATTTCATTGCCTGACCTTGGAACATATTACAAAGCTACAGTGGTCAAAACAGCACGGTACTGGCAAAAAGATAGACACATTGATCAGTGGAATAGAATTGAGAACCCAGAAATAAACCCTCACCTATATGGTCAACTGGTTTTTGACAAACCTGCCAAGTTAATGTTAATGGGACAAAACAATCTCTTCAACAAATGGTGCTGGGAGAACTGGATATCCATAACCAAAAAAATGAAAGAGGATCCCTATCTCACTCCCTACAGAAGAACCAATTCAAAATGTATCAAAGGCCTAAATATAAAAGCCAGGACCATAAAACTACTAGAAGAAAATCTACAGAAACATTTTAAATATCTTTTGGTAGGTGGTGGTTTCTTGGACCTTACATCCAAAGCACACTTGTATTAGTCAGCCAAAGGGGTGCTGATGCAAAATACCAGAAATCTGTTGGTCTTTATAAAGGGTATTTATTTGGGGTAGAACCTTACAGTTACCAGGCCACAAATCATAAATTTCTTCCTTCACCAAAGTCCGTAGCATGTGTTGGAGCATGACAGCTGCCAGCGTTTGCTAAGGTTCAGGCTTCTTGGGTTCCTCTTCCCAGGGCTGCGTTTCTCTCTGGTTCCTCCACAAGGTCAGCTGCAGACTATGAGGCTCTCTAGGCTCTACCTCTCTCCACAAGGCCAGCTGTGAACTGTCAGGAGAACTGCTCGTCTCCATCCTGGGGCCTTCTCTCCTTCCTCACGACCAAGCTCCTCTGTGTGCTTGCTTCCCCAGGCTCCACATTAAAATTCAGCTTCAGAACTCTAACTCAAAACTCCAACTCTATCCTTTGCCATGTCTTTTATCTTTGAGACCCCACCCACCAAGGGGCAAGGCTCAACACCCATCTGATGTGGCCCAATCAAAGTCCTAATCATAACTTAATCATGCCCAGATGAACAGACCAGTTTACAAGCATAATCCAATATCTATTTTTGGAATTCATAACTATATCAAACTGCCAAACTGTTACAATGCTCAACCAAAAGAAAAAATAGATAAATGAGACCTCCTCAAAATTAAACACTTTTGTACCTCAAAGGACTTTGTCAAAAGGGTGAAAATGGCAGCCGACTCAATGGAAGAAAATATTTGGAAATCACATATCCGATAAGGGTTTAATATCCATAATACATAAAGAGATGCTAAAACTCAACAATAAAAAGACAAACAACTCGATTAAAAAATGGGCAAAATAAATGAATAGATATTTGTCCAAAGAAGAAATACCAATGGAAAAAAACACTTGAAAAAATGTTCAACATCAGCAGTAATTAGGGAAATGCAAATCAAAACTACAATGAGATATCATTTCACACCAATTAGAATGGTCACTATTAAAAAGACAGAGAACTACAAGTGTTGGAGGGGATGAGAGAGATAGGAACGCTTATTCCCGGTTGGTGGGAATGCAGAATGTCACAACCACTGTGGAGGATGTCTGGCAGTTTCAAAGGAAGTTGAATACAGACTTGCTATGTGACCCAGCAATACCTTTACTAGGTATATACCCAGAAGAACTGAGAGTAGTGACACGAACAGACATAGCATACACTATGTTCACAGTGGCATTATTCACGATTGCCAAAAGGAAACAAGCCAGGTGTCCATCAACTGATAAATGTATTAAAAAAAAACTGCAGTATATACACACGATAGAATTTTATGCAGGTGTAAGAAGAAATGAAGTCGTGAAGCATATTACAACATGGATGAACCTGGAGGACATTATGTTGAGTGAAGAAAGCCAGACACAACAAGACAAATATGGTATGATTGCCCTTATTATGAAGTAAATACATTGTGTAATCTCATGGAGTTAATAAATAGAATATAGGTCACCAGAAAATAGAATGAGGTGAGAATGGAAAGCTGAAGATTAACCTGTGCAGAATTTACCAAAAGGATGTGTGTTAATCTTTGGAAATAAACAGAAAAGGTGAAAGCACAATATAAGGTTTTTAACTAGCAGTGCTATTATATGGGTATGACAATTGTTTGAAAGGGAAAGACTAAAGTCATGTATATTACTAAAAGGAACTGTATATTACTAAAAGAGACTGTATAGTGTAGTAAAACCTCACGTGATATATGAATATGGGTTATATTACATATATGACTGTTTTTCTTTAAAACTGAACAAATGTACGTTAATGTTACAAGACATTAATAGCAGGCAAAAATAAAGCAAAAAGCACATTACGCTAAGTGAAAGAAACGAGACATGAAGTACCATATATTTTATGCTCCATTTATATAAAATGGAAATATAAATCACTTTATAAAGATAGAATTAGATTAGTGGTTATGTAGGGCTGGGGAAGGATAGAGGGATTGAGAGGTGACTGATAAGGGATGTGCAGTTTTTCTTTTTGGAGTAATGAAACTGTTCTAAACTTTCTAAATTTTTTTGTTCTAAAATTTTTTGTGGTGATGAATGCACAATACTATGATTATACTAAAAGTCATTGATTGTACACTTTAGATAGATTATATAGTATGTGAAAATATCTCAATAAAACTGCTTTAAAGAAAAGGGAAGAATGCCTCTGAGGGTGGCTCAGAGGCCAGCAGGGGTGCTGCGAATACCATGGACCCAGAGGGTGTGGGCCCAGAGGCCAAGACCACTAAATCTTATAGCCAAGGCCTTGGGCTGAGAGAATGTAGTCACTGCCTAGCTTGAGCTGAGAGGACAGGGTCACCGCCTTAGACCTAGCACTCTGAAACTTGATGGAATGGAATGTGCCCAGCTATTTTGCAAACCTGATTTAGATCAGTGACCTTTTAACTCCTCCCCATTTTCTCCCGTTTTTGTCCAATTGTAATTTGGAAGCAGATAAATTGTTTTCTAAGTTTCATAGGTCCACAGATGGAGAGGAACTTTGCCCAAGGATGGATCATATCCAGAGTCTCATTCATAACTAACTTAGATAATTTAGAAGATGAGATTTGGGACCTTCTGAGTTTATTCTATTTAGATATCATTTTGGACTTAGGATTGATACTGCAATGGGTTAAGACTTTGAGGAAGTTGTTATGTGGTGAATGTACCTTGCACATGAATTTTCAGTGAACAGAGGGTGGACTGTTATAGGTTGAACTGTGTCTCCCCAAAAATATGTTTAAGTCCTAATCCTCAGAATGTGTCCTTATTTGGAAATAGGGCCATTGCAGATGTAATTAGTTAAGACGGTGTCACACTGGAATAGAGTGGGCTCTTAATCTAATATGACTGGTGTCCTTATAAGAAGAAAAAGAGATGCAGAAACATGACACATAGGGGAGAAGGCCATGTGAAGACAGTGGTAGAGACTGGAATTATGCAGCTATGAGCCAAGGAACACCAACGTGTGCTCACCACTGCTAGAAGTTGAGAAGAAGCAAGGAAGAATTCTCTCTTAGAGCCATGAGAGAGAACATGGTCTGGCTGACACCTTGATTTCAGACTTCTAGCCTCCAAAACTAGGTGAACACATTTCCATTGTTTTATGCCAACCAGTTTGTGATATTTTGTTACTGCAGTGTTAGGAAACTAATACAGGATTTAAAACAGAAGATCATACTTTTAGGTGAGATTGATACATCTTTAAGAAACAAACTTAGACATGGAATGGTTCACAAAACTGTTACCTATGTTCAAAGAGTATTAGCATGTTAAAAAACTCAGGAACTCTGAGTCAAACCAGTGTTAATTAAGTATGCTGCCTAGCAATAAAATACTGAGTGTTAGCAAAGTTGAAAAAAGCAAAAATCTGAGATATAAAGGGGGAAAAAAAGGGACTGGTTAAGCCATTAGTGACCCTTGACTCTTCAGAGTAGAGAGACTCGCTTTATAAGAGTAAAAAAAAATACATCGCATACTAATGACAATTCTGGAACTGCAAGTTTGTTTTTTTTTTTTTTTTGGCCCAGGAATCCTTTGTTCAAGAGAAATCACTCAAAAAGTCCCAAATGTAAAAGGGGGGAAGCAGATGTGGCTCAAGTGATTAGGCTCCCGTCTACCATAAGGAGGGTCTCAGGTTTGATTCCCAGGGCCTCCTGGTGAAAAGCAAGCTAGCCTGCGCAGCGCAGAGAGCTGGCGCAAGATGATGCAACCAAAAGAGACACAGAGGAGAGACAGAGACACAACAAACCAGGGAGCTAAGATGGCTCAGGCGATTAAGTGCCTCTCTCTCATGTCAGAAGGTCCCAGCATCAGTTCTCAGTGACCCCTAAAGAGAAGATGAGAAGACAAGGAGACACAGAAGAACACGCAGCGAATGGACAGAGAGAGCAGACAGCAAAGCGCAAGCAGAGGGGAAGGGGAGGGGATCGGATCTTTAAAAAAAAAGTGACTTAAAGGAGCCAATATGGCTCAGTGGTTGCGTGCTGGCTTCCTACATACGAGGTCCTGGGCTCAATTTCCGGTACCTCAAAAAAAGAAAAAAAATAGTGACTTAAAAAAAGAGATGCAAGGATGCAAGGTAAGAGAGAGCCTCCAGCCCTGCCCACTACCACAATAAGTCCTTGAGGGCTGCTGAGGTACCAAAAGATATTGCAGGACAAAGTCTCAAAAGTTGTATGATTTCCTCCTTCCCAATAACCCTTACAATGCTGCCATCACTACCCTGGGCCTTTTACAGAAGCAATAGAGTTTAAATGATTTGCCCAAGACTGCATAATTAGTGGACAAATTGGGGGCTTCTCACTTTGTCCTTTGTTATTTTCACTAGAGATGAAAATTTAAAGAGTTAAGAGCTGTCTTTCTAAATGTGCAAAACAGTTTGCCTGTGCAATGTGGCAGATTAGAAGAAGAAAAAAGAACCTTGTAATCAGGTCCCATGTATACATATGACTCTCTGACACTGCACCTGCTGACTTCAGTGCTCCTATGAGGAGAGAAAAGAAGCTGAAACTTCATTTTGCCTGTTATATTGGCTCTTTAATAATCATTTAAGTAGATTCTGCACAGTACTAATAGTAAAGCAAACCAGAGCACCAAAAATGTAAATATTAAATAAATTATAATTATTTATTTCTGGATAATAGACCATTGGTAAAATTGCCCATGAAATAGCAGATAAATACTGATAGGCAAATTTGCTAAAATCATATTTTTACTTTGAAACAGAAACATAGGCAATTCCATGAAATGAATCGACAAACAATATTATTTTCTCTATTTGACAGAGCAGGAGATGTAAGACAATCTGTTCAAGGTCATACAGTATATGACAGTGTCAAGATATCTCCTAATGTAACAACAGGGTAGTATATGGGAAACCTCTATTTTATGCATGATTTGTTCTATAAATCTACAACTTCCCTAATAAAGAAAAAGAAAAGGTATCATCTAATGTTTTAACACTCATCTGCTAGAATTTAAACGCTAAAAGGGCAGACACTGTCTGTACTTGTGTTCACTACTGGTAGCACCTAGCAGAGCACCAAGCAGCTCAGTGGGGTTAATGCTGAGATCAGAGCATGTGCTCAGAACAAGTATTATGAGAGTTAACAGTATTTAATGAAGAGACAAAGTGACTGATAAATGGACACTACCTCCCTTTCATATTACAAAAAAAAAAGTGCCCTGTAATGAATAACTGCAGCCAGACCTTATTCATAACCTATTACCTTACGTTTTTTCCTTCTAGATTGAAATCTCTGAAGAAAAGCAGCAGCCCTATTTCTGTTACATGGTAGAACTGATGAATCTAATACTCTTTTTTCTTAGACTATAATGACATGATAGTATTCTGGGACATGTGGTCGATGCTATAAATGAGCTAATGACTAGTCAACCCTTCCATAAAAGAGAGTTATAAGTTGAATGATGATGTAATTTATCATTCTGCTTGGGACACTTTTGAAAATAAATGGAGTGCTATTAATACAGCCACAATAAATAGGAACAGTCCTGGGTAAATCACAACAAATCAGTCACCTTAGTTAAAAGGCAAAAGTGCTCTTTTCTTCTTTATTGTGGTACCTGCAGAGAGTCCCTGCACATCTTGGCCCTACAATTCTGTTTCTTGCTTAAGTTTTCTGTCAGTACTTTAGAGACTTAGAGTATCAAACTCATAGATGCATATGCCTCTTTTGGGTAATTACACAGCAATTTCCACATATATTTATATTAGGATATCAAAAGCAGTTAATTATGAAAATTAGTTTCAACAACAAAACGGTCAACAACAGACATGTCAATATGATAGACATAACCTTGTCAATTTTTAAGATTACTATTTCCATTTTGACCTTCTTCTCACTACTTAAGAATCTCAACAGTCATCTCATAGTCCCATTTTTGCATTGACTTTTATATTCCTTATCATAAATACTGACCAATTCCTTATAGAAAAAGTCAGAACCTCTTCCCTCCAGCAATTAAAACCATACAAACCTCTGTCAGTTGCTCCAGTTGGCCTCTGTTTGCACTTAATTCTTCCGAAAGATCATTCTTTTTGACTTGTAGTTCACAAATTTCCTTTCTCAAAGGATTCACTTGTTCATAGAATCGAATCTTTAAAAAAATAGTTAATAAGCAGTCTTGAAAACTAAGTTATAGTTACAATATTTGCTAATACACAGTGCTCTCAAATATCAGTCATAAAAGGGAATATTTACAAAACTAAAACAAGACAGTCATTATTTGACCCTAAATAATACTTAAAGTCTTACTGTTCAACTAAGTTACTTCAAAGTCTAGATTATTTGCAACTACCCACTCCTGCCATAGTCTCTTTCCTCTCTTCTACCCATACTCCATTTACTCTGCCTCATCTCCCACTACTGCTCACTTCACACCAACAGTTTATTTCCTGAACACTCTTGCTCTTTCCTCTACTATTCTCCACTCTATGTGATCTGTCATTTTCTTCTATTTTGATTTACTTCCTAGGAAGAAAAGGGGTTAAGAGCAGACCTGTGACCCACTTCTCCCTTATAGGGATGCTGGGGGAAATGAATCACCTTCTCCAGACCTTCTCAAGTATATGCTTTTAAGCTAGATAAGACCTTCTATCCATAAATTGTTTTTAACTATCAGGATATATCTGCTCTATCCAGAGTCCTTATTTAAATAAGTTTGGAATTTATAACATTTCAGAGCATGGTTTTCTGGAAAATGATGGATAAACTAATGTAAACATCTTCCTACCTGTAGTAAATAAAGGAAGATAAAAGATGGTTATAAAATCTAAATTTTCCAATGACAACCTAACCATTCCCCAGCAAAAAAACTTTCAACCTGTAGTCCAACCCTACTATCTATGAATGAAATAATATCCTATTGGTGGTAAATACCTTCACAAAGATGGCATATTTCATTTTCTGCAGAACACCAAATTTACAATGGTCATAAATTAGCAATCGATGATACAATATTTCATTTCTATGGAGAATGCAACCCCTAACTTCAGAGTCCTATTTACTGCTTGACTTTGAAGATCAGTGCTCATTAACAAACCTCTAAAATTTGATGATCTGAATACCACTCACCATCTTTAGATCAAGGCCGTAAAATAATTTATCAGTTGGGAACTTCAAAACGGTTACCAAAGAAATGGCATATTTTAGTCTAAAATTTATGCAGTATTTTTAGAAAGTGATAAAAGACACTTACAGATACATATTCAGGAATGGAAAGCTGATCTTCAGGAAAAGGTTTTAGTTTCATATATTGCTCTTCCGTTAACTCAAAGTCACGAAGGTTTCGACGAATATCGCCAGCCTTCTCTCTTAGCTGGAGATTTGTCTCTTCCAGTTGTTTCTGTCTCAATAGAATAGTTTCCATTTCTTGTTTCATTAGCTCTTGATATTTTCTACATTAAGAGAGAATTTATGGCAAGCTTAAAAACAAAGTTTTGAGATTTCCCAGTTTCCTTTTAAAAGTAACATAAAATTAAGAAATGAGAAGTGCCATTGTATTTTTGTCTCTAGCTAAATGCTTTTCACTTAACCAGTTAAACTCAAAATGACAATTCTATACTAATAACGAAATTGGTAGCCACATAAACTAATAGAGAACTGATATTCCTTTTTTTTTTTTTTCTATCTGGTTGTGTTATCGCCTTTTTGGTGTGTTGCTTCACCACGCAGCTGTGCCACGGGGGTCTGCACCTCTCCACTCCACACCGCCGCCTCACCGGCAGGTCTGGGACACCTTATTTCTTTTATTACCAGGATCAAACCAGGTCCTCCATTTGGTAAACAGGAGCGCAAATGCTTGAGCCACAACTGCTTCCCCTGATATTCTTAAAGAATAATTTTAAAAATTAAAATTACTCTTGACCCCAATTTACTGGCTCCTCTCCTTGTTCCCCTAAGTAGCAAAATTCTCAAAGGTTGTTTCCAATTCCTTTCTTCTTAAATCCATGCCAATCAGGTTTTCTCCTTGTTACCAATGACTTCTAGATTGGCAAATTTAATGATCAATTCTTAGACCTTTTCATTCATGACCTACCAATAGCATTTGACACAGATGAAGTCTTTCTTGAAATATTTTTCTTCACCTGGCTTCCAAGATACGATACTCTCTTCATTTTTCTATTTTACAAGTGGCACAATCCTAGTCTCCATTGTTGGTTTGTCTTAATGATAGAGTACTTGGTCCTTTTATCTATCTATACTCTCTCCCTTGGAGAACTCATCCAGTCTCATACCTTTAAATACTGTTGATGCTCTAACAACTCCCAGATTTATTGCTCCAATCCAGACTTCTCATATTCCTCCACATGAATATCTAATAAGGACAACTCTAACTTAAGGTCTCCCAAATTGAACTCCAGAGGCTCTTCACCTAAAAACCTGTTCCACTGACATTTTCTCCATCTTAGTTGACAGCAATTCCATGCCTTTTCATTTATGCAGGTCAAAAATGTTCGTGCCATCCCCAGTTTCTCTTTTTCTCTTAAACCCCAAATCTAAGCTATCAGGAAATCCTATCAGCTCTAATTTCAAAATATATTCAGAATCCAACCACCTTTTATTTCCATAAGCTATCAAGAAGATTAATGCAATAGCTTCTGAACTGCCCTCTCAGTAGCATTCCACCTATTGAAAAATGTACAAAGAATTTAGTATTATATAGCAATACTCAAAGTGTAGTCCCTCGATCAGCAATATCAGCATCACCTGAGAACCTGGTAGAAATGCAAATTCTCAGGCCCCACTCCAAATCACAACCTCTGAAGATGGGGCCTGGCAATTTTTTTTTTTTTTTTTGAGGTACTGGGGGCCGGGGATTCAACCCAGGACTTTGTTTGTAGGAAGCTGGTGCCCAACCACTGAGCCACACCAGCTTCCCTGAGTTGGTTTTATCATTTGTTTTGCTTTTTTCTCTCCTCTCAGGAGGCACCAGGAACCAAACTTGGGGCCTCTTGTGTGGGAGGCGGGAGCTTAACTGCTTGAGCCACATCTGTTCCCCCTGGCAATCTATTTTTTGCTTTTGTTTTTTTAAGATTTATATTTTTATTTATTTATTTCCCGCCCCCAACCCCTTGTTGTTTTTGCACTCACTGTCTGCTCTCTGTGTTCTTCTGTGTCTGCTCTTCTGTGCCGGGAACTGATCCTGGGACCTTCCGGAGTAGGAGAGAGGCATTCAATCTCTTGCGCCACCTCAGCTTCCTGGTCTGCTGCATCTCTTCTCTATGTCTCTTTTTGTTGCATCATCTTGTTGCACCAGCTTTCCACGTGGGCCAACACTCCATGCGGACCAGCACTCTTGCACAAGCCAGCACTCTGCGCGGGCCAGTTTGCCTTTTTTTTCACCAGGAGGCTCCAGGAATCGAACCCTGGACCTCCTGTATGGTAGATGGTAGCCCAATCGCTTGGGCCACATCTGTTTCTCCTGGCAGTCTGTTTTTTTTTTGTTTTTTTTTTCTTTAAGCTTGAGATTTTAATGTCAAAACATAAAGTCTTAAAATAATCCTTTCACAAAATAAGACAGCTTTAAGCCATAAAAATATGTAGTTGTCAAAGGTTAAGTTTTTCTGTCCTCATTTGCTGTAACCAGCTGTCAGCATCTTCTTTAGAGATCAGTTTTTTCTTCATAACGATACCTGTATGCGGCTCTTTGGCTGTCCAGGTATGGTTTACAGCCTAAATGTATAACACTGCCAAGGCAGTCTGTTTTAACAAACACTCTAGGTGTTTCTGATGCATGCTAAAGCGTGAGACCCATTAATCTAATGTGGTAATTGTTACTTTCTAAAAATTGGTTAAATATTAACTATTTAAAAAGTGAAATATTAAAAAAAAAATAGAAAAAGATACCTACCTACACATAACTCTAATTAAAACATAGAAACAAACATTCATTTGCCAAATTTTTTATATAGGGTCCAGATTTCTTGATATGGAAGTGTGCTTTGTGTCTGTGTAAATTATTGCTCATTATTACTAAGTTCAATTTCCTTGCAATGGTGGGAGAACTTAAAAAAAAAAAAAAAAAAAAAAAAAAAAAAAAAACACTTAGGAAGAAATCTGAAAGGACAATTTTTATGATTTGATTTTTGCCCCCAATCTTTAAACCTATCTTGCTTATACCTAATTTAATGCTTTTTTTAGTCCATCACTTTTATTGAGTCTCTCCAGAGAAGTATAGCTTCATTCATGAAGGTTTTCAAAGAAACAACATATCTTTTTTGCACTCATTTTATTGTTCATATAATTTCTAATTAAATTATAGAAGTATAACGATAACAACTGGCACAGATATATTTGAGAGTAACCACAATGGGCTCCTGACAAACACACAACTGAGATGCAAGAAGTTACAGGCATACTAGAAGCTAAATCAAGCCAGGAGAGGTCAATGGGCCATGAGAATCAATCAGTCCGCTTTACAGAATAATGAAGAAAGGTTAATCTAGAGAGGAGGGAAAGTACTGGACAGTTCAGAAAGCTTCCACTATCATTTATAGTTTATGTACATGGGCCAGTACATGTTTGTTGAATTTTGATTTTTTTTGTATTTTGTGTACTGTATCAGGTAACATACTTTTTTTGCTGCTCTGGATATAAAAATTATTGTCATCTCTGAGTTCAAATTTCTCTATTATAGTTTACAATCACATGCATGAACAATGAAATTGCTTCTGACTGCTAAATACATATTGTTGATGTTTTGAAAATTTTCTTACCTGGCATCCTTTTGCTGAAAAGTCAGTTGATTGTCTAATCTCAGTGTTAGCAGCTGTTTCTGGTGAAGTGCATCATTCAGTTTCTCCTCCAATTCTTCAATCTTAATACAGAGAAAAAGGTAAATTTTACGGTTATTTTTCAAATCATTAAAAAAACCTACTGTATGAAAAATGGTAAATATTTTAAAAAGCATTTAAAAGAAACAGACTGAAAATGGTAGAGTTGTTTTTGCTATGGTTGTGTCTACAAACTGCAAAGTCTGTCCATATAAATGGTTTTCAAACTATGGCTTGAAACTGAGGCCTCCTAAATATTTTTTTCTTGGCTATCATTAACAGACTATTTTCTTTCCTTTATCCACTCTCACTGAGAAGCCCAGAAACAACCAGGCTTTTATGTTGGTGCTTCCCTTAGGTAGTTATTTCCAGCACAGATCCTGTATTGATACTCAAGATCCATATATCTGACTACTACACATCTTGAATTTGTAAACACCCAAAACTAGTCATCATCTAATCCTATATTCCTTGCATCTCCCTAGTCTCCAAAGCAAAAAAGCTGTGTGCCATGTTTGTTATGCCTAGTTTTCCCTCACTACTTCATCTAATCAGACACCAAATTTTTGGCTGTGTTTACTTCATAAATATCTATCAGAATGGTACCATCCATTTCAGTACCCATTGACCAGTGTTCAGTTAGACCCCTATCATCTATCCCTCATCTAGACTGTTATAATAGTTTCCTCATTGTATTCCCTGCCTCCAGCTTATCAATCTCCAAATTTATCTTCTTTTGACCTTTAAAAATTGCTAGCAAAATTTTATTTCCCCAGTTTTAAATCCTTCAGAGGATCCTCAGTGTCCTCCCTAGAATAAATTCCAAACTGTGACATAATACACTAGTCCTTCATCTGGCCATTGCCAGCTATTACTCTTGTCCCTAGCCTAAAAGGAAAATCCATTCTAGCCAAAATAAGAACTTGGCATTCCCCAAATAGGCTCTCTTAAGCCTCCCTGCATGTGGAATTTGTTCCTAGTCTATTTGGGTAATTCTTTCCTCCTTCCCTTTCAACCGAGGCAACTCTTGTTTGCCCTTTAAAATTCTATAACTAGGATAAATGGTAGTACTATTCACAGATGTAAGATATATTGCAAAAGGATAAGAATAGGAGCACAGGAAAATCATGAGTTCAGTTTTTTATATATTGAGTTGAAGATGGCTCTAAAAAGCTCAAGTGAGACATCAAATAGCATGTTCTTCTAATAAATACTTCAATAGCTCAAAACACTTAAATAATTTCTAAGCTTGTTTGGTAAGATTTTTGCTTCCCTCACTATACACTGAACACCCTAAAGGCAGATCTTTTTTATATAGTAGACTGCATAGGACATGATAGTATCTGATAAATGGTCGGTATTTGTCCAAATTGATCTTTGCCCTACAAAAGAGAAGACAATGCTCCAGGTCAGAAAAGAATATATCTAGGAATTCTAATTTCAAAGTACAGACTTTTCATTCACCTCCATTATTCTACTTTCATACTTCTTCCTAATCTCTAGGCATCCTAATTTCAAAGTACAGACTTCTCATTCACCTCCATTATTCTACTTTCATACTTCTTCCTAATCTCTATATTCAAACATATTTCTTCTAAACCATTCTTTTTGGAAGCAGAATCTAATCATTGCTACTTATTCTGACTCATTGCCTCTGTCCCAAAGTGACTTAGAAATCTGGTTTTATAGGGAAAAGATCATCTGTCACATACAACTCTTTATTATGATCCAGGGAAACAGACTGATATTCCTATCCCAAATTTGCTAATCACTTTGAACAAAAGTCCCCTAAAAGGCAGCTAAAGAGCAACAGACCTGTGTGACTTACAGATTTCTGTAGAAATTGTTTACCACAGGGCTCCTTCCTGCAAAGACACTTCTTTAAGACTCCAAATACTAGCCACAAAGCAAGCTTCAACACACAAAATAACAAGTATAGACAGATCGTATTCTCTAAACACAATGCAAACAAATTAGAATATCATTAACAAAATTGCACATAAACCCCCTTCTGTATTTTAAGAATTAAAAAACAACAACAACAACTTCTAATTCATGTGTAAAAGAAATCCTAATCAAAATGGCAGAAGTGAATGAGAACAAAAACACCATGGACTAAAATTTGAGAGCGGGGCAAGATGGTGGCTAAGTAAGACGATCCAAGAGTCAGCTCTTTCTACAAGACAGTTAGTAATCTAAATTGAGCTATCTAAAGCACTTGTTTGGGGGACCCAGGAGACCACAAGAGCATCCTGCAACATCCTTGAAAGAATGGAAGGAGGAGACTGCCCAACTGAAGGTTTGTGAGTACAGCAGGTCATACAGTAGAGCACGCCATACCACAGAGCAGGTGCCCATCCTCCACTGGTAGCGCAAGCCACCTAGGAGCTATTCTATGGCTGGAGTGGGAAGCTCCATTTCCCAAAACTGGGAGAGGAAGAGACAGTTGGCCACGAACTTCAGCTACTGAATAGTAAATCTGGCTACCAAAAGTATAATCCTAAGAACAGCTAAAGTTTGAACCTGTCCAAGTCAGAAAGAGGTCAGTGTCTGCCATTTTAACTCCACCCTGGGCATGAGGGGAAGTGGGGCTGATTGAAAATCACAGTGACAGTAGGAACTGGCTTCTTTCCACTCAGAACATATTGCATCCCTAGCCCAGGCCCTGCCTCACCTCTGGCAGGGAAGAAGTTGGAGGGACCTGCACCACCCTCTCCAGGCAATTGCAGGTACTTTCAGCCAGCACAGACTGAATAATCGGGCACCTGGGGCTTCATCCCCGCACCCCAATAGGATAAGAGAGGAGCTGTTTCTTCAGCTTCTCTTGGCAACTGCAAGTGCTTTCAGCCTGCACGAACTGGTTTGTTGAGCATCTTTGATTCCATCTCCACCCCTCCATCCCTATAGGAAAGGAGGAAGCTAGTGTTGCTTCAGCCCCTCTGGGCAATTGCAGGCACTTTCAGTCCTTTCAGACTAGATACTTGGGACACCTGTACCTCCATCACCGCCCCCCCCAACAGGATAGGAGGGGAGCTGTGCTTCCTTGGCCTCTCTGAGCAACTGCAGATGTTTTTGGCTGGCACAAGTTCGTTTGTTGAGAGCCTTCGATTCCATTTCCACCCCCCAACCCCTAAAGGATAGGAGAGGGCTGGTATTTCCTCAGTCTCAAGACAACTGAAGGTACTTTTGACCTGCATGAACTCAACTGCTGGGCCTCTGTAGCTCCACCATCACCCCCGATAAGAAAAGAGGGAGGCAGTGTTTCCCCAGCCTCTCTGGGTAACTGCAAGTGCTTTTGGCTCACACAGACTGAAAAGTCAGACACACCTGTAGCTCCATCCCTGCCCCTAAGTAGCATAGGAGGAAAGCTGTGTTTCCTCATCCTTTCCAGGAAATGGCAGGCACTTTTGGCCTACACAGATTGGACTGGTGGGTGACTGTGGATTCATCCCCCGCCCCAATAAGATAGGAGTGGATGGGTGTTTCCTCAACCTCTCACAGCAACAGCAGGCACTTTCGGCCTACAGGAACTGAACTGTTGGATGCCTGTGGCTCCACCTCCACCCTCCAACAGGATAGGAGGAGCTGATGTTTCCTCAGCCTCACTGGGCAATGGCAGGCACTTTTGGCCTACACAGACTGAACTGTTGGGTGCCTGTGGTTCCATTCCCACCTCCTAAAGGGTACAAGGGACAGACCTCCCTCAGCCTCTTAGGGCAACTGCAGATGAATTCGGCCCACACAGAGGGCCCATCCCCACCACTGGCAGGAGAGGAGGGGGCTGGTGCTATGCCAGTCTACCGGGATAAGTGCGGATATTTTGGACCCATACAGCATAGACTGCTGCCGATATCTGCAGCTCCATCCCTGTCCCAGGCAAGGGAGAAAAGGGTGTGAAGCTAAATCAGTCTCTCCAGGCAACTGCAGATGGACTTGTCCTGCACAACTTGGATTATTACACATGACTGCTGCTCTGTCCCTACCCCTGGCAGAGGTGAAGGGTGGGAGAAACTTTATTGGTTCCTTGGACAATACAGGCAGCTTCAACCTCCACAGCGTACAGTACCAACTATAGCCTCAGCCCCTACTACACAACCAGCAAGGGAGAAAGGGCAAGAAAGCGGTAAACTAAAGAGAGAAACTTGGAGCCCAGAATAAAGACTGTAGTAAGCCAGTTGCCAAGACACCAACAAAAAATTACAATTCACACCAAGAAACAGGAAAATAAGACCCAGGCAAAGGAACAAGATAAGCCTCCATATGACATAAAGGAGTTGAGACAACCAATCATAGATGTTCAAATATATCTCCTTAATAAATTCAATGAGCTGGCTAAAGAGATTAATGATATTAAGACGACACTGGGTGAGCAAAAAGGAGAATCTGAAAGCACACACAGAAAAATAGCAGATCTTGTGAAAATGAAAGGCACATTAAATGAAATTTAAAATATACAGGAGGCATATAGCAGCAGATTTGAGGAGGAAGAAGAAAGGACTGGTGAGCTTGAAGACATGGCTTCCAAAAGTGAACACACGAAAGATGAAGAAAAGAATGGAAAAAATTGAACAGGGTCTCAGGGAACTATATGAAGGCAAGAGATGTGCAAACATACAAGTCATGGATGTCCCAGAATGAGAACAGAAGGGAAAAGGGCAGGAGGACTATTTGAAGAAATAATGGTAGAAAATTTCCCAACCCTATTCAAAGGACATAGATATCCGTATCCAAGAAGCACAATGTACTTCCATCCAAATAACTCTGAATAGACCTACTCCAAGACATATACTAAACAGAATGTCAAATGCCAAAGTCAAACAGAGATTCCTAAGAGCAGCAAGAGAAAAGTGATACATCACATACAAGGGATACCCAAAAAGATTAAGTGCCGATTTCTCATTAGAAACCATAGAGGCAAGAAGGCAGTGGTATGATATATTTAAGATATTACAAGAGAAAAACTGCCAGCCAAGAATCTTATATCCAGCAAGACTGTCTTTCAAACATGAGGGGAGAGTTTAGAATATTCACAGGCAAGCGAAAGGCTGTAAAAAAATATTCCACGCATGCAGTAACCAAAAAAAAAAAAAAAAAGCTGAAGTAGCTATATTTATATCAGACGAAATAGACTTTAAAAGCAAAACTGGTAGTAGAAACAAGGAAGGACTATATATTAATAAAAAGAGGCAATTTACCAGGAAGAAATAACAATCATAAATGTATATGCACCTAACCAGGATAATACAAATTGCATGTGGCAAACACTGGAAAAACTGAAGGGAGAAATAGATGTCACTACAATAATAATTGGAGAGTTCAATACACCACTGTCAGCACTGGATAGAACATCTGGGTAGAGGATCAATAAAGAAACAGAGAGCTTGAATAATATGATAAATGGACTAAAGCTAATAGACACATACAGAACATTGTACCCCAAAACAGCAGGATATACATTCTTCTCAAGTGCTCATGGATCTTTCTCCACGATAGACTATATGTTGGGTCACAAAGCAGAGCTCAATAAATACAACAAGATCAAAATTGAGCAAATCACTTTCTCTGATCATGATGGAATGAAGCTGGAAATCAACAAGAGGCAGAAAAAGAGAAAATTCACAAATGTATGGAGATTAAACAACACACTCTTAAATAATCAGTGGATCAAAGTAGAAATTGTGAGTGAAATCAATAAATATTCATGACAAATAGAAATGATAACACAACATATCAGAAACTATGGGATGCAATGAAGGCAGTACTGAGAGGGAAATTTCTATCCCTCAATGCTTTACATTCAAAAAGAAGAAAGAACTAAAATCAATGACCTAACTACACAGCTGGAGTTACTAGAAAAAGAACAGCAAACTACTCCCAAAGCAATCACAAAGAATGAAATTACAAAGATCAAAGCAGAAATAAATGAAATTGAGAACAAAAAAACAACAGAAAGAATTAACAAAACCAAAAGTTCGTTCTTAAAGATTAACGAAATTGATAAACATTTAGCTAGACTGACAAAGGAAAAAAGAGAAGATGCAAATAAAATAAAAAATGAAAATAAGGACATTACTACTGTCCCCACAGAAATAAAAGAGATCCTTTGAGGATACTATGAACAACTGTACGCCAACAAACTAGACAATGTAAACAAAATGGACAAATTCTTGGGAACATACAAACAACATACACCGACCTTAAAAGAAATAGACAACCTCAATAAACCAATCACATGTAAAGAGATTGAAACAGTCATCAAACAACTTCCCAAATGAAAAGCTCAGGACAAGATGGTTTCACAGGTGAGTTCTACCAAGCATTCAAAGAAGATTTAATACCAATCTTACTCAGGCTCTTCCAAAAAACTGAAGAAGGAAAGCTACCAAACTCATTCTATGAAGCCAGTATCACCTTAATACCTAAGCCTGATAAAGATGTTACAAAAAAGAAAATTACAGACCTGTTTCCCTAATGAATGTGGATACAAATATCCTTGATAATCAAATCCAACAACACATTAAGAGTTATTCATCATCAAGTGGGTTTTATATCAGGCATGTAAAGTTGGTTCAACACAAGAAAATCAATCAGCCTAAAATACCACATTAATAAATCAAAAAAGAAAAATCACATGATCCCATGGATTGATGTAGACAAGGCATATGAGAAAACAGAGCATCCTTTCTTGATAAAAAATACCATAAAAGAACTGGAGGAATCTTCTTTAACACGATAAAGGCCATATATGAAAAACCCACAGCTAACAGTGAACCCAATGATGAAAGACTGAAAGCTTTCCTTTTGAGATTGGGAATAAGACAAGGATGCCCACTGTCACCACTGTTGCTCAATATAATGCTAGAGGTTCTAGCTAGAGCAACTGGGCAAGACAAAGAAATAAAAGGCATCCAAATCAGAAAGGAAGAAGTAAAACTTTCGCTATTCACAGATGATATGATCCTATGTCTAAAAAGTCCCAAAAAATCTATAAAAAGGCTGCTAGATTTCAGTAGAGTGTCAGGATACAAGATCAATACACAAAAATCAGTGGTGTTTCCATACACTAGTAATGTGCCATCTGAGGAGGAACCCAGGGGAAAAAATTCATTTACAATAGTGACTAAATGAATCAAATATTCAGGAATAAACTTAACCAAGAATGTAAAGCAATTGTATTTAGAGAACTACAATGCATTGCTAAAAGAAATTTTAAAAGATCCAAATAATTGGAAGAACATTCCACGCTCATGGATTGGAAGACTAAATATCACTAAGATGTCAATTTTACCCAAATTGATATACAGATTCAATGCAATTCCGATAAAAAATTCCCCAGCATTTTTAAAAGAAATGGAAAACACAATTATCATATTTATTTGGAAGGGCAAAGGGCCCCAAATAGCTAGAAACATCTTAAAAAGGAAAAGTGAAGTTGGAAGACTCTCACTTCTGGACTTTACAGTAAAAACAGGGTAAAAACAGCATGGCACTGGCGTACAGATAGGCACATAGACCAATGGAACTGAACTAATGGTTCAGAAACAGATCCTCACATCTATGATCAAGTGATTTTTGACAAGGCTGTCAAACCCTACACAGCTGGGGCAGAATAGTCTATTCAACAAATGGTGTTGGGAGAAATGGATATCTGAATCAAAAGGAAAGAGAGAGGACATCTATCTCACAACTTATACAAAAATTAACTCAAAATAGATCAAAGGCCAAAATATAAAAGCGAGAAACAGAAAGCTCCTAGAAGAAAATATAGGAAAACATCTTCAAGACCTGGTGGTAGATGGTGCATATTTAAACCTCACACCAAAAGCATGAGCAACAAAAGAAAACATGGATAAATGGGAGCTTCTTAAACATTTTTGTGATTCAAAGGACTTTGTCAAGGTGAAAATGCAGCCCACTCAATGGGAGAAAATGGAACCCACATATCCCATAAGGGTTTGATTTCCATTCTATATAAAGAGATCATACAACTCAACAATAAAAGAGCAAACAATCCAATTTAAAAATGGGCAGAAGATTTAGAGACATTTCTCCAAAGAGGAAATACAAATGGCCAAAAAGCACATGGAAAATTGTTCAATATCAACAGCTTGTAAGGAAACACAAATCAAAACAACAATGAAATACCCTCTCATACCGCAGAGAATGGCCATTATTTAAAAAACAGAAAGTGTTGGAAAGGATGTGGAAAAATTGGAACACTCTTTCATTGTTGGTGTGATTGTAAAAATGGTACAGCCTCTGTGGAAGAGAGTTTGGCAATTCCTCAGGAGGCTAAATATAGAACTGCCATATGATCTGGCATTCCCTCTACTAGGAATACATCCAGAGGAACTGAAAACTGTGACACAAACAGACATTTGCACACTGATGTTCAAAGCAGCATTATTCACAATTGCCAAAAGATGGAAACAACCTAAGTGTCCATCAACCAATGAATGGATAAACAAAAATGTGGTATATTCATAAGATGGAATACTATGCTGCTGTAAGAAGAAATGAAATTGGGACACATAATGATAACATAGATGAACCTTGAAACATTATGCTAAGTAAAATAAGCCAGACACAAAAGGACAAATATTGCATGGCCCACTAATGTGAACTAAATATTAAGAATACATGCGTGGCCACCTGAGAGCCTCCTTGTTGCTCAAATGTGGCCTCTCTCTAAGCCAAACTCAGCATATGAATGTACTACCTTCCCCCCAACATGGGACATGACTCCCGGGGATGAGCCTCCCTGGCAAGAGGGATTAATACCAAGTGCCAACTGGCAACACGACTGGAAAAAGACCTTGAATAAAAGGGGGAAAAGGTAAAGACAAATGAGTTCAAGTGGCTAAGAGACTTCAAAGAGAGTCGGGAGGTCATCCCAGAGGTAATGCTTATGCACACCTCAGTAGGAGCTCATAGAACATCAAAGTGCATATCACCCCACACAGAGGGGCTCCAGAGAGCTCTGGAGACACCCAGGTCCTATATAAGGGGGGATAGCCCCAGAGACTGACGCCTTATCAGTGGGCTCTATTTTGGAATCCGTGCTCCTAAGAGTGACAGAATTGGACTCAAATAAGTCCTCCCTGCACATGGTTCATCAGTTCCTTCTATTCAAACCTATTTGTGATACTGGAGTTTTTAGGTATACTTCCAGAGACTGGAGCCTCTGGCCTACCTATGTGCCAGGTGTGCGTGGAATCTCGGTGGAGCTGCAACTCCTACCCTACAGCTCAACAGACTCATCCAAGACATCTGGCGAGGAGACAACAATGGGCAACGGCCATCCCAGGGAATGGAGAGGGCCTGCATCTGCAGGCAGGATCATCCCACCCACCATATCCATGGGATATAAGCCCTCTCTCACTTGGAGGTGGAGTGGACATCACCATCCCAGTCCCCTCAGGATTGGGGGAAGAACTATGGACTAGAGTGGACTTAATGGTATTCTGTTGTACACATATGGTGATTCTAGCAATGGAAGAAATTATAACAGTGAGGTGGAGCCAGTGGCCACTAGACACTTTCGGGGCAGGGAGGGGATGTGCAGTTGAAATACAGGGGCTTTTTCGAGATTTGGAGGTTGTCCTGAGTGCCGTTGTAGCAACGGATGTAGGCCATTTTAAATCAGCACACACCATTCAGAACTGTGTGGGAGAGAGAGTGGTCTACAATGTGAACTGTGGTCTATGGTTGATGGCAAGGCCCCAGGATGTGTAAGTCCATTGAGGGTGATGGGCCACACTTGTGGGAGATGTTTGTGTGGGATGTGGTGGGAGGTGTGGGAGGTGGGGAACATGGGAATCCCGGTAGGTTCCATGTAATATTTTAGGTAATCTAAGCACCTCTTAAAAAAAAAAAAAAAATATATATATATATATATATATATATCATTTTGGTAAGCAAATGCACATATATGCATATATATTTACATATCATTTTACAAATATTGGTATGTATTGTGAAAATTTTCTTACCCACAATAAAAAATAAATTAAAAAAAAAAAAAAAAAAGAATACATGCATGGAGTTAAAACCTAGACTATAGGATATTAGGAGAAAAGAGAACAGTTATGAAGGAGTGCTGATGCTTAATGTAGGTGGAAGTTTTAATTAACTTGACTGTAAAATTGTGGAAATGGATAGTTGATGGTAACACATTATAGTGAGTAGCAGCTGGTTTATAAATGGGATTGTGGCTGAAAAGGGTAGTCTAGGGATGTAAATGTCAGTTGAAAGAAAGCTAGAGAATAATCTAGGGACTGAATAACACAGTGAACCCAGAGGAGGATGAGAATTGTGCTTAATAATACAAATGCAAGAATGTCCTTCTGTGAACTCAAATGGATGCACGTCACTATTGCAGGGTGGTGGGATTGTGGAGAAGCATGGGAAAAATACAATTAATGTAACCTATGGACTATAGTTAACAGCAATAGCGCAATATTCTTGCATCAATGTCAAAGATGTACTATGCTAATAATAGGGGGTATGGAAAAAGTATACCAAATGTCCATGATGGACCATATTTAGTGGTAATAGTCTGATGATATTATCTCATAATCTGTAACAAATGTTCCAAAACGGTGTGGTGTGTTGGTGAAGGGGTGTTGTATGGGAATTCTACACATGTGCATCATTGTTTTGTAAGATCACAACTTCAGTAATAAAAATATATTTAAGGGGAGCAGATGTGGCTCAAGCAATTGGGCGCCTGCCTACCACATGGGAGGCCCTGGGTTCGGTTCCCAGTGCCTCCTAAAAAGGACGAGCAGACGCCACAATCAGCAGATGCCGCAGATGCCACAACCAGCAGACACTGCAACTGCCGCAACGAGCAGATGCTGCAAACAGCAGATGCCACAGCCAGCAGGAAGCAGAAGTAGCTCAAGCAGTTGGGCACTCGCCTCCCACATGGGAGGCTCCAGGTTCAGTTCCTGGTGCCTCCTAAAGAAGATGAGCAGACAACCAGCAAACAGATGAGGAGCTAACTCAGGGGGAGGGGGATGAGGGGGAAATAAAAATTAAAAAAAAACAAAACAAACATTAAAATACATATATATATTAGGGAAGCAGCTGTGGCTCAATTGGTTGGGTTCCCATTACCATATGGGAGTCCCCGGGTTCGATCCCTGGGGCCTCCTGGTGAAGAAGCTCCCACGCGGCGCGGTGAGCTCAGGGCCCACACAGCGCTATGAGCTGGCACAACAAAGGAAGACAAGCAGCAAGGGAGAGATAAATAATAAATAAATAATAAAAATAAAAAATAAAATTGATTTAAAAAAATAGCTTTAAATATATATATATTTATAAAAAATTTGAGGGATGCAGTTAAAGATATATTTAGCAGAAAATTTAAAGCCTTTAATGTGTAAGAAAAAGACAACTTTAAAGAAGCAATCAGTTCAAGAAGTTAGGCAAAAAAGGATAAATACAAAGAAAGCAGAAAGAGAAAAAGAATAAAGAGAAGACACTAATGATGTAAAAACAAAATGGGATGCCATTAAATAATATATAAATAGAGAAAGACATAAGACTCAATATAGAGGGAGTGGATGTGGCTCAGGCCGTTGGACACTCGCCTCCCACATGGGAGGTCCTGGGATTGGTTCCCGGTGCCTCCTGGAGAAGACAAGCAAACAATGAGCAGACAGATGAGAGAATCATCTGGTGGGGGGGATAAATAAAAAAATAAAAAATAGAGTAAATAAATAAATCTTAAAAAAAAAAAAAAAAGACTCAATAACAATATAGTAAAAATATCTGTTGTCTTCAAATTGATTTGTACAGTCAATGCAATTTTTTAAATCTGCTTCAATTAGGTATAATTACATACAGTAAATTTCACCAATATTTTAAGTATAAACTTTAATGAGTTTGGGCAAATGTATACAGTCATATACTATAACTTTTCCTTTCCTTTTTTTTTTTTTAAGGAGGTACGAGGGACCAAACCCAGGACCTCTTCATGCAAAGCATGCACTCAACCACTGAGCTACACGTGCTCCGCCATATACTATAACGAACACCATAGTCTAGATATAGAATATTTCCATTACCCAAAAAAGCACAGTCCTATGCAATCAATCCCTTCCCTATATTCTCGTAGCTGCCCTTTGCTACAGCACCATTTCTCCAACTTCAATATGATTTTTATCCCATACCTTGAAACACTAGGGAAACTATTCTTGTCAAAGTTTCAAATCGTTTCCATAATGTCCATGGTTATATCTGCATATTTATCTTACTTTACTTGTTAGCAGGATTTGACAGAGTTGATCACTTTGTCATCTTTTGACTTCCATGATACCTGTTCTCTGGTTTCTCTCCTCACTGGACACTATTAAGCTTCTCAGTCTTTTTTGCTGGAATCTCTTCCTTTACCCCATTTATAAATGTCAGACCTGTCCCTTGACTTGGTTTGGGCCCTCTTCTCTCCCTAGGTAATGTCATCCAATTTCATAGTTTTAAGTGCCATCTGTATGCTGATGCATATATTTCAAATACATACTAGAGTGATCGACTATCCCATATACTCTAATTGACAATTCCAATTAGTAGTCTAACAAGAACCTAAAATTTAACATGCTCAAAACAGAACTTGTATCTTACCTCCCAGATCAGGTTTCTCCCACCCTTCCATTTTTCAGTAAATGGATCCAACTGATGAAGCAAAAAACTCAGGAGTCTTACATGTAGTTTATTTACAATAGCCTGTCTTCTCTTTCATTCTTGTCTGCCCTCAGTCTATCACTTCAGTGATATCTTGAATATGAAAACCAGGACATGTAACTCCAACTGCCTAAAATCTGCCAATGGCTTCTCAGACGATTCGATTTAAAGCAAGAGTTATCAAACAAAGGTCATGGGCCAAATCCAGCTCTACATCCTGTTTTAGCTCACAAGCTAAGAATGGGTTTTACATTTTTAAAGGGTTGATTAAAGAAAAAAAAAAAAGAATATGTGAAATGTGATAGACCATACATGGCCTGCAAAGTCTAAAATATTACTGTATGGCCCGTTAGAGAAAAAGGTTGTTGATTCCTTTTTTGAAATAGAAAACCCCCATTGTTAAAGCACTCTAAGTCACCCGACCTGTGAAGATACCTCTTTGTTTACTGATCACGTCCTTCACTTGAATGTAATCTCCATAAGAAAGGGACTCTGTCATATTCATTGCTATATGTCTACCAATATGTCTCAAAAAAGGTATTGAATCAATAAATAATGAAATAACCATATTCTCATAACTTCTATTTTGCAAATCAAGAACACTGTTACCATAGGGAGGACTTCTGCTTTGTTCAAGGTTACCACTTCACAATTTCAACTGACTTCTAAATGAAGTCCCTTAACCTAGTCCCAGTCAAACTGGGCACTCCTTCATTTGCCAATAAGGAATCCAAGGTCTCTAAAGAGAAACAAAAAGCACTGGCATTTAAAAAATTGATGGGCAAGGAGAAGGAATAGGAAAGGATAAAGAAGTGGAGTAAGGAAGGGTATTTAGGCAACAATGGATGGGGATAAAGGTGTGAAAGCTAACAGTGCTATTACAGCAGAAGTTTGGTTAGAGCAGCTACCCTTTTAAGTTCTCTTAGTTAGCAAGTTTCTGAATAGGAAGTGGAAATCAATGTTTTTTTGTTTCCTTGGGCCTTTTTGTTCCTGTTTTTAGACATGGAGAAAACAAATCAACATGAATCAATCCATTCATATTAACCTAATAAAACCATGTGTACATAAACATTTGTATTACTGCCACATAGGTGTGGAAAGATACATAGATTCGCGTATTTAACTAAAAATGACCTTGACGATTAGAGGGAAAAACTGTTACTTGCCTCTCAATATCAATTCTTCCCTTCCTTCTGATATAATCCTGATTTTTATTAGTGACAGTTAAAAATTACAATTCCCAGATTCCCATCCCTTACAACTAGGGATGGTTCATGTAATATTGTTCTAGCCAATTCAGGTCATTGGCTTGGGCTTCTGGAAAAGCTCTTGAAAGGATATTGAATCATTTGGCATATGTCTCCCTTTTCCAACCCATCTAATTTCTGCCTGTAAGATGGATACAGTGCTAGAGGTAGATCAACCAACTTGTGATTGTGAGGTGAAAAGCACATACTAAAAATTGCTGAGTAGATTAACTTGTTTAAGTCATGGTTTCCATATCTGTTACTAGTAGTCTCCATTTTCCAAGTCTCTGGTATTAACAGCTGAACTTAATCTCTCAAACACTGGAAAACTGGTTCAATCTCTTTCCACAGAAGAAATAACTATAATAGTCATGACACTTGACCATTCAGGACTACTTGAATGCATCCAATGACAGGAAGCTCACTAACTTGATAGCAGGCCATTCAAATGTCAATAGCAATAACAGATTTATAGTCAACAGAAATTTTTTTTTTGGCAGTCAGCAGAAATTTACCTTTCCTGTGACTCTAATCATTGTCATGGAGTATGGAGTTACAGTCAAGTGAAGTAAACTTATTTAATAGTAGCATATGATAATTTCATCTTTGTTCAATGCTTAGAAAATGGTAAGCTTTGGAAAATGGGTAATTAGCTAAAAAATACCATTCTTTCATCAATTCCAGACTCATGCTTTCTTACATTTTAACATATCTGAAATTGGAATGCATCTTACCATCTAAGGCATACAGTAGTTTAACTAGCAATTTCTTAACCTTAGTGAATATAATCAATGGTATGTTCAATTCAATGAATTATGGAAGACTGATGCTTCTTCCACCTAAAATTTCTTCACATACTTGAGAGCCAACATCTTACTCCTAAGGTGTCTCCAAACTGAACAATTCCAGTGTTCATAAAGTAGACAAAAAAAACTATGGGAATGCAGAGTAGGGCACTATCTTGGAAAGCAAATCTGACAGCACTTAGTTAAATTAGGTATACATATACATATGATCCAAAAATTCTACTTTTGGGTACAAATGTCAAAGAAACTTTCACACAATTCCAGAAGAAAAATATCTAAAGAAAGCCAATGATGCTTATGGTGGCAAGGATTTGGAGGCAATTCAGGTGTCTATCACTGTGAGAGGGGATAGAATAACAGATGCATACCATAGAGAATTTTGAAGAAGTTGGAAAAAAGCACTAGATATAGACATAGTAACATGGATGATTTTAAAAACAGCACTGATAGGGCCAGATGTGGCTCAAATGGTTGGGCGTCTGTCTCCCATATGGAGGGACCTGGGTTCGATCCCTGGGACCTCCTGGTAAAAAAAAAAAACAGCACTGACTGAGGGGGAAAAACCTATAAAAGAAATGAGATTTTAAAGCAAATATGTTATTTACATTTATATAAAGTAAAAATAAAAATCACCCATTTTTAAGAATCCATGTAGGACTTCCAGGAAGATGGTGGACTAGTAAGACACAGGAATCTCTTCTCCAGAAAAATAGCTAGAGGACAGGCTGAAACAGCCCCGAAAAAGATCTTCTAGGGTTTAGGACAGCAGGTGAAGGCTGCACACCACCCAGAGGAAGAGGGACAAAAGAGGGAAATTGCAATGACAGAACCGTGAGTTGGAACCAGCAGTGACTGCTGCTGCCGGCACCCCCCACCCCATACTAAAGACTCTTTAGATTTCTCGGCCTCTGGGCCTGCGACTACAGACAAAGGGGGCTCCAAGGATCTACCACTCCAGGCAAGGGGAGAGAGAAGGACACAGCCTAAGGTTGACTCAGGTTCTGATCCGCAAATTTGGGCTGTGGTACCCCACGGGCCCTTCCAGGCCAGGTGGGACCACACGGTGGTATGTCCTGGGAGCCGGCAAAGGACTGGAGAAATCCAACCCTCCCAATCTCCCTCTCTTCTGGCCTGGACTAATTGTTGAGGACTCCACAGGAGAGGGGAGAGAGAGCCTGGGGCTGACTCTGGCTTTTGACTCACTGTGCAAGAGCCCTTCCAGGCTGGGTAGAGCTGTGCCATTGTTTGCCTTGGAGCCTGCAAGGGGCTAAGGATATACAAACCTCCCAATCTCCTCCTCTACTAACAGGAACTGGACTCAGGGGAGTGGAAATATTTCCTAGCTGGGAAAAGGGAGGAGGAGGTTGCCAGAGAAGACTGGAGAACTGTCTCAGAACGTTTGAATTACAAGGCTCTTAGCCTCCAGACAGGAAGCTCTATCACATTGATCTGGTCTGTGTCACAACAAATACACTCCAGCCAGGCACTGAATTGAGAGCTGCCAAAGAGTGCCATCTCCTGGCACACAAAGGAAATGCACAAAAGAAAATTAAAAAATAAGTAGGAGATGCTTTTCCTAGCCTCTATAGCTCCCTGCCCAAGACTCTAGGAAGTGACTCTACAATCAATTACTGGGTCCAGTGCCCAGTTTTGAGCAAGCAGGACAATCCTAACAATCAGGTCGAGCCAAAAATCAAAGAGCTGTGGTAACTCACAGCCTCCTGTCACTAAATCCCTATAAAAGAGAAACAGATTGAGCATCTGAGTAAAATACATCCTAACCAGATGCCTAAACACCAGCAAAAAAATTACAAGCCATACTAAGAAAATAGAAGACAAGGCCCAAGAAAAGGAATACATCAAAGTCCCAGAAGACGGCAGAATTTGAGAGAACTAATCAGCAAGATGAGCACAAATTTCAAAAATCAAATTAATGAGTTGAAAGACAATATAGTTAAAGAGAAAAATGACATCAAGAAGACACTGAGTGAACGCAAAGAAGAATTTGAAATTCTGAACAGAAAAGTAATGGAGGGAAGCGGCTGTGGCTCAATCAGTAGGGCTCCCGTTTGCCATGTGGGAGGCCCCGGGTTCGGTTCCCGGGGCCTCCTGGTGGGGGCGGGCCCGCCCGCGCGGGGTGGTTGGCTGACCCAGCGAGCACAAGCAGCAAGGGGGGGAGAAATGAATAAATAAATAAAATCTTTAAAAAAAAAAAAAAAAAAAGAAAAGTAATGGAGTTCATGGGAATGAGAGACACAATAGGTGAGGTCAAAAACACATCTGAGGCAAACAGCAGACTTTAAATGATAGAAGAAAGAATAAGTGATACCGAAGACAGAGCAGCTAAAATTGAAGAGTGAAAAGAACAGAGAGAGATAAAAGAATGGAAAAAATTGAGCAGGGGCTCAGAGAGTTGAATGACAACACAAAACGCAACAACATACGTGTCATGGGACTTCCAGAAGGGGAAGAGAAGGGAAAAGGGGCAGAAAGAGTATTTGAGGAAATAAGAGCTGAAAATTTCCCAACTCTCACAAAAGAAATGAACTTACATGTCCAAGAAGCACACCATAACTCAGTCAGAATAAATCCAAATAAACCTACGCAAATATACATACTACTCAAAATGTCAAACATCAAAGACAAAGAGAAAATTCTCAGAGCACCAAGGGAGAAGCAAACGATCACATACAACGGACGTCCAGGAAGACTTAGAGCAGATTTCTCTTCAGAAACCATGGAGGCAAGAGGACAGTGGTATGATACAATTAGGAAACTGAAAGAGAAAAACTGCCAGTCGAGAATTCCTTATCAAGCAAAACTGTCCTTCAAATATGAAGGTGACTATAAAATATTCACAAACAAATGGAAACTAAGAGAGTTTGCAAAAAAGAATCCACCTTTGCAGGAAATATTAAAGAAAGCCTTAGAACATGAAAGAAAAAGACAGGAGAGAGAGGCTTGGAGAAGTGTATAGAAGAAAGAATAGCAGAAAAGATATCCAAAAGTGTAAAAAGAGTGACAAAAACAAGATGACATATGAAAACCAAAGAATAAATTGGAGGAAGTAAATAGTGCATTTGCAGTAATATCATTGAATGTGAATGGATTAAACTCCCCAATCAAAGGATACAAGCTGGTAGAATGGATAAAAAAAAACATGAGCCATCCATATGCTGCTTACAAGAAAGTCACCTCAGACCCAGGGATACAACCAGCTGAAAGTGAAAGGTTCGAAAAAGATACTCCACACAAGTAGTAACCAGAAAAGAGCAGGGGTAGCTATACTAATATCAGACAAAACAGACTTTAAATGCAAAAAAGTTATAAGAGATACAGAAGGCCAATATATATTAATAAGAGGGACGATCTACCAGGAAGATATAACAGTCATAAATATCTACGCACGTAACCAGGGTGCCTCAAAATATATGAGACAAAATCTGGCAAAACTGAAGGGAGAAATAGACATTTCTACAATAATCGTTGAAGACTTCAACACCCCACTCACAGAATTAGACAGAAGATCACCAAGGAAGCAGAGAACTTGAACAATATGATGAACAAGTTAGACCTAACAGACATAAACAGAACACTGCATCCAAACTCAGCGGGTTATACATTCTTCTCAAGTGCCCATGGATCTTTCTCCAGGATAGACCACATGTTAGGTCACAATTCAGCTCTCAATAAATATAAAAAGATTGAAATTATACAAAGCACCTTCTCAGATCATATTGGAATGAAACTAGAAGTCAATAATAGACAGGAAAAAAGTATATTTGCGAATGTGTGGTGACTGAACAACACCCTCCTAAATAATCGGTGGGTCAAAGAAGAAATTGCAAGTGAAATCAGTAAATATATTGAAAAAAATGAAAATGAGAACACAATGTATCAAAACTTATGGGATACAGCGAAGGCACTCTTGAGAGGGAAATTTATAGCCCTAAACGCCTATATTAAAAAACAAGAAAGAGCTAAACTCAAAGATTTAACTGAACTAGAGAAACTAGAAAAAGAACAGCAAACCAATCTCAAAGCAAGCAGAAGGAAAGAAATAATAAAGATAAGAGCAGAAATAAATGAAAATGAGAACAGAAAAACAATAGAGAAAATCAACAAAACCAAAAACTGGTTCTTTGAGAAGATCAATAAAATTGACAAACCGCTCGCTAGACTACAAAGAAAATGAGAGAGAAGATGCAAATAAATACAACCAGAAATGAAAGGAGGGAAGTTACAAATGACCTTACGGAAATAAAAAAAATCATAAGAGAATATTATGAGAAACTATATGCCAACAAACTAGACAACTTAGATGAAATGAACAAATTTCTAGAAACGCACAACCAACCTATACTGACGCTACAAGAAGTACAAGAACTTAACAAACCAATCACATTTAAGGAGATTGAATCCGTCATCAAAAATCTCCTAGCAAAGAAAAGTCCAGGACCAGATGGCTTCAGAGGTGAATTCTACCAAGCATTTTGAAAAGCATTAACACCAATCCTGTTTAAACTCTTCAAAAATTGAAGAGGAGGGAAAATTACCCAACACATTTTATGAAGCCCACATCACCCTAATATCAAAGCCAGATAAAGATTCTACAAGAAAAGAAAATTACAGAGCAATCTCTCTAATGACCATAGATGCAAAAATTCTCAACAAAATACTTGCAAATCGAATCCAACAGCATATCAAGAGACTCATACATCACGACCAAGTGGGATTTATTTCTGGTATGCAAGGCTGGATCAACATAAGAAAATCAATCAATATAATACACCACATTAACAAATTGAAGGAAAAACACCACATGATCATCTCAATAGATGCAGAAAAGGCATTTGACAAAATCCAGCATCCTTTTTTGATAAAAACACTTCAAAAGATAGGAATTAAAGGAAAAATCCGAAATATGATAAAAAGCTTATATGGAAAATCCACAGCCAACATCATACTCAATGGAGAAAGTTTGAAAGCTTTCCCTCTAAGATCGGGAACAAGACAAGGATGCCCACTGTCACCATTGTTATTCAACATTGTCCTAGAAGTTCTAGCTAGGGCAATTAGACAAGAAAAAAAAATTAAAGGCATCCAAATAGGAAAAGAGGAAGTAAAACACTCACTGTCTGCGGATGACATGACACTGTACTTAGAAAATCCTGAAGTATCCTCGAAAAGCTACTTGAACTAATAAATGAGTTCAGCAAAGTGGAAGGATACAAGATCAACACGCAAAAATCAGTAAAGTTTTTGTACACTAGTACTGAACAACCTGAGGAGGAAATCAGGGGAAAAATTCCATTTTCAATAGTAACAAAAAGACTCAAATACCTTGGAGTTAATTTAACCAAAGAAGTACAGCACCTATATGCAGAAAACTACAAAACAATGCTAAAAGAAATTTATAAAGACCTAAACAAATGGAAAGACATTCTGTGTTCATGGACTGGAAGAATAAATATCGTGAAGATGTCAATCTTACCCAAACTGATTTATAGATTCAATGCAATACCAATCAAAATTCCAACAGCTTAATTTACAGAATTAGAGAAGGCAATTACCAAATTCATCTGGAAGGGTAAGTACACCCGAATAGCCAAAAGTATTCTAAAAAAGAAGAGCAACGTGGGAGGAATTTCACTGCCTGACCTTTAAATATATTACAAAGCTACAGTGGTCAAAACAGCATGGTACTGGCATAAAGATAGACACATCGATCTGTGGAATAGAATTGAGAACCCAGAAATAAACCCTCACCTATACAGTCAACTGGTTTTTGAGAAAGCTACCAAGCCCACGCTGATGGGAAAAAACAGTCTCTTCAACAAATGGTGTTGGGAGAACTGGATATCTACAACCAAAAGAATGAAAGAGGACCCCTATCTCACCCCCCATATAAGAATCAACTCAAAATGGATCAAAGATCTAAATATAAAAGCCAGAACCATAAAACTACTAGAATAAAATATAGGGAAACATCTTCTAGACCTTGTAGTAGGTGGTGGTTTCTTGGACCTTACACCCAAAGCATGTGCAACAAAAGAAAAAATAGATAAATGAGACCTCCTCAAAATTAAACACTTTTGCACCTCACAGGACTTTGTCAAAAGGGTAAAAAGGCAGCCAACTCAATGGGAAAAAATATTTGGAAATCACATATTTGATAAGGGTTTAATATCCAGGATATATAAAGAGATGTTACAACTCACAATAAAAAGACAAACGACCCAATTAAAAAATGGGCAAAAGACTTGAATAACCATTTCTCCGAAGAAGAAATACAAATGGCAAAAAAACACATGAAAAAATGCTCGAATCACTCATGATTCGGGAAATGCAAATCAAAACTACATGAGATATCATTCACACCTATGAGAGTGGCCACTACTAAAAAGACAGAGAACTACAAGTGTTGGAGAGGATGTGGAGGGATAGGAACACTTCTTCACTGTTGTTGGGAAGGCAGAATGGTATAGCCACTATGGAGGACTGTTTGGCAGTTCCTAAATAAGTTGAATATGGACTTGCCACGCAACCCTGCAATACCACTACTGGGTATATACCCAAAAGAACTGAGAGCAATGACACGAACAGACATATGCACACCAATGTTCATAGCAACATTATTCACCATTGCCAAAAGTTGGAAACAACCCAGGTGTCCATCAACAGACGAATGGATAAATAAACTGTGGTCCATTCACCCGATAGAATATTATGCAGCTGTAAGAAGAAATGAAGTCGTAAAGCATATGACAACATGGATGAACCTGGAGTACATTATGTTGAGTTTGTGTGGGATGTGGTGGGAGGTGTGGGAGGTGGGCAACATGGGAATCCCAATGGGTTCCGTGTAATACTTTGGGTGTCTAAGCACCTCTTAAAATATATTTATATATATACATAAATAACATTTTTGTAAGCAAATGCACATATATGCATATATATTTATACATCATTTTGCAAATGTTGGTATGTATTGTGAAAATTTTGATTTTTACCCACAATAAAAAAAAAAAAAAAAGTACATACAGAGGAGCAAATGTAGCTCAGTGGTTGAGTACCTGCTTCCCTTGTACAAAGTCCTGGGTTCAATATCTGTTACCTCCTTAAAAAAAAAAAAAAAAGTACAGGGGGAGCAGATGTGGCTCAAGCGTAGGGAGCCAGCCTCCTACATGGGAGGTCCGGGATTTAGTTCTGATGCCTCCTAGAGAAGACAGGCAGACAACAAGCATACAGTGAGCAGACAAGAAAAAATCTAATAAGTGGGGAGCAGATGTGGCTCAAGCAGTTGGGTGCCCATGGGAGGTCCTGGGTTCGGTTCCTGGTACCTCCTAAAGAAAAAGCAGGTAGACAATAAGCAGAGGAGGAGCAGGGATAACGAGCAGACAACAAGTGCAAATAACGAGCAAAATCAGCAAGCAAACAGACAAAGGAGCCAGGGGGACGGGCGAGGCCGAATACATATACCTGAAAGGGTTATTACAAGCCTTAATTGAGATCAAACATGAAAAGCTCTTAGAACAGTGTCTGGCACAGAGTAAGTACTCAATAAATGTTAGCTATTAATATATATTTTTAATTTACCTGAACAATAGAGAAGGTAGAACTGAAACAACAAAATTGGAAAGAGGGTGAAAAGAGCTAGGATCAAGTACAGCGGTAGAAGGTTTACCATGGAAAGAAAGGATTTTCTCAGAGATAGAGGAGTAAAAATAAGACCTATCTCCTGTCTTTCTGAAATTACTGTAAGTGTCCTTTATCTAGTGACAACTTTACCAGGTCTTATATGAAATACTGATCTGATACATAACCACACAGAACTGAAAAACAAGGACCAGAACATTCCTGGTCATGGCATAGCAACCCCCAATTGCCTGGTGCTATGACCCCTGGGCTCTTGACACACAGTAATCATCTAAGAAAAAGGTATTTCAACCAACCTAAAGAATTTAAAAAATAATTAAAACAAAAAATATTAGAACCAAAAGTCTGGGATAGAAGATGACAGATTCAATAATGTAATTATGATCTTGATTCTCCCTATCAAACTAGTTACATCAGGATTAGTTCTCAATGAACATTAAGCATGTTGTCTAGAAAATATACCAAAGACAATATACCCCACACATACTAGGTTTTTTTCAATTGAGGCTATCTAGCCAGACCACTCCAGGTGACACTTCAGAGGAGTAATTCATCTCTGTCTCACCTTTAAATCAACCCTTCTTTCCAGATTCTTTATTTGGTAAATATAAATATTATTCATCCTCCATTCCTCAAAACAAACAGTTGTGTTTTTGTTTTCTTGTTTGCTTTTTTAACTATACAACAAAATATAATTATTTTCTCAAAATATTCAAAGGCCATCCTGGACAGGAAATACAAGCACATCAATTCAAGACCTGGTCACATACATATAAATCTAATTTTTATTTAGCTGAAGTTTGAATACAATAAAGCATACAGTTAACAGAATTTATACCTATCTTACCTTTGTAAGATAATCCACTTTCAAATTGTCGATCATCATATTTTTCTGGGATAGCTCTATTTTCATTAACTGAATATTATGAAGCAGTTCTTTTCGTTCAATTAGCTGCCTGGTAATTTTGATTTTACCATCTCTCTCCTCTGATGAGGAAATATCATCTGTAGGTACTGTTGTTTCTAAACTAATATCTTCAGATTCCAGAGAACTAGAGATGTTCACTTTTTTGGACTCCTTAGGAATTTTTCGAGACATCTTTACTATTATGGATCAGTTTTCTTATTTCTACTTCAATCTCCTGTAGGTGAAAAAAAAATTAATTTAAAGGTACTTGAACATTCACTATGAAAAACATAACACATATTAATGAGATTAAGGAGTCCCTAAGTAATCATTAGGCAATCTGGAGGATCCAATATGTGGGACAGATAATCAGTGCAAACTTCTGCTCAAATCAAACATACACTCATTAAATCCTACTATGAACTTGGCCCTTTGATGAATGAAGAAACACATTCCTTACTTGGAGGAAACAAAGAAATGCACACAAATCAAGAACAAAGCCCTAAATCTGTACTAAGAATTCTACTAATAAAAGCAAGACATGCTCAAAGAAAAGTGAAATCACTTCTCAGTTGATCAGGGAAGGTTATGTAGAGGTGGGATTTAGAATCTTGAAGAATTTGAATAAGCGTAGTGGAAAGGGAAAAGCAAGCAAGTTTAAAGGTTGGAACAAAGGTGGCCATAGTGTAAAAACAACAGTGAAACATAGTCCTGCCCTGGCCGAGTCTTTGTGAATATGGGTAGTGACTCCCCCAACTCCCCAAACATACATACATAAAATCTTAAAGAACGTTGGAACAGGGACTGTGAAGGGCCTGAATGTCAAAATGTGTTCGGATTTTGTTCTACAGGCAATGAAGCATCACTGAAGGTTTTTAAAAATAGGGCAACAGTGTGATAAAAAACATTTTTAGAGACTAGCCAGATAAAACAAGAGAGTAGGAAAGAAAAACTCAAGTATTCTAAATTAAAGTCCTTATCCTTTCACAAGTTTTAGCAACTCCCTTGTTTTAACACCAAAAGAATTATTCGTGGTATTACAGATTTCAGTTTTTCCTAAGTCAGGGAATTATCAGAAAAGACGTGTGGAGGGGGAACGGTAAGACCTTCAGTAGGGCCAGCCTTCCTCATTCTTTTTAAAGGGAAGGGGGAAAGGAGAGGTGAAATCAAGGACAGGCAACATCTCTTGGATTACAAAGACTCAGAGGACTGAGACTGCCCACCCCTACGGCACGAAGAATAAACCCCCAATTTGGCAGCAACGGAGGATTCCTAACCCAGCGCGGGAAAGGAAGAGATCGTAGCAAGCTACCTCGAAAGCTTCATCTACTTCACACTGAAGCTTGGACCAATCTTTACCGCCAGCACTTCGAGAAGCCGAAGGCTTCGCCAGTCCTCCGCTCGGGTTACAGCCCATCCGCAAGCCCTCTCAGGGTAGGGGACCTTTAGGACCCGTAACCAAGACGACCATTTCCGCGATCTAGCGAGCACTGAAGAAGTCGCAGCGTGACAACGCCCACGCCGCCGGAACTCGGCTTGCCGGGCCCAATGAGGCTGGGAAAGCAACGCATCCTGGGAGCCGGAATCCAGAGGCGGCCCCGCCTAGGTCTCTGGCGGAAACGGCCTCGGGTTCCGCCCACCTGGAGGATTTTCTCGCTTTCGCCTAATCCTCGCGACTCTCCAGAGAGCCAACCAAAGTCAGCCTCGGCGTTTTTCCACGCGCTCCGTTTACCAATATCCTGGAGCGGCAGGGGCGAACTACGGTATTAGGTATAGTTGAGCTAGAGGGCTCCACGTTTGACGTTTTTTTTTCCTGCAAGACCGCTGTGGGAGTTCGGAATTCCGCGCCGCGAGGCAAGATGCTGAAATCCAAGACTTTTTTAAAAAAGACGCGGGCTGGCGGCGTGATGAAGATCGTACGCGAACACTACCTGCGGGACGACATCGGCTGTGGTGCGGCCGGGTGCGCGGCGTGTGGCGGTGCGCATGAAGCGCCCGCCCTCGAGCCGCAGCCCCAGGACCCGGAAAGTACGCTCTGCCCGCAGCCGCACTACTTGCTGCCAGACACCAACGTGCTGCTGCACCAGGTGCGCCGATGGGCGGGCAAGCAGGGGCAGCGCATTCCCACCGGCACCAGGACACCCTCACTAGTGACAGATAGGGACCCTGAGTCCAAGGAGGAGCGTCTTGGAGAACATTACATACCTAGGGAGGAGCAAACCTCTTCAAGATCCATATTTCAAATCCTGTTACTCTGTGGGTTTCCCCTTTTTACCCAGTCAAGAAATTACAGATTTAAAAAAAAGAAAATTTTGCACACAATTTTTCTTTTTATTCCTTGATACTAAATGTTGTTTAAAATACGAAGTTATTTCAATTTTAAAATTTCTGTCGTGCTTTCCTAGTTAATACTTAATTTTTTTTCTTTTATATGTTATTTCTGAATTTTCTAATTTAAGTCTTGTATCCGTGTCCTCCAAGGTATATACCCCCTCCCGCAGGTTCTTTTCGGTGTGCTTTTTTTGTTTATTTGTTTTCCGGTTCTTAGAATCTTAAGAATTTCATATGCATAATTTTCTAACTCCTGGTGTCTCTTCTGCCTTAGATTGTAAGTGCCTGGAGGCCGGGGACCTGGGCTTCTGTAGCCTCCAGCCTGCGACCTCCAGGTAGCTTGTAAGTGACTAAGGAGAACGATGTGGGCCAATATATTTGTTAATGGACTTAATTCTACAAAGTTGTAATTGTTCTATTTACTCATGCTCTCCTCTAATAGATCTGCAGGGTTGAATTGTCAGTTTTCCCCTAGCAAAATAGCTCATTGGTTTATGCATAGTCAGTGTTTTTAAGCTAAAAGGGTTATGTTTGTAGAAACTAAGTGAAAGTAGTAAAAAATTAACTTTTCTTTCTTTCCTTTTTTTTTCCCCCTTAAGATTGATGTTCTTGAGGACCCTGCCATCAGGAATGTAATTGTGCTACAAACAGTTCTCCAAGAAGTGAGAAATAGGAGTGCCCCGGTATATAAACGAATCCGAGACGTGACTAATAACCAGGAGAAACATTTCTATACATTCACCAATGAGCACCATAGGTAGGGGGAAATTATGTTAAATATCAGAAAACCATAGGACTAGCTAAATTTAGGTGAGGGTTCCTGGGAATAATTTGTGACATTGTTAGAAGATAAGTGATAGGTTTCATACTTAGTAGCTGTACAGAAGATAATGCTAAATAGACCTCAGTGAGGTCACATAGTCACTGAAAGGGACAAGTCTAGAACATAGTTCTGCTGACTGCTAGGCTACAGTAGGTACCCTTTTCCCCTGGTTACCATTTCGAATTGGTTTAGCACAAGTTGAGAAATAGAATCCTGAAGGATGAGATTTGCCTAGGTTCCTGGGAATATCACCTTATCTGAACAATCAGCATAGAGTAATAAAATACAAGTTTGTGAGGGAGAGGTTTAAAAATATAAAGGAGGTTTATTCTTAATGGGCATTTGAAAGTTAAACTAATACCCTGTAACTGATTACAGTGAAGAAAGTGAGATTAAGAAATAAAATTCTTTGTTTCATGTACATGACCCTTTGTTTGAATTTCATGTTTGTTCTTAGAAAATATTGCTTATTCAGTATGTTACATGAATAATCTATGGTGGGCCCTAGTATACTATCATTAGTTGAAATCAAGGTTTCTTAACTTTGGCACTATTGACATTTTGGATTGGATAATTCTGTGTTGTGGGAGGGCTGCCCTATACATAAGATATCTAGTGGTGTCCCTGGCCTCTATCCACTAGACGTCAGTTGTACCTTCCTCCTGTAACCAACTTGTAACAACCAAAAATGTCTCCAGACATGTCAGATGTCCCCTGGGGGGCAAGATCATTCCCTGATTGAGAACTACTGGATTAGACAGCAGAATTCTGATGATAAAATCCCATTGGAGTCAAATTATTAAAAAATATTTAATTTCTCTTTTCTTATGTTCCAAACTTAATTGTTGTTCTTGTAAAGAACATTGGTAAAGCACTTGTAAACTTCTCGTTCCTAGTACATCCTTTAAATTTAGAAACAGAAACTTCACTTGTTTTTCAGAAAAGAAAGACTCAAGTTTTTATGGAGCATGATAATCAGCGTCCTAATCAGGGGTTAATAGCCCACGTATAATGAATAGGTCTTACCAATATTGGGGGTGATGGAAGAATCTTAGAACACTTAGGCAAATCTTGTCTTCAAGATTCTATTGCTCAAGTCTTGCCAAAACCAATTCATAACACTAAAATCCTAAAAATTTAATCACAATAAGTTACTATACATAATCTTGTTATTGTACTTAAATCTAATTTTGAAGAACAGATTTAAAGAAATTTATAAGTTTGCTGACCTATTTGGGAGTTCAGAGGGAATAGACTTAGAAGGAAAATATAATCATACTTATATCTGGTTCTTCAGTCTTTAGGCAGTCTCTGCCATTTATTGGATGATTTACATACGTTATTTATTTAATGACTATAGAATCATATGATCATAATCATCTAATCACACTGTTTGTAGCTTTAGGAATTGCTGTTAATCTATAGTTAAAATGAAATTTCATTATCAAATCTGCAAAGTGTTATTATAGTTTCTTTCAACTATTACTTGATGTCCAAACCTAGAGTATACATTCTGATCTTGAATTTTTCTTCCTGTGAATTAAAATTGTATTTGCCTTTTTTTGTTTCACTTAATAACATGATTTTCTTTTTTTCCAAGCAAATTGGGGATTTTAAAGCATAACATAAGGATCCTATTTATTTTCCTTAAGGTATAATTCTGAATACATTCAAGAGCAACATACAGTGGTATACCATTGACTCTTAAGTTTAGCAGTTGTTAACCATTTATGTTCTCACATTTTTTACCTATCTTTATTTCTTTTGATTGTTTTCTTTTTTTTTTTTTTTTCCTTTCTTTTTCTTTACACTTAGAGAAACCTATGTAGAACAAGAACAGGGAGAAAATGCTAATGACAGGAATGATAGAGCCATTCGAGTAGCAGCAAAATGGTACAATGAACATTTGAATAAAATGTCAGCAGAGAACCAGCTGCAAGTTATTTTCATAACAGATGACAGGAAAAACAAAGAGAAGGCCATAGAAGAAGGGATACCAGCTTTCACTTGTAAGTCTAAATGTAGAAGCTGATAGTGCATGTTTGCAAATGCATATAAAACTTATCATCAGGCCCATGGTCAGATTTCACATGACTCTTTAATATTTGCATAGTCCTTTATAACTTCATATGACATTTTTTGCTTTTTTTAAATTTCTCAGAGTTTCTAAGCTAAGTTGTGCCCAATCGCTGTTAATTTTCCCCTTACCATTTGAAATTGGGTTAGTAATAAAAACTCAAAGATAAGCTTGATCTACTGCCTCAGCATAGGCATAATCATATCAACAGATTTGTTTTATTTTTTTTCAGGTGAAGAATATATAAAGAGCCTTACCGCTAACCCTGAACTTGTAGATCGTCTCGCTTGTTTGTCTGAAGAAGGGGTATGTGTGGGTTTTATTTTGTTCTTGAAAGGTGAAAATATTAAACGATCCATTTTGGGGTGTTAGGCTTCCAGTTACCAAATTCAAAAATTGGCATAAAAGTGTCTAAGATAGAATTGGAATAGAGGTTGGGTTATAAACCACAGTAGTGACTGTTACAGGTATAGAAATGCCATTCCTAATGGAGTTGATTTTCTAAAATAGGACTTCCTACTAATATATCCCCAACAACCTGAGCAGGGTCTGGCACATGGTGGCACTGATAGTTGAATGAATGAATGAATGAATCCTTTGTGACTAAGGAGTAGGTGTTCAACAAGTAAAGAGGATATTGGGACACTGCAGACAGAGAGTATAAAGCCCAAAGGAAGAGGGAAGGGAATCATATGATGAGGTAGAAAAGGAAAGGTAGAGATCATATAGTGAGAATCTAGATTTTATTCTGTAGGTCAGTAATTTTTAAATCTGTCTTATAAAGAATTCCTTAGAGGGCTGCTATGAAGAGAAGATAGCAGGTAGGATTCTGAGCTCCCTACCTTGGCTTCATTGAAAGCAGCTAAAAGCTTGCCTCTGTTGTACATACAGGACTTTAGCACAGTGCATTTAAACAAAGGATTCCAAGGTCTTACTTTAGAACTACCACAAATAGTGGATGGCTAAGAGGTATTAAGGGTATATTGAGAGTATTAATAGGGGAAGCAGAGGAGAATGAACACAAATGGTATTTATTTGAAAGACAGCTCTAATGTAAATGTGTAGGATACATTGTATCAGGCAAGATTAAAAGCAGGGAGGGAGTGGATGTGGCTCAAGTGGTAGAGCATCTGCTCTTCCCACTTGGGAAGTCCTGGGTTTGGTTCCAGGTCCCTCCTAAAAACAAAAAAAAGAAACAGTAAAGAAACAAACGAAAAAACAAACTCAGGGGGGGCTGATGTAGCTTAGTGGTTGAGTGCCAGCTTCCTACATATGAGGGTCCCAGTTTTAATCCCCAGCCCTGGTACCTGAAAAAAAAAAAAAAAAAAGGAAAAAAGCCAGGAGATAAGTAAGGGGATCACTAATAGTCTTGTGTGAGAGGGTATACTAAGGAAATAAAATTTCTGTGAGCTCTCATCTCTTATATGTAAAGTGTGCTTAGAAATAATGACTTCATAGGCTTATCCTGAGGCTTAAATGAGATAATAAAGGCAGTATTTGTAAATGCCTTATCTCACTGCCTTGCATATAGCTATGGTAATTATAAATGGTAGCTATTATTATTATCATTATAGGAATAGGTTTTAACATAATAGGACAATTACATGATGTCTTGGTTTGCCAGGCTTCTGTGATAAATATCATAAAGTGGATTGGCTTAAACAGCAAGCATTTATTGGGTCATGGTTTTGAGGCTAGAAGTCCAAAATCAAGATACCAGCAAGGCTTGCTTTCTCCCCAAAGACTTTAGTGTTCTGGTGCTGACTGTCGACAATCCTTGGAGTTTCTTGACTTATATCTCTGCCTCCCATCACATGGAGATGTCCTCTGCTTTTGGGCTCCATGACTTCTGGGTTCTCTTTATTAAGGCCTCTAGTAATAGAGATTAAAACCCACCCTGATTTCAATTGACCAACCTTAAATAACATCTTCCCAAGGTCCTATTTACAGTGGATTCATACCCACAGGGACATGGATTAAGATTAATAACGTGTTTATTCGGTTACATAATTCAACCTACCACATATATATATATCTCAGTTATTTTTCCCTTCCCTGCTTGTCTTTAACCAGCTACTTTACAAAGATAAAAGGAAGTGAGAATAAAAGCTGAGCTTGATATTTGGAATATATAGAACTGCCCTCTCCAATATATAGCCACTAGTTGTATGTAACTGTTTAAATTTAACTAAGATTAAAAATTCAGTACAGGGGGTGGATGTGGCTCAAATGGTTGGGCATCCGTCTGCCATATGGAGGGACCTGGGTTCGATCCCCAGGACCTCCCGGTAAAATTTAAAAAATAATAATAATAAAAAATTTTTTAAATTAAAAAATTCAGTTCGTCAGTCTCACTGTCCACTTTCACATACTTAGTAGCCACTTATGCTTAGTGGCTACCATATTGGACAGCAGAGAAAGTATATTCCCATCATTGCAGAAAGTTGTTTCAGACAGTGTTGGGCTAGAAAAAGAAACTAATATATCAAGCATTTGCAGTACATGCTATTTTGATTAAATCCTGTGGTAGGCTAAGTGTAGGGTTTAATGAAATTACAGTAATTTCTGCTGTAATAATACAACGTAAGTGTTATTCAAAATAACTGCGCTATGCAAAATCATACAATAGAAATCACAGAGCTTATGGGTAAAATGGAGTTGGGACACAACACTAAAAACACTCACAGTACTCAAAAACTTTATGAAATGGTGGAAAGAAGGTTATCTGAAATTGGATGCAAAGTAGTTACACCAGATGAGGATGGGCGAGGCCTGTAACACAAGTAATCTGTGTTAGCTGGTAGGTGTTAGAGGTGTGTGTATGTTTGTGTAATCCTATGCAACTTGGTTCAGCAGGGTGCAGTTTTCTACGTTTACCTAGTGCTTTCTAATATATCATTCCTATTGAAACAAATTTGTTTTCAAAACAAGTTGTAGCAGCACTGACTACTTAGCAAGGGCACCTAACCCAGATTTGGGGAGTCAATGCTTCCCAGTAGAAGTAATGTCTAAGGCAAGATGTGAGTGATGCTAACTAAATATGCTGTCTTGAAAAAAAATAAAAATAAAAATAAATAAATAAATAAATAAATAAATAAATAAATAAATAAATATCTTTGAGAGAGGTAGATTTTAGCTGAGTCCCAAATTAGTAAACCCTGCCAATAACTAGGGGGAGAGCATTTCATGCAGATGAAATAGCTAGTTCAAATACATTGAGGCTGGAACAAGCTTGACAAGATTAAGAAACAGAAGCATGGCTGGGGTGGAATAAGAAAGGGAGAGGATGTTAGAAATGCAGTTGGAGACATAGGAAGCCCAAATCATGTAGGATATAATAAGTCATGAAAAAGAATTTGGATTTTAGTTCATGAGCAGGGGAATAATTTGATTCCTTTGACTACTATAAGGAGAATGGATTAAAAGCAAGATCTTCCAATTAGGAGGATATTTTAGTAGTTCAAGGGAGAGAAGACAATATTGGGCAAGGGTAGTAGCAGTTGAAGTTGTGAGAAGTAGTCAAATGTTGGGTATATTTTGAAAATAGATTTTTTAGGACTTGTTTGCTCTGATGGATTGAATGTGGAGTATGAGGGAATATAAATGACCCTTGACTTTTTATTTTATTTCATTTTTTATTTTTTTGACACTTGACTTTTTACCTATGCTACAAGGTGAGCTATACTGCCATTTATTTACACAGGAATAAGGAGGAAGCAGGATTATGAGGGAAACCGCAACTATGATTTTAAACATTTAAGTTTGAGATACCTGTTAGTAACTGTGGTATTAGTAGTTAGATACACAAATCTGAAGCTCAGGAAGGAGGTAGGAGTAGAGATAGAAACTTGGGAGTCATCAGTGAATGGGGTGGTATCTAAAGCCAGGAGATTGGATGAGATCATTTGGGGCAGGGGTTGGCAAAACTTTTTTTTTTTTTTTAAACAGCTTTATTGAATTGTAATTCACAGGCCATACAAGTTACCCATTTAAAATAAACAATTTGTTGTTTTTTAGAATAGTCATATAACTGTGCATCCATTACCAAAATCTTAATTTTAGGACATTTTCAGCCCCCCTGAAAGAAAGCAATTAGCAATTGGTTCCTGTCTCCCCCTAATTCTCCTTCCCCTACCCCTAAACAACCACTCATCTACTTTCCATCTCTATAAAATTGCCTATTCTGGACATTTGCATGTAAATGGAATTATACAATAAGTGGTCTTTTGTGATGGGATTCCTTTGCCTAGCATAGTATTTTCTTAGTTCATTCATGCTGTAACACATTTCAGTACATCATTTCTTTTTATTACAGAGTGATATTCCATTGTATGAATATATAGCACATTTTTTAATCCAGATTCACCTGTTGATGGGACACTTGGGTTATTTCTACATTTTGGCTATCATAAATAATGCTGCTGTGAACACTGGTATACAGGTTTTTGCATGGACATGTTTTGTTTTGGTTATAGACCTGGGAGTGGAATATTAATTTGGATGCTTATGTGTCTCGAGGAGGGCAAGATGAAAATTTTCAATTCTGCTAAGACTGAGAATGGACTACTGAATATGCCAAGATAATATGTTATTAGGAACTTGACAGTAATGGTTTCTGTTGACTCAGGATGAAAGCTTGATTGGAGTGGATTTATGAGAGAATGGAGGTGAAGTAGATATACAGGGATTATAGATATTTTTGAATGTTTTGTTATGAAGCGGAACAGAGAATCAGATCAATGTCTAAAAGGGAACCCATAATAAAATTTATTCATATATATATATATTTAATACACAATATTATGTTTATATAATGATGAGAATGTTACTGTTACAGTAGAAAAGGGAAAATTTTGATTCCTGAGAGAGAATAATTGCAGTTCTCAAATAGAGAAGAGGAGATGATATATAGTACATAAGTGAACGAGACATTCCATTTATTGTTACAGGAGATGAAGCTGAGGTTTTGGTACAAATGCAAATAGGTTGGCTAGATTCTGTGATGGGAACACAAAATAATTCTCAACTTGAGATTTAGAATGAGGAGGAAAAATGGGGGAGTTAGAGAGTTAAGCAAAAAAAAAGTAGAAGATATAAAATAATATTCTTTGAGGTTGGAAAATGACTGTGGAAAATTAGAAAGGAAATTATAAGAGCCAAGTAGTCAGAATTTTGGATGTTGAGGTCTCTAAGAATCATGACAGGCACTGTGGTAAAGCTAAAGCAGTTCCCAACCTACATACTTAGCTTTTTAAAGTAGTCAAGGAAAAATAACTTTTCTTGTGCTTCTTATAGAGTTGAGGCTACATACTTTCACTGAGCTATATGTTCACTTCGGGATGAAATTAGTTTCTTAGTGAGGCACATATGTGCTGAATACATAAATGTAGAGGAATTGAAATATTTGTATAAGTTGCTGTAAGAATAGAAAGCATTTTTTTCTCACTGTGCTCTGTTCTCTCAAATTCATAGAGTTGTATATACCATAATGTGAAGGGTTTTTTTTTTAATTGCATGATAGTGATAATAGTTGTGTATTGAGTGTCCAGAAGATTTACTAACTGCATCTTATGGTTTGCTTATTTTACAGAATGAAATAGAAAGTGGAAAAATAATATTTTCAGAGCATCTTCCCTTAAGCAAGCTACAACAAGGCATAAAATCTGGTACATATCTTCAAGGAACATTTAGAGCTAGTAGAGAAAATTACTTAGAAGCTACAGTGTGGGTTCATGGAGACACTGAAGAAAATAAAGAGGCAAGTGTGTGGATAAATTCCTTTATACACTATAATACTTTTTTGTTCCTTTAACAAATGTTTAATAAGTGTTTAAAAATTTGTATGAGAATTTAAGTTTGCCGTATCCACTTTATCAGTTTGAAAGCAATTATATGGGAGGTCTTACATAGTAGTGGAGTTAATCACTGTTTTAGAAAACTGGTTATGGAAGAAAAAAACTTTATATTAACCCACTTTTAAGAGAATAAAAATCTAATCAAATAATGAAAAATAGGATGCTTCTATTTTATGTATTATGATCAGTTATGATAAATAGCATTTCATAACATATAATTGCTCCAAAGTGCTTCACAACTTAAAGCATATAACTACTATATTTGGAGTACTCACAATTTGCCAGGTACTCTTCTAACTGCTTTGCATGTAACATTTCATTTCATCTTCAGTCCAGGCTATAAAACTTTTCTTTTGATTTTTACCAATCAGGACTCTGAGGTTTAAAGAGGTTAAGTAATTTTCCCAGAGTCTCTTAGTACTAGTGTAAGATTTGGTGGAGTCATGAACACAACCCATATTTTCTGAAACTTTTTTTTCCTACCTGATATTGAGCACTTAAGCGGGGAGTAAAGGGAAACTACATACATACATACATTTGTATGCACTGAAACACACACATAATATAAATACACATACATATATAAATGTATATATATACTTATGTTTTTATATATAAAGGAAATAAATACATTTTATATATATAAATGAAACATGTAAAAGAGGAAGATATAGATACATAGAAATACTCAGAGTATATGTAAACTTTTGTTAGGTAACTTTCTCGTTATTGTCACTTTCTCATTATATTACCACTAAAAATATTTTGAGCACATGCCATTTGCTCTTTTAAACAGATAATTTTACAAGGACTTAAAAATTTAAACCGAGCTATCCATGAAGATATTGTGGCTGTGGAGCTTTTCCCCAAGAGTCAGTGGGTAGCACCCTCTTCTGTGGTTTTGCATGACGAAGGTCAAGATGAAGATGATGTGGAGAAAGATGAGGAGAAAAAATGCATTGTATGAAACCAAGCAGTTTTATTTATTTTTTGTCTTTGTAGCTGTGTTTTTAGTTAATGTGTCAGCTAAGGTTAAACAAGTTTCGTTACTTTCAGATTTATTGAATAAAATTATAGTTCTGTAGGTTTAATATATATCATCTATATTGTTGGTTTTATCCCCTCTAAGCATTTTAAGTCATTTCTCTTCAGAGTCTTATTTTGCTGAAATAAATGGATTTAAATTCAAAAAGACTGTTAACTTGAATATGAAATTGGAAATCTATCACTTTCATATACATGGTCTGAATTAGTGAGGGCTAAGTAATTACGAATTTGGAATTTTCAGACATGCTTTTATGTAATGTTAAAATTCTCTTAATATAACAGATGTACTTCTGAGACCTTATAATTGAGAGTGTTCACTAATTCCTTCCTTATTACCATAATATTTATTATGTAGAGAATGCCTTCAGTTACTTCTTAAGAGCTAGAGTCTACCTGATATGATTATTTATTTCCCAATTTTATAATTTCAAAAATAACCCAAATAGTTGGAATTCATAGAACACTGGAAGTTCTTTTTCCATAGGTTATATTCAGTACTCTGAAGTCTTCATATAACATTATCTTTGGAGAGACCAGGCCATAACAGAGTGGTAGAGGTGAAATGTAATTACAAGATCCTTCTGATATTTCTAGTAATAAACACTGTTTATTTGGGATTTTATTTTGAATAAAGAAGAACCTTTAAAGATCCATCTTTTCTTTAATTAATAAAAGCTAAGTGGAAACTAGTCATCTATTGGCCACATATGTAATTAGTACAAACTAGTTCTAAAACACTAGTTCCAGACCTATGTTTTAGTCAGTAAATTCCCAGTCAGTAAAGACCTAAACATCTTTATTCAGTTACATTTGTTTTTTTTCTATTTTGTTTTTTGATTGTATACTTTTGTAGTGCTTTATTATCCTGTAACTATTTAGAATGGTGTCGAATTTTGCTTAGAATTTTGAAGTATCGAGATTCTTCAGTTTTATGTCACAATTTAATAGCTGAATATATTAGTACACACACATTCTAATTTTGGAGAGAAATTGCCTCATAATTATAGGAAAACATATCAAAGATTTTTATTTTTTTCAATCTCAGCTCAAGACTGCTGTAAATGAAAAAATGTTAAAACCTACTGGTAGAGTAATAGGAATAATAAAAAGGAATTGGCGACCATATTGTGGCATGCTTTCCAAGTCTGATATTAAGGAGGTGAGTATATATAATAGAACATGTAATAAAACTTATAACTATCCTTGTCCCCATTCTAGATTTGTGTTTGCATATAAACTTTCTTCCTAATTTTTTCTAGTCAAGAAGACATCTCTTCACACCTGCTGATAAGAGAATTCCTCGAATTCGGATAGAAACCAGACAGTCTTCCACATTAGAAGGACGAAGAATTATTGTTGCTATTGATGGTTGGCCCAGAAATTCTAGATACCCAAATGTAAACTTGAATTTTAAATTTCATTCTAGGATATTTAATTAAAGACTTGGAATAACATTGCTTCTTTTAATGAAAATAAAATCTACTTTTGTAGAGAATCTGTATTGAAATTTAGGAATTTTTCAAAAAGCTACCTGTTAAGTAGTGTATCCAATTTGAAAGTCAATTTTATGAAATTCCAATATAAGTCATATAGTTACTTTTACTCAAGTTTCCAACAAATGTCTTTTATTGGTCATAACATGAAAAAGGTTTAGGGACCTAAATATATTTGAATAAACACATTTTAAAGCTATTGTATTTGAAGCACATCATTTTAAACTTGAAAAATAATAGGAAATAAACAGACGCTTTGTGGTTCAAGAACTGGACCCTAGTGAAATCTCCATCATAAGTTACTTGAGAGTTCTTGTCATTTTCGGTTTTAACTTACCAAGGGGTCATTTTTAAAAAGAAAGTATGGAACATTTAGAAATATTAAGGTGATATGTAAATGCCCAAGAATTTAATTTGATGAAATACAAATTACCAAAAAAATTGCTGTAAAATATGCCTTTCTAATAATACTTTTTGATTTTAGGGACACTTTGTGAAAAATTTAGGAGATGCTGGAGAGAAAGAGACTGAAACAGAAGTTTTGTTACTAGAGCATGATGTTCCCCATCAGCCTTTTTCTCAAGGTGTACTTAGTTTTCTGCCAAAGATGCCCTGGAGCATTACTGAAAAGGTAAGTTGAAAAGAATTGTTAGTGACTTTATAAATTATTATATATGAGCTAGTTTTTTTTAATTTCTGTACATGCTTTTAAAAATGTTGAAATCTCAGTGTTCCTTGCTCCCCTGCATTTAGTTAAGTGTAGTACTCTTGAGTACTCTTGTAGTACTCTTGGTTATCGCAGAAACCATCTGCTTCTTTACTGAAAGATAAATTTTTCTAGGGAGGAGGCACTAGTATTTGTTAAATTTTTTCAAAGGTGAGTAAACCACCAATACTTAAAATCATAATGCCTGATTATTATTAAGGAAATAAAGCAAGGTTGTTTTTATATAGATATTGTTGCTTTCACAAGAACTCGGTTATAGTAGTATTATCAATATAATTGTTTATTTCTTTATAAATGTGCCATTTTCTAGGACATGAAAAACCGAGAAGACCTAAGGCACCTGTGTATTTGTAGTGTGGACCCACCAGGATGTACCGATATAGATGATGCTCTACATTGTAGAGAACTCGAAAATGGAAATTTAGAGGTATTCATATAGTAACAACTATATTATCTATATCTAGTTTATTCTTTAGTTCATTTTATTTGGAACCAGTATAGAATTTCTGTTTGTGAATCACTCATTGCAGGTATAGTTAGTTAGAGCTACAGAAGCTGAGATGTCCAAGGTTGAAATGGTAGATGCGACTAATTTAGCTAAATTTCTTCTTAGTGCATTTGCCCAATCAAGCATCCTGGCATCTTTTACTTTTTTCTTTTAAGGTTGGTGTTCATATTGCTGATGTTAGCCATTTCATTAGGCCAGGAAATGCTTTGGATCAGGAATCAGCCAGAAGAGGAACAACTGTGTATCTTTGTGAAAAGGTAAATAATGAGTCAGATTTAAAGTGGAATTTTGATACATGCTCTTAACCGTTTTTTTTTTTTTTATTCTCCTGTCCATTTTATTCTTAATACAACCATGTGAGGTGTTTCCTGAGTAAAGGATAGCCTCAGAATTTAGTGAAACTTGGTGGATAACTATTATGTTAATTGTGCATTGTTAGTTTGTAACAATCATTGGCTCTTATTCCACTTGGAACAATCACAGATTGGGATAGCACATGATTTAGCTGAAGGGAATACATAGAATAAAGTGGCTTTAAATCAGTTAAAATATTGCAATGTTTTTTTTAATCGTTGAGCGGCCAAAGTAACAAGTAGATGTAATTGATATAAATTGTTGTATAGCAACCTCTTACTAACTATGGATAACTAAAATTTATTTTCTCTTTTTTATAATGTTTATGTAAAGAGTATATTTTGTCACCGGTAACTATATTAATCTTTAAGCAAGGTCTCTATAAATTTAAAAAGAAAAATTGTGAAAGTAAAGGGGAAAGTTGACTTTACTCTGTTATGGATTAGTCGTCAAAGTTCTTCCATGTAGCTCTTTTCTATAAAAACTAAGTGTCTCTCCCTTAGTTAGTGGTAATAGTCTGATGATAATAACTCATAATCTGTAACAAATGTTCCACAACTATGTAGTGTGTTGGTGGAGGGATGTTGAATGGGAATTCCACACATGGACATGATTGTTTTATAAGTTCACAACTTTGCTAATAAAATACATATATTTTTAATTATCTATTTAAACAATATTTGCAAAACACTATTAGTTTGTGCTAAACATTGGAAAAAGTTCCCATCATTGATCTGGTCTAGTAGAACTTATGGCAATTATCTGGTAAAACTTCTATAAAACAGATTTCAGACTTTCAAAAGGAAGCTAGGTAGTTAGTATAGGACTAAAATGTATACCCATTGACATAATGTCTAGTTTTCTTTCATTGCTTCCCCTCCAGGACAGTTTTATAGAAGTTCTTTCCTAGAAACAGACTTGTTACACATTTTTCTTTGTTTTCCTGTTGGCAGTATCAAAACACTCCTTTTTTCTTGTTAAATTAATGCTTTTTGAGAATAGAACTTCAAATAAAAGTATGGTTATAGTTAAGTAATCTGCAGCTCTCTTTTTGTCTGTTACAGAGGATCGATATGGTTCCAGAGTTGCTAAGCTCCAACTTGTGTTCCTTAAGATGTTACGTGGACAGGTAATTTTGCATGTTTTTTTAAATAAAAACATTATGTTTAGTACTTTAACTGATTACTATTAACAAATACTATCTATCTCCCCCATCCCCTCATAGGCTGGCATTTTCATGTATTTGGGAAATGAATCACAATGCTGAGATCTTAAAAACAAGGTTTACAAAAAGTGTCATTAATTCAAAGGTTAGTTTCACAGTTAATCTTCAATGGCTAAAATCTTTAGTACTTTCAACACTGTTCTAGGTGCTTTGAAAAAGTTAGGCTTAAGATAAATTTTTGCCCAGTATTGCTGCAAAATCTGCTTTTTTCAGGTATTTGCTTAATTCTTGATATTATTCAAAAATTAGTTTGGTTGGCAGTCATCTTTTATTCAGAAACTTTACAAAGCCTGTGCAGTTGAGACAACCATACAGATGACTTTAGGCCCTAACTCAGGAACCACAGTAATTGAAGTTGTCTTAACTTGCAAATGGTTAGTGTTTTAAAAGTTAGGATATACCCCATCTTCTTAGTCCTTATGTTTACTTATAGAAACAGCATTATAAGTTATAGGTAGATCCCAGTAGAACTTGCCTGAGATCTGTGTTCAGACAGGCTGGAGCCAATTTGTCTTTCTCATCCTTTTCCTTTTTTTTTTTTTTTGTACTTCTCCCCAAATTCCTTTATGTTCTCTCTCATTTTGCCCTAAGTCTTCCTCCAAGTTTTTGCCAAACCTCTTTTTTCAAATAATTCATTTTTCCAACTCACCTACTTTTTCTTTCCCTTTAAATGTTATTCTTTTTTTAGTAATTTATAGTTGGAAAGAAAGTTGTTTTAGACCAGAGGTTCTTAATCTTTTTTGTTCCACAGACCACTTTGCCAGTCAGGTGAAAACCATGAACCCCCTTACTAAGTCCACACTATACTGTGCATTATTTAATTAAATATATTACACCTACACCAACACGTCCCCACAAGAATAATGTTTTTTTGAATTTCAATTCAAGCTCATGGACCCCTTGTTAAGAACCCCTTTTTTAGACAGACAGCTAGTGATATGTGAATGATTTAAGCCTTCCAAAATTTGTGTTTTTAAATAGAAAGAGTTAATTTCTCAGAGGTGGTCAGTGTAACAGAATTACATGAAAAAAATTTAGTGACCATAGCATAAAACATTTTTAGAAGGGAACCCCTTAACCTTTGTGTGTTATTTGATTCCCAGGAATTTAAATAAGTTTAAAAAGAGTGGTTTTCCATTAGAAGGAAATAGAAATAGGCCAGTGTTTTAGTCAGCCAAAGGGGTGCTAATGTGAAATACCAAAAATGGGTTGATCTTTACAAAGGGTATTTATTTGGGGTATAAGTCCACAGATACCAGACCATAAAGCGTTAGGTTTCTTCTCTCACCACAGTCCATTGCCACGTGTTAGAGAAAGACAGTTGCCGGCGTTTGCCAGGGTTCAGGCTTCTGGGGTACCTCTCTTCCCGGGGCTGCGTTTCTCTCCGGGCTGCACAAGGTCAGCTGCAGATGACCAGGCGAACGGCTTGCTTCTCTTCTCCTGGGGCCTTCTTTCCAACATCAAAACTGCTTCTCAAAAGACTGCTTCAACTGTCCTTTGCCTTGCCTTTTATATTCGATTCCCCACCCACCAAGGAGTGGGGCTCAACACCCTAATCCTAACCTAATCATGCCCAGATTAACAGATCAGTTTACAAGCATGATTCAGTTATATTTTTGGAATTCATAATTACATCAAACTGCCACAGCCAGTAATGGTATTTTTGGGTTGTTTGTCAGAGATGACTTTTAAATCTTTTCTACTACCATTTTTCCATGTTTAGATAGTTAATTTGTGATATTTAAGAGATGCCTTGTGAAGTGTCTACACTACTACATTAATTGTTTGCTGGTATATAGGCGAGTGCTGGTCATCTGGAAAGGATTTCACTTTGCAGTTGTTATCAGAGAATATATCTAACCTGCCTTTGTATTGTATTGTATTGTATTTTTTATTTTATTTTTTGATACTGAGGGCCAGGGATTGAACCCGGGACCTCGTTTGTGGGAAGCCGGCACTCAACCACTGAGCCACATCGGCTTCCCTGAATTTTTTTTTTTTTTTCATTGGTTTTGCTTGTTGTTTGTTTTGTTTTTTTCAGGAGGCACCAGGAACCAAACCCGGGGCCTTCCTTGTGGGAGGCAGGAGTGCAACTGGTTGAGCCACACTTGCTTCCTGCCTTTGTATTTTATTTTAGTATTATCTAAGTATACATTAATTGAAATATGAAAGTAATTAAATTTAAGCAATTTACTAACAAAACTGCTATTTTACTTTAACATAAGTTTGTGTTGTGTAGTGCCTCAGATAAGAGTTAATGGACCAAACTTGATAGGTGTGATGTATAAATCTTATAGCTCTGAGTTTCTAGCTTGTTATCGATTTTCAGCTTTCTGAAATCATGGCTTTTATGTAATGGAGGTTTGAGGACACACTAAATCAGTTTTATTACTTTTATGTATTATATTAACATATAGGGTTTTTTTTGTTGTTTTTTTTTTTAGGCTTCTCTTACATATGCCGAAGCTCAGATGAAAATTGATTCAGCAGCTATGAATGATGATATTACCACTAGTCTCCGTGGGCTAAATAAACTAGCTAAAATTCTGAAAAAACGAAGAATTGAAAAAGGGTACATTTCAAAAATGTCTATAAAGATGTGATTTAATTCATATATCTTGTACTAAGATAACTTGTGGACTCTTTAAAGTGACAAATTATTTAGGAAGCTAAATAAATTTTAGTATTAGCAACTTGATCTGACTGATGCTTATTCAGGAGTTTTGTCTTGTAATTTGTGCTAAAAACGAAAATGTTTGAGTTAAATATCTTGAAGAAATTCCAGGAAGGCAAGAATTCATTGAGATGATTGTGAATTATTTCAAATTTTAATTAGAAATTCATTTCCAGGTCACTGGCTTTCAGATGTTTATATAAAATCAGTGAAGTCTTCCTTGTGCTTAAGAATTGGAAGGGAATTGAGAGTTTAATCCAAACTTTTCATTTTTTTAAGCAGCTGAAAGTTACATAGAAGAAGCAGTCTTTCCAAAGATCTGATAGCTAGTGGTAGATTTGATCTTAACTGTTATATCATGGCATTTGCCTTTTTAACAACAAAAGGTTTAAGTACTAACGCAAACTTATTGAAGTAAAGTAGTTAATATAAATTTGGTTCTTGAAAGACATCATCAAAAACAGAGGAGTGGAGTAGGATAGCTCAGTGGTTGAGCACAGTGCTTAACATGTACGAGGTCCTGGATTCAATCCACGGTACTGCCAAAAAAAAAAAAAAAAAGTTAACCGAGGAAACCAAGTACATGAATGTTTCTGATGATATCTGTTTCTGGTGCTCCCATGCCCATAGAGGGTAGGGTCACAAGCAGTTACTAAGTGTTTTGGTTGGTTGGAGCACAGACTCTAGAGCTGTACTGTTTCATAACATGTGGTTAATTAATTAAAATTAAATAAAATTTAAAATTCAGTTGCTTAGTCGCACTAGCTACTCAAAAGCTACACTTGGCTAGTTTCGAGCTTATTGGGCAGCACAGATCTAGAACAGTCACATGACCACAGAACATTCTATTGGACATTGATACTCTAAAGTTACACTGAGCCACATCTATCTCTACTTTTTCTACTGTCTCCCTGCTTTTCTGGAAATTTTTCCTATGATCCTAAATATGAAACTTGAATCTGTGTGAGATAGATTTGGATGCAGTAAAACCCAATGAAAGTTTTCAAGCTGAGAACAAAACTGTTCCTCAAACAAATCATTCAGATGTAAATAAGAGGAACATAATTGGATTTTTTTTTAAATGCACAAATTCTTTGTTGCTGAACTATTCAGAATTTGTAGATCTCTTTTCTTAACAGTGCTGAAAAATAATTAATTCCTGTTTCTCCTTAGGTTGTAAGAAAAGAGACAAATATATTTGTGACACACAAAATGGCATTATTCAACAAATATTTTTATTTTGCATTTACAGTATATCAGTCATTAGAAAAAAAGTGTAAAGATACTTTTTAGAAAGTTTGTTTTAAAAGCAAAGGGAATAAAACACATTTTGAAGTTGTATTTATTTTGGCAGTATAAATTAAGAGATGTAAATTTACTTTTGTAATATAGCTTCTCATAATTAGGGCAGGAAAGAGATATTTTTAACTTTGAAAGTAGTCTTTATTTTTAATTAATTCTGAGTAGTATGTCATCAATAAAACATATCCTTGAATCCTCTCAGTTTTAGGGACAATGGGGAAAATGATCAATAGGAAATATATGATACTTTTTGCCTTTTTAAAGGGTTAGTACTCGTGCATGAACATAACAATTTAAGTGTTGTAGGAAGAAAAAAAGGTTGAAATGTGATCAGTATTTTAGGTGAAGATGCATTAAAAAAAACATATTGGGTCTTATGTAGAACTTTGTTTAAATGATTGCATAGCATGAGGATATTTGTTGAGAGTCCCTTGCCATTATCCCCTTTGCAGCCTTTTTTATAAAGATGTAGAGTTGAGGAAGAAAAGGACTCAGAATATCACTTAATTTGCCTCATTTCATCTCATTTTTTTCCTTCCTTTTTCTTTCTTATTCTATGATTGCCTGTGGTTACCCAATGTCATTAAAATTCCTAGTTTTCCATTGGTTTGGAGTTGACCTAATGAAAGTAGTAAAAAAACATTATATTTACTTGCTGTGGGCGAATTTGCTTTTTAAAGGTGAATTTGATAACTCATTAAATAAATTACTCACTTAGCACAGTATATTATCTGACACATATACCTCAAATATTAGTAGTCATCAGTATTTGTTATATATTAGTGGTAGTAGGTATCAGTATACTCTATTGGTTGAATCTGTGTGAAAGGTGCTTTTAAACTATGGATCTTCTGATGTTATTGATTGACCCATCCTCTCCCCACCCCGGTACATTGCTTTCTGTAGAAAATGTAAAATACTGCCAGTCACCTTTATTTTCAAAAGTGATTACAAACTCATATAGACCAATAAAAACTCATAGTTGGGTGCAGAAGGTATTCAAACCCTCAGAAGCACGACGACTCGATTTTTTTTGTGTTACTGTTGTGCTCTTGTTAAATGCACTTGAGATCTGTAAAATATTAACATTCACAAAAATAGAATATAAAAAATAACAGGTAGTCATAAAGTCTTCAGAAGAACAACTGTTACATACTTGCTATAGTCATTTACTGTTTTAAAAGAATAATTCCCAGAATTCTTTGTTACTGATGTACTTGACTAACTCTTTAAATTTTATTTAGGGCTTTGACTCTTTCTTCCCCAGAAGTTCGATTCCACATGGACAGTGAAACTCACGATCCCATAGATCTCCAAACCAAGGAACTTAGGTACATACTTTTTTTGATGTGCAGTAGATAAGATTTTGATCTTTAATGTATAGTAATAAACATTACCTGTTTATATCCAGAGAATATCTTTCTTGTAGGGTTATGATTTCTGTAGATTTTCTTGGCTTATGAAATATATAGATAAGTAAAAATGACCTCAATTTTTAGTTTTTCTTACATAAAACTGGGATCACTATTATAATAAAAATATTTTCCAATTTGAACTGGTTGTCTTGGTGTTTGGTATATTAGAAGATGAATAGTAATAGCTAAAATAAGTAAAAGAACATTGCCCTGATTAATTTTTTTTTTTATTAAGATTTATTTATTTATTCCCCCACCCCACCCCCCATTGTTTTGCACTCCCTGTCTGCTCTTCTGTGCCTGCTTGTCTTTTCCTCAGGAGGCACCGGGAACAGATCTTGGGACTTTCCAGAGTGGAGATAGGCTGCTCAATCTCTTGTGCCACCTCAGCTCCCTGTTCTGCTGCATCTATTCTTGTTTCTCTTCTGGGTCTCTTATCTTGCGTCATTTTGCCACAGCAGCTCTCCACATGGGCCAGCTCTCTGCGTGAGCCAGCTTGCCACACGGGCCAGCTTGCTTTTCACCATGAGGCCCTGGGAATCGAACTTTGGACCTCCCATATGGTAGACGGGAGCCCAATAGCTTGAGCCACATCCATTTCCCCTGATTAATTTTCTAATTATAGGATATACTATGGTAGGAGACAATAGTGATCTAGACCATGGTTTGAAGCCAGATTGCCTAGGTGTGGATCTCACTTCTACCACTTACAATCTATAGAATTCTGAATACATTATTTGATCTCTCTATGCTTCAATTTATTCATCTGTAAAATATGATTGATAATGGTACTTTCCTCAGAGGATGTTGGGAAGAGTATGCAGACATTTGTTGTTACTGTTTTTTTTTTTTTGGTTTAGTTAAGATTTAGAAAGCAAGTATATTTTTTTATTAAATCAGATTTGAGGGCTCATTTCTTTTTATATAAATTCTGAAATGAAACATGCATTTTCACTTTTCTAGTAGATGACTAAGGGTTAAAAACCTGAGGGAGTGACCTCAGATATATTACTTAGTTATGTGTTAAATATTTAGAGCAAAATAAAAAATAGAAGAAACTTTATCTAATATTAATACAAGCAATGAGCCCAATGTTTGGAACTTTTGGGGCGGGGGTGGGGTGAATGTTGACTCTTGCTTTGCCAGATAGAACATTGCCATTTCTTCTTACCAAGAGGAAGAAAAGCCACATTCCTAAGAGATTATCCCTGTACTTTTAAAGATATGAATGAAGCTTTTCCTAATATTTAAAAAACTAACATGCTTTAGGAACCTTGTCAAGAAGTTACAGGATACTAGTATTAAAAATGGAAACATAAATGAAGGATTAATAATCCATATTCAATGACTTGGGAGAAAGAAAACACTGAACAGAAGGCAGATTTTACTGAACTAAGCTTTAAATATAATAACCATATATAGTATGAAAAGCAGTATCAGTTTGGTTAAGAGATTTAAAGTCAGACTGCTTGGCCTTGAATCCTGATCCTCAAATAACTCTGACCTTAGGCAAGAGAGTAATGTCACTCATCCTCAATACAGGGCTACCGTATAGTATTACTTTTCACTTTATATGTGTGTGTGTGTGTGTGTGTGTATGGGTAGATACACACACACACACACCCATACACAGATATATATAAACTTCACAATGTCTGGCCCACAGTAAGCATCCAGATTAGCTATTGTAAATATGATCTCTTCATTCCAGTAACTTAATAATAAAATTTAAATTTTTAAGCCAATCTTTGATGTAAATGGCTTTTAATTCTCCTTAGTAAACTTTACTTTTTGTGGTTTTATAGTTAAATATCTGTTTGGATTTGATCCGGTAAAAGGAGGCGAAAATGCTTATGTTGGTAGATGATACATATTACTAGATTTAGTAAAGCTTATATTTTTCTTGAGTGCAAATTGTAAAGTCTCCTCCAGCACAAGATTTACTCATGCAGTAAATGGAGAAGGAATGATTGGCATAGTAGCTAAGAAATGAAAGAGCCTTAAGTCATTAGAAATACACTTGGGTACACACACAGATACACTATTGGTTGCATAGAAAAAGCTTCCATTACCTTGTTGGTAGAAAACATAACGTGTAAATAGATAATGAAATACAAAAGTCACAGATACTCTTTCCTCATTTAACGCTTTTCCATTGATAGAGAAACAAATTCCATGGTGGAAGAATTTATGTTACTTGCTAATATCTCCGTTGCAAAAAAAATTCATGAAGAATTTTCTGAACATGCTCTGCTTCGAAAACATCCTGCTCCTCCTCCATCAAATTATGAAATTCTTGTTAAAGCAGCCAAGTCCAAGGTAAGTTCCAACAGTTTGGAAAAGTATCTGTATTTGTGTTGTGATTTATCCATTGAAGTAAATAGTTTATATGCACATCTCTAAAAGGTTTATTGTTTCTCAAGGCAAAAAATATGCCAGTAGTTTTTGTTGTTGTTTTTCCCAGCTGAAGTCCATGGTTTAACTTAGGGTTCACTGTTTGTGTAGTATAGGTCCATGGATTATTTAAAATTTTTATTCTATTACCATATATACAGTCTTAACACCTTACAGGGAAAGCTTTCAGTCTTTTATCTTTAAGTACAATGTCGGCTGTGGGCTTTTCATATATACCCTTTATCATGTTTAGGAATTTTCTTTCTCTTCCTAATGTTCTAAGTGTTTTTATCAAGAAAGGGTGCTGTGTTTTGTCAAATGTCTTTTCAGCATCGATTAAGATGATCATGTGGTTTTTTTCCTTCATTCTGTTACTGTGGTACATCACATTAATTTTCTTATGTTGAAACAACCTTGCATACCAGGGATAAATCCACTTGACAGTGGTATGTAATTCTTTAATATGCTGTTGGATTCAGTTTGCTAGAATTTTGTTGAGGATTTTTGCATCTATATGCTTAAGCGGTAATGGTGTATAATTTTCTTATCTTGTGCTATCTTTATCAGGCTTTGATATGAGGGTGATGTTGGCTTCATAGAAGGAGTTAGGGAGTATTCCCTCCTCTTCAGGTTTTTGGAAGAGTTTGAGCAGAATTAGAGTTAACTCTTCTTCTTTTTTTTTTTTAAACAATTTATTGAAGTATATCATTCATATATGAACATACATAAACTACAAGTGTTCAGTAAACATTGTGAACTTACAAAACAAACATGCATAACATCATACAGGCCTCCCACACCTCACCCTACCACAAATACTTTGCATCGTTGGGAAACATTTGTTAAATTATGAAAGAGCATCGTCAAAGTATTACTACTAACTATAGTCTGTATCTTAACCCCCTATACATTTTTTTTTAAGGATTTATTTATTTACTTTTATCCATTTTTACCCCCCCCCCTTTTCTTGCTGTTTTTGTATCCACTCGCTGGGCAACTCTCTGTGTCCCTTTCTTGCCCTCTTTTCTTATCCTTCTCCTGTCTTCACTGGGATTTGATCCTCAGAACATCCGATGTGGGAGAGAGGCATCCTACCACCTGCGCCACCTTAGTTCCTGGTTTTTCGGCGTGTCTCGTCTTGGCTCTCCCTTGTGTCACTCTCCTGTTAGGTCGTCATCTTCCTGCGTGGTTTGTGGGGCCTGACGGCACACCTACGCACGGGGTAGAGTTAAGTCTTCTTGAAATGTTTGGGAGATTTCCCCTGTGAAGCCATCTGGTCCTGGGCTTTTCTTTGTTGGGAGGTTTTTGATAACTGCTTCAGTCTCTTCTAGTAATTGGTATGTTGAGATCCTGTTTCTTCTTTCATCAATGTAGGTAGTTCGTGCATTTCTAAGAATTTGTCCATTTCATCTATGTTATCTGATTTATAGGCATACAATTGTTCATAGTATCCACTTACAGTCTTTGGTACTGGGGCCAGTGATTGAACCAGGGACCTTGTGTGTGGGAAGCTGGCACTCAGCCACTGAGCCACATTGGCTTCCCTGAGTTGGTTTTTTCATTTGTTTTGCTTGCTTGTTTTTCTGCTTTTAGAAGGCACCTGGAACCGAACCCAGGACCTCCCGTGTGGGAAGCAGGTGCTCAACTACTCGAGCCACATCTGCTCCCTTAAAGTTCTTTTTGTTACAGTGGGGTCGATAAAAATGTCCTCCTTTTCATTTCTCATTTTCATTATTTGTATCCTATCTTTTTTACTTTGTCAGTCTAGTTTTTTAAAGGTTTGTCAATTTTGTTGATCTTTTCAGAGAACCAACTTTTGGTTTTGTTGATTCTCAGTCTATTGTTTCTTTGTTTTCTATTTCATCTATCTATGCTCCAATCTTATATATATATATTTTTTTCCTTTTTAACAAATCAATTTTATTGATACATATTAATAAAGCGTCTCTATTTCCTTCCTTCTGCTTACTTCAGGTTTTAGTTTGCTCTTTGTCTAAGCCTCTGATTTGATGTCTGTCTTATTTTTTTCCTTAAATCAATTTTATTGATACATATTAATAAAGTATACAATCCATCCAAAATGTACAATTAGTGGTATTTGGTGTAATCACATAGTTGCGCATTCATTACTTCAGTCATTATTAGAGCATTTTCATTACTCCAATAATAATAATAATAAACAAAAAACAGAAAAGAAAATCTCTACTCCTTAATAATCACCTCAGTCTCTCTATCCTTCCCGTGCCATACAAAGCTACTATTCTGTTTCCTCTCTCTGATTTATTTGTATTTATGTATTTGTATAGATGGAGTTAAACAATATACAGTACTTTTTGTCTAGTTTGTTTCGCTTAGTATATTTCCCTTTTTTTTTTTTTTTTTTTACCTTTAGTGGAAACTTATTAATATACTGCTATACACTACTGTCCATAGTTTGCTTTGGTTGTATTTTTGCCTGACATTAACATCTTGTAACATTAATGTACATTTGTTCAGTTTCAAAGAAAAACCATAGTATATATATATTTATCTCCACTCCAGTCTTTGTTATCTTCCTTCTGCTCGCTTTGGGCTTAGTTTGTTCTTCTTTTTCTAGTTTTTCTGTATGGAAGCTAGGTCTCTGATTTAAGTCTGTCTTTTTTTAATGTAAGCATTTAGAGCTATGAATTTCCCTTTTAGCACTGCCTTCACTGCATCCCATAAGTTTTAGTACGTTGTGTTTTCATTTTCATTTGCCGCGAGATATTTCCTAATTTCACTTCTGATTTCCTCTTTAACCCATTGGTTGTTTAAGAGTATGTTGTTTAATTTCCACATATTTGTGACTTTTCCCTTTCTTCCTGTTACTGATTTCCAGCTTCATTCCAGTGTGGTTGGAGAATATACGTTGTATGAATTCAATATTTTTTAATATATTGAGACTCGTATTATGACCCAACCGATAGTCTATCCTGGAGAATGATCCATGTGCACTTGAGAACGATGTGTTTGCTGTTTTCGCTGGGTACAGTGTTGAAAATATATCTGTAGGGAAGCGGCTGTGGCTCAATCAGTAGGGCTCCCGTTTACCATATGGGAGGCCCCGGGTTCGGTTCCCGGGGCCTCCTGGTGAAGGCAAGCCCGCCCGCACGGCGTGGTTAGCTGACCCAGCGAGCACAAGCAGCAAGGGGGGGGATAAATGAATAAATAAATAAAATCTTTAAGAAAAAAAAAAAAAAAGAAAATATATGTTAGGTGTAGTTAGTTTAGTGTATCATTCAAGTTCTATACTTCCTTATATATCTTTTGACTTCTCTATCCATTATTGAGAGTGGTATGTTAATGTCTCCTATATTAATGTAGAACCATCTATTTCTCCCTTCAAATATGCCAGTATTTAACTTCTTATTTTTGGGGTACTGCTTTTAGGTGCATATATATTTTTATAATTTTTACATTTTATTGTTGAATTGTCCCCTTTATCAGGTGTCTAATGACCATCCTTGTAACTGTTTCTGACTTAATGTCTATTTTATCCAATATTAGTAGAGCCACCCCAGCATTCTTTTGGTTACTGTTTGCATGGTATATATTTTTCCATCCCTTCACTATCAACTTACTTGTATCTTTGACTTTAAGTTGAGTCTCTTGTGGACAGCATAGAGTGGGTCATGCTTTTTTATCCATTCTGCCAGTCTGTGCCTTTTGACTAGAGAGTTTATCCATTTTACATTTAAAGTCACTACTGATAATACAGGTCTTTCTTCTGCCCTTTTGCTATTAGCCTTTGTAAGTCTTACACCTTTTTTGTCCCTCACTTCTGTTAAAGCCTACTTTTATTTATTATATTTATTTGCTTTCTTGTGTTGTACCATATTGAATGCCTTCTCATTTCTGTCTGGATGTATTTTTCATGGTTTCCTTGTGGTTACCATAGGGTTAAAAGTTAGCATCCTAAGTATACAACAATTACATACCGATTTAACTTCAGTAGCACACACATATACAGGGTTCTTCTGGCCTCTGGAGTTTTAAAAATAGTTTTTCAGACAATTCCTGCCTTTTAATAGTAGTTTTGGTGTAAGGACTGAGTCCTGGAGCTCCCTAGTCTGCCACCATTTTCCCTGGAAGTTCCTCCTGCCAGTAGTTTTTTGATAAAAAAAGTATCTAACTTGGTTAAAGTGCTCTCTTCCCACATTGAAATCATCTGCTTAATAAAATCCTTTAATGTCTTTTGCCACTCCCCTATGCTAAAGCCACATGTTCAGATTAAGTGATTTGCAGAACCATGGACATAATAACCTCTTCCATATCTCTGTGCCTTACATACATTCTTGATACTGGTGTTGCATCATGGTTTCTATGAATTGCTTAATTTCAGAGATTTATAAATAATATGTTTGGTTTCTTAACTAAGTTAAGCTCTTTTTGTGTTATGTACCTAAGAAAAGTCTATTTATTACGTTCATGGAAAAAGAAAAAATATAGAAAGGGCACCATTTCTCAGTTCCTTGCTTCACCTGCCTTTGGTTCATAGACTTTGATTTAGGCATGCTTACCCTTGGGGTGACTTGTGGCTTACATTAGCTTTCCCTGAGTCACCTGATCAGGCCCCATATTTCTGGCCAGTAGAGAGCTGGAAGGATTAGTGTTGGATCTCAGCTTCATTCTGACAGGATGGTGTTGGTCCATGATTTTTGACTCACATCTTTATGGTAGACCTATGCCTAACAGATGCATCAGAACAGAATCAGTTTCTCACTCTTCTACTCTAAGGAGTATGCTGTAAATTGGAGAATTTTCTCTCATTGTCTCATTTCCTCCTATGACCTGGGTAGAACAAAGGGCACATATAAGTATTTTTGATTCTTCTCACTCCTTAGGACAAAGCAGCTAAGTTTGATGACCTAACAATCCCACTCTTAGGATATACTCAAGAGAAGTACATGCATATGCCTACCCAAAGACTTCTATAAGACTGTTCATAGCAGGTCTAATCATAATAGCCAAAAAACTAGAAACAACCGAAATATTACATAGTAGATTGGATAAATTGTGGATAAGTTCTTCATACATTGGCAATAACCAGAAAAAGGAACAAGCTGCTGCTATATACAACTTAGATGAATCTCACAGACAATATTGAGTGGAGGTAAAAAAGGGTTGGGGAGGATGAGTAGAAATTATACATTGCTGGTAAGAATGTAATATGGTACAGCTGATATGGAAAACAGTTGGGTAGATTCGCAAAAAGTTAAATATAGAATTACAATATGACCCATCGATTCTACTTGTTGGTATATGCCCAAAACAAATGGAAACAGGGTCTCAAACAGATACTTGTCTACCACTGTTCAAAGCAGCATTATTTGCAGTGGACAAAAGGTGTAAACAAATGAAGTGTCCATCAACCTGTGAAGGGATTTTAAAAAAATGTGGTATATTCATACAGAATATTATTCAGCCGTGAAAAGGAATGAAGTTCTGAAATGTGCCACAACATGGATAACACTTTAAAACATGCTGCGTGAAAAAAGTCCAGATGCAAATGGACAAATATTGTGTGGTTTCACCTACATGAAATAACTAGAATATACAAATTCATAGAGACAGAAAGTAGATTAAAGGTTACCAAGGAATGGGGAATTATTGCTTAATTGATAGAGTTTCTGTTTGAGGTTATGAAAGAATGTTGGTAATGGATAGTGGTGACGGTAGCACACCATTATGAATGTACTTGATATCACTGAATTATTCACTTAAAAATGGTTAACATAGGGAATTTTATGTTTATATATGTTACCACAATAAATTTTTTGAAAAAGTTTTTGTTGTATGAATCCATTGATAAAAAGTGAACAGGTCCAACAGGTGATAGAAGTTAACATAGTGATTCTTTCTCTGATGGGGTGTTTGGTGTTGGAGGGGTTGTTTTAGTCTGAGAAGAGACATGAAATTTCCTGGGATACTGATTTTAATTTATTTCCTGATCTGGACTTTGATACACATTTGTAAACATTTATTGAGCTGTCTTTGTAAGATAGGTGCACTTTATGTATAGTATACCTTAGCAATAGTGATGATTAAGTGAAGTAGATAGACTAGGTTGTGTTTTTTGTTTGTTTGTTTGTTTGTTTTTTAAGGACATACTGGGGATTGAACCCAGGACCTCATACATGGGAAGCAGGCACTCAGCCACTGAGCTACATTTGCTCCCCAATGAGAGTTGGGGTTTTTTTGTTTGTTTGTTTGTAGGAGGTACCGGGGATTGAACCAGTGACCTCATATTTGGGAAGCTGGAGCTCAACCACTGAGCTACATCTACTCCCCACTAGGGAATTTTTAAGAGATATAATTGACAAGATTTGATGAATATGAGGGATTAGGGAAATGGAAATATTGAGTATGACTCCCAAGTTTCTGGCTTGCTAACTAGACTTATCATTTTGCCATTTATTAAAATATAAGGGCTATTGAAATAGTTTTGGAACTAGGATTATATATTTAATTTTAGACATACTTAGTTTGAATACATGTAGGATAGTCTAGTGGGAGATACTGAGTATTGAGTAAAAGGGTTAGAGGTAGCAAGTCATGCTCATAAAAAGTCATTGGCCTATAAACAAGCTCACTTGGAGAGAGACCATGCAGTGAGAAGAGGGCTAGTCACACAAGCCTAAAGAATTTCCAGCATTTGATGATCAGGTAACAGAGGACCCAACAAGAGCATCTGGGTAGGAAGAAAGCTAGATGAAGGTTTGAAGGAATGCCAACTCTTGCTACTGAGAATAAATATGACACTTAGGAAGTGTACAGAGGATTTATGGACATTTGTTGGTGGCAGGAGGAAAAGTTAAAAGTGTTCAAGAAGTATGTAATTAATACTTCTCTCCCAATAGTTAGTTGCTTTTTTTTTGACTACACTAATCCAACAATTTTTATCATTTCTTTACTAAAATTCACTTCTCAAGGTTTGACTTAGCATTTTCAGTTGTTTATCCTTTAGTACCTTTAAAAACCTTCAAAATTTTTAAACTTTAGGGTTGCATGGAAAAAGTTCTAGTTTTTATAAATTTATTTTTAGCTCTTCTAAATTAAAGATGAAAGACATAAACACTGATTATCTGGTCAGAAACTCTATTTGTTAATCTGATTGGTTATATTTTGAAGACCTGGTGGTACTGATTTTTAAATGTTTAATATAGTGCTTTTCTTTTTATTTGCAGAACTTGGAAATTAAGACTGATACAGCAAAGTCTCTGGCTGACTCTTTGGACCGGGCTGAATCTCCTGCTTTCCCATATCTAAACACTCTGTTAAGAATATTAGCCACTCGCTGTATGATGCAAGCAGTTTACTTCTGCTCTGGAATGGATAATGATTTTCATCACTATGGTTTAGCATCCCCAATATACACACATTTCACTTCACCCATCAGAAGGTACTTTTATGAAATTAAAGGAGGAAGGAAATAGTTAATTTTGAATTTAATTAATGCATTTTGATGCTAATATATCATGGTTCTGATTTCTCCTTCATATGTCTAGATATGCAGATATCATTGTCCATAGGTTGCTGGCAGTGGCTATTGGAGCAGATTGTACTTATCCAGAGTTGACAGACAAACACAAGCTTGCAGATTTATGTAAAAATCTAAATTACCGGCACAAAATGGCTCAGTATGCCCAGCGTGCATCAGTGGCATTTCATACCCAGGTATTTGCTTTCTACTGATTTTGCTAAGAGAGATGAAGTTTTGTTTATTTTTCATTTAATTTCAAAATATTTTAAGACCATTTTAAATAATATTGTACATTATTTTACAGTTGTTTTTCAAAAGCAAAGGAATAATAAGTGAAGAAGCCTATATTCTGTTTGTTAGAAAGAATGCTATTGTGGTATTAATCCCAAAGTATGGTTTAGAAGGTACAGTCTTTTTTGAAGAAAAGGACAAACCAAAGCCACGGCTTACTTATGATGATGAGGTACGGTATTTCTAATGTTTTTGTTTTGGTGGGTTTTTTGCACTGCAAAATTTCTCTTAAATCTCTAAACACATGCCAGAAAATTCAGATTTAAATATGCTCCCTAACTTTAGAGTTTTACTCACAATTTCTTACTTCAACATATCTATCCACATACATAAGTTGTCCTTGATTTCTTTTATAGCATGTAAAGTTTTCCTCTCTAAGGAAAACTCGGATTAAACTTTTCTCTAGGTGGACAGGTGAATTAAAGTAAAAGAATGAATGGCTGCTTATAAGGAAGGGATTCTTTTAAACCTAATAGTATTTTATCTGACATTCCATACTCCCCTAACCTGAGTAAACTACAGCTCTGTGAGACTATTTAAACAATAAACTCAGCCTGTAGTACCTTTGTACTCCTCTACTACATCAACAATTAACTTCACTAATTAATGGGATGAGAATCCTGAGATTAATGAATGTATATGGGGACCACTTTAAAGAACACCTCAAAGCTTATCACTATTGAAGTATTTTTTTAATTTAAACTTTGTAATGAACTAATTACCATAAAGATAAAATGTGAAAAATTAGAACAAAGTCACAAATGTAGGAAAGCAATTAAGAATGGTAAAATGTGCTTTGTTTAGATGCCTTCACTTAAAATAGAAGATACAGTCTTCCATATATTTGATAAAGTTAAAGTGAAAATCATGTTAGACTCATCTAATCTTCAGCATCAGAAAATCCGAATGTCCCTCGTAGAACCACAGGTAAGACCAAATTTATAGTATGCATGCTGTGATGGAACAAACAGAAGTACCTATTTTGTGAAAGAGAGATGTGGACACAAGTTATTTCTGTCTAATGTTAAGAGGGAATCTCTAAATTGGTATGGAGGCCAAATATTTGCAGAGTAAATCCTATTTTCTTATTAATTTCCCTATGCCATAGAATCCCAGACAACTGAGGTCCTTGGTACCTAAATTTAGAGAGGTCTTTCTGATCTGCCTAGTCTTCTTTTTCATTTAAGTTTTGAAGTTGCACTTGTACAGATTAAAATAAACTGTACTGTACAATGTGTAAACCATAATATAAACTACAGACCATGGTTAAGTAGCAAAGCTTCAATATCCATCAATTTTAACAAATGTACCACACTAATATGAGATGTTATTAATAGGGGAAAATGTATATGGGAGTCCCCTATATTTTTTATGTAACTTTTCTGTAGTCTAAAACTTCTTTAAAAATAAAGTTTAAAATAAAATAAACTGTAGCTGTTCTGCCTAAGACACCTTTTGTCCTGGCATAACACATCGGAGGACTATGATGATCTGTCAGTCACAGAGGATCTGCTGTGACAAATTGGTGGTGGGAAGGACTGTGGGGTCATTAAAAACACACTTCCCAAATGATATGCTTCTCACCTTTTAAACCATGTCTACCTTTTACATATCTGAACTACTACTCCTTTGAATATAAAAGCTTTATTAACTCTTCCTCCCCCCGCCATCCTTTTAAACATGAAAAGTGGCAATAGAGAAGGGGAAAAAGAGGATGAGATTTATTTCTTAATTTATGCTTATAATTGCCTTATTTTTCCCTATTTGCATTATTTTAGATACCTGGAATAAGCATCCCTGCTTCATTTTCAAACATGGATAATAATGAGCCAGAGAAAAAGAAAAAGAAGCTTGAAAAATAGTGGTGTACAACAAGAAAACTTGAAAGAGTGGTTCCTTTTTAAGGAAAAGAAAAAAAAAAAAAATTAGAGAACACTTCTAAACCTAAGAAGTGTGTGATTCACTTTGTTACTTTTAAGTACATTTTAATAATTTTAAAAATTGCATTTTTATTGAACTGTTGACTGTGTCTGTCCCATCATACTACTTCATTTCTGGATTGAACAGAACTATTTATGCAGAAAAATTCAATTGAATATCCATCACTTAAATAGTGACAGGATAGCAACTTCAGGGATCTGTTAAAGATCATTTAAATGGAGCACTCATCTGCTCATTGAAGAGCAGATTAATTTTGCATAAGTAATTTGATTATTTAATATTGGTAGAAAAAACTCATTTTTATGGTTTCATGAGATTAAGGAGAAAAATAGAACATTTTTAGAAGCAAGAAACAATCTCAGAAATCTTGAAAGCTATCAGTGTTTGCTATAGCAATTTCTTAGACTTCAAGACAGTGAAGTCAGGATCTGATATTTAATCTCCCTTGCCATCTTTAATTTACGTAATTTATGTTAAGTGTTTCCTTACTCTGTTAACAATCCTATATATATATATATATATATATATATATATATTTTTTTTTTTTTTTTTTTTTTACCGGGAGGTCCCAGGGATCGAACCTGGGTCCCTCCATATGGGAGACGGATGCCCAACCAGTTGAGCCACATCCGACCCCCCCAACAATCCTATATTTTATTAGTGGTCCTTGAGCAGCTGGTGATCATTGTGGTAATTATCATCCTTGACCTGCAGCTCAACTATCTCCCCCCAAAATAGAGCACTAAGGCTCTATTTTATTAAAAAATAAAAATGGCACTTAAATGTCTATCTCCTGTTATTTAGGAAATACGAAACAGGTCAATGATTTTTTAAATTGCATGTAAATATCAGATTGTGTGAAAAGGGGATAATTTTGTAAGGACATTATTATCAGTCAGGGTTCTTCAGAGAACGGAACCAGTGAGAGAGAGAGAAGAGAGAGGAGAGAGAAGAGAGGGAGAGAGTAGACCAGTAAAAAGAATTTATTGGGAAATGGGGGAAAAGAACAGAGCTTGCTGAGAAATGGGAGAGAAGGATGGAAATACGTACTGAGATTTTGTGTAGGCTCCTCTAGGCAGAGAAAGTCAGGGATAATTTCTTGTACTTAAAGTCAACTGAGGGGGTCGGATGTTGCTCAACTGGTTGGGCGTCCGTCTCCCATATGGAGGGACCCGGGTTCGATCCCCAGGACCTCCCGGTAAAAAAAAAAAAAAAAAAATTGTCAACTGAGGGAAACGGATGTGGTTCAAGCAGTTGGGCTCCTGTTTACCATATGGGAGGCCTTGGGTTCGATTCCTGGGGCCTCCTGGTGAAGGCAAGCCGGCCCATGTGGCGTGGTGAGCTGGCGTAGCAAGGTGATGCAACAAAGGGAGACAAGCAGGCACAGAAATGCACAGCAAATGAACACAGTGAGCACAAACAGCAAAGGGGGGGATAAATAAATTAAAAAATAATAATAAAATAAATCTTTAAAAATATACATATAAAAATAAAGTCAACTGATTGTAGATGTTAACCAAACCTACAAAATGCCTTCATGACAACATTTAGATTAGGGTTGGATTAAATAACTGGATTAAATAACTGGATACTATGACCTAGCCAAATTGACCAATAAAATTAACCATCACAGTCTCTTCCCTTGTCTACTTGGCACCCATACACATCTCCTTAAACCATACTTAATCTCCACATAAAGACAGTAACAAAGTCATACTTCCATGTAATACTATATAGCTATCCTGCTTACAACTGAAAATACACCAACTCTTTCCCTTGAGGAGGATCCAAAATCTGTGACATTCACTCTGATATCTGGTAAGTTACTCTGATGTAATATTAATGTATCTTAGTTATATGATAAAAGAAAGAAAATGATATTGCTTAAAAATATATACATATACACACACAAGCATATTCATAACGAAATTAGAAAATACTTATTTCTGCAACTGGTCATGTGGTCATAGCTGGTAATTGTTACTACCTTCTATTACCTGTCCCATATTTCCTTTGCCCTTAGCCAGCACCTCAGTTGGTTGTGATTCTTTGCCAAATGGAGTGATCCAAACCTTCATTCCTGAAGGTTTGGGCCATTTAAGTCCTGCCTGAATTGAGTTGTAATTTTCCATTGGGTTTAATCACAAGATGTGGTGGTACTAAGGGAAGCCCTAGGGGATCTCCTGTATTCCAAGTATCTCTCTTCTTTACCTCCATTGTGTAGTAGCAGTCCAATTTTCCCTTGGTAATCAGGATCAGTCCTCCCAGCCAGTACTGTACTACCGTCTTTTTTGATTCTGAGGCAGGAGCTGCCCACAGTGGCCAGGTGGCTGTTTTACCTTCCAGTTCAGTGGAATCGTCGTGTCTCTTAAGTCGAGACCCCTGGTGTGCCTCCCTTTGGAACTGGTAGCTCTAGACCAACAGAGCAAACGGTCACAGGAACAGGAAGCAAAAATTTTCTAGGGCCATACTGGAGTCAGTGGTGCCACTCCCATTTCCACCCATTGCTCTCTGGACCCATGAATCGTGTAGGAGAATCAGCACAATATATTGGTTGCTAGTTTAGAGACTATATAGCTTCCTAGAAAACATTGCTCCAGCCCTGCCAGGATATTGCTACTTGGTTGGTACCATAGTTGAGTCTCCTAAAGGCCATTCCACTGAACTATCCAGCTGCTTCAGAGTGAATGTGGGGTCAGTGAATTCCATGACCATGGGCTCGTCATACTTTTCTTTGCTGTAAAGCAAGTTCCTTGATCAGAAGCAGTGCTGTGTGGAACAATGAATAAAGCATTTTCTAAGTCCATTTGCAGAAGTATTCCATGCAGGGAAGGCAAATCAGAATCCACTGGAACAGAATGTAGCCCTTCCATGATAGTGTAATCAACCTGCCACCATGGTGTCAAGCCAGGGACTCAGTGTTGGTCTCTACTGCTGGCAGATTGGGCACTCAGCAGTGGCTATGGCAAGGTCAGCCTTGGCTGGGGCAATGATTTACAAGAATTTTAAGTTTTTTATTTTCCTAGGTAGAGGCAGTTTTAGTGGCTTCCACTTATTTCCTGCTATAATAGCCTTCACACCACAGGTTAGGGAACCAATGTGGGGAATCTGTTAATTGCTATGTCTGTTCCAATTATGCATTCTGGAACTGGGGAAATAGCCATAGGATGGGACCAGGGATCCACTGGACCCACTGTGAGATGGACTTGAGCCAAAACTCCATTGGTCATCTAGACTCCGTAAGCTCCTACTCTGACTGTGGTAGACCACAGTGACATTTTGGGTCTCCTGGAATTGTCAGTTTAGAGTCAGTGTCTATTAATCCCTGCAAAGTCTGATTGTTTCCTCTTATCAGTACACAGTCTCCCTGGTAAAAGGCTTTATGTAGTTCCCTTTGGGGAAGGCTGGGAGAATGATTAATATAAATTTTTTTGCAGTGTGGTGAGCGAACCTGGCCTCTGCATCCAAGGGGTTCTGGATCTGTAAATTCTTAAGTCCCGTCAGTGACTATGTGTTGGTGATTCAAATTAGACTTCACTTTTCCACTTATATTGGTAAATCTACTCTATTATCCCAGTCTCCCTAAGCCTTTGGATATTTTACTCTACAGTACAGCAAGGCAGTTCAGGCACCTCAACTTCATTTAGTGTAGCCCAAATTGGTCCATGTTTCAGGCAATGAAACTGCTCTTTCTAAATCCCTTGAACTAGAACACTGAATCCAGAATCTCTGCTTGAGACCTAAGTCAACAAATTTGTTCAGATGGAAGACTTAAGGTTTCTGTGTCCCCCAGCTTCATCAGGATTTGCCCATATGTCCCCATTCCAATCTGCAGGATCCCTTATCTTCCCAACCAGTGCTCTTAACAATAGACACACTGCAAATACAAATTCATTTTGTATTACAATTCAGCCACTTGCCTTGACAGTCTTAGTTTGGTTTTCAGATATTTCAGTGCTGCTTCTACAGCAGACAAGGGCTTCTCTGAGGGCACATATAGACGTTCACCTTCAGGTCATTTATGTGGTACTTGAGCTGGGAATTTGAAGCCCAGAGGTCATTCTTGTTTTTCCATTTTTACTCCACCAGTTAGGAGCAAGGGACCAATCTTATTACTCGTTAGACAAAAACATACTAAGTAACATTATGAGATGCCTGATCACCAGAACATTGGCCTTTATAAGTGTTTCAATATCCTTTGTAGAAATTTTAGGCTTTGCGGTTGATAAGAGTCCCTGTGGCAACCATAGTACTCAACTGCTGCTTTTATGGTACAAGCAGCCGTAGACAGTATGTAAACAAATGAGCATGTCTATGTCCCAACAAAACCTTATTTATGGGCACTTAAATATATAGCTTTCATGTCACAAAATACCCATCTGATTTTTTCTCCTATTTAAAAAGTCTTTGTCCATGGGCCATACATTGTTAGCACTAGGAAAAAGGGAGGCTTCTGCATAAAACAAGGATATGACTTTACCCATCAGTCCATCTTTCCAAAAATTTATTTTCTTGTGCCTCATTTATGAGGAAATAAGGCCTAATTCAGGCATTAGTCCCCACTGAGTTCAAGATGATCTGAAACCGATTTTACCCCTAATGCCTCTACCTCAGTAATCTAAAATATCATTTCTAGTACCAGAAACCAAAATAGCTTTACATGGAAAATTTCAATTAAGCTCTAAAAGTCTTGTTAGAACTCATCCTCATTTAACAGATGAAAAAAATTTGAGATTTATGTCCCAGAGGGATCTGAATCCAGATTATAATCATTATATTTCCTGACTTGTGCTATAAAAAATGTAGCTAGGGAGGCTTCTAACCTTAGGACTCCACTTAGGTTCCACAACGGTTTTTAGTTAAATTTTTATTGAGTATAAAACCTAGGTGATTCAAGACTAAACTTCCTTATACTATAACATTAGCAACAGACCAAATGGTTAATGACTTTAATGGTTAGTGTGTTGGAGAAAGCATGACCAGAGTACACAGGACATTTTTTGCAGGTTAACAATAAAAGTTGCAAAAAAGGAAGAAAATAACACAATAATAATATATGTCTTTATTTCCTAGGGCTACATATGAATTATTCTCTTTTGAATCAGACAATTTTCAAGACAATTAGTAAATATAAATATACATTCCTCAAAGGTAAAGAATATTTCCAAAAATGTTATATACCCATTCTACTTCCAACATGGATACAGGTTTTCTTTAAAATAGTTACATCTAACTTACATATCTGCCTGTTATTTCATAGGTCTAAGCCCTACAGGAAATCGACTGTCACCCCAATCCCCACTGTTTATTCTCGTTCTCCCATGTTCTTATTCGTCTCCCTAGCCAACCACAATCAGCAACTTGAGCTACTGATGTCCCTCCCCTAGGAATGGAGAGAGATTTCTTCTGGGCATTACAAATTTATCCCATGATAGTAACAATACACGATATGATGCTGTTAGTACTACCGAAAACTTTCTAGTATATTCATTTTTTGAAAGTAGTAACTAGAGCAGCTATCACTGGAACAAAAACCTTGCCCACAGAAATGAACAAATATCTCAAGAACTAAAATTTCAGGAAACTCATTCGATTTTTTATTAAGTTTCAGTTTTATCTCTGATATTTATTTCACATAGGTTATTTAAATTCATCTGTACGTTCAAAAATTATGTAAAATAAAATATAATAGTGTCTTAACTTTCAACATATTTCCACATGTTCTGAGAACTACTGCAAATTTCAGTGCAGGTCAGTAAGGCTTAATTAACAGTTCACTGATCCTGTCGGATAGGAGCAAAGTCAGTAACTGTCACAAATATAAAGCTGAAATGTACTTTAAATTGTTAAACACATCACTAAAGATAATTACAAAAATATTTATTGATAAAAAATAAACTTGTACTTCAACAAGTTGTTGAAGTCTTAGGATCTTTTCTGTTGTTCCTATGTCATTAAATTACCCTTGCTTTTTCACATTAAGGAGGGAAAGCAAACAAATACTAAGCATGTTAGTTGAAACAATTTTTGATCCTGTGCATAAAAAAACATGCTAGGAGCTATTCAGTGATAGTCTTTGGTTTTGATAGAGGTATTCTATGGACTGCTGCTTTGAGAAGGATTAGCTGCTTTCATCCAACACCTCTGTGTTGTGTGGTCTTGCTGCGGAAAAAACAGAGAAGGCAATACCTTAATTTTAGTTTAAACAGGACCATTCAATGATGCAACTATTATGTAAGCTGTTTTTAAAACCCAAATGCCGATTTCTTTAGTTGAACTCTGAGGAGCAGTAAAGATATGTTTTTTCCTGTTTCTTAATGCCTAATTATGCTTAAATGGACTACAACTACAATCCTACTTCATGAAATAGGATGAACTAACAATCAACTTTGTTCAAGTTAATCTCAGAAAAGAGTTGTTCTGACAATATATATTGTAGAAAGACAAAAATGGAGGGAAGGGAAAATAAGGTGGCCTCCATATTAAATCTTAATATTCTTTTGGAGAGTTGTGTTCTGTTGACTATTTATTGGTGTTTCTTAATAAATTGGCATATAAAATCAGATTCTTCTGACTAGTGTCTAAAATTATGATGGTTTTCTTCAAGTGTGAATATATAGTTATAACCATCATACCTAAAAAGAGGTTCAGTATGTGTCCTAATCAAAGGTATCCCTTTATATAAGCCAACACTATGCAGTATAAGGTCCTTATGCATTATTTCATTTAGAGAAGACTTCTGGGTTTTAAGAAAACAGCCCTTACCTATTAGTATTTTTAATCTGACATATAGTCTTCCCTCAATTTTACTATTTCCCTAATAATCAGAATTATTTTTTATGTTTAGCTGAGATATCTATTTATACTTACACATCTGAAAGGTGTCTGACAAATAGTAAATATTTCAAAGACAGTAAAGACACCAGTAGAGGCAAATTCTCTATCTCTCCCTATCTGATGCCCCTATTATAACTGACAGTTAAGAATTAACAAATGATTATGATTACTGAATCATTATATAGATTCCCTTTTACTTTCTAATATATTATAGAATAACCAAAGGTAAATACCTGAAATTACTGAATCTTGCTAAACTAGAACCCAGATGCATTTTTTTTTTCTAGGAGGTACTGGGGATTGAACCCAGGACCTCATACATGGGAAGCAGGCACTCAACCACTGAGCCACATCTGTTCCCCCAATGAGAGTTGGTTTTTACATTTGTTTGTTTTGTTTTTAGGAGGTACCAGAGATTGACCTGGGACCTTGTACATGGGAAACAGGCACTCAACCACTTGAGCTATAGCTCCTCCCACCTTGATCTTTGATAATGATTGCAAAACTATTTAACCTTTATCTTGTGATTGTAAAAACCTTGTGACTGGTCCTCACTTGTACCCTTCCCGTCTTATCTCTTTTATAACTTTGAAGTCTTATGATCACAAGACAGCACCCTCAATGTATAATAATGAAGGAAACTGAATCAGCCCAGAAATAACCTCTCCTAATTCCTAAACTATCTTACTTGGATCTAACCAAAATTGGCCCACCTGACATTCAGTAGCTTCATGTAATCAATCTATGCATGCTCAATAATTAGATCATCTCTAACTTCATCTAGAGCCACTAAACTAATTAACATAAACCAGACTTTCCCCCTCCCCCAGGAGGTACCAGGGATTAAACCCAGGACCTCATGCATGGGATGCAGGCACTCAACCACTGAGCTACATCTGCTGCCCAATAAGAGTTGTTTTTTGTTTTTGTTTTTGTTTCAGTTTTTCATTTGTTTTTAGGAGGTACCAGGATTGAACCCAGGACCTCATACATGGAAAGCTGGCACTCAATTACTTGAGCTACATCCGCTCCCCCTGCCTGTCTTTTGATACTATAAAACTATCAGAATTACTGCCATCTGGGGAGCTAATTTTAGGCCGATAGGCCATCTGATATCCTTGCTTTCCTGCTTAGCAACAAAGTCTTTTTCTCTTTGAAACCCTGGTGTCTCAGGAATTGGTCACTGGAGCATACTGGGCAGAGAACCCTCTTGCTTTTGCTCAGTAACACAATCTCCTGTTATACCTTTAATTTTAAGGAACTGATTTCAAATACCATTCCGAAGTAGAGCTATCTCTCCATCCCCTACAACCTCTTCTCTTACATTCTCCCCTAGCCAAAGAGTTAGGAAAATGAAGAGTTTTTGATTTAACAACCATTTTCTTCCACTGTTAAATGAACTAAGACAGTATAAGCCATAAACTGTAAGGAAAAACATTTTAAAAAGTCACATACAATTATATTGTGCTTTATATTTTCTCCATACCTTTGTATTAAAAACTTGAGATTTATTCTCAACTTCAATGGTTTGTGTATCACTTTCTTTGAAGTAACTTTCTGCCCCAACTGTATCCATAATATTGCTTCCACAATTCTGTGTATTGTAGCCACTGTCCATCTACAGGAATAAGGAGAAAAATAAATTACCACCAAAGGCTAAAATTGCACACTCTTAATTCACTTACCAGTAATTCACAAAATTTATTTTGAGGAACTTAAATATTTAAATAAGTGGATCACTTTACTGTATCATTCAATACAACTGACTAGTACAATGTAATATTTAATTTCGATTCTACTGAATCAAATTTAGAAGTAATATATATACTAAAGGTAATTTTACATAGAAATGATTATTCTTCAAAGTAGTTACTTTACTATATATCCCTTCCAATGAAATGTATCTTGTAATTTCCTTTAGAATCAGTGAACAAGCCACTAAGAACATGCTTTCCTGTTATTTGTGATCATGCTCAGTAGACAAAAATGAGGATTATTATGACGTTCACCTTCAAACTCATCCACAAAGTGTGTCTCAAATAGCTTGGCTATATCACTAAATAAAATTTACCTAAAAGGAATGCTACCATTAAGAGCATTCAAAATAAAAGACAAATTTTTAAAGGTGAGTTACATTAACTACCTAATTATTGAAATAAAAATCTTACCTCCAAAATAACACCACATATGTAAGGGCTACAGATTTGAACTCAATTTCTCATGTTAATTAAAATTACAGCTTTTCTGCTGTTAAAGCATTTTTTTTAAGGAAGTACCAGGAATTGAACCCTGGACTTCATACATGGGAAGCAGGTGCTCAACCACGGATTCCCCAAAATTGTAGCATTTTAAGACACACTATCCCAGCACAAAAAAGGGATTCTCGCAAAACTTCAGTTTGGGCATAAATATAATAAACATTTATTGAGTGTCTAAAAAATGCCTATGTGACCTATGATGAATAGCCCTATTTATTACTTTACAGATAAAACAAATAAAGCTCAGAAAGTTTAACTCTCACGATGTCACACAGTAATGAGACGACTGAAGATATGAGGCACCAAAGCCCAGGTACTGTCCACTACACAACATTCCCTCCATTTAGCTGCATAAAGCTTAGCACAAAACAAACACAAAACTCACAAGAGCTTCAACTTTCATTCAAGCCCTTTCTAGAAAATTGGGATTAGAGAGAAAGGAAAATGACTATTTTTGTCTCTCTCACAAATACAGGGTAGCCTAGAAAGTGCATTCTATCACTCATAATCCTTAAAAAAAAAAAAAGTTTCTAGTTTTTAGAGATGGATGCATATTTTCCTCTACTAGGAGTTACCACAACAAAACCCTACTACATGTAAAAAACAGAATATAATGCTACATCTTAGGTGAAAGACTTCATTTGGCTATCATTCGATAGCTATTATTCAATAGGGAGTTAAGTCAGGCAGACAGGGTGTTTGTCACACTCTACAAAAGAGAAGGATCAACAGGCGCTCCATAAAATGGTGGCTGGCCTGTCTCTGCCCCAGGTCACTACTGATGTTGATGCCTACTATGTACTAACTAGGTAACAGGTTACTTCATCACTCCTCATAGGCATCAACAATGCAGGCATTAGCATCACTTCACAGTTGGAAGGATGAGGTGCTCAGAAAAAATTAAAAAGAAGGCATGACAAAGGGATTATGTATCTTAAGACTCCACTGCTTGTAAATAAGAGAACATCAAACTTAGTTCTAATTATGTTCTTCTGGCTGGCTATGTTGCCTTTAAATTGTCTCTCTATTGCCAATCATCCTATGCATTGTTACTAAATACATTTTACCACATAAATCAGGTCATTGTCTTTCAAAAACTTTTCATTGTTTACAACAGGCAAAAAGATGCCCTTACATTGGCATTCCTTGACATGTGGCCTCCACACTTTTGAGTGCTGCTGCTATAATTATTTGTACACAGATTCATCTCTCACTGGGATTAAGACAGTAAGGTTAGCCTTTGTTTCCACCACTCTCCACAGAAGTGACTTCAAACTTTAAAAGTCCTTTAACTCTTACCTCATCATTCGCATTCCCTCTTTCATTCACAAAGGCCCTCATCTCCCATTACTACTTCTTGAAAACCAACAGCATTTAGACACTATTAGGTTTACTCACATTAATGCTAATGACATACATAATCATACTATCATAATATAATCCATATTATTAGGTTGGTGCAAAAGTAATTGCAGTTTTGCATTGTTGAAATTTGCCATTTGATACTGGAATGCATTCTTAAATAAAGGTGGTTATGTTATATATCATTTTAATGTGCATTTCGTGCTTTATATTTTTTGCTACTGACTTATTACTTGCTGTTTATTTTATATTTATTTTGGACTATGGAAATGATGTTAGACAAAAAGCAAATTCAAATGATTTTCTTGAGTTCAAAATGGTTTGTAAAGTAGCAAAGACAACGTCAACATCAACAATGCATTTGGCCAGGAACTGCTAACGAATGTACAGTGCAGTGGTGGTTCAAGAAGTTTTGCAGGGGGGTGGATGTGGCTCAAATGGTTGGGCGTCTGTCTCCCATATGGAGGGACCTGGGTTTGATCCCTGGGACCTCCCGGTAAAATAAAGAAAAATATAGAAGGCGTGCGGGCCTCCAGGCCCCGTAAGCAGGTGTACTGCCAGGCCCCGCGTGCAGGCGCGCCGGCAGGCCCCACGTGCGGGAGCGCCATCAGACCCCGTGTACGGGTGTGCCAGGCCTGGCTGAGCCACACAGTAAGATGATAATGTAACAGGAGAGTGACCCATGGGATAGCCAAGACGAGACACATCGAAAAACCAGGAACTAAGGTAGCGCAGGTGGGAGAACACCTCTCTCCCACATCGGAGGTTCCCAGGATCGAATCCCGGTGAAGACAGGAGAAGGATGAGAAGAGAGGGCAGAAAATGGACACAGAGAATTGCCTGCCAGCGAATGGACCCAAAAACAGCAAAAGTGGAGGGGGGGTGTGTTAAAAATGGGTAAAAGTAAATAAATAAATCTTTTTTTTTTTTAATGAAGTTTTGCAAAGGAGACGAGAGCCTTGAAGATGAGAAGCGTGGTGGCCGGCCATCAGAAGATGACAACAACCAATTGAGAGCAATCATCGAAGCTGGCTCTCTTACAACTACACGAGAAGTTGCTGAAGACCTCAACGTCGACCACTCTACGGTCATTCGGCATATGAAGCAAATTGGAAAGGTGAAAAAGCTTGATAAGTGGGCACCTCATGAGCTGACCGAAAATAAAAAAAAATCATCATTTTGAAGTGTCATCTTCTCTTATTCTATGCAACAACAACAAACCACTTCTTGATCAGACTGTGACGCATGACGAAAAATAGATTTTATACAACAACCGGCAACAACCAGCTCAGTGGTTGGACCAAGATGAAGCTCCAAAGCACTTCCCAAAGTCAAACTTGCACCAAAAAAAGGTCATGGTCACTGTTTGGTAGTCTGCTGCCAGTCTGATCCATTGCAGCTTTCTGAATCCCAGTGAAATCATTACATTTGAGATATATGCTCAGCAAATCGATGAGATACACTGAAAACTGCAACGCTTGCAGCTGGCATTGGCCAACAGAAAGGGCCCAATTTTTCTCCACAACAATGCCCGACCACATGTTGCACAACCAAATGCTTCAAAAGTTGAATGAATTGGGCTACGAAGTTTTGCCTCATCCGCCATATTCACCTGACCTCTCGCCAACCAACTACCACTTCTTCAAGCATCTCAACAACTTTTTGCAGGGAAAACACTTCCACAACCAGCAGGATGCAGAAAATGCTTTCCAATAGTTCATCGGATCCTGAAGCACAGATTTTTATGCTACAGGAATAAATAAACATTTCTTGTTGGCAAAAATGTGCTGATTGTAATGGTTCCTATTTTGATTAATAAAGATATGTCTGAGCCTAGTAATAATGATTTGAAATTCACAGTATGAAAATGCAATTACTTTTGCACCAACCTAATACTATCCTCATTTTTAAATAAGATAGAAAAAGTTCGAAGAAGTTGTTACTTTCCAAAGGTCACAAAGCTGACAGAGCCGGATATAAATTGAACTCTGTCCTTATGCTTTCCCAAGCCTATTTCTTTAAGCCATGCTAGCATCCAGCTACGAACTTTTGTACCCACACCCATACCAGCCCCTTCCCTTCCAGTAACAGTGGCAGAGTCACCTCAGCTATTCCTCCTACCAAGATTCTTGATTCTATCCCCTCTTGCTTGCCTCAGTTCCCTTCTCTATAAAATGGACCAGCATTTTACAGATGAGGCTATCTACTGCACCTGTGAGGTACCAGGAGGCTTAAATTCTGACTGTAAAATATTGAGCCTGGTCTTGAAACTGTACTTGAAAAGGACACATAACTGGTATCTCTTAAAAATTATCTTGCCCAATCTGGAGCTGCTTTTCTCCCCATCGTCTCCCTCTCTTTTTTATTTAAATATGCTGTTTCTCCCATCTAAAGGAAAAATTCAAAAACCCTATATTCTTCTCTAGCTGTCATTCTCTTCCCTTCACAGCTAAGTTTCTTCAAAGAGTTTTCTACATATTTTATTTCATCACCTCACCTTCTTTACCTTCCTTTCACTCTTTACTTGCACCCTGTTGAGGCTGCTCAATCACCAAATCACTTCTGTTATTAATCCAACAGGCACTTTTCAAGTCTTATATTCCTTGTTCTTATTTTGAAAGTATAAACCCTTCTTTCCATCTCAACATGCACCATGACACTATAATTTCCTAGGTCTCTCCCTCCTCTCTGGCTGATCCTTCTCAGTCTCCTTCAGGGGCTCTCCTTTATCCACCCCTCAATTTTTCCTCAGGGTTCCAAAGCTTAGTCTTTGGCTCTTCTCGCTTCTAGTTAAATTTATATATGTATTATTCATTCTGCTTTCATTACACAAATATATAATGAGTAGCTATTATGTGCCAGACTTTTTGACAGGCACTGGGGATGATAAAAACATGCACGATTGCTGGAATAATGGTTTTTACAGTCTAGAGAGAATGTACATGGAATTAAAGCATATAATGAGATCTGGCCTGGCTAGGATGATCAGGGAAGGTTTCTTTGAATGTGTGTCACCGTTAAGTTGTGAAGTTAAGGAAAATGCTAACAACTAGTGACTTTAAATAAAAGATACAGTTTGTTATAACATTCTTGCACATTTTTAGTACGATTGAAATTATTTCAAAGTAAAAAGCAAAAAAAAAAAAAAAAAAAAAAAAAAAAAAAACACACCAAAGCTGGACATCAGTGACAGACATCTAAGTAAACAGAAAATAGAGAATAATTTCCATGGTGTGTAATAAAAGGGAAAAATAGAAGTTCACTAGGTAAAGGGGAACAGAAAGGAATTCTACGTAGCATGTGTAAAGGCTCTTTGACAAGAGGGAATATGGTAATTATAAACTCTGGAAAGCTAGATTATGAGGATAAAAAAGATGAGGCTGGAGAGTAAGGCAAAGGCCAGACCATGCATGGCTCTTGCTAACCATGATATAGATTTTCAAAACTTAATAACAAAAGCAAATGTAAAATCAATCCAGTGACAGTACTGCAAACACAAAGCAAGGAAAGGATGTTAAAAAGCAAATACATGTATATATATATATTTAGGAAACAAAAAGGTCCTTAGAAATTAAAGGTAAGATGCAGAATATACAGAACCAGAAACTTGATAAAAAATAGAGAAAAGATAAAAAATTTGGAGAATCAGAATTCCAAAAAGAACAGTGAAAATGATAAAACGATAGGGTAGAAATCTAAGGTATCAGGTCAGAAAAGATCCAAGAAATGAAAGGTTTTTAAGATTTTTAAAACCTCTAGATTTATAAGGGCCCTCTGGGTGCCCAATACAATGGATGAAAATAAACCCACACCAAAGAACATCACTGAAATTTCAGAACATCATGGAAATAGAAAAGATCCTATAAACATCCAGAAAGGGGGGGGAAGAGATCATATAAAAATTATTAAGTACTAAAACGGTTTCTGCTCTCACCAATACTGAAATACAATCAATGAAACAATGCCTTCAAATTCTGACAATTATTTCCAAACTCAAGTGTGAAATAAGAATGAACACATGATAAGACATGCAATGACTTGAATATAAAGCACTCAGTATAGTGTATGGCATATAGTAAGAGCCACATAAATGTTAAATATTGTTACTATGAAGTGGTAGGTAAGCATTGCCCTCTATTTTGAAGTTCTTTCAAAATATTCAGTTCAAAGAATACTGAAATTAATGTAAGAAATGTCTTCCCAAAAGCGCTGGCTATGAAGGAGACATGTCAAATGAATCAGGCTTTCCATTTGCATGATATTGCAAAATTGGAAATGTACAACTGCATAAAAAATGTCAGTTATAATATCATATTTTTATTTTTAAAATACAAATACTATGCCAGAAATTGCATTACTTTGATACTAGCTAGGTCCACATGAAGGAGAGCTGAATCTTGAGAGGATGGCTGACTCTAACAGTCTATAAAAACAAGAGTAGCTTAATTTCCTTTCTGTTCTCATCCTTTCCTACTCTAAATAAATATCAGTTAATGTGAGTATTAAATATATATAATCAGTCTGAGTTAACAGAAACTGAGCTTCTTGGTTGGTTTTTATATTTTAAAAAATATATAATGCTAGAGTCCTCACATTTAACTCATTTTCTTTATTAATGTAATCTTTGAAAACGAAAGATAAAGAACACCAAGGGAATCCATAATGAGGCAAGTCAAAAGGCTCTGGGAGTTAGTAAAGTGACACACAAAACTAAAATCCTTACCTGAATGTTACTGCTTTCACAAGGAATGACACTGCTTTCTGCCAGAGGCGACATGCACATATGAGAGTTTTCAATACTAAAGGCAATTCCACTCATAAAATCAGTCATGGGTAAACTCCCATTATCAACAGTCTCTTTAATCCATGTGTTCTCATCTGCTATCTCTACAGGATCAACCATATCCACAGTGTTATTCTCCTTCTCACTTTCAACATCCTGCAACAGTGCTAATCCTTTCTCAGAAGCACTGGGCGGATTTTGTGTGATAGACATGGCAGTCACAACTAAACGTGTGCCATGTGTAAAAGTATCACTATTCAACTGCCGTAGGTGTACGCCAGCAGTATCCATGACCGGCAAGGAGACATCTGTGGGAGGAGTATTCTCCTTATCTTCTTCATCTTCACTGTGAGCCTCAAGAGTAAAAGGTATTCGAATGAGTGAGGTCCGATACTGAGTACCACCTCCACACATCTCGAATCTCATAGGAGACCAATTTTTAATTGGTGAGCAGCCATCTATATATGGACTTCTGACACACGGATTAGTAGCTCCATTTGAATTTGTTACAGATGAAGCATCAGGAGAATGAAGAGCAAAATTCCTCTGTTCTAAAAGATTGGGAGAGAAAAATTACATTAAAAAAAAAAAAAACATGAACTAGAAAAACCATTATTAAATAAGGAATCATTAAGTTTCAGGCAAAAAAAAAAACTGGATTTCCATAATAGTTGTGTTGGTTACTAAAATCAAATAGCACAAATGAAGAATGTGTCTCAATAAGCAGAATGTGGCTCTTCAAAACTAAATTTCTCTAGTACTTTCATTAATTAAACAAAATATTTTAATCCAAGAGAGTTATTTCCTCATGTGCATACTGCCATCATAACAATATTGTTCATATACAAAGAAGATACCTAAAAGCTACAGTAACTATTCTTTAAATTAAAAACATGAAAATATATTTGCATGTTTATGTAAAATACCACAAGCAGGATTAAAAGGCAAATAAATTGGAAAATTGGCAATAATAAAGAGCTTAACAATGGCAAAATAATCAAAATGATACAAATGATTTAAAACGTTTTAATAACTTAATTAGCATAACAAAACAAGATTTTTTAAAATGGGCAAAAACAAATATTCTTCCCAGTTGTAAATAAATATATGAAAACTGTTCAACTTCTCAAACAATAAAAAATATGAAAATAAAAGCAATGAAAGGGACTTCCAGGAAGATGGCAACTAAAAAGACACAGGACTCTCTTCTCTCTCAGAATACCTAGAGGACAGGCAGAAACAGCCTGGAAAAGTCTTCTAGGGTTTAGGACACCAGGGGAAGGATGGACACTGGCCAGAAGAGAGAGACCTGCAAACGAATTGCAGGGGCAACTGCTGGCATCCTCCCCCACCCTATACACTTTTGAATTCTCAGGCTCTGGGGCCAGCAACTACACACAAAGGGAGCCCCAGGGATCCACCTCTCTAGGAAAGGGGAGACAGAGGGACACAGCCTAAGGCTGATTCAGCTTTTGACACACAAATTTGGTCTGCTGTGTCCCAGTAGCCCTTCCAGACCAGGTGGGGCCATTTGCCTTGAAAGCCAGCAAGGGACTAAAGAGATCCGATGCTCTCAACCTCGCTCTCCACTGACCAGGACTGGTTGTTGAGAGTGTATAGGGGACTGGAATTATTTACTACCTGGAAAAAGGGAGGGGGCTGCCACCAAAGATTGGAGAACTGCCTCTGAGATAGTTTGAATTACAAGGCTCTTAGCCTCCAAGCAGGTTAATGATCTGGTCCATTATGCAGTACACACACTCAGATCATGCTTTGAAACTGAGAAGGCTGCTAAAGATCACCGTCTAAAGGTAGACCAAGGAAGTGCACGTGAAGAAATTCAAAGTAAATAAGAAAGGCAGGACTTCTGGGAAAACAGGAATCTCCTCTCCAGAAATATAGCTAGAGGATAGGCTGAAATAGCCCCAAAAAAGATACTCTAGGGTTTAGGACAGCAGGTGAAGGCTGCACACTACAGAGGAGAGAGGGACAAAAGAGGGAAATCGCGACCACAGAACCATGAGTTGGAACCAGCAGCAACTGCTGCTGCCGGCACCCACCCCCACACTCTTTAGACTTCTCCAGCCTCTGGACCTGCGACTACAGACAAAGGATCTACCACTCCAGGAAAGGGGAGCGAGAGGAACACAGCCTAAGGCTGATTCAGGTTCTGACCCACAGATTTGGGCTGCGGAGCCCCACGGACCCTCCCACATGGTGGTTTGCCCAGGGAGCCTACAAAGGACTAGAGAAATCTGACCCTAGCAATCTCCCTCGCTTCTAGCCTGGACTAATTGTTGAGGACTCCAGAGGAGAGGGGAGAGAGAGCCTGGGGCTGATTCCACTTTTGACTCCCACATTTGGTCTCCCATGTCCTGAGCTCTTCCAGGCTGGGTGGGGCTGCGCCATTGTTTTCCTTGGAGCCTGCAAGGGGCTAAAGATATCCGACCCTCCCAATCTCCTCCTCTACAAACAGGGAGTGATTATTGAGCACTCAGAGGGGAGTGGAAATATTTCCTAGCTAGGAAAAGGGTGAAGGAGGCTGCCAGAGAAGAATGGAGAACTGTCTCAGAAAGTTTGAATTACAAGACTCTTAGCCTCCAGACAGGAAGCGCTATCATATTGATCTGGTCTATGTCACAACAAATACACTCCAACCAGGCACTGAATTGAGAGCTGCAAAAGAGCGCCATCTCCTGGCAGACCAAGGAAATGCACAAAAGAAAATTAAAAATAAGTAGGAGAGGCTTTTCCTGTCCTCTATAGTCTCCCTGCACAAGGCCCTAGGAAGTGACTCTACAATCAATTACTGGGTCTAGTGCCCAGTTTTGAGCAACCAGCAGGACAATCCTAACAATCCAGGCCGAGCCAAAAATCAAAGAGCTGTGGTAACTCACAGCCTCCTGCCATTAAATCCCTATAAAAGAGAAAAAGATTGAGCATCTGAGTAAACTACATACTAACCTGATGCATAAACACCAGCAAAAACTTATGAGCCACACTAAGAAAATAGAAGACATGGCCCAAGGAAAGGAATACATCAAAGTCCTGGAAGAGATGCAGAATTTAAGAGAACTAATCAGTGAGATGAGCACAAATTTCGAAAATCAAATTAATGAGATGAAAGACAATATAGTTAAAGAGATAAATGAAATCAAGAAGACATTGAGCAAACGCAAAGAAGAATTTGAAATCCTGAACAGAAAAGTAATGGAGTTCATGGGAATGAAAGACACAATAGGTGAGGTCAAAAACACATTTGAGGTATACAACAGCAGACTCGAAATGACAGAAGAATAAATGATACCGAAGACAGAGCAGCTAAAATTGGAGAAAGAGAAAATGGGAAAAATTGAGCAGGGGCTCAGAGTTGAATGATAACACAAAACACAACAACATATGTGTCATGGGACTTCCAGAAGGGGAAGAGAAGGGAAAAGGGGCAGAAAGTATTTGAGGAAGTAATAGCTGAAAATTTCCCAACTCTCACAAAAGAAATGAACTTACATGTCCAAGAAGCACAACGTACCCCAATCAGAATAAATCCAAATAGACCTACGCCAAGACACATACTACTCAAAATGTCAAATATCAAAGAGAAAGAGAAAATTCTCAGAGCAGCAAGAGAGAAGCAAACGATCACGTACAAGGGACATCCAGTAAGACTTAGTGCAGATTTCTCTTCAGAAACCATGGAGGCGAGAAGACAGAGGTATGATACAATTAGGAAACTGAAAGAGAAAAACTGCCAGCCGAGAATTCTTTATCCAGCAAAACTGTCCTTCAAATATGAAGGTGAGTATAAAATATTCAGAAATAAACAGAAACTAAGAGAGTTAGCAAAAAACGAAATATTAAAGGAAGCCTTAGAACCTGAAAGAAAAAGACAGGAGAGAGAGGCTTGGAGGAGAGGATAGAAGAAAGAATAGCAGAAAGGATAACCAAAAGAGTAAAAAGAAAGACAAAAACAAGATGACATAAGAAAACCAAAGAATAAAATGGAGGAAGAAATAGCGCATTTACAGTAATATCATTGAATGTGAATGGATTAAACTCCCCAATCAAAAGATACAGGCTGATAGAATAGATAAAAAAACATGAGCCATCCATATGCTGCTTACAAGAAACTCACCTCAGACCCAGGGATATAAACCAGATGAAAGTGAAAGGTTGGAAAAAGATACTCCACGCGAATAGTAACAAAAAAAGAGCAGGGATAGTTATACTAATATCAGACAAAACAGACTTTAAATGCAAAAAAGTTATAAGAGATACAGAAGGCCATTATATATTAATAAAAGGAACGATCCATCAGGAAGATGTAACAGTCATAAATATCTACGCACCTAACCAGGGTACTCCAAAATATATGAGACAAACTGGCAAAACTGAAGGAAGAAACAGACATTTCTACAATAATCGCTGGAGACTTCAACACCCCTCACATCATTAGATAGAACTAGACAGACGATCAACAAGGAAGCAGAGAACTTGAACAATACGATGAACAAGTTAGACCTAACAGACTTATACAGAACACTGCATCCAAACTCAGCGGGTTATACATTCTTCTCAAGTGGCCATGGATCTTTCTTCCGGATAGACCATGTTAGGCCACAATTCAGCTCTCAATAGATATAAAAAGATGGAAATTATACAAAGCACCTTCTCAGATCATAATGGAAAGAAACTAGAAATCAATAACAGACAAGAAAAAAGTGAATTCACTAATGTGTGGAGATTGGACAACACACTCTTAAATAATCGGTGGGTCAAAGAAGAAATTGCAAGTGAAATCAGTACATATATTAAAACAAATGAAAATGAGAACACAACGTATCAAAACTTATGGGACACAGCGAAGGCAGTCTTGAGAGGGAATTTATAGTCCTAAATGCCTATATTAAAAAACAAGAAAGAGCTAAACTCAAAGATTTAACTGAACAACTAGAGAATCTAGAAAAAGAACAGCAAACCAATCCCAAAACAAGCAGAAAGAAAGAAATAATAAAGATTAGAGCAGAAATAAACAAAAATGAGAACAGAAGAGCAATAGAGAAAATCAACAAAACCAAAAACTGGTTCTTTGAGAAGATCAATAAAATTGACAAACCCCTCACTAGGCTTACAAAGAAAAAAAGAGAGAAGATGCAAATAAATACAATCAGAAATGAAAAGGGGGAAGTTACAAATGACCTCACGGAAATAAAAAGAATCCTAAGAAGATAATATGAGAAACTATATGCCAACAAACTAGACAACCTAGGTGAAATGGACAAATTTCTAGAAACGCACAACCAACCTACACTGATGCTACAAGAAACACAGGAACTTAACCAATCACATTTAAGGAGATTGAATCCGTCATCAAAAATCTCCCAGTCCACGACTTTTCTTTCACAGGTGAATTCTACCAAGCATTTCAAAAAGAATTAACACCAATCCTGTTTAAACTCTTCCAAAAAATTGAAGAGGAGGGAAAATTATCCAACACATCTTATGAAGCCAACATCACCCTAATACCAAAGCCAATTAAAGAGTCTACAAGGAAAGAAAATTACAGACCAATCTCTCTAATGAACATAGATGCAAAAATTCTCAACAAAATACTTGCAAATCGAATCCAACAGCATATCAAGAGACTCATACATCACGACCAAGTGGGATTTATTCCTGGTATGCAAGGCTGGTTCAACGTAAGAAAATCAATCAATGTAATACACCACATTAAGAAATTGAAGGGAAAAAACCACATGATCATCTCAATAGATGCAGAAAAGACATTTGACAAAATCCACCATCCTTTTTTGATAAAAACTCTTCAAAAGATAGGAATAGAAGGAAAATTTCTCAATATGATAAAAGGCATATATGAAAAACCCAACATCATACTCAATGGGGAAAGGCTGAAAGCTTTCCCTCTAAGATCGGGAACAAGACAAGGATGCCCACTGTCACCGTTGTTATTCAACATTGTCCTAGAAGTTCTAGCTAGGGCAATTAGACAAGAAAAAAAAAATTAAAGGTGTCCAAATCAGGAAAAGAGGAAGTAAAACTCTCACTGTTTGTGGATGACATGATCCTGTACTTAGAAAATTCTGAAGAATCCATGACAAAGCTACTTGAACTAATAAATGAGTTCAGCAAAGTGGCAGGATACAAGATCAACACGCAAAAAATCAGTAATGTTCTTGTACACTAGTACTGAACAAACTGAGGAGGAAATCAGAGGAAAAATTCCATTTTCAATAGCAACAAAAAGACTCAAATACCTAGGAGTTAATTTAACCAAAGAAGTACAGGACCCATATGGAGAAAACTACAAAACAATGCCAAAAGAAAATTTAAAATACCTAAACAAATGGAAAAACATTCCGTGTTCATGGATTGGAAGAATAAATATCATGAAGATGTCAATCTTGCCCAAATTGATTTATAGATTCAATGCAATACCAATCAAAATCCCAACTTACATTGCAGAATTAGAGAACGCAATTACCAAATTCATCTGAAAGGGTAAGTGCACCTGAATAGCCAAAAGCTTTCTAAAAAAGAAGAGCAACATGGGAGGAATGTCACTGCCTGATCTTGAAACATATTACAAAGCTACCATGGTCAAAACAGTATGGTACTGGCATAAAGATAAACACATTGATCAGTGGAATAGAATTGAGAACCCAGAAACATACCTTCACCTATACAGTCAACTGGCTTTTGACAAACGTACCAAGCCCACACTAATGGGAAAAAACAGCTTCTTCAACAAATGGTGTTGGGAGAACTGGATATCTATAACCAAAAGAATAAATGAGGACCTCTATCTCACCCCCTATACAAGAATCAACTCAAAATGGATCAAAGATCTAAATATAAAAGCCAGGACCATAAAACTACTAGAAGAAAATGTAGGGAAACATCTTCAAGACCTTGTAGTAGGTGGTGGTTTCTTGGACCTTACACCCAAAGCACGTGCAACAAAAGAAAAAAATAGAAAAATGGGACCTCCTCAAAATTAAACACTTTTGCACCTCACAGGACTTTGTCAGAAGGGTGAAAAGGCAGCCAACTCAATGGGAAAAAATATTTGGAAATCACATATCTGATAAGGGTTTTATATCCAGGATATATAAAGAGATGTTACAACTCAACAATAAAAAGACAAACGACCCAATTAAAAAATGGACAAAAGACTTGAATAGACATTTCTCCAAAGAAGAAATACAAATGGCAAAAAAACACATGAAGAAATGCTCAATATCATTCATGATTAGGGAAATGTATATCAAAACTACGAGATATCATTTCACACCTATCAGAATGGCCACTATTAAAAAGACAGAGAACTACAAGTGTAGAGAGGATGTGGAGGGATAGGAACACTTCTTCACTGTCGGTGGGAATGCAGAATGGTACAGCCACTGTGGAGGACTGTTTGGCAGTTCTTAAAGAAGTTGAATATGGACTTGCCATGTGACCCTGTAATACCACTACTGGATATATGAGAACAGTGACACGAACAGACATCTGCACACCAATGTTCATAGCAACACTATTCACGATTGCCAAAAGTTGGAAACAACCCAGGTGTCCATCAACAGACAAATGGATAAACTGTGATCTATTCACACGATGGAATATTATGCAGCTGTAAGAAGAAATGAAGTCATAAAGCATATGACAACATGGATGAACCTGGAGGCATTATGTTGAACGAAGCAAGCCAGACACAAAAGGACAAATACTATATGAATGTGTTACTACGAACCAAATATATTGTGTAACATATTGTTTGATTAAAAAAAAAATTTATATGTATCCATTACATTTGAGAAAAGTATATATTTATTCATCTGCATTTACTTTTTAGTTTTTAATTGTTTATATTTTCAATTATCAAACGTACAAAATAAAGCAAAAAAAAAAAAAAAAAAAGGCTTTTTACGGCCATTACAGCCTCCTTCCCTAACATACTTGAAAGCAGGTCTGCAACCCATTACTGGGTCCAGGACCCAGATTTGAGTAACTAACTCAGTCAATCATAAAGACCTGGAACAAGTTGAATGACTCAAAAAACAGCACTAGGAAGTGGATGTGGCTCAAACAGTTGAGTGTCTGCCTCCCACACAGGATGTCCCGTGTTCAGTTTCTGGTGCCTCATAAAGAAGATAAACAAACAAAGAGCAGATATAGAGCAAACAAGCAAGCAATGAGCAAAAATAAAAAACAAGCAAGCAAACAACAAGAAAAAACAACAAGCAGACAGCAAACAAAAACAAATGAGCAGGGAGCTGAGGTGGCTCAAGCAATTGAGAGCCCACCTCCCCCATGGGTTCAGTTCTTGGCGCCTCCTAAAGAAAAAACAAACAGATAACAAGCAGACAACAAGCACAGACAATGAGCGCAAACAATGAGCAGACAAGGAAGCCATCTTGGGGGGTTGGGGGTGGGAACAGCAGTAACACACACCCTCCCACCAATAAATCACTACAAGAGAGGGAAAGTGAGCATCTGAGTAAACTCACCATCCTAATCAGATGCCTAGACATCAGCAAAAAATTACAAGCCATACTAAGAAAATGGAAGAAATGGCCCAAGAAAAGGAAAATATCAAAATGCCAGGAGACACAGGATTTTAGACAACTAATGAACGAGATTCACACAAATTTCCAAAATCAAATAAGTTGAAAGACAAACAGGAAGACACTAAATGAGCAAAAACAAGAATGTGAAACCTGAAGAGAAAAGCTTGAGCTCATGGGAATGAAAGAGACAAAGAGGAGATAAAAAACACATTAGAGGCATACAACAGCACACTCAAAATGATAGAAGAAAGAATAAGTGATATAGAAGACAGCACAGCTAAAATTAATAGAAAAAAGAACAGAGAGAAAAGAACGAAAAAAATTAAGCAGAGGCCCAGGGAGTTGATGATAACACAAATGCAACAACATATATGTAATGAGAGTTCCAGAAGAAGAGAAGGGAAAAGGGGCAGAAAGTATTTGAGGAAATAATAGCTGAAAATTTCCCAACTCTCTGGGAGTGGGTGTAGCTCAGTTAGTTGAGTGCCTGCTTTCCACTATGAGATTCCAGGTTCCATCCCCAGTGCTGCCAAAAAAAAAAAAAAATTCCCAACTCTCATGAAGGAAATGAATTTATATGTCCAATAAGAGCAGCGTACCCCAATCAGAATAAATCCAAATAGACTTATTCTAAGACATATACTACTCAGAAGGTCAAATGTCAAAGATAGAGAGAAAATTCTGAGAGTAGCAAGGAAGAAACAAACTATCACATACAAGGAACACCCAGGAAGACTTAGTGTGTATTTCTCATCAGAAACCATAGAAGGGAGGAGACAGTAGTGTGATACAATTAGGATACTGAAAGAGAAAAACTGCCAGCTGAGCATTATTTATCTGGCAAAATTGTCCTTCAAATACGGAGTTCAAAATATTCACAAAAAACATAGACCAAGAGAGTTCATAAAAAATGAATCCACCTTTGCAGGAAATATTAAAGGAAGGCTTATAGCCTGAAAGAAAAAAAAAGTAGAGAGAGGCTTGGCAGAGAGTGCAGATGGCAACAATAGCAGACAGGATAACCAAAAAAGTAAAAAGACAGATAAAAATAAGATATGACATATGAAAAGCAAAGAATATGATGGTGGAAGTAAATAATGCTTTCACAGTAATATCATTGAATGTGAATGGATTGAACACCCCAATCAAAAGATATACGCTGACAGAATGGTTTAAAAAAACATGAGCCATCCATATGCTGCCTACAAGAAACTCATCTTAGTACCAGGTACACAAATTGGCTGAAAGCAAAAGGTTAGAAAAGATAAGCCACACAAACACTACCCAAAATAGAGTAGAGATAGCTATAACAGTTTCAGAGAAAACAGACTTTAAATGCAAAAAAATCCTAAGATGTAGAGTAGGCCATTACATATTAATAAAAGGGGCAATCTACCGGTAAGAAATAATAGTCATAATTGTCTATGCACCTTACCAGGATGCCCCAAAATACATGAGTCACAGTAGCAAAACTGAAGGGAGAAATAGACATTGCTACAATAATAGTTGGAGACTTCAACACACCACTCATATCATTAACTAGAAATAGAAGATCAATAAAGAAACACAGAACTTGAACAGTATAACTGAGCTAAACCTAAAAAATATAGAGAGAATGTTGCACCCAAACTAAGTGGGTTATACATTTTTCTCAAGTGCTGATGGATCTTTCTCCAGGACAAACTACATATAGGTCACAAGGCACATCTCAATAAATATAAAAAGATTGAAATTATATAAAGCACCTTCTCAGATCATAATGGAATGAAACTGAAAATCAACAAGACTGAAAAGGGGAAAAAAGCAACAAAGGAAAAAATAAATGGGACTTCCTCAAAATTAAACACTTTTGCACCTCAAAGGACTGTGTCAAAAGGGTGAAAAGGCAGCCAACTCAATGGGGGAAATTTGAAAATCACATATCCAATAAGGGTTTTATATCCATAATATATAGAGATGATACAACTCAGCAATAAAAAGATAAATGACCCAAATAACAATAGGCAAAAGACTTGAATAGACATTTGTCCAAAGAAGAAATACCAATGGCAAAAAAAAAAAAAAAAACACATGGAAAAATGTTCAACATCACCAGCGATTAGGGCATTTTATCAAAGCTAAAATGAGATATCATTCCACACCTATCAGACTGTCACTATTAAAAAGTTAGAAAACTTTAAGTGTTGGAACAGATGTGGAGAGACAGAAACGTTTATGCCCTGTTGGTGGGAATATAGAATGGTACAGACACTGTGGAGGACTGTTTGGCAGTTCCTAAAGAAGTTGAATTTAGACTTGCCATGTGACCCAGCAATACCATTATTAGGTATATAGCCAGAAGAACTGAGAGCAGAGACACGAACAGACATCTGCACACCGATGTTCATAGTGGCATTATTCACAATTGCCAAAAGATGGAAACAACCTGTATGTCCATCAACTGAAGAATGGATAAACAAACTGTGGTGTTTTCACACAATGGAATATAATGCAGCTATAAGAATAAATAAAGTCGTGAAGCATATGACAACATAGATGAACCTGGAAGACATTATGTTGAGTGAAGTAAGCCAGACACAAAGGAAAATACTGTATGATTGTGCTACTATGAACTAAATATATTGTGTAATCTCATGGAGTTAAAAACTTGAATATGAGTCACTAGAAAATAGAATGAGGTTAGAAAGCTGAGGGTTAAAACTTGTGCAGAACTGGTAAAAAGGATGTGTGTTAATCTTTGGAAATGAATAGAAAAGGTGAAAGCATAACATAATGTTTGAAACTAGCAGTACTATTATATGGGTTTGACAGTGGTTTAAAGGGAAAGTCTAAGGTCATGTATATTACTAAAAGGAAAGCTAAAATATGTAACATGGGACTGTATAGCATAGTAAAACCACATGTGAAATATGAATATGGGTAAAATTGCATATATAAGACTTATTCTCTGAAGCTGAACAAATGTATTTTAATACTACAAGATGTTAATATCAGACAAAAACACACACACACATTTTGCTAAGTGAAAGAAACCAGACACGAAGTACTACATATTGTATGATTCCATTTATATAAAGGTAAACATAAATTAATTTATAAAGTTGAAATTAGATTAATGGTTATGTAGAGGTAGGGAAAGACTGATAGGGGGTCTGGGGATTTTCTTTTTGTAGTAATGAAATTGCTGTAAAAATTTTTGTGGTGATGAAAGCACAACATTCTGATTATACTAAAAGTCAGGGATCATACACTTTGGATAGATCATATGGTATGTGAATATGTCTCAATAAAACTGCTTAATGAATAAATAAATAATTGTGTAAGAATAGCCAGAAATAGCAACTATGTACAGCTGGGGAATAACAGAGAGATTGGGAAGTGAAGAATTTTCTTGTTTTTTTGTTTGCTTTTAAAGATTTATTTATTTCTCCCCACCACCTCATTGCTTGCACTTGCTACGCCTGTTGGTCTTCCTTGTTTCTTTAGGAGGCACTGGGAACTGAACCCAGGACCTCCAATGTGGGAAGGAGGTGCCTAATTGCTTAAGCCACCTCCATTCCCTGCTTTGCTGGTGGCTCACATTATGTTTTCCTTCTTGTGTCTCTTGTTGCATCATCTTGTTGCGTCATCTTGCTTCGCCTGCCCACTGCGTCAGCTCGCTGTCTTGCTTGTTTTCTTTCAGAGGCATCGGGAACCTCTGCTCCCTGCTTTGTTGAGTCTCTCATTATGCTTTTCTTCTTGTGTCTCTTGTTGCGTTAGCTTGCCATGCCTGCCTGTCGCGCCAGCTTGCTGTCTTCTTTAGGAGATATAAGAAACTGAACCACAGACCTCCCGTGTGGAAAGCAGGAGCTCAATTGCTTGAGCCACATCCACTTCACTTGTTTGTCTGTTTTTATTGTTATTATTGAAATAATGAAAATTAATAATGATTGAAGTGATAAATGCACAACTATGTGATTACATCAAATACCACTGATTGTACGTTTTGAATGAATTATATGCTTTATTAGTATGTATCAATAAAATTGATTTGTTTAAAAAAAGTTATTGGAAAGTGCTGCAGTAATCCTGATGTACCTAAGAAAAGCTGGTTATTCCCTTCAGAAAGCTGAAAAATATGTAATTCATTTTATAACAGTTTCTATGTAAAATATTTAGATATTTAGAATTTGGAGGAATAAACTTCTCTGAATAATAAAATTATGTACATAGTTAAAAAATAATTTTTTAAAAGCAATGAGAGTCCATTTATTTAACAAAATACAATGAATTCAGAACTAATAATTCCTTTTTCCTTCCAAAAAATAAATGGCCAATAAATATTTGGAAAGAGCTCAACATAATTTATCAAAAATACAAAAATTAAAGCAGGAAGAGGCTCTTTTGTAATATACCATATTAGCAAACATCTAAAAGAATGACAATGCCAGTGTTTCTGGATAGGTGAAAATTTCAATTGGAGGAAGTTTTTTTATTTTATGAAGAAACTTTGGCAATATTCGCCAAGAACTTTAAAAATTACCAAATTATTCCACTGCTAAAAAATTAACTTAAGGATTAGGTTAAGAAAGTAACCTTAGGATTACAACACAATGTATTCACAAGGATGATCATTAGTTTTGTGATAAAGAAAAGTTAGAAAAATTAGTTGGTTAGCAACAGTTTAAAACAAATTAAACATTCATGAAATGTATTATGTATAGTTATTCAAAATCATGTTTTCTGACAATAATAAATGATTTAAATGACCTAGGAAAATACTAGCAATAAAATGCTTTGTGAACAAAGTAGGACAGAGAATTATATAGGAACATAAATGCATGTATGTGTATCATCCATATGTATTTGTCCATAGTGTATACAAATAAAGGAAAGACCATTAAAATCTATAGTTTTTAGTTTCCAATTTTTTACTATGACTAGGATTTTTTATTTTGAATAATTTTCAAAAAGTACTATAATTTTTTCAAGAAATTTACATAATACAAAAAACAATACCTGAATTTCCACATATTTATATTTACGTTAAAAACCTTATTCATACATATATACCTTTACAAATTATGAATATCCCATTACCAAAGCCTAAACCTACAGGTCAGAAGGTATACAAAAACCCACTTGTCTCTGAAATTGCCATCTTTAAAAAAAAAAATTTAAGTGTTTGATATCAATACTGCTAACAAAAATACTTGCATTTAACATTAAAGTGGAACTTTGCTGAGATATACAGCCTTTGAGGGTGTATCATTCCTTTTGTAAAAAAATCAGTTTCTAAATTTTATAAATTTAGTGGTCATTTAGAGCTTTATAGAATTAAAACACATAAAAAGAACCTCTTTAATAAATATTGATAGAATAAAAATTTAAACTAGATATTTTATTATGAGACATACCTGAGAGAGGTGTTTTTCCTATTTGAAATGCAACTGGTGAGAAAGCAGGTGAAGAAATAGGTGAAGGGCTGGCTATGCTTCCCAAACTGTATTTTTTTGCATTAGCCTGAATAGGACTAGAAGAAAACTGACCCTAGGGTTTAAAAAAAAAAATTATTTGGTTCTCTTCCTCAATACATATTTCACATTTAAAACCATTAATAAACTTCAAAACACATTTATAAACTAGAAATTGTTCAAAAGAACCATCAAAGGCATCTTGTAAAACAAGGAGTGCAAAAATGATGGCTATGAAAAATTTTGAATTAGAAGACATTAGTTAAAATAGAATTGAACTGTTTGAACAAACCATTAAATTTCATACTGAATACTTGATAATGAAAATTTTTAAAGAAATTATTTATACCATCAGATATTAATGTCAATCCAGTCATGTTACTCTGAGAATCTTACATAATTCAGTAAATACCTTATATTGATATTTGCTGAGACTCATGATAAATTTGGGCATCAAATATACCTCTAAATATAAAATAGGAGAGACTGACCAAAAACATTCCTATGATTAATGACAATAGGTGAACTAGGTTAATCCTCATGTAATGTAAAACCCAAAAGACTACTATTCCTCATGAATGAATGAGCATCTATGTCTAAGTATATCTACAGCAAACTAACAAATCCAGTTAGTGTACTTCTTACCGAACTTGGTGTCTGAACAGGGCTCCTACACCGCACAGGAGATAAATCTATTGAATAAAACACTTCAAGTGATGCTTGAGCACTATGAGGACTTCTGGGAGAAGCTGGAGATAAAGAGTCAGAGATACTTCCATTCCCATCTAAAAACAGCTTTCTTCTGAGAGATGAAGAACTGAGGTTTCCTGGAGATTGATCTGCAAATTCATCAGCTCGAAAATAGTCACCTATGTTTAATGTTAACAGAATAAAATGTAAAGCTAATCATTTTGAAAAGCAAATATAGTTCTATGTTAATCTAATATTTAAACACCAACATGAATATGTTAAAATTAAAAAAAAAAAAAAAAAAAAAAGGCAAAGTTTAATTGTAGGCATGATGCTTTAATCTTTAGGTACTGCCTTTTTATTTATTTTTTTTTGCGGTACCGGGGGCCAGGGATTGAACCCAGCACCTCCTATCTGGGAAGCCAGCACTCAAACACTGAGTCATATCGGCTTCCCTGAGTTGGTTTTATCATTTGTTTTGCTTCTTGTTTGGTTTTGTCTTTTCAGAAGGCACTGGGAACCAGACCAGGGACTTCCCATGTGGGAGGCAGGTGCTCAACTGCTTGAGCCACATTCGCTCCCTATTCCTTCTTTTTCGAGGGCTTCATTATTAGTATTAGGTACTACCAATAAGATGTGTCAATGAATAGCTGAGGTACAGTAAAATTCATTGTGATAATTCAGTTCATGTTAAAGAAAAGGAGATATTGTTCGGTAGTTTCTCCTGGCTTATTTAGAAAAAGGCATTACACCACATATTCCCATTTACAAAAAGTCAGCAAAACAAAATCTTTTTAGTTATTAAAAGTTTAAACAAATATAATATTTACCTAATACATTTTCTAAATTAAAATCCACAGGAAGAGACAGCAATGTCTGACAAGCAGCTGGAAGCAAGCAAATAAATACAAACATGGACAAATCAATCAAAGTATATTACAGCAACTTAGCATGCACAGCACAAGCTTCCATTTCCCCATGATATTCCAGCCAAACTGAATTATTTCAACTATGCATTTTATTACATATCATGACACCTTCTTATAAGCAGTTTCCCACACTCCCAAGCACACTGACCTAAACTCCTGATTGTAGAGCTGGCACTTAAGTCAAAAAGGAAACCAGCTTATATTTGAGGTAGATTTCCCAATATTAATAATTTTCAAAAGAATGCTTTCCAACACCAGGAATCACTAGACATGCTATGAACAAGAAAATAACCCACTACTGCTATTTCTAAAACATGACTAGATGTATCTATTCTAATATACTTGTTTCTAAAAGTCCTTTTTCATAATATAGTTATACAGCTCACTCTTTAAAAAATAAACAATTCCAAAGTAAAGTGTTACCACATGAACTGATTTAAAAATCAAATATAGCTTAATGTGGAACATACTTCTTTTCAGATTACGTTCATACTCACCATTGCTTTTCTCAGAATGAATAGTCAGCTTTCTTCCAAATGGAGAGTCACTGTTCATATTTATACCTATAAAACATTTTAAGAGAAGTCTTACTTTTTATTTTCTTCATTTATTTTAGGGTTACTTTTTCTAGAGTAAAAAATGAATAAAGTGGAAACTTTTAGTTTGTAATATTTAAAAAATAAATGCTTGCATATATTAGTAATACTTTGGAATGTTTCTATTAGTTTTTTTTTTCTTTTTTAACCTTTAAGGGAGCACAAGAATAAAACTAGGATTACCATAGCAAATAATGAGGTACCAAGTAATACTTTTTAAAGAAAGCATGGTAGTTCTCCATGACATTATCCTTAGAAGGTTAAGGATGAAAAGTTTGGTAATGGAGAATATTGATGGTAACAACATTTTGAACGTAATTAACACCATTGAATTATATATCTGAATGAAGTTAAGGTGGAAATTTTAGGTTGAATATATGTTACTTAAAAAAAAAAAAAAAAAAAAGGCTAAGGTTGCATTTTAGCCATCCTTAATGTCCTCAAACAGATCCTCTATTACAATGTCTATTTTAATGATAAATTGTCTGCATTGAAATGCTAGATTATTTCCACTCAACCTAAAACTTGATAAATGAAATCATGCTCAGTTTATTTCACAGAAGTAGTCAAAGGTTACATTTTTGCTCTTGATATTAATAGAAATCCAGGTATAAATAATTTTTTAAAAACCAAAAGTTAATGAGTAAAAATTAAGCTTCATAACTTGAAAATCATCAGAGATTAAAAAAAAAAAAAAAAATGAATACAACAAAAATGATCAATATAAGCTAAATAAAAGGGAGCAAAAATGAAAAAGGAGACCAAAAAAAAAAAAAAAAACACAGAAAGCTTAAAATAAGGTGACAGAACAAATACTAGTAACCTAATAAATAGATTGATAGATATATGGGTGAGTGAGTAAGGGCGTGTGTAGCGATGAGTGAAAATCCCGTAGTAAAGACTAGGAGACGAAAAAAATAAAATTCTGGATTCAGATGCCTTATTTGCTGTGAGTAGCACAACCTTCTATAAGGCAAATGCAATTAGGTATTCCTTTGCCTAAAACCCTGAAATGCCCTTGGTCTTTAGGATGAAATCCAAACACCTTAATGGCTTAGAAGGACCTTCAAACTTTCTCTTGCAAGGTTACTCTCCAAAAAAACATTATTTATTTAAATACCTTGAAAACACCAGGTTCTTTCTCATCTCTAGGTATGTCTCATATTCCTTCCTCTCTCCCTGTTCCACTACATCACTCAAGTCTCAGCTTAAATTTTATCTTCTAGAGCTTGCCTTCCCTGACCTCCTTAGGCTAGATTTCAAACCTATAGCACTATAACAACTATTTTCAGTTTTATTGTGTTTCCTTGGTTGTTTCCCCTAGGAGAACTTCTTAAACAAGTTTAAGACCACAATCACAGCTGGGAAAATGGATGGATTTGATCACACCAAAATAAGAATTTCTATGCAACCAAGTCAAGAATAAACATAACAAATACAGAAAGAAAAAAAAAGAAAGAAGAACAAATATAACATACATATGGCAATGGGTGATGATATTTGAAAAATGTTTAAAACCAATATAACTATAATGTACAAGATATCTTAGAAATTAACAAGAAGAAAAACAGAAACTCCAAACAGAAATATGATGATGGGCCATAAATAGAATTTAAAAAGCCATTAGCATATGAAGAAGAAATGAAAATTAAATCATTTAGAATGCCAAACAACCTATTAGAAATGCCAAAATTTGAAAACTAGATAATGCCAATTGTTGTTTCAGGGACCTAAGAACACTTGGCATTGTTGAAGGCTGTGTAGTCTGCTGCGGCCATTCTAAAGAGTGTCTGACACTGCATGATCACATCCGGTAAACACATATCCTATAACTCAGAAATTCTCTACCTACATATATATCTTCTAAAGAAATTTTCACATAAGTCCATAAATAAAAATACAGGGGAGCAGATGTAGTTCAGTGGTTGAGAACCTGCTTCCCATGTACAAGGTCCTGGGTTCAATTCTTGGTACCTCCTAAAAATAAATGAATGAATGGGGATGTCTACTGAAGCCCTTTGATAATAGTGAGGAGTTGAAGGTATTCTTAGTATCACTGACAGAATGCAAGGTAAATGTGGTGGATAAATTACAAGCAGATTTAGAGGTTCACAGAGGTTCCAGCACCTTGGATAGGCTGGAAGGCTGTATTTAAAAAAATAAGAAGTAGAATGTGATAAATAAGATGACATCATTTATTTAAATTAAAAAGACACACAAATATGCATATTTTTCCAAGAACATCTGCAAACAAAAAGATCCACATTAAACCCATTAGAATGCCTGCATGTATCGATGGGAAAGGATATAAGAGTAAAGAGTGGTACAGCCAAGAACCAATCAATCAAGAGAGGAGAAGAGAAAGAAAAATAATTTCCCCTCTGAGTGTCAGCTGGGTGAGGTTATATGCTGTGAAATGTATGGGCATTGGCATCAGACTGTCTAATTTTAAATCATGGCTTTGCTGTTTCTTAGCTGTGTGAACTGGGTCAAGTTTTTTATCTATAAAATGGGAAAAATAATGGTATAGACTACAAAGGTTGTTGTGACCTTATGGGATGATCTGTGAGATAAGCATGTAAGATAATCATGTAAGGTGCCTATGCAGAAACTGGCAACAAGCAATGTGAGCCAAGAGTGAGGGCTCTGGAGCCAAAGTGCTGGGGCTCAAATCATGGCTACCGGGCAAGTTACTTGACCTGTCTGTGCCTTGGTTCCCTCATGTATAAAACAAGGAAAATAATAAGTACCACAGCCCAGATAGATTTTAAAAGGTAAAAAAGCTTAAACAATAAATTCAATATAACTGATGAAAAATATGTGAAATTTTGTGTCCTGTAAACAGAGCTAAGGTTTTCTTTTGAATGTCCATGGAATCTTCACAAAGTCCACATATGTTTGGCCCCCAAAAACGACCACAAAAAATTCCAATGAGGACAAATGCACAAATCATAGCAATCAGTAAGACAAGAAATTAGTAAATAAAAAGTTAAACAGAATTACTATGAATAACTTCTGTGTCAAAGGAGAAATCAAAATTACATTTACATACAATTGAGAAAGGAATATCTCTAATAATATGTACCAAAACTTTTGGAATGTAGCCAAAGTTGTCTCCAGGAGAAAATTTAACAACCTTAAACACTCTCCCTATTAAATAAATAACTAATAAACAAGCATTTCTTTTCAAAATGATGGATAGCACAGAGATTATGAATGTGAGTTCTGGAGCCAGGCTGCTTGAGTTCAAATCTCTATTATTTACTAGCTTTATGGGCAACTTATTTAAGTCTGTACTTTGGTTTCCTCATCTAGAAATTAGAATAATAGTAGTATCTTCACAGTGTTGTTGTGAAGATTGCACGAGCTAATACATATATTACTTAGAACAATATATCTGGCACATAATAATACATACTAGTTATTACTGCTATTGGAAAATAAAAATGTTCTTTAAAAAGACAGAAAGAGATAAAAACTAATTAATGAGATACAAAAGAAAAATGTAATTATACTCAAAATTAGGAATGAAAATGAGGAAAAATTATAGATATTCAGGAAACTTGATGGTAAAAAAATGGGTAAGAAGAAAAAAATGCAGCAGGGAAGGGGTATAAGTGTATATGTGTGTGTGCGTGCACTCATGTGTGCTCAAGCACACAGGCCACAGGGAAGGATAGGAGGGGTTTCACAACATTAGGTGGAGTAGCCTCATTCTGAGAAGATGATATTTAGAAAACACTTGAAATGAGAAAGAACATTCTAAGCAGAAGATTAAGTGTGAAGATTCTATTTGATAAAATATATTGATTTCCTAGGAAATCAAGAAACACCAGGAATCTTGAATAGGTCAATAATAATAATAATAAAAAGGATAAAAACATTGTCAAGTTAGAGTCTAGTGTCAAGAAAAAGCTCTTTTAAAACCTAAAGAGAGAAGCAGATGTGGCTCAACCATTTGGGTGCCCACCTACCACATGGGAGGTGCCAAGTTTGGTCCAGGTGCCTCTTTTAAGAAGACAAGCAGACACCCCCCCCACCACAAGGAGCTAGACGCTGCCCTCGCCACAACAAGCAGACACCACAAGCCAGTAGACTCCGCAACCCGTGGGAAGCAGATGTGGCTCAGGCCATTGGGCACTCACTTCTCATGTGGGAGGTCCCGATGCCTCCTGGAGAAAGCAAATAAACAATGAGCAGACAAGAGAACCATCTGAGGGAGGAGGGATAAATAAAGAAAAACAAAAGTAAATAAATAAATCTTTAAAAAAAACACAAAACTTAATGAAACCATCCCATTAAAAGATTATAGAGAAAGTATCCAGATTTATTTTATGAAACTAGCACCATTATGAATTAAATCTTGTCATAGAGAACACAAACAAGACCAATCTCACTTTATGGATATAGATGGGTATGATGCCAATATCCTAAATTACGTCCAGTAGAATATTAGTAGAAAAAACTCACGAAGACTGAATACATAATCTACCAAGACAATTCTAAGAAATACAAGTTTGAGAAGGGAAATGAAAACTGGGGTGGGATTAGAGTAATCTTCAGTAACTGAAAAGCCCATAGAATCAGATTGAGTCAGGAAATAGTCCAAGTATATATGAGCAATAAATATGTTAAACAGGTATTTCAAATTACCAGAGAAAGGATGGATTATTAAACCCTACTAAATTTCCTGGCGAGGGGGCATGGGAATGGGAGAACCTGAATAAGAGGACAATAATTTCCTGTAAAACAAAATAGATTTCACCTTACACCCACTAAAATGGCTATTATTGAAAAAACAGAAAATAACTTGCTGAGAGTATGCGGAGAACTGGGAACCTTAGTACATTGTTGGTCAGAATGTAAAATGGTGTAGCTGCTGTGGAAAACAGTTCGGCAGTTCCAGTAAAAGTTAAACATAAAAGTACCATATGACCTGGCAATACCATTTCTATGTATATACCCCAAAGAAATGAAAGCAGGGGCTTTAACAGGTATTTGTACACCAATGCTATTAGCAGTATTTTTCACAATAGCCAAAAGGTGGAAGCAACACAAAGGTCCACCGACTGATGAATGGATCAACAAAATGTGGCATATACATACAATGGAATATTATTCAGCTTTAAAAAGGAATGAAGGGGGGCAAGGATGTGGCTCAAGCAGTTGAATTCCTGCCTCCACATGGGAGGTCCCAGGTTTGGTTCCCGGTGCCTCCTGAAAAAAATGAAAAAACAAACAAGCAAAACAAATGAAGGAACCAACTTAGGGGAGCCAATGTCATTCAGTGGTTGAGTGCCGGCTTCCCACAGTGAGGTCCCGGTACTTCAAAAGAAAAAAAAAGGAATGAAGGGAGCAGGTGTGGCTCAAGTAGTTGAGTGCCTGCCTCCCACATGGGAGGTCCCAGGTTTGGTTCCCAGTGCCTTCTAAAGAAAAAACAGACAATGAGCAGACAAGGAAACAAACAAACACCACCAGCAGACTACTAGCAAAAACAATGAGCACACAACAAGCAGACAAGGGAGCCAACTCAAGGGAGCCAATGTGGCTCAGTGGTTTCAATGGTTAAGCACTGGCCTCCTATATATGAGGCCCTGGTACCTCAAAAGAAAAAAGAAAAACAAAACAAAAACAGGAATGAAGTTCTGATACATGTGACAACATGGATGAACCTTGAAGACATCAGGTTGAATGAAATAAGCCAGACACAAAAGGACAAATATTGTATGATCTGATTTATGAAATAATTAGAATAAGCAAATGCATAGTATCAGAAACTAGAATACAGGTTACCAGGAGCCAAGATGCAGGTAGGGAAGGGGGAGTTGATACTTAATTGGTACAGTTTCTGTTTGGGGTAATGGAATAGTTTTGTTCCTGGATGGTGGTGATAATATCACAACAATGTGAATTAATACTGCTGAATTATATATTTGAATGAGGTTAAAGGGAAGAGTTTAGGTGATATGTTAATAGAATAAAAATTTAAAGAAAAACCACACAGAACTATACAACACAGTGAACTCTAATGTAAACTGCCGACTACAGTTTATAGTCTAATTTTATAGTATAATTTAATAATATTGTTTCACCCATTGTAACAAAGGTATTACACTAATATTAGGGAAAACTCCATGTGTGAGGAGGTATATGGGAACTCTATATTTTCTGCATGATTTTTCTGTAAACTTAAAACTTCTTAAATAAAAAATATAAATAAACAAAAGTATCATAGATAAGTTCTCATTTCCCATTATACCCTTTCCATACTCTTTCCCCATATTGAAGCAAATGTTTCAGAAATTTGGTATTCATCCTATCCATATTTTGACATATATGTCTGAATTCATGTATAACAGACTTTTTAGAGCACTGTTTTTGTATTTTATATATATGTATCTTATAGGTCCCACCATTCTTCCCAGCCGTTTCTGTCTTCTAGTTCCACTGGCCAGGTGTTAGTTCACTGAACAGGGAAGGTTCCTTCTCTCCTCAGAATTTCCCACATACCATTTCCTCTGTCTGAAGCAGCACACATAATAACCCTTTAAATACTCTTAAATGGCTTTCGGCTTTCATTTTAACTGCAATACAATTCAGCCTCCATACTGAGGTTCACAAGGTCTAAATATTCTGACTTCTGTCTACTGCCTTCCTCTCCCCTCTTCCCCGGGCTTTCTTTACCACCCAATCACTTGCTATCTATCTCATCTAACCCTTTACTCTGTCTCATTTTTTAAAGAACTTTGCATGAAAATTTTGAACTTATATTTGTTTTGCATGTGTGGATTTTTTTTTTTTTTTTTTTTTTTTTTTACACAAGGGCAGGGACATTATTTAATTTACTGCTAGATTCCCAGGAGCTTGCACATTATCTAAAACGGACTTGGATAGTCAGTAAATAATGGGTGAATAACTAAATGGTATCCTGTCTTTTCTCCTACTGCCATTGCTCTAATTATATCCCTTCTTCCTTTAGATTTTTCTGGTAAATATATCAAGTAGAGAAATTGCTAAGTCAAAGAATACACATTTTAAAGAACTTTTATTGACAAAGTTTCAAACTTTTTATATCCTTTGCCTATTTTTCTATATACTATGTTTCTTTACCTGTTTTTATTTGAGGGCTTTTATTTTCTGTTTTGCTTTTGGCACTTAAATCTTTAATATGGCCGGAATCCGCTTTTCTTTCCTTTTTTTGTAACGTATTTGAAAAAATTCAAACTTATAGGAGAATTGCAAAATACATACCCCATACAGAGAACTGTAAGATACTCCCCTCCCAGATAAACCAGGTTTTAATATTTTGCCACATTTATTTATCTATTTTCTAAACATTTGAGAATAGGTCATATACATCATGCTCCTTGAATACTTAATACTTCCCTGGACATCTTCTAAGAAGAAGGATACTCATTTATGTAACCACCTTAAGTACAATCAACAAGTTTAAGAAATTTAAATATAAAGCTTAGTATCTATATTCTAATTTTTCCATATGTCCCAATAACATCCTTTCAGGCATATTCTCCTCCATTATTAAATCTAGTGTGGATCATGTATTGCCTGTAATTGCTATTGTCTCTTTAATCTCTCTCTCTTTTTTTAACTGTAGAAACATACACAATATGAACTTTCCCATCTCAACCACTGCCAATCATACAATTCAGTGGGATTAATCACACTCACAATGTTGGGTACCCCTCACCGCCATCCTTTACTCCCAATTTTCCACTCACTGAAAAAAGAAACCCTCTACCAATTATGCATTAACTTCCCTTTCACTCTCCTCCCTCACCCAGAAACCTCTACTTTACTTTGAGTCTCTATAATTTGTATATTCTAACTATCTCATATGAGTATAATTATATGATATCTATCCTTTTATGTCTGACTTATTTCACTCAATATGATACCTTCCAGGTTCTCGTATTGTCGCATGTAACAGAATTCATTCCTCTTTAGGGCTGAATAACACTTCATTGTACGTATATGCTATATTTCCTTTATCTATTCTTCTGTTGATAGATACTTGAGTTGCTTATATCTCCTTGGCAATTATGAATAATGCCACTATGTACATCGGTGTGAAAATATTTGTTCAAAAATATTTGTTTGAATCCAGGTTCTACCATTTTTATTACCTCTGTAACCTGAGACAAGTGTTTTAACCTTTCTAAACCTACCTTTCCTTACCTATAGAATGGAACCAATAATCGCATTTCTCGTATATGAGTTATTGTTAGGAATAACTGACAGCCCTTAGCATAGTACCTGGCACATAGAAAGTGCTCAATCCATTTTTATTACTGCTGTTATCAGAGTAAAAATGGAACAAATTTTCCCTCTTATGCTAAGAGCAAAATGAATGCATGCTACATAGAAAAGTGGGTAATTCCACTGCAGTAAGAGATGCAGATATACAAGTATTATTTGAACACTGCTTACAATCCAAAAAACAGTGAGAGCTAATATAAGACAATTTCCTGGAGGTAGAAAAATATTGGAGAGATTACTGGTTTGCCCCTACATTTAATTATTATTTTTTGAGACAAACAGCTTCTTTACACTGCCCTGTAGGTCATGTAAGTGGCCATCCTTCATTGTACGTTGATCAGAAATTAGCATATTAGCAAAAAGCAAAACAATTAAGTTACCCTTAAATTTATAGTCCACATAAAGATGTTTTTTGGGACAGGTTCTTTAATTTGTTTTCAAATAATTTTCACAAAAATTTTAGCACTTTTAGCACAGACATCAAAATCAAAGCATCATAATGATGGAGAAAGGGAAAATAAATATGTATTCAAAAAGCATCAGCTCTGAGAAACATTTAGAAGCAAAAGTCAAATCTTCAGTAACAAATCATCATGGTATTTTTGAAATTTTGCCCTATAAGAAGCATTTAAATGATGCCTAAGTTGAGTCACAAATCAGTTAAAAGGAGCTGTTCAAGGTCAATGATTTAACAGGAGCCAATCCACTTAGAGCTAAGATTGGGTCCACAAAGCCACCTTTCTAGTTCAAAAGCCTTTAAAATATCACTTTTAATATACCCACATTTACTGGAATGATACTCTGCAAGCTGTTTCCCTCCATGATCAGTCCAAGGAGAGGGTACGATGACATCTTTAGTGAAAAACTAGGAAAATTAAAGTAATATAATTAGGCATAATTTCCTCACAACATCAGAAGTTAAAAGGTGCCTGTGGTTATTTTCATAGAATCATGTCAAACACATCATATTACTGATGAGAGTTACACTTTAATTTTTTTATACTTAAAAGCACAAATGACTCAAGGTGAAATGGAGGAAATTTAAAGTATATATATTGAAAAATGTTAATACTTCACAGGCACTTAAATTTGAAACTTACAAATTAAGCTAAAGGCATTAATCATAAAGAAAATACTTTTAATTTCCTCCTTTTTTTTCTTTTTTGGTAGCAAAAGGGAAGTGGGAACGAACAAAAGGAGAGATTTCCATGTAAGGCAGCGTGAATGGTATACTAAGCTAGCCTGCGCTGGCTCTCAAGAGCTGATAAATTTTGAGGAACTCTGTGTACCAGTTGTTAAAAACAAAGTCATTATAAAAAATAAAGGGGAGCAGACGTAGCTCAGCACTTGAGCACCAGTTTTCCATGTACGAGGTCCTGGGTTCAATCCCTGGCACCTCCTAAAAGAAATTAATAAAAATAAATAAAAAATATAAACTTACAATTAAATTACATTAAAAATAAAGGTAATAAATATCAAAATTCACCACTTCAAAATTATTTTACATTTTACCAATAGCTATGTTCTTGAGGTTGAGAGATATTTCTTTTGTATCTGTATAGTGAAACTACTACATATAATGATGTACTACTGCACATCTCTTCCTGTTCAGTGATGTCATATTGGCAGCTTGAAGACGGCCATGGTTGGAATAGAAACCAACAATCACTACAAATCAGTCTCCTTCTGCAACCAGAGAGTCAGCTGCTAAACACTTACTAGCACACCACTAGTTAGTATAATAAAATGAGGTAGAAAATTTGGATATATTTCTTTCCTCTTTCATTTCAGATATAAAGCCAAGCATGATAAAATATTTTTGCCTTCTCTATGTTTTTCGGACAACTCAAAACATTTTTTTATACTCTCCTACATATATTGACAGAGCTAAATGCCCTATGAAACTACCTATGAAAGGAAAAGATTAAAAAGAAGAAAAATGGGGAGAGTAAGACAATAGACCATTCCCAAAAAAAAAAGAAATATACAAGAACCATAAACACATGGTACAATACATACACACACTCAAAAATAAAGAAATGTAAATGCAATTAATGAGATGTGCTTTTTTTTTTTTTTGTTTAGCACAAATTAAGAAGTTTGACAATAATCAATATTGCAGATATGAGATAACAGGCAGTATCATATATTACAGCTAAGAGTATAAGCTCGTGCAATCTTTAGGGAAGGCAAGATGGCAAAATGAAAATTCATAAAGCTTCTGACTTAGCAAGTCCATTTTAAGTACACAAAGATATATGTACAAGTATGTTCACTGCAGTCTTATTTGTGACAAAAATAAAGTGAATACAACTAAATATCTATCAACAGGGTTTAGGTTAGGTTATCATACAGTGGCATACTATGCTGTTATTAAAAAAATGTAAAAATCTGTATATGTAGATTATCAAAAAATATCTAAGAAAAATCATGGAGCAAAAAAGCAAGGTACAAAACAGTTTGAAACAGTATAGGTATAGAGGGGCAGAATAGAAAACCTATCAGTTGCAATCTACAATGGGCTCCTCAGCAACAGGATATTTGATGTTGTCCTTTTTGATGTGGGGGACAAGGACCATGGAAAGTAATACCCCTGGCTACTGTTTCTTTTGTTCTCTATGTAAGCAATAAACTGCTTACATAATAAATAAACAAAAAATAAAAAATAAAAAACATCCACAAATAACAAAACAAAACAAAAAACACAATGAGAATGATGATCCAATTGCCTAAAATATTTAAAGGATATATGCTGTTATTAACATAAAATTAGTCTGAAAGTATACACAAGAAATTTCTTAGTAGTTACCTTTAGGGAGTGGAACAGGGAAATAAGGCTTTTCATTTTCATTTTTAGATCTTCTCTTTGCAGTTTGATATTTGTTTTGTTTTGTTTTTTCTATGTGCATGTATTTATTACTTTTATTTTCAAAATATAAATTTAAAAAATGTAACTTATTTCTGATAAATTAACTCAAATCTTCACTCTGACTTCATTTTCTTAAGTTGTGCCTGCTGAATTGTTCTTTAAAGTTGAGGATTCTAAAGAGAAAGCATATTTTCCAAAATGTAGGGAAATAGGAAACAGTTTTCACCTGGAGAGGATTAAGTGAATGAATCAGAATGAAAATTTTAAAGTTACTAGGTAGACTAAGTAGATAGCGTTTGGCAGACGTAAAGCATGTTAATCTGTTTTCTAAGGAACAGGCTATATGTGAAACACAAGAGGATAAAGCCTACACTAGAAAAATAAGTGCAGAAGAAAGGGCAACACCAGAGCTCTGAACATGTCACAGCTGCAGCCTTTTGGGGTGCAGACGAGCCAAGTACATCTAAAGAATAGAGGTGGGTAGAGGGGGCTAGAGAAGGTAAAAAGGAAAACTAAGAAACACTGCCATGGATACAAAGACTTCCTGAGGAAATAACTAGATGGATATACCTTACTTATACTCTATGAGAAGATCATCAAACAAAAAAAATTTAAAAATGTAAGTTCATTATTTCTATTAAAAAGCATATCTACATTTGCGATATACTTTTTCTGCTCAGCAGTAAGACATTTCATGAAATATGTTCTATGTCTTAAAAATCTAATGATATTAACCACAAAAAAGATCCAACTATTAACCAATGCCAATCTAGATTCTCAAGTCCTGAAAATATTCACCTTATTCCACATAAACTCCACCCTGAAACAGAAGTTTATACTAATCAATATTCTGAAGGCACAAAGAAGAAAAACTAGGCTAGGCCCTGAGAATGAAACGAAGAATGAAGTACAATATTGACCAAAACAAGAATTCATCTAGGGGAGAGCAATATCTAAACTGGCAATTGCAATAATGTATAAGCACTATTAGAGGTGCTAGGGTAGCTAAAAAAACATGGGTCTTCTGGGAGCACAGAAGGCTTAATATAGTGGGGGAGGGGTGGGTTGGTGGGGAGATGGGACAATGAAGGATTTGAAGGAAGTCTTCCTAAAAGAGGTGACATGCATGCAAAATTGAAGTTCAAGTGGCTTAATCATCAGTAACAGTTTTAAATTACCTCTTCAATGGCTTTTTGTCTTTTGTCTTCCACATCTTTATCTATTCTATACAGAGATAAAGGAAAAAAATAACCATGCCATTACTTTAGCTTATTGAACATTTAGAATAATAATCTTTCAAAGGAACAATATCCATCAGTTGAAAAGTGGCAAATGTTGAGCTCATTTTAAATGAAAAATTGGTACCTTATAACATTTAGCAAATGGTAGTATTTTGAAATTCAGCATCTTGCTGTTAGGCTTACTGCCCTCTTTTCCATTTAAAATATGAATGGAGTAATATTTTCTTTTAAATGGCTTATGTTGATTTAAATTTTTAATTACTATGAACAACATAAAGAAAATAATTTGAATGAACTTTTTCTTTTAGTAACCACAAATTAAGTAGATTTCCACTGAAATCCACAAAGAAATATCATCCTTAAGCTTCTGAATAGGCAAAAACATTAAGTATTAAATAAAACATACCAACATTATAAAATTTTGTCCAAATGAATTCTTTTTTTCACTTTGATACAATATGAAATTACAGCAACACATATATTTAAGCTGTAAGATTTAATATAAAATGCCAGGTCTCAAGTACAAGGCATATACTTGCCAAGGACTTGGCAGTTAGCCTTGTAAGACTACCTCTTTATTCTGTTCCAGGAAAGAATAATATTTGCTTTCCATCAATAAATTGAAAAGACACTTATTTACAATAATCTAAAATTATTTTCTCTCAAAATGTTTTTCATGTATGTATTTGTCCAACAAAGCTTATTTAAGAATGTGCATGTCCAGAAACTTAAATCAAGTGGCTTTTTCAGGTAAGGAAATTATGAGAAAACAGTCTACAGTAATAATCCACACAACCCAGCTTTTACAACAGCCATTTTGGGAAAACAACTTAGTTCTTATCTTCTTACCATGGCCATAACCAGGCCAAAATGACAACACAGAATAATCTTAGCATAAAGTAAGTTCTGATCTAGCATTACTTCATTCAGAGCCTTCTGCTGCTCCATCAGAGAGAATTCAAGAACCTTAAGTATGCAGGTGATTGCTGGAAGTAATGAGTATTAGTTTGGCCAAATATTGTAGCCAGATCAGAGGTTTTAAGGTGTCAGATGGGGCGGAACATTCTGACCAGCCTATGTACCGCACAACACTGGCACCAAGAATGCTGATTCCTTGGTAGGGTCACCTCCTATGTGGAAAAACTCATTTGCTTACATAGTATACCTTATAATTATCATTTTCTATGTGTGCCTTGACACGCAAAAGGTAGAAAGCACTGAAATAGGGAGCCCTGGTTTTATAAGAAGAAATAAAGGAAGCCGCTGCTTGTTTCTAAATATGAACCAACATATTTTAAGAGTCTACTCACTCACCTTGGCAGAAGCCATAATTCATCACAATACATTAATAAATGAAAGTAAAATTAGGGCCTCTTCCTAGTCTTTTCTCCTCTCCTATTCCACAAGTCCAACCACTGAACTACACCCAGATCCTCTGCATAAAACTACCCAGACAATACATCACTTAATAATAAGTATAAAAATGCTGTGCCACAAGTTTGTTCTAACTGTATTGCTGATTCTTGAGGGCAGGAATTGCATCCTATACTTCTTCAGTATTCCTCACAGTGATCAATAAATGTCTCTTGAATGTTAGATTTGCTTTTAATAATTGTCAGTGATTGAATATACTGAAGAGACAAAAATAATAAAGCAGACAGTCTGTATGAAACCAGAAACTAGTCAGTAATTATGACTCATATTTTCCACCTTCTCTTTCAAAAGTGTTATTTAAATTTAAATGAAAATCTTACCCTTCTCTCTTATTCTATTCCTCTACTACAACTCTTTGGATGGACATTAATTCATGAGTGAATGACCATCAACCAAATAACCAAGCAAAGAGAGGAAGGGTTGTAGAAAGGCCAGATAAGTATTTGCAAGAATACCTCAAAGGGTTTATTTCTTTGTACGTACTGAATTCTAAAATCAAAGGGAGAATAGATTATCCATTATTTTGCACTGACAAATGCCTACTTTAAATATCTACCGAGAATTAAAAGTTGGTCTAGCACTTATTAGGCTTTCCAAATGTAAGAAAATCATACTCTAAAACTAATAAGAACAAGAGTCTATTAACAAATACTGCTATCTAACAATTTATAAGCAAAAACTAGGTCTATTTTCCAAAAGACGTACATGTTCTCACTGTAGGAGGCATCATAAAACAGTATAAGTCTGAAACACACTGCTATTTTGAAACCTATGCCATACAGCAACAAATAAATTAAGACTGCTCTAATTACGAGAAAGAACTCAAGACAATGTAATTTGGAGCCTCTAAGTCTACTATGTGAATGTTGGATGATGTCTAGAAAACCTGTATTAATAATGAATATTCAATGTGTCTGAAGTTAAGAGGAATTTTGACTTCCCCAACAAAACAGCATTTTGCTTTATCCACCACATATTCACAAAAAAAGGGGAGGGTGAGTGGGGATGGGGGTAGGGGTGGAAATGGGGAACGTCAATGACAAAAACTACAACCATGTAGAAAGATACAAATTTCAAAATGTCCTTCCCTCAACCAAGTGCTGGGGAGGAAGAGAGTTGTTTCGTAAGTACAGAGACCAAAGATTATCTCTATAAGAAAAGGACTCCCACCCAGGTTTGGAACTAGGAGCAAAGGAATCTCTCTGGATGTATTTCCTGAGACTCACTCCTCATTTAGATAGGGTAGATATGTATCAAAAGTTTTTTTCCATGATATCTTTACATGTAAAAATATTCAATTTTTGGAATCACCTAACTCTCGTTATTTGAAAGAATGTTACCACACTTTGGTGCAAGAAAGTAAAACTTACCGAGAATGACTTAAGTATACAGCTTGGCGATGAATGTCTTCTGGATTTATTTCTACAGGATTTATTACAGCTAGTTGATCAATAGACCATCTAAACTTCCCTGAATTCTTAACAAAAGAAAGTAAGCTTATTAGTAAAAGGAAACTAAACTAGTTCATCAGTTGTAAACCAATGGCAACTTCAGAAATAATATGAATAGCTATAATATAAAAATATTTCAGAGCTCCAATTTTAAAATTTGACTTTATCACTAAAATTAAATGGCAAATGGTAATCAAATCATATCAAACCAAATGATTTGACTTTATCTTGTTCAAAATACCAAAATCTTTCATTTGATGATTTTAAAAATTAATAGAAATACCAAACAGAGAAATATCGGTATAGAAATTCAATAATACTATTCAACAATGCAACATGTTTGGTGTCAGGTTTCATATAAAAGTAAAAATCTCTTAGTTACACCAAAGATCTTTATTTTCACCAAGAATGAACTGAAATTAAACAAAGTCCTAAATACAGAAGTGGCTACAAAAGCTCATAAAGCAGCTGAGACTTAAAATAATTATGAATGGTAATCAGTGCTGAACTCTGCATTGGAGTACAAGCTCCTTAAGGGTTTGTGTCTAATGATCCTGACTTGCTATGTCCAGTACTGTATCTGACAAATAACAGCATTCAAATGTTTGCTGAGTAAATGAGGATAGGTTTAGACAGCACAGCCTCTTTTCTAATCTGGTATCATTCACAGTATCTAGCTACACCCAGAGATGCAGGCAAAGGCTCAAATGTTATCTGTTGAATGACAAAAAGGGAATGCTAATTTTAAAAAATCTTCTAGCTAACTTACTTTTAGCTCCCCCCCACTAGATTTCAATTAACACAATTTAAAAAAGCACAAAGGTCCAGATATGTATGTTCCATGATATACTACCCCCCTTACCTTGTAAAGAAAGATAATTAAAATTAAAAATAATTTGTTAAACACTAGTCAAGAATAACTTACTGGCAATTTTGTTGATTTAAAAACAGAAGGACTGGAGACAGTTTGTTCATGGAGATTAGAATAATCACTAGGACTTTCAAAAGGATTTAATACGGTGATCCTTCCTGGAGTTTCTGGTGTTATCTGCATTTTTGATTCTTTGACATCTCCCATAGCACAGAGGAAAAGCTAAAAAAAAATCAGATGTATATTAAAAAGTTACAAAGTTCCACAAGCACTAATTTTGACTATTAAAATGTATTCAAGAAACATATTTCATAAAAGGAATTAACTCAAAATCTAGCACTCATGGAGTTTTTTCATAGTTTACAGATATGCATGACACAAATTTTCTCAAGTAATCCTAGAAATAACGTTGGGAGATAGAAAGGTAAGGTATTAGTGATCCCATTTTGCAGAAAAGTTCAAAGAAGTTTGGTGGCTTACTCGTGGTAGTCAACCAACTTAGAACTCAGGTCTGCCTTCAACTCCAGTCGATACTTGAAGGTAACTAAATGTTACAATAGGCATAAATTCCTTTTCAGCTAATGGACATAAAAGTATAGCTGTTTTTTGTATATTTGGTTTTTTTAAATTCATCTCAAATCTCTAAACAGTGTGACCATCCCTCGGACACCCAGCAATTCCATACTAAACTGCAGTTAATACAAACAATTCTTTACAGCAAGCAAGAAGAGGTAAAGAAGCTTGTGTGTGGGGGGTGCTTTATTGTACCTTAGTCCTCGCTCCGGAAGCGTGACTGATTAGGGCTAGGAAAATAACCGCGTTTGATTACCCCTCCCCAAATATCCCCCTCTCGCCAGGACCCTAAAGATAAAAGGCGAGATTGTATTACTCTCCCAGCCTAAGAACTACAACTAGAGAAAAATAAGAATCAACTTATTGGAAGGCTGAATTGCAACTGGCCTCACTGGGTCAAGAGCAGTGGAGGACACTCTCACGCCGGTGTCACCCCCAACCCATAGGCGACCACCCTTTCTTGGCTCCCTTCTCTTCCGCACCAACCCCGTTTCCATTCTCCCCGGGGCAAGCGGGCAGGCAGGTCCGAAGCCGGGAAAAGTGAACTCTCCAACTTGAGACAGGAGAGAAAGTCAGGAGCTACAAAGCACGTACCTACTGATGTGTATAAAAAGGAAACCACGCTTCCTAGAGTAGGAAGCCCCCAATTGCGACTGCGGGGCGCTTCCGAGGCGCCAGGCGAGAACCCACATCAAGCACAGACTCTTTAACTCCCCGCTTCCGCGCTGTCGTAAGCCAACCAGGGCACGGGGCTTGAGAGCGACTGGCCAATCGCGTCGCACAGCTGTCCGCAAACCAGCCAATCGCATCGAGGCCGCGTAGGAAATTCGAATGGAAACTCCCCGCTTAACATTCCGCTCAGAGTAACGTGGCTCCAAATTCAAACCAACGCAGCCTCCCGTTGGCAACGAGCGCGAGGGGCGGGACCTCCTTGGCGTGAGCGAGGGACGCGCGGTGGGATTGCCTAGCAGAGAGGAAGGCCCTCCAGTTCCGGGTCAGGCCCTTCTCTGCCTCCCTTGGCCTGAGCGGCCTCGGCCATGGCGAACAGTAGCGGCGCTGGGGCAGCGGCCGCAAGCGCGGCTGCGGCGGCGAATCTAAATGCGGTGAGGGAGACCATGGACGGTGAGTTCGCGGTCTCCTGCCTTTACCTCGCTCCTCTTTTTCAGAGTTAGGGGCCCCAGGACGGGGTGAGCCCAGCGACAATTTTAGGTCGACTTCGTGCCCGGAACGGCATCCTCGAAGATCCTCAGAGAGGACCGCCCAGGGCCGCAGGGCTGATGGCTCCATCCCTTGAGAGTTGTCTCGTCGCTCCTGCGTAGTTTGTCGCGCTTGCGGCGTTCCAGCTTCCACGTCAGCCCGGCGCGACATCCCGCCTTTCCCCCACCCCCCCACCCCCGGTCTCTTCCCTTCTCGCTCAGACCCCACGCTCCCCCTTTGTCCCTCCCCGCGCCGCGAGCCTCTGCCTCGGAGCCGCTCTTCTTCCCCGGCCAGAACCGGAACACCGTGGCAGCCCACAATTCTGTAGTGCACGTGCAAGCAGGGACCTTGTCCATTGCTCCGTCTCGTGGCCCTGGCGCTTTAAAAATATCCAGTGAATAAACAGCTCCTTCATTAGAATTGCTCCCATTGTCTTGGAGCAGTATCTCTTAATGGGAGCATTTGCCAATTTTGGCGCCCTGAACCACGTGGGTGCTTACACATACTTAGCAGATGAGTTAGATTTTTGGAGTTAGTCATATTGTCACTTTATATGACAATATGTCCAAGCTGGACACTGTTGTGTGCTTGAACAAGCTACTTAAACATCTTTGAGCCTGTTTCTTTTTCTCTAAGATGAGGTTACTACCTCCCAGGGTTATGGTATTTTACGTAAGATAACCAGGTAAAGGCCTATCAAAGGTAGTTATCAGTTAAAGGTAGTTATTTTTTGTATTATTTAGATGTCTCCGTTTTACTCACATCCACCTATATATGAGTGTGTCGATGGATATTATTTATCGCGTTTGCACTCTCTCTCAACATTTCCCAAGGGATACCCACATCGGCCTCCATATTTGTTAAGCATATTTCAGCTGAATGCTCACAAGGTAGTATCGCTTTGCTGCCCTGTGTCTCCTTCATTGTAGGCTCCACTTTGTGATATAGCTCCTCTTTAACATCCCTTTTTTTTTTCCCAGCAAATCAATATTGATACATATTAATAAAGCATACAATTAATCCAAAGTGTACAATCAATGATATTTGGTATAATCACATAGTTGTGCATTCATCACTTCAATCACTAGAGCATTTTTATTATTTCCATAATAATAAAATAAAACCCAACAAAATTCTTCACCTCTCCATCTCTCTATGCGTACACTGCTATACATAACTGCTATTTCTGGCTATCCTTGCACAATTATTTATTCATTAAGCAGTTTTAATGAGATTTACTCACATATCATACAATCTGTCCAAAGTGTATAATCCATGACTTTTAATGACAATGTTGTGCATTCATCACCACAAAAAATTTTAGAACAATTTCATTACTCCAAAAAGAAAAACTCCAGGCCCCTTAGCAGCCCTTCCCCACCACTACATAACCACTAATCTAATTTCATCTTTATAAATTGATTTATATTATATTTACCTTTTATATAAATGGAGTCATTCAGTATGTAGTACTTTGTGTCTGGTTTCTTTCATTTAGCAAAATGGGTTTTTTTTTTGTCTGATACTAACATCTTGTAGTATTAAATACATTTCCTCAGCTTCAAAGAAAAACAGTCTTATATATGCAATTTTACCAGTATTCAAATTTCACATATGGTTTTACTATGCTATACAGTCCTATGTTATACTTTTTAGCTTTCCTATTAGTAGAATATATGACCTTAAAATTTCCCTTTAAACCATTTTCATACCCACATAATCATACTGCTAGTTATAAACATTATGTTGGGCTTCCACCTTTTTTTTTTTTTTTTTTTTTAAGATTTATTTTATTTTTATTTTTTTATCCCCCCCTTGCTGCTGTGCTTGCTGTGTCCATTTGTTGTGCGTTTTTCTGTGTCTGCTTATCTCCCTTTGTTGCATCATCTTGCTGCACCAGCTCTCTGTGCCACACGTGCCGGCTTGCCTTCACCAGAACGCCCTGGGAATTGAACCCGGGGCCTCCCATAAGGTAAACGGGAGCCCAACCACTTGAGCCATCCACTTCCCTGGGCTTTCACCTTTTCTATTCATTTCCAAAGATTAACACACATCCTTTTTACCAGTTCTGCACAAGTTTACCCTAAGCTTTCCATTCTTTAACCTCGTTCTATTTTCTGGTGACCCATATGCAGGTTATTGACTCCATGAAATTACACAATATGTTTAGTTCATAGTAGTGGAATAATAAAGTTGGTCCTCTTGTGTCTGGCTTGTTTCACTCAACATAAGTCCTCCAGGTTCATCCATGTTGTCAAATGCTTTACAATTTCATTTCTTACAGCTGCATAATATTCTGTTGTGTGAATACACCACAGTTTGTTTATCCATTCATTGGTTGATGGACACCCAAGTTGTTTCCATCTTTTGGCAATCATGAATAATGCTGCCATGAACATTGGTGTGCATAGTCTGTTCGTGTCACTGCTCTCAGTCTTTCTGGGTATACCCAATAGTGGTATTGACTGGTCACGTGGCAAATCTATATTCAACTTCTTTAGGAACTGCCAAACAGTACTCCACAGTGGCTGTACCATTCTGCATTCCCACTGACAGTGTTCCTATCTCTCCACATCTCCAATACTTGTAGTTCTGTCTTTTTAATTGTGGCCATTCTGCTAGGCATGAAATGATATCTCATTGCAGTTTTGATTTGCGTTTCTCTAATTTCTAGTTATGTTGAACATTTTTTCATGCGTTTTTTTTTTTTCTTCTTCTTTTTTGGCATTTGTATTTCTCTTTTGGACAAATGTCTATTCAAGTCTTTTGCACATTTTTTAATTGGTTGTCTTTTTATTGTTGAATTGTGGCATCTCTTTATATGTCATGGATATTAAACCTTCATTGGACATGTGATTCCCAAATATTTTCTCCCATTGAGTCAGCTGCCTTTTTACCCTTCTAATAAAGTCCTTTGAGGTACAAAAGTATTTAATTTTTAGGAGGTCCTATTTGTCTAATTTTTACTTCTGTTGTGGGTGCTTTGGGTATAAGGTCCAAGACTACCACCTGCCACAAGGTCTTTAAGATGTTTCCCTACATTTTCTTCTAGTTGTTTGTGGTCGTGGCTTTTATATTTAGATCTTTGATCCATTTTGAGTTGAATCTTGTTTAGGGAGTGAGATAAAGGTCCTCTTTCATTTTTTGTTTATGGATATCCCATTCTCCCAGCATCTTTGTTGAAGAGACTGTTTTGTCCCATAAATGTGGATTTGGTAGGTTTTTCAGAAACCATTGGGCCATGGAAGTGAGGGTTTATTTCTGGACTTTCAATTCTATTAAACTGGTTGATGTGTCTATCATAATTTATGCCAGTACCATGCTGTTTGACCACTGTAGCTTTGTAATTTGTTTCACGGTCAGGCAATGAAATTCCTCCCATGTCACTCTTCTTTTTTAGAATGCTTTTGGCTGTTTGGGTACACTTTCCTTTCCAAATGAATTTAGTAATTGCCTTTTCTATTTCTGTAAAGTAGGCTGTTGGAATTATGATTGGTATTGCATTGAATCTATAAATTGGTTTGGGTAGGATTGACATATTCATGATATTTAGTCTTCTAATCCACGAACACAAATGTCTTTCCATTTGTTTAGGTTTTCATTGATTTCTTTTAGCATTGTTTTGTAGTTTTCTGCATAGAGGTATTGTACTTTTTTTATTAAATTGATTCCTAGGTATTTGAGTCTTTTTTTGTTGCTATGTAATTGGAATTTTTTCCAATTTCCTCCTCAGATTGTTCAATACCAGTGTACAAAAACCTTACTGATTTTTGCACATTGATTTTGTATCCTGGCACTTTGCTGAACTCGTTTATTAACTAAGTAGCTTCATTGTAGACTTTTCAGAATTTTCTAAATAGGGGATCATGTCTTCTGCAAATAGTGTGATTTTTACTTTCTCTTTTCCTATTTGGATGCCTTTTATTAATTTTTTTTCCTGTCTAATTGCTCATACTAGAACTTCTAGTATAATGTTGAATATCAGTGGTGACAGTGGGCATCCTTGCCCTGATCTTAGAGGGAAAGCTTTCAACCTTTCCCCATTGAGTTCGATGTTGGCTGTGGGTTTTTCATGTATGCCCTTTACCATACTGAGTAATTTTCCTTCTATTCCTATCTTTTGTAATGTTTTTATCAAGGAGAAAGGATGCTGGATTTTGTCGAATGCCTTTTCTGCAATAGAGATGATCATGTGGGTTTTTTCCTTCAGCTTGTTAATGTAGTATATTATATTAATGGGTTTTCATATGTTGAACCACCCTACACACCAGAAATAAATCCCACTTGGTTGTGATGTATGAGCTTTTGATATGGTGTTGAAGTCTATTTGCAAGTATTTTGTTAAGAATTTTTGCATCACGTTTATTGGTGAGATTGGTCTGTAATTTTCTTTTCTTGTAGTATCTTTATCTGGCTTTGGTGTTAGGGTGATGTTGGCTTCATAAAATGTATTGGGTAGTTTTCCCACCTCTTCAGTTTTTTGGAAGAGTTTAAACAGGATTGTTGTTAATTCTTTTTGAAATGCTTGGTAGAATTCACCTGTGGCGCCATCTGGTCCTGACTTTTCTTTATTGGGAGATTTTTTTTTTTTTTTTTAAGATTTTATTTATTTATTCATTTATCCCCCCTTGCTGCTTGTGCTCGCTGGGTCAGCTAACCATGCCGTGCGGGCGGGCTTGCCTTCACCAGGAGGCCCAGGGAACCGAACCTGGGGCCTCCCATATGGTAAACGGGAGCCCTACTGATTGAGCCACAGCCGCTTCCCTATTGGGAGATTTTTGATGACTGATTGAATCTCTTTAAAAGTGATTGGTTTGTTAAGTTCTTGTATTTCTTGTAGCATCAGTGTAGGTTGTTTTTGCATTTCTAGGAATTTGTCCATTTCAGCTAGGTTGTCTAGTTTGTTGGCATTGTGGTTTCTCAATATTTTCTTATGACCCTTTTTTGCATTTAAAGTGTGTTTTTTCCCATATTAGTATAGCTTCCCCTGTTCTTTTTTGATTACAGTTTGCATTGAGTATCTTTTTCCAGCCTTTCACTTTCATTTGGTTTGTATCCCTGGGTCTATGGTGAGTCTCTTGTAGGCAGCTTATGGATGGCTCATGTATTTTTACCCATTCTGTCAGCCTATATCTTTTGATTGGGTTGTTTAATCCATTCACATTCAATGATATTACTGCAAATGGCATTATTTACTTCCACCATTTTATTCTTTGATTTTCATATGTCATATCTTACTTTATTTTATTTATCTTTTTTTGAGGTACTAGGGGCCAGAGACAGAACCCCAGGACCTTGTATGTGGGAAGTCAGCACTCAACCACTGAGCCACCTCAGCTTCCCTGAGTTGGTTTTCTTGTTTATTCTGCTTGATGTTTATTTTGTTTTATCAGGAGGCACTAGGATCTGAACCCAAGACCTCCCATGTGGGAGGTGGGCACTCAACTGCTTGAGCCATATCTGCTCCCAACATACTTATAAAGTCTCAAATTGAGCTTCTAGAGATGAAAATTACAATGTCCGAGATGAAAAATTGGGAAGCGTTCATCTCAAATACTATAAAGGTTTTTAGAGGAACTTTGACTTACGTTAGTGGATGACTGAATATTGCTAATATGTCCATTCTTTCCAATTACTATGTAGTTTTCATGCAATTTGAATCCAAATGGAATTTGTCGAGTTCACTTAGAAAATAAAGCTGTTGAAAATGAAAGATGACAAAAGAATCTTTATCAATTGTTTATCCTACTACATGCAGTATAAAGTTATTTAAAATTATGGCACTGATGCAAGATAAATATACAACTAATCTATAGATATATGGGGATTTACTATGTGATAAAGTTGACATCTCAACAGTAAAAGGACAGAACATTCAATAAATAGTGGTGGGGCACATGGCTTATTTCTGGGAGGAAATGTTAGAGCCTACCTACCACCAAAACTTCAGGGGTTAAAATAAATATTTAAATGTTTAAGGAGAGAGGGAGAAAAAAAGAAATTTTCAAGTGCTAGAAGAGAATACTGGTGAATAATTACATGATCATTGCGTGGAGAATAATTTTCTAAGCATAATACCAAGGGAAAACAATACTGGGAATGATAAATAACATGTTGGTAGTTGTTTTAGAAAAAATTCCAAAAATGGACTTTGGGAAACAGTCACCATAAAACAAAAGTCAATAAGCACAACTTACTTACATCCTGTATTAGAAGGGATTGCTGGAAAATCACTATGGAAGCCTGAGTTTTCTATGCTAGTGCTTCTTTTTTTTTTTGAACACATTTTATTATTGAATTGGCCATACAAACTCTCAACTACAAACTAGTGCTTCTTAAACTATCCACATCAAAGACAAATACTTTATAAGAACTACAATAAATTAGTGACTATAAAAATGAAATTAAAAAGTAGAAGCTATCATTTTTCATATTAGACAAAATTACTGTCAAATTATGTAAAAGTTTCTAAACAATCTTAAACCTTTAAATATCAATAAAATGTGGTGTTTCCATAAAATGAAATGATTTGCAACTAATTACATTACATTATAAAAGCATATTAAACATAATGGGGAAATGTTCAGAACCATCCTGATTATTATGAAGGATAAATTTTAGGTAGATATTAAATGAGTCATAGAATATGCACCAAGATGTTAACAGCAATTATGTGGAAGGAGATTTTAAGTTTCTAGAGCTAAGTAAGGGCAAGACAGTATTACATTCCAATTTCCAAATCTAGGGATTCTCTGCTAGTTCCTTGGTATGTGCAGTAATATATGGATTGAAAACAAGTACTGTGTGCATAAGATGTAAGCTTTTTTCTCTGTGTCTTTTTTCAGTTCTGCTTGAGATTTCAAGAATTTTGAATACTGGCTTAGATATGGAAACTCTGTCTATCTGTGTACGGCTTTGTGAACAAGGAATTAACCCAGAAGCTTTATCATCAGTTATTAAGGAACTTCGCAAGGCCACCGAAGCACTAAAGGTTAGAGACTCATATGTCAGTTTGTTCTAAATAAAGATGATTTTGTTGAGAAAATGATTAATGATAGTCATATGAAAGATCTTTTTTTTTTTTAAGATTTATTTTTATTTATTCCGCCCCACCCCCTTGTTGTTTTTGCACTCGCTATCTTGCTCTCTTTGTCCATTCAATATGTGCTCTCTGTCTGCTTGTCTTCTCATCTTCTCTTTAGGAGGCACTGGGAACCAATCCTGGGACCTCCGATGTGGGAGAGAGGCACTCAGTCGCTTGAGCCACCTCATCTCCCTTTGTTTCTCATTGTCTCTCCTCTTTGTCTCTTTTTGTTGAGCCAGCTCTCTACATGGGCCAGCTGGCTTTCACCAGAAGGTCCCGGGAAACGAACCCGGGACTTCCCATATGGTAGGCAGAAGCCCAATCGCTTGAAACTAATTTCCAGCACTATCAGAAGAAATTCTGAGGACCAGGAGCTTAATATTAACAGCATATGTTCAGATCACCAAAATTGCTACCATCATGGACCATGTTATCTTTTCCGAGAAAGTCTCCAACTTTTAAAAATTTTCCTTCTGATTCTTCTCCCACAGTACGCTTACCTTGTCACTAACTCTTTTCAGGTTCTACTTCTGTATTTCTTCCTAGCTGACTGGCCCCAAGATTTCCTCACGCCTCTTCTCTCTGTCTCTACTTTTGCCTCCACACTGCTAAAGTACTTAGGGGGTGATTTTCAGTCTTCTCTTTTATATCTGGATTATTCTCCAACCCTCACCCTATCTCATGTAAGATTAAATATTTCAGATCTCTATCTGCCACTTTCACATGAGAAAAGTGACTAAGATTAAAATCAGGAAAAAATGTTGAGTTCCCTTTCTTTCTTGCACACATTGACTTAAAATCTGTTGCTTTTATTTCCATATTTACATAGCACTAACTCACCATATATACTGAAAAACTTGAAGTTAGTTCATCTTAAAACTTGTCCAAGTCCACAAAATGGCTTCTCACTAGCCTTTTTCTCTGATTAGCTGAACTTTATGAAACATGTAATTTACCCATCACTCAGGTTAAGTTCCAGTGATTTGGATTGTTATTTTTTTGCATTTTTAAACTTTCTGATTATAAAACATAAGACAAAAATACAGAGTAAAATATAAAATGAATACTTATACGACTATCTTTGCCAACACCTTAGAAGTTCCCATGTGTTGCCCACCCCGTATCACTAGCCTCTCCCCTTCTGCTCCCCACTCCAGTAAGCCGTATCCTAACTTTTATGGTACACCTGATATAAATGGAATCTTAAAGCACAATCGTTTACTAGGTTTTTTTCATTTAACATTATGTTTGTGAGATTCATTTCTGTTGTGTGTAACTGTAATGGATTCCTTTTCACTTTTTTTTATGTTTTATTATACAAATACACTACAATTTATTTATCCTTTGTCCTGTGGGATGGATATTAGGTAGCTCCCAGGATAGAGCTATTATTAATGATGCTGTTATGAGCATTGTTGTCCGTGTCTGTTTTATTTAGGTTTTGTTTAGGTTTGTTTTGTTTTTGCAAGGAAGGACTTTATTTTATTTGTCTTAGCTTTTTTAAAACAAAAATTAGGGAAGTTGTAGGTTTACAGAAACATCTTTCATAAAATACATAGTTCCTATATTAGTTTATAAGACTTTGGATTTTCTATTTCTTCTTGGTAGTTTTGATAAGTTATAATTTTCATTTTAATGAAATTGTCACTAAAAAACAATTTGACTTTGACCTTTTCTGTTGTTTTAATATTATTTATTTCTGTTCTTCTGTTCCTTCTTCCCACTTGCATTGGATCTAATTTTTCTGTTCTTATTCTAACTCCTTGAAATGGCTGGTTATTAGCTCACTGATTTCTATTTTTCCTTATTTTCTAATAAAGTATTTCTGTTCCTATAAACTTCCTTCTAAACGTGTCTTTAGCTGCATTCCACAAGTTTGGATATTTTCGATATTCAGTCCAAAATATTATCTAATATCCATTTATTTCTTCTTTGATGCATGGGTTATTTAAAAATGTGTTTCATAGAAATTTCCAAGCATTTGTCCATTTATAGCACAGTTTGCAATTAAATTAACTATTCTAGAGTAAACAGTACTTAGTTACTCTTGTTATTACACAGCATGGGATATTGGTAGAGTGTTTATCTAGTCATACATATAATTTTTTTTTTTTTTTTTTTTTTTTTTAAGATTTTATTTATTTATTCATTTATCCCCCCCTTGCTGCTTGTGCTCGCTGGATCAGCTAACCACGCCGTGCAGGCGGGCTTGCCTTCACCAGGAGGCCCCGGGAACCGAACCCGGGGCCTCCCATATGGTAAACAGGAGCCCTACTGATTGAGCCACAGCCGCTTCCCCATATAATTATTTTTTAACTCATAACTATTGACTTTTATGTAGCAGAAAGAAAATGACTAAAGAATATAATAAGAATAGCTAATAATTATTATATGAGCTATTTTTTTGTGCCAGACCCTGCACACTAAAGGCTTTATGTGTATTATTTCCTCTTGTCACAGTAGTGACATGTACTACTACTGCTGCTATTAGTTTACTGCTAAGGAAACTGAAGTGAATTTATGGTAGCTAACATCCCAAGGACTTGGTGGTAACTGGTGGAGCTGGGATTTGAATCTGGACTTCTGACTTTAGAGTTGTTTACTTAACCACTAAGTTTCTTCCTTTAAATTTTATTGTAAAGGATACTTTAAATTTTATTAGGAGAGGATGAAATTGTTATTAGAAGAGGACTGTAGCATGGGAGCATTCCCTGGCTTAATATTCTCTCATAACTCTGTTGGTAAAAAAATAAAAACTGTGATTAAAAATAAAAATCTGTGTCTGCTGCGTTCTATCTTTACCTTCTAGTAATTAGAATTTAATTGGGGAGGCAGATGTGGCTCAAGTGATTGGGCATCCATCTACCATATGGGAGGACTTAGGTTAGATCCCCTGGACCTCCTGGTGGAAAAAAGGGCGGGGGGCAAGCCGGGCCTGCGCAGCAAGCCAAGCAACAAGATGATGTCTCAATAAGAGAGACACAGGGGAAAGGCAAAGCGAGACGCACCAGAAACCAGGAATTGGTGGTACAAGTGACAGGGTGCCTCTCTCCCACATCAGAGGTCCCTAGGATCGAATCCCAGTGAAGCTTGGAGGAGAAAAATGAGAAAGAGAAGGCAAGAAACAGACACAGAAGATCATACGACTCATAGAACTGTACACCAAAAAGAAAAGATAAAGTTAATTTTTAAAAAAAGAATTTAATTGAATGGTACTTGTTTCTTAGAATGTATAAAAATGTAAATCTAGGACATCATGAAATGTTGCAGTGAACTGCTGCCTGAGACATTGTTTTTCTTTGATTCTTTAGTTAACTATAGAAAATTATAACAACTTTCTGTTAATCATTTTGTCTTTCACTTAAATATTTGTGTATTAATATTGTCTACGTAATTTATAGTAAAAGTAGTTACTCATGTGTCTTCCCAATTAGGTAAGTTACTTAAAGGCAATTTATATGGTGCCTTATGTGTATTCTCTACAGCATAAATAGTACTGTTAATTAGGTGCACTTTATGAATGATTTTTGACACTGAATTTTTATATTATTTCTTTAATGCTAGTCTTTATGTGTACCTAATTTTCTCTATACAGTGATTTGAGAAATTCGGGGCAAAAGCTGCTTTCCTCTGTCTTCTCCTACTTTAGTGCCATGGCCCTTGAATTTTCCATTATTGATGAATTCATACAGACTGAACCTTGCACTTTCTCTCGCAGCTAGCTGTCTTGTACTATCACTAATACTGTAGGGCAAATTTGTCTGTCATACATCCCCACTCTGTGTAGGAAGGCCTCCTATGCACAAGGATATTATAGCTGTAGAATTTGGAGTTGGGAGAGAAATGAGGTATTAAATAAGTCCCATGCCCTCACCTGTCTTCCCAAGGGAGGGAATAAATTACACAGGAAAGAAAAGTTGAGAAGAGAGGCCTACTAAAGTTGACTTTTCCCAGGGCTGAGCTTTACAAACCTTTTAAGTCTTGAGTTGCAATCTGGTAACTATAGAGGTCTTTAGGATGCCATTGCTATACTTTCAAATGGAAAGTAGTTTTGCATTTGTACACCATGAATGCCACACAAGGTTGATGGCTTACTTGAAGTGAAAGTATTTGTTTGGCAGCTGTACTTTGGGAGGAGAACTTATAAAATTAACAAGAAAATGGTATGACGCAAAATGAATTAAACTGCGTTTCAGTTAGTGTTTTAATTTTCTTTTTTAAACTAAAAGAGTGTGTGTGTGTCTGTGTGTGTTTCATGGTTTCTTTAAAGCATGTGATACTGAAAATGGGGTTAGGTAGATAACACTGTTTAAGAGTATGTGGCTAAAACTAATACAAGAACCAATAAGGAAACGGAAAATGGAGTGAGAGGGTATATATGGGACTCTACTTTCTGCATGATGTTTCTGTAAACTACACCTGCTATAAAAGAAAAAGAACTTATAAGGTTGTGGGATTTTTTTTCAAACTAGGTTCTTTTTTGTTGTTGTTGTTGTTGTTTTCTTTCTTTTTTCAAACTAGGTTCTAATTCTTATGGATCGTAAACCCAGAGAAGGGAAAGCCTAATTTAGAGTAGTTCTGAGAACAGACTATAAAGAAAAGCACGGTAGGTTCTATTGGCTGCAAAGAGAATGTTTCAGCCTTGTTTCAAATTAAGTTACCTCCAGTTTTCCCAGTATCCTAAGGGATTTTCATGAAGGAATTCTGGACTAAACTTAAAAATAAATATTAATTAGGAAGTTGAAATGTAAATGAAAAAGTCTAACATGTATATCTAAAAGTAAATTTATTTAAAATAGCGTTTTCATATTTTGCACTAAGAAAGTGGCATTACATTTTTTCATGTACTTTTAACTATTATTTAAGATGATATAACAATGACAGTGCAATATTGATAAACTTATCTCCGTGGTATTTCTTTTTCTATGGTTTTATTATAATGAATCTTACTTTCTTGTTCTAGGCTGCTGAAAATATGACAAGTTGACTTTCTGGAGAAATCCTGATGAGATATGTCAAACTCTGCAAGAGGATTTGAAGATTGCATTGTAGTCAAGAATGTAGAATGAAATTACTGCATGCAGCAGTGTAGAAACATTTTCCTTTTTAAAAGAATTATAAAACCATAGCTTTATAAATCAGTGGAAAGTAGCTTACAGAGAGAACTATCAGATGTGTTTACTTCACAACTTATTCTTTTTTTTAATGGCCCTAATGCTTTGGCATTGCTATGTTCTTATTTATGTATTCCTCATTTATAGCTCTGATAGCTTTAATTTTCTAAGCAGTCTGTCTATCAAATATGCACATCTGCTGTGCTATTGAAAGTCTAGTGGAACCCATCAGTAGTGATGTAGTAGTTATGACTTGTTGACATTTCCATTATAAACTTTAATTTTGAATTGTTTATGCATTATATCTGGATTTAAGTTGTACTGGACTGAAAGTTGACAATTTCAGCCACCATTTGTGAATTTTTATTTGGATTCACTATGTATATCAGAATTTGTTTTTTGTTTTTTGTTTTTTGTTTTTTAATAAGAGCATGAGAAGCATTTCTTGTGTTCTCTTTAACAAAGACTGTTTAGGTTTTTAAACATAAAGTTTGACTGGGCAGTTAATGTGAACCTGATCATTTTGTACTGAAATAAAACTTTCAGAAACTTAGATTTTAGAAGTAATGACAGTGCTTAACTTAGTATTATTTGTAATTTGATTCATTTAAATCTAATGAGATGTTTTTCTTTCTAAGTTTTATACCCTATAAATGAAGGCCTAAAAATTCATAAAATAGAGCAAACATCCAAAAATTAAATTACATAAAAGTAATTTGAATGCTTAACTAGTAAATCTTGGTTATCTAATAAATTATTAGATGGGAAGTGTCTTTCAAACATAAATGTTAATATTTTCTGAAGGAATAAGTATTTCCAGTCATTAAACACAAAAACCAAATCATTGTATGTTCTGTATCAGGATTATAACTATGCCTCTCTCAGATTGTTTATGAGTGTCATTATTTTTACCCTGAAAGTTTTAAATAACCAAAGTAATGGATCAAAATAAATTTTAGAAAAGTTAGGATAGTCTTGATTATCTCCCTGTAACAGATTATCAGTGAAAGATTTTTCACAAGATTAATATGAATTTAATCTGATTTTACTGTTTAAATTTTAGGATTTTCAAGCTTACATTAAATGAATAGTACAAGCATTAAATCTTAGTAGCACTTTTTTTGTTCAGAGATGCTAAAGAAGTTTCAATAAGGCTTAGTAATATTTAAATAGTAACTTTATTATTTAAAAAATTTAGTCTTGACTATTTTGGCTTTTTAAACACAAGGCATCTTTATCAAGTACACTGGAAGGTCTATTAGTAGAACTGATGGGGAGACAATAACTTGTGACAGAAAGTGATTTGATTGATAATAAACTGCAAATGTTGCTTGTTTATTAAATCATATATAAAGAAAACACTTGTCATGCTCTTAATTTGAGCAAAATTTGTATATAGTTGTAGGCCTTAAGAGTTGATAGTTTTATTTATGATTTTGTAGACTAAATTATTTATGTATGAAACAAAGCAGGAAAATATATTGAGAAGGGATTATGTTTACAGAGGGCTTCTTTAGTGTGTTACATTTCTGAAATGTAAACATATATTTAATGTATATTTAAATACTATTTAAGAAAAAAGTAATGATGCAATTGCAGTGTGTGCATGTTGTCAATGACAAAAATAAAACCATTGTGACAGTATTGGCATGTACCTTTGACTTACAATGCTTGTGTTTCCAGAGATAATCTATAAATATTTAGATACCATTTTAGTTATGTGTGATTTAAGACCATTTAAAGGTAGGTTATATAATTTACAACTTAACATCAGGCTTGAAGTGTAAAATGGAATACTTTTCCCCTGGTAGTGAAAGGAGATAGCTATATTAACATTGCCCCAGGCTTGAAAACAAAGTTAGCAATTGAAATAAGTATGAGATTATATTTTTATGTATTTCAAATAAGAGCTGCTTTACCTAGTGGGACATTATGAAATCCCTCATCTAAGTGTAAGCATATTTTACACTTAGAGGATATCAATTCAGATGGTAAATTTTCATCATAAATACATGATCTGTCTTCGATTTCATAAAATTTACAGTAGAAAATAATTTACATAAAATTGTTCCAAATGTACTTAAAAGTTTTCCAATAACTGAATCAAATATCAGTTTGTGTATTAGCCAAAGGGGACTGATGCAAAGACCAGAAATCTGTTGGTTTTATAAAAAGTATTTATTTGATGTAAAAGCTTACAGTTACAAGGCCCTAAAGAGTCCAACTCAAGGTTACTTCCTTATCAAACTCTGTTGCCACTGTTGAAGCAAGACGGTTGGTGACGTCTGTGAGGGTTCAGCCTTCCTCTTCTCTCTTAAGGCTCCTTGGGTCCAGCTTCTTCAGATCTCAGCTGTAGGCTGGCATAAGGCTTGTCTCTTCCCGGGGCTCATTTCTTTCTGGGCTCAACTGCTCTAGTCTCTTCACCAGGTCAGCTGTAAACTATCAGACGAACGTCTCATCTCACTTCCCAGGGCCTCTGCTGTGTCCTTGGAGCTGTCTCTCTTCCTCTGTGTATCTACTTTGTTCTTGATTGAGTGCCCTTTTATATTGCCAACCAAGTGGGTACAGAGACTCAACCCTGCACACCCTAATGACATGGTTGAATCAAAGTCCTAATCTTAACATAATTTAATCAAAAGCATCTCAGCTGAATCTAATACCATCAAAGGGTTTCATGCCCAGAGAAACAGACCAAACATAATCATTTATCTTTTTTTTTTTTTTTTTAAAGATTTTATTTATTTATTCATTCATCCCCCCCTTGCTGCTTGTGCTCGCTGGGTCAGCCAACCACACCGCGCGGGCGGGCCTGCCTTCACCAGGAGGCCCCGGGAACCGAACCCGGGGCCTCCCATATGGTAAACGGGAGCCCTACTGATTGAGCCACAGCCGCTTCCCATCATTTATCTTTTTTGAAATTCATAAATATCAAACTGCCACAGTTTATAAGCATATATTTAAATTAAGATAAACTAAAATTAAAAATTCACTTCCTCAGTCATTTGCCCAAATGACAGCACATCTTTATTCATTTGCCCTTCCTCTTCTCAAACCCCAATCAATGCACATTGATTTTGTTTAAAATATATTTTCATTAGAGAGGTTGTGAACTTACAAAACAGTCATGCATGTGTGTGGAATCCCCACACAACACCCCTCCACCAACACACCACATTGTTGTGAAACATTTGCTACAGATCACAAGATAACACCATCAGACTATTACCACCAACCATGGTCCACAGCATACATTTGGTGTGCCCCACCATTAACACATACATCTTGGAATGCACATTGAATTTTACATCTTTACATCATCTTTGGTGTTACTTTATTTAATATGTACAGATTTTTACCAACCTTGTCTTATACATCTGGATTACATATTGGAGAACATGACCCTTCTGTTATTGTAGGATGAACACAGATACTGTGGGTCTTTAATTAGAAGAACACTCCCTATTCACTCTAAAATGGAGAGGGAAGGTATGCCTGGCAACAAAAATAAGGAACTAGGCCAGGGTCAAAGAAGTGGAAACAGGCAGTCTGACCACCGGACAACAGTTATAATCACTAGGCTATACAACCTCCCTTTAAAAACTAGTCTCATAGACTCAGCCTGGGAGTCAGAATAGGCTCTCTGGATACCATTTCCCACCAGTGTTCACGTTCCTCTGATTCTGGGTTGTTTGAGGCCTTGCCAGCTGCTCCTAACTTCCTGGATGCAGTCTGTTTAGTTCATCCATAAGCTGCTCTTCTTTTGGCCCCTTTGTCAGTATTGCTGTCAGAATATCACCCAAGGCAGAATGCTTTTTAAAAATTCATTAAAAAAAAAAAAATTCAGTGCATATTTATTGAGCACCTACTACACTCCAGACACTCTTCAAGGCACCGTGAGGCAGTCATGAAAAAAAGTGGCAAGGTCCTGATTGGTATGGACTTTTCACCCTGGTTGAGAGAGATAAAACATCAGTGGTAAGTGCTGGATGAAAATAAGTGGATACTATTTTCCATTCTAGATGGTCTCCAGTGTCATTTCAGCTGAGGTTTTAATGGCAAGGAGTCAGTCATGCAAAAAGCGGGGAGAAGAGCATTCCATTCAAGGGATTGCTTAGTATAAAAGTCCTAGGACAGGAACAAAATGGTATGTTTGTGGAACAGAAGGAAGGACAAGTAACAAAACAGTAAATGAGGGGGAGAAATGGGCAGAAGACTGGGGGAGTTTGTTCAGTTTACCAAACTTTTTTCCTCATATGTGAGAAAAGTAAACATTAGACGTATTTTTAAATTATTATACTCTTAAAACAAATTATGCCACCTCAGTAAGAACAATATAATTCTGAATGGATACAAACAGCAGGGTGAACATTGGTTACAGGTTTGGGATTAGTTACCAATTCATAAGAGTTACCAGTGTAACACAAGAGAATGTAACAGAAATCTATGGTTCTTTTGCTAGAAGTAGTTTTAAAAAAAAAGTGTGACTAGTAAATAAGGGAGGAGCATGAAATTAATAATGACTCTAAAATAACAGTGAATGCATGTTAAAACTTCTTAATGTGGAAAATGAAGCAATTAGAAAAATACTTGTTTTTGTGTGCTATTTTCAGATAAGGTGAATTTATTTTTTAAGATTTTAAAAAAAATTATTTATTCTCCCCCCCTTGCCGCTTGTGCTCACTGTCTGCTTTTTGTCACCATTCAATGTGCGTTCCCTCTGTGTCTGCTTGTCTCCTTTTGTTGTGTCATCTTGCTGTGCCAGCTTTCTGTGGGCGCAGGCCGTTAGCACTCTGCGGGCACAGGTCAGCTTGCCCTCACCAGGAGGCCCCAGGAACTGAACCCAGGGCCTCCCATATGGTAGACGAGAACCCAAGCACTTGAGCCACATCTGCTTCCCAACATGAATTTTCTTGGGGAAAAAAGTCTTGATAGGCTGTTTTACAGTCTAGGCTGATTTTAAGGAGGACATCCTAACAGTAACAAAAATGCAATTACTTCTTAAATTCCTTGAAGATTAGAGAAAAATAAAACCCAAATCAAGTGCATCTTATCTTGAAAAAAAGATACAGTGTAGGGAAGAAATTACTACCCTATAAATTTTGATGTAGACAATTAGTAAAATCATAATGTGAAAATAAATCAGTTAACATCTAGGATAATAATTGCTAGAAAGCAGCAGTGAAGTTATTTTTCCAAAAGACATCAAAACTAGGGAATAATATATGATTTATTTCTATGGTGCTTTCCAAATTACAGTGTTTTTTCACCCACATAATCCCTTAAAATGACTGTGAAGTGGTTAGGAAATTACCACCCACTTCCTTTTCCCATTTCATAGATAAGAAAATTGAGAAAAAAATATAATTTCACTGGAAAGTATAATACATGTAATATTTCACCTCTAAAACTTTATTTCACCTTGGAAAGAGATGGTAACAGGTAGATTTAACCCACATCCATACAAACAGAATGCACATACATACAACACAAATGCACATGGAACTAAGATATTAGGAAATATTCCCAGCTGCAGAGAGGAGAATGTCTTAGCATTCTGAAAGACTCTCAAGTCTGAATCCTCAAATCTATTTGAAGGAAACATAATAGAAACTTTTTCAAAACAGTTTGAGAATTAAATATATAAAACTTTAGCTGGGGAGTTGCTATATTCAAATATGTGTAGTTTAGAGAAGCTGTATCTTTGCTTTCATCCATTGATTCCTTCAGTTAGTATTTATTGGAAGCCTAACATAACCAGCAATTCTAGTTAGTAAGGATTCAAATATTAATAAAAGGGAGACTAGTAAAGGAAACATAAACACAAATATCACAAGGCAATGTGATTTATGCTTTGAAGGAAAAGACCCTAAGGGAGAATTTATGAGGAGTGGGCTAACTGCCTGAGAAGGTGTAGCAGGCACCCCAGGGTGCTGAGTTGACAGATGGCTTGATGAAAAATCTGACAACAGGAGCTCTGCAGTATCCATAATCTCACCGGAGAAAAGTCTAGTGGCTAGACACTGGAGTCACACTGACCTGGTTTCCTGTTATGGTTCAGTGACTGGACAAGTTACTTAACCTTTGATATTGATTTTCTCATCTGAAAAGTAGGGAAAACTATCCCTACCTCAGACTTGTAAGAATTAAATCAGATCTTGCATGAAATATATTTGACGAAATACCTGACATACAATAAGTGCTTATTTTTACACACACACACATACACACACACTCCACTGAGTCAACAGCGACACACTAGAAATGAAATGTGCATAAAACCAGGATAGTACAGTGAACCAAGTGCCCATAATCAAACATCCGGTTTTTAAGCAAACATACTTTCACTTTTTTCCTCCCCATGTGATCTATATAAGGTTCATTTACTGATGACACTGCCTTAAATGCCTTCCTCAAAGGTATAAGCAAAGTCTTTTTAAAATATATGTGTCAACTTGGATCTATTTGTTAAGGAACAAATATTTACAGAGTGCCTGTTAAAGCATTGTAGTCAGTCTACAGGGAATACTAAGCAAGAGCTAAATGTGTTGAGAAGATAAGAGACCTTGCTGGGCTGCCTTAACCCAGACTGGTAAAAAGAGGCTCCCTGTGTTTAGTCCTGCTCAGGAGCTCAGGTGAAAACAGCCAGAAGACCTGGAAGCCATTTGGGGAATCTGAAATCTGAAAGAATAAAATTAAGTTTGGTCGGCGATGGTTCTAATGGATTTCTTAATTTTGAGGTTCTGAAGTGCTGAAGGCTGACAGCTCTGCATTACCATTTAAATTAACAAAAATCTTTGGGAAAGTCTGCATTTTAAGTCAGAAATGTATATCTTATTAGTACTGAAACCTGTATAAAGTAATAGAAATTGTTGAGTCAATTCCATGCAGGCAGCTTGAAGAGTCTCCAAAGGACCATATCACTGAGAAATCAAGATGGCAGCCGACTATGGATTAGGACATCACAGAAAATGGGTCAGTATAAAAGTGTTGTGATATTCACCAATGGCAAGGGCATTTCTACATAAACTCCACACAATGAAGAGTTGGAATTTTTACATAACAAAAATAGAAATGGATTTGCTTTTCTAAAAACTTTTTGAACTCTTGATATGTTAACAACAGATATATTTAGTAAATTGTTTAACAGAAAATAGTTTCTATGCATGTATCAAAAAATAACTCAGATATTAAGTTATTTTATGCAAATTGTTTATTCTCATGAGAGGGAATCAATTGATCGACTGAGTCAAGGAACAAAGGCATTTTGAAATAAGAATTATAAGAAAGAGGCAAGAGAGGAGAAAAGAAGGCAGTCAGTGTTCAATGTAAGAACAGTGAATGTTTGTACATTTTTGGGAGCAAACTAATTAATTAGTTGGCATTCTATCCTTGAGTAGGCTGACTAAAGGTACCAAAGAAAACAGTTCCAGTTCTTCATAGATTCTCCAGAAAGCTGCAGGTCAGGCTGGATTACTGTGATGTCAGCCAGTGTCATACATCAGCATATCCACCTTGCTTAGATGAGGGTCACAGCATTTCCCCCATAAGAACATCTCACCTGCGATTCTTTCACAAGTCAAATTATTGTATAAAATCCCTTATGGAATTTTAACGCTAATGAAATTTCAAACACTTCCACAAAGGGAAAGAGAAGACTCACAGTAAAGTGTTAGAAAAGAACATAATGCATTGCATAGGTGCTGCAATAGATTATTCTGGCTGAAATGGAGAGTTATTATTATTAGGGGGAAGAGATGGCTGGAAAGGCAGGTTGAAGGCAGACTATGCACGACCCTGAACAAGTCTGACCTTTATTCCAGAGGCATTTGAAAAAGGAAAAGACAGGGAAGCGGATGTGGCTCAAGTGGTTGTGCTCCCGTTTGCCATATGGGAGGCCCAGTTCAAATCCTGGGGCCTTCTAGTGAAGGCAAGCTGGCCCGCGGTGCCACGGTGAGCTGACGACCCGCATGACGCCACACAGCATTATGATGCAACAAAAAGGAGACAAGCAGACACAAAAAAACGCACAACAAATGGACACAGCGAGCACAAGCAGCAATGGGGGGATAAATAAATAAATAAATCTCTAAAAAAAAAAAAAAAAGGAAAAGACACGATCAAACTGTGTTGGGGATTGCTTTGCTATTTAGGCATAGGATAGATCAGAGCAGGGACAGACTAGTTAGGAAGCCATGACAGTAAACCAGGCCTAAGTGCTCAAATCAGAGTAGATTCAAGAGAAATGAACCCACACCCATACAATTGTAACTTAGTATACAATTTATTTAGTTACTCTATTTCTTGATTGTCTGTCTTTCCTGAAAAACGCCCACAAGGGCAGGGATTTTTCTTGGTTTTCTTCACTGATGTATTTCAGGCATCTTGAACAGTGCTTAGCACATAATAGGTACTCAATAAATGCATGTAGGCTGAATGAGTAGATAGACAGAGTATCTAAGAGACAATCTACCATGAAATTGAAAAATAATACCTAACACATTGAGAATTTACTACATGCAAAGCACTGTTTGTGGTGCTTTATGGGTATCAAATTGTTTAATCCTTGGGTTTACAGTAACCCTAGGAGATAGGGTAATCCCATTGCAAATAAGGAAACCAAGGCACAGCATGGTAAGCAAAATAGCTTAGTAATATATCATGGAAAGGGTAGAACTAGAATCTGAATGCACATAGGCTGACTCTGCAGCCCACATGTCATAATGCTTCTTGCAGGCTCATGGGGTGAAGAGGTGAAATGGGAGAAAGACTGAAGGAAATTAGGAGTCATATGCCTAATGGTGGAAGTTGAAGCGCTGGAAGTAGAGGAATTTGTTGAAAATAGAACAAAAGACTAATGACAGATGCTTAGCTTTCTCAGGATTACCCATTCTTTTCCTAATGAACATACAATTGCTGATGTTGGTGGGCTGGTGAGTTGTGGCTTCTCTGTAGATCTATATTATTGCCTTTAAATTAGGACAAAATAAACAAGGGTTAAAACCATTCATTTTCCAAAAGTGCAATAGTTGGGGAACCCAGTTCTGAGAGGGAAAAAAAGGGATCTCTCTTTTTATGAAATTCAGTGTTAGGTTTATATATATTGGTTTGGAGTGTTTTAAGCATTGTAAAAAAAATGGTGCATCTGACAGCCCTAAATGACAACCTCAGGCAGTCAAGTATCTGTTAACAAGAGACACTCTGTCTATTAGAGCAGAATACTGGGGTATCTTGTGGGTCCCCAGAGCCGAATGGCAGTGAAGTCATGTTATATTGGAAACAATTCACATTATCACCTCTAACTACTGAAAGCAGGAAATCGTCAGATGTACACTTGGAGAGCTACATCAAAAGCCTTTAAAAAGGTTGTTCTGATAATTATGCTTTCAATAAGTAATGTTGGAAAACTGTCTCACCTATTACATTTTTTGGAGGAGACTATACCTACTCAACCCCTAAAAATTGCCGGCAAAAGGCCTTTGTGTTGAGTCAGCTACAGTTTATAGACAAATTTGCTGATGCTAGACATTGAAATATGTAAATAAAGTAATATGTTTTATAAAAACAAACAGCAATATCTGTATCTGATTTAATCCAAATGTCCAGTTTATCAAAATAATCGAATACACCGCTCACTTCATTTTCACACCATCTCTATTCAGCACAGACAGAAACTAGGACTATGTGATTTCTTTGGAAGGAACAGAACTGCCAGTTTCCTCAATTCTAATCTGCATTTGTTAGTCAAGAGTTGTGTGATGTACCTCCAGCAAAAATAAGGAAAAACAACAGTGGAAATTGACCTGCTTGTGAGGAAATGACATGTTTTAAAAGGTAAATGATCATAATTCAGTAATCCAGGAAACTTCTTTCTCATGGACTACATCTCTTTAGGCCTCGGTTTCTTCAATTGTATCATAGGAAATTTAGCCCCAAATTTCCAGAATCATGCCCCCAACCTCCACCAAAGACCAGATTTCATGTGACATTTTCATGATTTTTACATCTGTATACAATTGAACTGTTATTTATAAACTTTTCGTTTTTAAAACAGACTCACTTTTAAGAAATCTAAATAGGGGAGTGGATGTGGCTCAAGCAGTTGAGCACCTCCTTCCCACATGGGAGGTACTGGGTTTGATTCCCAGTGCCTCCCCAAAACAAAATCCAACAACATGCAAACAAATGAAAAAAAACAACTCAAGGAGCCAATGTGGCTCAGAGGTTGTGCAGGCTTCCCGCATATGAGGTCCCAGTACCTAAAAAAAAAAAAAAAAAAAAAAGAAAATAATTACAATGAAAATTAAACACTGGATTAAATCTTACCTAGGTATTGTCTTTAAAAACTGTGATTCTCTTTGGGCTGTCTATGTGTCAGCTGGGCCCAAAGACTTGGTGGAGCTGCAACACCTACTTTCCTGTTCATTGGACTCACCCAGGACAACTAACAAGGGGTTGAGGATTTATAACCACCACACCAAGGAAACGAGAGAGCCTACAACTGCAAGCAAGAGAGTCCCACCCATTGGCTGTATGGGATTGAAGACCCCTCTCAATTAGAGGTGGAGTGGACATCACCATCCAGAATCCTCAGGATTGGGAAATGAACTATAGACTTAAAGTGAACTTACTGGTATTCTACTATAGACATATTGTGATTCTAGCATGGAAAAAATTACAATATTGATGTGGAGGCAGTGGCCACTGGAGGCTCTGAGGGCAGGGAGAGGGAAAAACAGTTGTAACATGGAAGCTTTTTTGGGACTTGGGAATCATCCTGAATGACATTGCAACAACAGATATAGGCCATTTTATATCATCATATAACATGCAAAGCTGTGTGGGAGAGAGTGTAGACTACAATGTGAATTTTTTTTTTTTTTTTTTACCAGGAGGTACCGGGGATCGAACCCCGGTCTCTCTATATGGCAGACAGACGCTGAACCTCTTGAGCCACATCCGTTTCCCTACAATGTGAATTTTGGTCCATGCTCAGTGGCAAAGCCCCAGGATGCGTTTATCAATTGCAATGAATGTGCCACACTAATGAAGGATGTGGTTTATATGGGAGGGTGTGGGAGGTGTGGGGAGTGGGGCATATGGGAATCCCTATATTTTTTGTGTAACATTTATGTAATCTAAGTATCTATAAAAAAACAACAACTACCATTGTGAGAACTGCTCTTTCTTTGATAGGAAAGGAGATAAGCAAGTGTTAGAGACACATAACATCATAATTTCTTCTAGATGGTCTCAGGATTAAGAATATTGAAAATGTTTGTTTATTGTTTATTGTTATTATTATTGAAATAATGAAAATGCTCTAATAATGATTGAAGTGATGAATGCACAACTATGTGATTATACCAAATACCATTGATTGTACACTTTGGACGAATTGTATGCTTTATTAATATGTAGCAATAAAATTGATTTGTTTAAAAAAAAAATAAGATAAACAACCCATGGAAGAAACAGACGAAAAGATGAATGGTAACTCACAGCACAAACCAGAATGGCCAAAAACACGTGAAAAACTGTGTAACTCCTCTAAGAACCAGAGAAATGCAAATTAAGAATCACAATCAGGTGGAAGAAAAACTGTAAAGTCTGTTGGTACCACAGATGGCAAAAATGTGGCATTTTGAGAACCTAGGGGCCAAGATGGCGTTAGTGTAGGAGGGCGCACACTGCAAGCTCCCAGAGCAAGGCGGATTGGGGACGGGGTCCTGCCCGGGGGTCTGTGCTGTGCACGCGTGGAGTGAGAGGCTTGGGACATCTATCTGCGCGGATCGGCGGCGTGGACCGAACGGAGATTCGTGAGTTTTGAGGCTGCCGGTGGAGGTTGGCACAGGCGGCTGAGCCCCGCGGTTAGGGAAAAAAAAATAAAACGGCCATTTGGAGCCGCGGGCAGGGCGAAAAAGTTTTATTTTCTGGGGATCTGGCTGCCTGGTGCCCCTTGGACCTTGTGTGAACAGAGCAAACGAGCCAATCAGCACCCGGTGAACCGGAGGGGGATTTTGGTTGGGGAACGGAGCTGATTTCCCTAGCCACCCAGGGATAAGACCCGGGCCGCTGCAGAGCCAGGAGGAAGGGACACTTCCCAAAAAAGGGAGGGTTCGGTTGGAAGACAGGGAAGGGTATTTTATATTTTTAGACATCCATCTGGCTGCCTGCACCGCCCCATAGCTTTGGGGAGCAGATAAGCCGACCTGAAGCAGCATCAGGCTGAGAGCAGACGCGAATCTGCACTCAAACTGATTTACTGAGCAGCCCGGTGACGCTGGAGCTCGGTGCCAGAAGGGGCGGAATCCGCCATCTTTAGCACTCCTCACTGACTAACATCAGAGCTTCAGCTAACCTGGGGAGTCCGGAAAGTGGGAGGTGCTTGATTAATTTCCACGGGCCCAGCTAGGGTCCCTTCCGTAAGGGGGTTGGTCTAGAGGAGGAATTATTTTGGGTCCTGCATTTGGCTAAAAAAAAAAAAAAAAGTGAGGTCACCTCAACAAATGAAAAATAAATTCTTTTTAATTTAGTTTAATAGCTAAAAGCTGCTTCAGGACCTGCATATAGAACCCTGTGGGGAAATTCATTGATAAACACAAGTAGGCAGGAAAGATCCACGTGGACCCTAGGGGAATCATTGACTCCCCTTAGCTCTGTTTGACTGCTTGCCTGTGTGGATCTTTGGTTTCTCTCTGTTACTTTCTGGTCTATTGCTATTATTCCCGTTTTCCTCCCCCCTTCCTTTTTCCTTCTATTTTTTTTTTTTTTTAAATAGGTGCTGCCAGCTGGTCACTTATTTGCTGGGCTTCTTATTCAGTAATTTCCCACTCGCTCTATATATTGATTCTGTATTACAAACTATCGCTTCTCCTTCCTGCATCTTTCTGCCTTCTGTTTTCTGTTGTGGCTCTTAGAGACAACATTTTTTCATAGGCCCACAACTTAAGGGTGTCAATTT
>JAKSZT010054334.1:33789080-33812293 GCA_026826555.1 Tolypeutes matacus
AAACAACATTTTTGTAAGCAAATACACATATATGCATATATATTTATATATCATTTTGCAAATGTTTATATGTATTGTGAGAATTTTGATTTTTACCCATAATAAAAAAAAATAATAATAATAAAAAAAAATGTGGCATTTTCACACACCATTAGAGGGTTGTTCATAGGCAGAACCACTTTGGAGAGTAATTTGGCAACATCTGGTAAAGCTGAAGAAACCAATAGCCTAAGGTTCAGCAATCTCACTTCTAGTTAAATGCTCAGAAGTTCTCACACATGAACAAGAAGAATGTGCACTGTGCATCATTTCTAACAGCAAAAAATTGGAATCTACCTAAATGCCCATCCTTAGGAAGAGGGATAAACAAAATACAGTATATTCATGCAACAGGACACCATGTGGCAATCAAAATAAATGAATTAGAGCTACACGTATCAATATGGGGGAAAAAACTCAAAAACCAAGTTCAGTTTTTCCAAAGAGTAACCTCGTGTCTATTTGTTAAGTGCTGTTTACCTTTTTTTTTCTTTTTAGGATGCACCAGGAACCAAACCCGGGACCTCTGATGTGAGAGAAGGCGCCTAATTGCTTGAGCCACCTCCACTCCCTGCTTTGTTGTGTCTGTTATTATGTTTTCCTCGCGTCTCTTGTTGCGTCATCTTGTTGCATCAGCTCACCGCACCTGCCTGTTGTGTCAGCTTGCTGTCTTGCTTGCCGTCTTTAGGAGGCACTGGGAATCAAACCTGGGACCTCCCATGTGGTAGGTGGGAACTCAATTGCTTGAGCCACATCTGCTTCCCCCACTCCACACTTTGGAAAACCACTATCCTAGAAGATTCCCAAGATTCTTTTGGCTCTAATATTTATAGAATTTAGTAGAAAACATAGGGTTTTGTTGTCCAACAGGCTTGGATTCTGTGTCCTCTTCAATTTTAGTTTTTTCATTTTTTAAATTGACATAAAACTTATATTACAAAATGTACATTACAAATGCACAGATTTTAAGTTTCAATGAATTTTGAGAAATGTTGGTTACTGAAATAACCAACATACATTAAAAATATATTTTCATCATTCCAGAAAGTCCCCTTGTGCCCCCCCCTTCCAATCAATCACCCACAGTTGCTACCACAGTTGTGATTTCTCTCATTATTGAACACTGTTTTAAGTTCCAGGTTTTTATCAGTTCACTGAAATGCCTTTTCTAGACCCCTGTGTTGGGTGGTTATGGGTATAGGATTTCACCTGAGGCTGGCTCCAGATCCTTGGTTGTTTGGTTTTTGTTTGCTCAACAAATATTGAGTGAGAACCTACTGTGTACAAAGCAATGAGCTAGTACTAGACACTTAGCAGTAACTCAGGATAAGCTCAGGCACTGTGCTCATAGAGCTCCGAGTTGGGAGTGGACACAAAAAAACAAGTAAACAAGAACCAGGCCTGTTTCTGGATTTTGCCTGACCGAAGGCTGTTTTACTCCATTGACTTGCACAATAAACATTGTAGCTCACAGTGGTTTTTTTTTTTTTTTTTTAATTTATTTATTTTTTCAACTTTATTTTGTACATTTAATAATTGAAAACATAAACAATTAAAAATTAAAAAGTAAACACAGATGAATAAATACATACATTTCTCAATTAAATGTAATGGATACATGTAAATTTTTTTTTTTTTTTTTTTTGCTCACAGTGTTTTGAAGATTAAATGGAGATAATGGGTTAAAAATCCATAACATGCCACCTGGCATAGTGGATTGAAATTGTATATACCTTGAAAAACATGTTCTTAAATCTAATCCATTCCTGTGTGTGGGAACCCATTGTAAATAGAACTTTTTGATGAGGTCTTAATCCTTTTAATGGAGTCCTTTATAAATGGAATGAATACAGAGAGAGAGATCAAGAATGCCGTGGGAGCAAGTCTGTAAGCACAAAACCCAGAAGAGAAGGGAGAGACCTTCTCCGATGCTGCCATGTGCCTTGCCATGTGGCAGAGGAGCCAAGGATCACAGGCAGCTGGTCTTCAGGAAGAAAGCATCGCCTTGATGATGCCTTGATTTGGACATTTTCCCAGTCTCAAAACTGTAAGCTAATAAATTCCCATTATTTAAGCCAAAGCATTTCATTGTATTTGCTTTAAGCAGCCTAGGAAGCTAAAACACTATCACATAGGAGTTTCATTAGTGTTAATCATAAGTGTTAAAGCATCATGCTTTATGTTATTTGGACTTATCTAGAAATATAATTTCAGAGGACCCCCAATAATTCTTTAGTGACTTAAATTCTAAATGTACTTTCTTCTCACGAACAGAACCAGACCTTCTGTTTTTATAAGCTCTAATTTTCAAGTGCTGTTTTTGGAGACACAGACAAAATGTATTTAAATATAAGTCTATGTTGTGTTTATATTAATATTGTATCTTGAGGGAGGTGGATGTGGCTCAGGCAATTGGGCTCCCATCTACCATATGGGAGGTCCTGGGTTTGATTCCTGGGGCCTCCTGGTGAGGCAAGCTGGCCTGCACAGAGAGCTGGTGCAACAGAAAGAGACAAAGAGGGGAGACAATGAGAGATGCAGCAAACCAGGGAGCTGAGGTGGCTTGGGCAACTGAGTGCCTCTCTTCTACATCGGAGGTCTTGGGGTCGGTTCCTGGTGCCTCCTAGAGAGAAGATGAGAAGAGAAGACAAGCAGACCCAGAGAGCAAGACAGAGAGCGCAAAAACAATAAGGAGGGGCATGAATAAATAAGGCAAACCTTTTTAAAAAATTGCATCTTGGGAAACGGATGTGGCTCAAGGGGTTGGGCGTCTGTCTACCATATGGAGAGACCAGGGTTCTATCCCCGGTACCTCCTGGTAAAAAAAAAAAAAAAAAAAATTGCATCTTGAAAGATCAAGATACCATACTAATAAAACCAAAAGATTAATGTGTAGCTAAATTATAGTGTCAAGACTTGCATAGCTAATAAAGTGAAAGAAGCCCATGGGAATGAGAATGTGTTGGGATAATAAGTGAAGATTATGAATAACTTCTAAATCTCTATTTTCAACCTTAAAAGAGCTCATTGTACTCAATTGTTTCTGATAAACCCAATGGGAATATCAGTGATTTTTGTTCCTGCCAAAGACCTAGAACCTTCAGATAAAATGGGAGCATACAGCTGGTTAAATGAAAGCTTCCTTGGAAGTCTACTGATAGAAAATTGTGGGGGAGGAGTGGGCATACAGGGAGAGAGAGCTTAATTTAACTCTGGTTGAAAACTATTTCTGCTTTTCCCCATCTTTACATGATAGAAATGGAAAGGATTTTTTCAAGCAGAGCCACGTTGAGAGAGACAGAGAGGCATTTTATGTGGAACAAAGACAAAAGTACTTCAATTTCACAAAAAACGAGAACTGTTCTTGCATGCTGCACAAGGACCTTGTGGGTCCTGCAGCTTAGGAAAAGCAGGTGTAGACCTGACCTTTCAAGGCAGCAGCAGCCACCAGCATGACTTAGCTACAAAGGGAGTTGTTGTGATGGATTACTATGACCTCAGAACTGTCACTTTCATCGGTTCAGAATCTGTGTTGGGATTTTAATAATAAATCTGGTTAACAGGGAGCCCCTTGGGAAGATATTTTCTCACCAGGGATTTCTCAGGTCTTTTCTCTCACTTTCAGCCTTTTACACCAAGATTTCCTTTTTCTCTTACAAACTCAAGCCAGATGAAAGGAATCTATATTAAGATTTAAATAATAATACATCTCCCCTCTCCTGGGAAAGCCATGTCCTAGAGGTACCATTTAACTTGAAGGAATGAAGCCAGCTAGGCTGCACAGGGAGATAGGGGAGGGGGTGAGATTGGAGGGTGGAGAGTTGTGGGTTTTTTTCTTAGGTCCTTCAAATCACTTGCTACCAGACCTAGTTGTCCCCTTATCTATCTAATATAAGGCCAGCTCCCAGCATCAGCTAAAGCCAATCTCATGATCCATGAGTAATAGAAACTGAAATTGGACCACTTCCTCCCTACAGCTTTGCTTGTCCTGAACTTCCCAGTTCAAATACAAATTCACTCAGCTGTCACACAGCCTGTGCCATTTCTCACAGTCTAGTCTAGTAGGTGCACTCTAGACAAATAACTGGAATACAGTCTGTACTGCCCCGCAAACGATGTAGGAACAAAGTACTATAACCACAGTTCTTCCGGATAAACCATCAGCTGCCATTTTGTACACTATTCAAATGCATCAAACTGACTAACCACAGAGGTTAAATTTTCAAGCTCCCTACCCCTGCCCAAGTAGGGATGGTCTTTATAGTTCTATTTCTCTCTTAAAATTTTTTTATTACTATAAAATATTTCAGGCATAAATGAAGTCTATACTATAACAAATAATTGTGTACCTGCCTCTGCAGACAAAGAAATTCTACAACTTCCTTCTCTCTTTTTCAAGGCCTAATTTAATATTGTCCAATGAAATCTGATCATCTTTAAATCAAACATCTTCTTCACAGTATCGCCAATATTCTGCATCAATATACAGATGAAGGTTGATACCAACTTGTGAACAATCAATTCCTTGTCCCTTGAGGGCCATCTCATCCTCAAGGGAATTCCTGCTCTTGATCCTCAAATTCTAATACCCATCACTAAGCACAACATATAGTGAATGCTCAATAAATATGTATCATATTTAGGTGGCAGTGATATTCATATGAAATCTTCCTGCTGTGATTATTTATATCCTTTTTTCAACATGATCTTAAGAAAGCATGTTGTCAACTGGAATATGCTACCACTGCATTTTGACATTTCTGTGTTCTAATTTTAGGTTATGTTCCCCCTACTGTCTCTATAATGCTCTGGCTTCTTGGTGAAATGTGATTGCTATAAAACTTTGGAGGTGAGTAGTAGAGGTTTTCTCCTGTCACTTTTCTTCATGAGGCAAACTGTAAACTTTAAGAGGGTAGCCATGGTGTCTAGTCCTAAGGTATCTTCCACTGCCTAGCACATAGTAGGTGCTCAATAAAAAAGTTTGTGAATTGACTGGCTAAATGCCTCTCTTCTCTCTCTTTTCTTAATGTCAGGGCAGTCTACAGAATCACATCCTTTACATTTGGAGGAAAATGGAAAAGAAATAACAATTTTGGCACCTACTGTGTGACAGGCACCAGGCTGGAAGCCATATATACATTGCCTTATGTAATCACAGCAAACTTGTGAAGTAGGTATTTTACAGAAAGAGAAACTGAGGCCCAGAGAGGTCCGACATGAAAAAAAAATTATGCACACATGAAGTTCTTCCTCCTTGAATAGCCTTTCTCTTCCTATTGCTTGACTACATCACACACAAACTTGAGGAGCCAAATTATGGTTGTGGGAAGGAAGTTCTCCATGGGTTTCTGGTATTTCTGCCCTCGTCTGAGGAAAGGCCTTGTCAGCTTCTGTTCTGGGCCATCTTTTCAACAGCCTTGGAACACAGACATAGTGTCTCCTTCCAGGGAAGAGTGCAGATTTGTTTTCTTACCAGGATAATAGACTGCTTTCCCTAGGGTAAAGATTAGTCAGGGTCGCTAGCAGCCTCTCTCTCCTAATGGGAACTGATATTTCCTTAGGTTGGGATTCCTCAGCTGTGATACAAACCCACAGTATGTGCAGCATCCCCCTGGTCTTCTCTTTATCACCCTTGTGGGACTTGCGACAAGGAGAACCAATGTGAACATTGGTTCATGTCATGCTACCTGCTGTGCTATGTGTAATAAAGTCCTTTGTCTCCAACCCAGGAGTCTCACATCCTCTGCCAACATCTATGGCAATGTGGGCAGGCTAAGTTTTCAGCATGCAAGAAGGGTAAAATCTTACTCTTTGCCACTTTTGACAAAGATCATCCCTCTTTGGGAAGCCTTTTCTATCCACTCCAGCTTAAAGTGATATCTCTAAAACACATTTGGCAGGTCACACAACCTTCTAGGTGAGTATTTGTGAGCATTTTTATTGCTTCACACTTGATTATAAACAGAGGAGAGGGACAGTCACTTAGATTTCTTGGTAAGTGTTTAGCGTTTTTCCTGGAAATAGAAATTGGCTCTCATCTCATTAATTCAACAAAAATTTATTGACTTTGTATTAAGTATAGGGCATTATGGTCAGAACTTTTAGAAAATAATATTTACCAACAGGTGCATAAGTTCCTTGAAGATGGACATAATATCTAGTATCTAATACTTCTTTTTTATCCTCATAATTCTTTGTGTCTCTCATGATTCTTTCATTCAACAAATACTTACTGAGTATCTACAATGTGTAGGCAGTACTGTTAGTTGCTAAGTTTACGAATGAATAAGAAAATCCTTGCTTTCAAGGGGCTCATGGAGACAGCTAAATACAGTACAAGGAAGAAGTACTGTGATAGAAGAAAGTACAGATCATTATGGGACCATGAACAAAGGTCACCAAAGGGTTTTTCACTTCTCAGTATTTTCAGCAGCATATAGTGCTCAACAGATACTGAACAAAAAGTATTGGTAGGTGCACTGATAATTCAAACAAGAAACTTCATCAAATCCTTCCTCTGAGACTTATGAATACACCCCAAAATAACCATCTAAGACTTAGCAGAAGGAACTTTAATAAACCTATACTAGAAATGATTGCCAGTGGGCTCCAGTTCTACCTATTTAATAAAATATATGCAACAAGTATGTTCAAGTAAACTAACATATATTCAATGCTTGGAATAGAACAAAGGACTAGAGACACGTTTTCTGCCCTTGAGATGTTCAAAATTAAGTGAGACAGACACAGAGAAACATCATTTATAACCAAACAGAATGTCATAAGCATTGAATAGAAACTAGAGTCACAATTTAGAACCTGTGGGAGTACATTCCTCTGGAGACCAGGGAGTTTTTTGCAAGGAATGTAGTATTTAAAGGCTGGAAAAGATTTCCATAGGCAGAGATCTTTCTCAGAGAGTGAGGCAGCCCAGGAAAAATCTCAAGCAAATTCACATTCCTTAAAAATAAAAAAGATATACCAAGGAATTGAGAGTGCCTATAACTGCAAGCAGATATATGGAATCGAAGCCCCCCTCAATTAATGGTGGAGTGGGCATTACCATCTCAGAGTCCTCAGGATTGCGAAACGAATGATGGACTAAAATAAACTTAACAGTATTCTAAAAAGAATAAATAAATAAAAATAAAATAAAAAGACAGATACATTAAGTAACTAATTAATTAATGAAAGGTGAGTTAAGGAAATATTAGAAGAGCAGCTGGACTGTAGGGCACAGACAGGGCTATAGGAGAATACTTAAAAGATCAGGGAGAAAGTTTTGTTCAAAGCCTTCAAAAATATTTATGAAGCACCTGCTCGAGCAAATATAGTAGACATAAAAAGAGAAAAAGATATAGTTCTTGCTCACAGACTAGTGGGAAGACAAATAATCTAATTTAAAATACTAAATGCTAATAAAGCTGTAAGCGGTGGCGAAGGTCTTGCCTGCCACCCTAGGAGACTTGGACTTTATTCATTAGGCAGAGAATGTAATGAATGATGTGACCTAACCTGTGAGAAGGAGGCGCAGTCTTGGCAGCTGTGTGAATGAGAGATGGAGTCAAGCAGAGCAGTGTGGAGGCCGCTGTGATCATCAAGGGGAGAAATGGGAAGAGTCTGAACTAGAAGAAGGTGAAAAGGAGAACAGTTATGAGATGCATTATGAGGCTAGAACCCAAAAGAACATGGTGACTGTGGAAGTTTGATATTATTTATGAATTCCAAAAAGAGATATTGATGTTTGTAAAATGGTCTGTTCGTTTGGGCATGATACCTCTTTGATTGATTTAAATTCAAAGGCTTTATGTTTACTTGATTATGTTACGATTCAGACTTTGATTTGACCATGTCATTAGGGTGTACAGGGTTGAGTCCCTGTCCCCTTGGTGGGCTATATAAACGGACACTCAATCAAGAACACAGAAGTAAATACACAGAGAAGATACACAGAGGATCCTGTGGCCCCTGGAAGAGAGACGAGCTTGATAGTTTACAGCTGACCTTGTGAAGAGACCAGAGCAGCTGAGCCCAGAAAGAAACGAGCCCCAGAGGAAGAGAGACGAGCCCTATGCCAGCCTATAGTTGAGATCTGAAGAAGCTGGGACCACGGAGCCTTAAGAGAAAAATGGAAGGCTGAACCCTCTCAGACATCGCCTACCATCTTGCTTCAACATGTGGCAATAGACTTTGGGTGAGGAAGTACCTCTTACGGTACCTTGAGTTCAGCTATTTAGGACCTTGTAACTGTAAGCTTATACCCTAAATAAATACCCTTTATAAAAGCTGGCAGATTTCTGGTACTTTGCATCAGCACCCCTTTGGCTGACTAACACAGTAAGTGACTTGGTGTAAGAGTTGGTTATGAATCAGAAATTTCTATTCTGGGTGGTAGAAAGGGTGTGTTAATGATAATAGTTAACATTGATCAAATAAAGAAAACTCCACTGAGAAGATCTCAAAGGTTAATTAACCAACTTCTATCATAGTCACTTTTTTTTTTAGGAGATACCAGGGATTGAACCTAGGACCTTGTACATGGGAAGCAGGCAATTAACCACATCTGCTCCCCCATAATCACTTTTTAAAACTTTAAATTTTGTCATAATTTCAGACTTACTGTGGCATATTTTAAAGAAGTAAAGGTAAACACTTAGGTCTACTCAGGAAACACTCTTACCAGTGTTTTTTTTTCAAGGTTTAGGACTATTAGTGGTTCATGAAATCAATTTAAAATGTTTTAAAATAATACCAAAAAAGTGAAATAGAATAAAGCAGAACAGAATGTAAAATATCAGAGTGATCACTCATATAAAGGTCATTATTTTGTGGAACTTTGGGTTCTTTTATATATATGTGTATATTGGGTCGCAATGTCAAATTCATGGGTTAGTGTGAGTTGCAGTTTACAAAGTTTAAAAGCCACTGATGTCGTCTGAGTCCAACAGGTCATCCATCCATCTTTCTACTCTAAATCCTCCTTTCTCCAGTTTACAGGATTAGGAATTGACAGAAACAGAAAGGGATGTAGGGCCTGAGAAATCTTCCATCACTTTGACAATCAAGGACAATCCAATTATGTAAAACTATGGGTGCTAGTATCTTATTTTGTAGTCATTGGCTTTGCTGATTTTTATAAGGAGCCCCTTTACATTTTTCTGCATTGTAGTGCCTTTGGCAATATCCCTAGGCAATGTCCAAGAGCGCGGACATAGGGTCCACCTGCGGACCAAATCAGAAACTGGGAAGGAGCACATTGTCTGGTTTTGTTTTTTCCTTGGGATTTAAATAAGCTCTTGCAAAATATTTTAACAAACAATAGAATTAATTGTAAATAGTGAAGTCTCATAGATTTCATTTTTCCACTAGATGGCAGAAAAAGCACTTGTAATGGACATTACCTTGTCATATTTAATCAATGCTGCAGATTATACTGGAATGAAGCATATTTCATTCCAGTTTGAACAGTAAAATGTGATTATAAAGATAACTGACTACTTTATAACAAATTCATCCATAGTAAGAGAAAACTTTAAATTAGCTTGTGTTTATATGTGCACATATATGTCCACGTGTCTCAATATAATTTTATTGGCTTTAGAATACTGCCATACACTCCTTTAATACAGATTTTTAAATAAAGAGTAGTATTTAAGTACAATTTTAAATTAATATAGAAACATTTTTATGTTACCTATGGATGTAATTGAGAAGGGTTTCATAGACATTTATACCCTTGTGCTGGTTCATTTTTACATTCCAAGAGAAAACAATTTTAAAGAGCAAAAGTCGTTAATAAATGTGTTATTCAAAAGAGAATGCATTAGGAAACATATACATAATTTGATAATGTAATGTGAAATTATAAAATTAAAAAGCAGTTCCAACAAAGTGTTTTGTCCCTTTATCAGTCATTGCTTTTGTACCGTTTATCTTAGATCTGGCTTTCAAATCATTGAACAAATGAGGAACAAAAAAGAAGGATGGAAAATTGGAGGGGATGAAAAGGGTAAAATCCAATCATTCATCCAGTCTAGGAACATTTATTGAGTGCTTGCTCTGGGTCAGGCAATGGCCAGGGGGTGAGGGGGGAGGTGTGGGGAGGATATACACATGGTTTCTTCTTTCAAAATGACAGCATAATAGAAAGAGTAGAGGAGATGTTAGATGAGCAAATGGGGAAAAGTAAGAGAATGGATGAGATTACACAATAGCTGCTCCCCTATTATTACTGAGTTACATCAACTCTCTCCTTTCCCCGCCTTTCCCTACTGTCCCTTTCCCCCAAAACAAATACAAAAGCAGAACTCTAGAGCATGCTGCTATTGCCAACAACCCTCTGGTACCTAGGGAGAATCTTCTGGGAGTACGGAAGTAATGGGGGTGGGAGTCACATCTGTGGTGACTTCCGGGCAGCTTGGCTCACAATCTGTGCAAAGTTAGTTACACTCAGCCCCGGGGTCTGTAGTTTAGAAAACCCTGTGCTGTGTGTGGCAAAGTTGCCTGATCTTGTTTTGGGTCGAGGTGAATAAAAAACTTTCTGGGAATAAGCTTTGCAGTAAATTAGTTTCCAGGAAAATGTCAATTACCTTCCCTTGATATATTGAGTAGAAGTCTTATTTTTATGCCTGTTTCTTTGTAAAGGCAACTGTGGCTTAAAAATACATTTTAAAATAAAAGGGAATATGATCTGAGGGTACTTTTTAAAATCAAGAAACATTACACTAGATTTGCAGGAACATTCCCTCAGAGAGCCAATTTAAAATCCCCCTGGTCTTAATCCTGGCACTTTGGGTCCTTCTTAAGAACCTATTAAATTTGAAGACTTGTTCAGTCACTTTATCTCTCTGAGTCTCAATTTCTTAAATTATAAATCATTCTCTGTATGAGAATAGAGGTATAACAGCTCACTGTTCAAACAAACTGAAAAGAACTCAGATCCAAGGGCCCAATCCCTGCCTCCCCTTCAATTCCCGCCCCCCCCCCCCCCAACTTTTCAGGTCATGAGCTCCTCCCCTTGCTATCTAATTAAAGAAATAGAAATCTGGATTTTCTGTATAAACTCTTTCTTGGGTTCTGCCCTTCCCAATGGTGTCACTGCAGATGTCTTTATAAATCTACAACCTGAGCAGTAGAGTAAATAACTTCTTTAGGGTATGTGAATGGCTCTCTTTTGCTGACCCAGCTCTGATGAGACTGTGCCCTCAAATGTTGAGTGGTTTTTGTCTTCCTGCGTAAACTCTGGAAGAATGTGTAGCAGGACCCCTCAGAGTGCACAACCCTGAGGATCTACACTCAGCACATCTCTAATGGGCTCAGTGCAGTGACAGCTGTGACGAATACCATGGCAATTTCCCAGATAAGATTGTATCCGAGTAGGGGCTACATTTCCTTCAGAGTTGCAGAGGCCATTATTATTCTTTGGAGAGGAATTCTGAGAAGGAAATAGCTGATTTAAATGCCTGCTGTCAGTTGCCAAAGAAATTGTTACAAAATACTGCTATAATGATGTGGAAAACTGCCCACTGCTTTGGATTCCACTTTTTTTGTGCTCCCTCCCATTCATAGCTGAGATTTCCCTTTTAGCCAACCAGGTGCACGAAGACTAGAACACTTTAAAAGCCTCATAACTTGGATTCTCAGTTTCAGGGTGTTTTTTGCATTTCACATTATGGTTACCCAAGCATTTCTCATGATCTCTTAAATGCTCATTTGGTCTTCAAGGAAACTGTGTATATCCCAGAAATACCAACTCAGCTTCCCCATTACATGAAATTTCATTCTTTCAGCAAGTATTTGTTGAGCACCCATTATTTCTCCCTACTTGAGGGGGCAGCATAGGGTAGTGATTCAGAGCAGGGTTTTTGGAGTCAAACTGCTTAGGTTTTAATCCTGGTTCCACTCCTAGTGGGGTGACATTGGACAAATTACCTTAGTTTCCACATCTACAAAAGGGGCTGAAGAGTGGTACCTACCTCATAAGGTTAAAATGAGGAATAAGTTAATATTTATAAATTGCTAAAAATAATATATAGTTAACAGTAAGTGCTCATTAATGTGTTCATTATATCTATAAATCAGATAACATTATATTATTAAGGAATTTACTGTCTAAGGTTTAAGAGAGGACATGTATAGGAGTAATATAAAACAAGATTGGGTGGACCCTAGCGTGACCTACAAAAAACTTGGCCAAAGAAAACTTGAAGTGAAAAGAAAGAAAAAGTAAAATTTGAAATATTTGACAATATAAAAGTTTCAAATTGCATACAAGCAAAAAGACTCCATACAAATCTATAGGCAAAGAACATAGAGGAAAAAGTACTTGCAACACACGTGGCCAACAAAGGGTTAATATCCTGCCTCTAGAGTGACTGGGAGGAGGCTGTGTCACTGAGCACAGGTTGGAAAAGAACTTTAGGGCCTTAGAGAAGGATGTTGATTCCAAATTAAAGTGTTTGGATTACAGATGATAAAAAAAAGAGTCATCAAAGTTTTTTAGAATCAGAATTATCCTTGAGGAAGAAAGAGTTGATATGGGAGAAAGAGAAAGGTGTTGCTGTAGACCAAGAGCATAGAAAAGGTAGAAGGGGCTAACCTTGGAAAAGAGAAGGAGCATTTATTTCCCCATATTTCAAAAGGAAAACATGAGATGGAAGGAAGAGAAGTTGAAGGAATTCAAGCTGGATGTTGTTGATACCTATGTAAATTGGTAACAGGTGTAGAACAAGGGCTATGAGGACACTAGACAGGATGTTGTAAGTCACCAAAGGGCTTCTTGTGAAGGGCAAGTACTACTAGGTGTTGCCCCTAAAATTAACCTCCAAAGTTAAACCCTGGAGAAATTATAGAAGAGAAGCTAGAGGGGAAACTTGTTTTCTGGCAACAAACACCAACCCACCAAACAAACTACCGACTAACATTGAGAATTTCCTAAGGAGAAGAAAGAAGATCTTACAGTGTGTTTATTAGGGGAGGGATATGAGGGTATTGTTTTGCTTTCTGCTCTTTTCTCACTTGCAGAGAGCCTTGGGATAATCATTGCCAATCCATTCTCCCATAGAAATCTGCAGCCACAGGCTGGACCACTGATGTCCGTGGTCAATAATCTGCAGGTAAAAACGAAATCAGCTGTTAACTAACCAGCTTTCCTTGGGCATTCACCCCTTACTCTTCCCCTTTCACATTCTCAAGGCTGCTGGATCTCAAGCTGAGGAGACTGCTCCTTCCATTGTTGCTTTTTCCTAAGAGTTCAAAGGAGAAATCCTAACCAGTGAACCTACTTGGTGGGGTATTAGTCAGGGTTCTCTAGGGAAACAGAACCAATAGGAGAGATCTGTAAATATTATGAGATTTTATAAAATTGTCTCATGCAACTGTCAGGATGCACAAGTCCAAATTTTGTAGGGCAGACTGCAAGCCAGGAACTTCAGTGAAGGTCCTCAATGAATTCCCCTGGAGGAGCTGGCTGGCTGAAGTAGAGATGGAAATTCTCTCTTCTGACTGCTGAAATAATCACTTCTTCTTTTAAGGCCTTCAACAATCTCCTCAGTTGATTACAGATGTAATCAGCCAGAGATGTAATTAACTTACTGATTATTTACGTCTACAAAATGTCCTCTCAGTAACAATTAGAACAGTGCTTGCCTGACCAAACAACAGGGCACCATTACCTGGCCAAGTTGACACATTAGCCTAACCATCACAAGTTGCATCAAACCAGAGTGATCAGCATTGGTGTTGTGGTATCTTGGACTCTCTGCTCTGAGATTCATGTCCTCCCTGTCCTTGAGTTCAATGGGACTGAAACAAGTTGCCTGACCTTTGGATCTATCCCAATAAAATTATAAGACAGATAAGCTGATACCCCAGGTGTACATAGTCTCTTGGGCAAAAATAATTGAACACCAAAAGAAAAGCCACAGTCTAGGCTACACATAATCAGCAGCCGAATAATTGGAACATATAGGTCAAGAGTTAATTAAATGATTGCACACTTTGGATAGATTGTATGTTGTGTGAATATATCTCAATAAAACTGTTTTTAAAAAAGAGTAAATGAACATTAAGAGAAGATATTAGCAATATGAAACAAGAACAAAAAAAAAAAAAAAACAAAATGAAACCATAAAAACTATTCAAGAGAAATTTTAGCTATGAAGAAAATAATACTTAAAATAAAGATCTCACATAGATGAGAAGAAACAATAAGATGCAACTAAAGAAACAATGAGTTGGAAGTTTGGATTGAGAACTCTCCTGGAAGGAAGGAGGAAATAATAAAAAGAAACTTAAGTAGAAGTACCACAATCTGGATAATAGGAAAGAAAGTGAGAAAGTGAGAGAGCGAGAAGGAAGGAAGGAAGGAAGGAAGGAAGGAAGGAAGGAAGGAAGGAAGGAAGGAAGGAAGGGAGGGAGGGAGGGAGGGAGGGAGGGAGGGAGGGAGGGAGGGAGGGGAGAAAAATATTTAAAGAAATAATAGAGATAAATTTTCCAGATATAAAAAATATGAAAAAATTAGACCAAAAATTATAGAATGCTAAACAAGAGATCAGAAGCAACTCATACTTAGGCATAATAAATTGAAATTTAAGAACACAAGGATAGTTTTCCAAAATCTTACAGAGAAGAGCGCAGATCACCAACAAAGAATAAACATCAGATTGATATCAGATTTCTCAACAACAACACTGGTAGCAGGAAGACAATGGAGTGATGTATAAGGAAAGAACATTGTTCCAAAAATTTTATATTACTCATTTTATACATATATATATTTATATATATACACATACATATGTATACATATATGTATACATATATATGTGAATTGGCCTTTAAATCTGATAGCAGTATAAAAATATCAGTGAGACAACTCAAGTCAGAATTGGACTGATGTAAAAAAGAAGGAGGTAGGCAATGAGGAGATAAAGGTCTTTATGAAATAAAGAATAGATATAGTAAAGTAAAGGAGTTGAAGAAGGGGAAAGTTTGGAGGTTTGGTCTGACAAGCAAATTGGAGAGTTTGAGATTTTAGAGACTTAGCAGTTCAGCTACATGCGTTTGTCTTTTCATTAATGCCTGTGGCCTTTATATATTAGCTTCTGTTGTCCAAAGAGTCATAAACCCATACCAAATTAGATTATCTACCACTATTTTTTAAAAAAAATCTATGCTGAGACTTTTAGTGAGAGCTGTAAACTCCAAAATATTTTGGTTGTGTATCTCTATCATTAAAACATTTTTGAGCATGCACTCCTAAAATGTATAATTATTGATTTAAATGTGCGTAATTTATGTATCTTTTACTCTACAAATACGTTATGTACTTCATAAAGCATATAGAAATAGTAATAAAGAATTAGATAAACAAAATAAAACTTTTTGATAGTTTTATTTATCAATTGAGAACAAAATAGCTTTTGCTCTCAATGTGAGTAAATATGTAAAATTATTTTTGAAATCTTTCTTTACCTCTTTGTGATTAAATAATTTGAAGGTCTGATTGCAAGTTTTTTTGTTTTGTTTTGTTTTGTTTTTTTATATTTGGGTTAAAGTTTGCAATAGCTGAAATAACTTACAAAGATACCAGCACAGAACTGTAGAAAGCCTATGCTTATTAAATCGTGATAGACATTTCTCAATCATATTAAAAAATGATGCAGAGATTTTCACTGAAATTTAGCAAGAAGGTTCCATCTTTTCTGATATTAATAAATTGATTTTGCAAACTAATAGAAAAGATTTGCATTTTTACACTTTCCATAAAGAATTAGCATACAAACAGAAGGTTTTTAGACAGTTTAGAAAATACTCTCCAAATTTTTAAAGTGTGCATACATTAAAGTTTTTATGTCACATATTTTCATTGCTTTCAGCAACAAATCATTTTACAATGAAAACATTTTCAAATGTTTGCTTTCAAAATGCTCTTTCTATTCAAATTAAAGAAATTAACTAATTTCTTTAAAATGTGATTTCATTAGGTTAACATATCACCTTCACCTAAAAGGGACAGATTAATTCAGTGTAGTTTTTTCATATTTAAAAAATACTTACTAGGTAGCATACTACTAACAGTTGTTTATCATAAAAAACTTAGGCAAAATTGGACTCTTATCTTTTTATGAAAGAAAAATGTAAAATTCATCTTTTGTTGTTTTTTAGGAGGTATCGGGGATTGAACCCAGTACCTTGTACATGGGAAGCAGGCGCTCAACCACTGAACCACATCCGCTCCCCAATAGGAGCTGATTTTTTCATTTGTTTTTAGAAGGTACCAGGGATTGAACCCAAGACCTCATACATGGAAAGCAAGTGCTCAACCACTTGAGCTACATCCATTCCCTTAATTTATCTTTTAATTAGTTCTTTGGTACTTTGTCATGAAAGAATAAGAAAACTGCTCTGCTACAAAATACTATCAGGTTCATTCCCCATTCATTATAATTAATTTTAAAGAATTTACTATTAAAGATAATACACTGCACAAATTCATGTAAGTGGATATATTAGTTTCCTACAGCTGCGATAACAAATTGCCACATACTTAGTATTTAAAACAATAGAAATTTATTCTCTTCTGGAGGCCAGAAGTCTGAAATCATTTTCACTGGGCTAAAGTCAAGTTGCTTCTAGGGCTGGAGGCTCCAGAGAGAGAATCTGTTTTCCTGCCCTTTCCAGGTTCTAGAGGCCACGTGTATTTCTTAGCTTGTGGTGCCTTTCTCCATCTTCATTTGGCATCACTCCAACATCAGCTTCTGTCATCGCTTCATCCTCTTTCTGACTCTGGCTCCTTCTGTGTCCCTCTTATAAGGACTCTTGTGAGTCCTTTGGGCCCACCTGAATAATCCAGGAGAATCTCCCATCTCATGATCCTTAACATAATCACATCTGCAAAGTCCCTTTTGCCAGGTGTGATGCTTTGAAGCTAAATGGACCCTAGAAAAGTATGTTCTTAAAGCTAATCCATTCCTGTGGGTTGGTAAACCTATCATGGGTAGGACCATTTGATCGGGTTACATCAGTAAGGCCCAGGGTGGGTGTTAATCCTCTTACTGGTGTCCTTTATAAGATAATGAAATTCAGACAAAGAGAAAGCCACAGAACCAAGAAGCTGAAAGCAATGAAACCTGGAAGAGAAGGGAGAAACTAGCAGATGCTGCCATGTGCCTTGTCATGTGACAGAGGAGTCCAGGATCGCCAGCAGCTGATCTTCAGGGAGAAAACATTGCCTGATGATACCTTGATCTGGACATTTTTCTCAGCCTCGGAACTGTAAGCTTGTAAGCTAATAAATCCCCATTGTAAAAGCCAACCCATTTCTGGTATTGCTCTTGGCAGCCTAGCAGACTAAAATACCATGTAAGGCAATATTTGCACAGGTTCTAGAGATTAGGACAAGGACATCTTGAGGGGGTGCATTATTTAGCCTACCACAGTAGTCCAGGTAAACTTGAGCATGTAATCCCTGCTGTGGGGCTTTCTGTGCCCTGAAACTCCTACTTTTCTTCTCACAGGACACATTAAATAGTGGTCATGGAATTTAACATCTAACATATAGACTGAACAGGGTGCTAGTGTCGATCCATGCAATAAATACCAGTGAAGATTAAATTTTTGGACAAAAATAAATATAACAAGAAGCTCTGTATTTTCTTCCTATATACTATTAGATTGTTTAGGGTATCCCTTGGAATACAGTCATCCCACTTTGGTAGTCAATGAGCTAGAGAGATATTTTCAACCTGTGGGAGAAGGGGATGTGGTTTGAGGCATTACAATAAATCCCTTGTTCAAGGGTAATATTAATAAACTTAGAATTGCAAAATAAAATAAAATCTAGGCTTGCTCATTCTTGCTCCAAAATGGCTTTGCCTTTGATCAAGTGAACCTGAAACTTGTATTCAGCAGACAGCATTGCTGAAGCACCTCAGTTCTGGCAAAGACTAACTGAAGTGTCCTAACTATTGGGATTGGAAGAGAGCTAGAAGGCTTTCTAATTTATCTCTCTTAATGATCTTACTGACTTTAAGTATTATAAAAGCAATTGATATCAATGTTATAAATACCATTATTTCATATTACACAATTGCTTTAAAAAGATTAGTTAATTAAAACTCTAAAAGCCCTGGTATTAAGAATAGAGAAACTATGGCTCGCTGATTTCTGGAATTGAATTAGGCATTCACAGTAACATCACATTGTTTCAAGAAAGAAAGAAAGAAGAATGGCATTTGAAATTGTGGGAGGAGTATGAACAGGTATAATATGATTGCTTGACTTGGAATTTTGCCAAAAGACGAGTGCTAATAATTTTTGCCATTAAAAAAGTGCCAAGGATGTTCTTTAATGACAGCCACTACTGTGAATATCTGGGTTTCCATCCCATCAGAAAGTAGTGTCACTGTCAAAAAGAATACACTTATATTTGAGCATTTGTTAAACACTGACTCATAAGTGGTTTTTTGGATCCTTGCAATCAGTGGGAAAATGGGTAGTATTCTCTAATCTTTTAAAATGAAAAATGAGAAAAATATATGTAAAACAGCTACTTCAGGGGTTTGCTAGAACAGTTTGCTTTCCCAGGACAAGCACACGCATTGATTCTATCTTCTCTGTGGTGTCCAGAGGCTAGGACTGGGGTAGGAGGGTGTGGGTATAGGGACTGAGTGTGAAGAGAAAGACAGCTTCAGTCATACAGATTATGTCCTTCCCTTAGATGTCTTTAAGACCCACAGCTCTCCCTAGTCTTGGCTTTCCTTTCTGTTGCCTTTTTTAATCCTTTAACATATAATCCTCAGATTTTGGAGCCATATATCCTGTGTCCAAATCACTACTCTACCATTTTACAGACAGGCAGTTTTGGGTAAGAAGTGAGGGCTCCTATTTTGGCATCCAATAGACCTGGGTTTAAATCCCAACTCTATACCTTACTACCTACATTACTTCAATAATGCCACATGACAAAATACTCCCAACTTAGTGTCATAAAACAACAAGAAATGATTCTTTTATTCACAGGTCTTCAAGTTGTGGCAAGCTGGCTTGGCTAGGGCTACACTTTGGACCCTTGGCTCTAGAGTCCAGGCTCCAGGTTTAACTCACGTTTACACTATATGTCTTGATTCTCCTGGGATCAATGGCTTCCTACGGCAGGGGTTCTGCCCCATGTATTTCAGAATGTGGCCTGAGCTGAAGGGGCAGCATCCATCTGCAGCATGTTCTTCTCATGGCAGATAGCCCAAATTCAAGAGGCGAGCTAAGCCTGTGAAGACCATTAAAGGATCTGCTCATGTACTGTCTGCTAACATTCCAGGGGCGCAAGCAAGTCACATGACCAAGACCAGTGTCAAGAGTACAAGGAAGTTTACTATGTACACAATGGGAGGGAAAAGAATTAGCATTTGCTGACCAATGATATAAACATGCTACCTGTGTGAACTTTGACAAATAGCTTAATTTCAATCAGCCTCAGTTTTCTCATCTCTTATATCGAGATGATAATAGTAGCTACCTTTAGGGTTACTGGAAAAAATGTCTGTAAAAAATGACATAGTTCCTAGAAAATAAAGAACATTCAATAAATGTTAGCTGTTATTATTTATTTCCTCTGCATGCATGCAGGGAATTGAGAAAGTGGGAAAAGCAAGATTATAAGGACTAGAGAAGAAACTAAGAATTGACATTAAAGGTGATAAGGTTAATTCAAAATTTAAATTCATGAAAAGGTTTCAGGTGGAGGGATAATTTGTGTTTATTCACATGGTCACTCACAATTATGGTTATCCACAAATACAAACAACATGTTATAGTTGTTGGACATTCACTTTCAACTGTTTTACTATGTGTGAGAACTGTATGTGTATTTTTCTATATGCAAAGGTAGGCAAAATGTAGTTAAAAAAAAAAAAAACCCAAACAAACCACTTCTGGCTCTTTTAGGCGATTTGGCAACTTAATAAAACTATATCCTTGAAGAAAAATACATATCATAGGAAATGTCATTAATTAAAACAAGAAAGTAGATAACAATGGATATAGTTTCAGTAAGCAGTCATTTCTAGAAAGCATCTGTGGTTTGCAAATACCCTACATTTGAAATAATTTTTTAATCTTCAAGGGAACATTTAGCTGTTTTAACCAAATTGTCTTTCCTTGTAAAATTTTAAAGGAAGACCAGAAACTCTCAATTGAAGACTACCCAAAAAATCATTGGATTGCTGCAGAGATGATGGAGTAATATTTAACAAACTGAATTAGATCACAGTGAAGTTGACTTGGTAGATCACTGCATTGCCTCAACAAAATGTATTGGCTTCACTCCACTTTAGCTGATTTGATTACTATATGAAGATATGGCCTCAGTCTTGACAGTTATTCTCCTGATTCTTCAATATTACTTCCTTCCATTTGATAAAACCAAGTTTAAAAGCAAAGAATTTCTTCGTTCTATTGAGCTAGAAAATTGCCCCTTTTAGTGGCATTTAACTTCTCACTCTGATTTCCATAAATGGAATATAGAGGTATTTGCTTATCTCTAATTCTGAGACCAACTCCTTCTATAAATATGCTGAACGACCCAATACTATTTTAACAGCAATAACAACAATAAAGAAGGATGGACAGCTTCTCTGCTATTTCGCCTGCATATTTCCACAGACGGATCTCACAGATGGCCAGCTTAGCAGGAGAGAAGAGGACTATGCAGGGTGCCCAGCTATCTTTCTGCTCTTAGGCTCTCTCTTCCTTATTCACAATCTATACCTATCCAGTGTGGCAAGAGAGACAGCTCCTCCCTCTGTAAAAGTGAGCTTTAATTGATTGCCCACTCTTGGTGTTTTCATTCTTCTGTTTGGTCTGTACCTGTTCATCTGCCCAGCCCTAAACTTGGATTCCCTGGAGATATACAATACAGAGGATACTTTAAAGTGGCTATCAGCTCTTTTCCCAGTTAGGATTTTGGTCTGACATCTCTTCTGATTTCCTGTTCCTAGATAATATTTAGAAACCTCCTCTTGAAAGTCTGAACCAGAACTGGGATTGAGCAGCCAGCTCCTTGCATCCTTTCTCTCTGGACCCGCATTTATTTCTCTGGACTCTCCTTTACTCTCCAGAGGCGAAGGAACTGGGTGCCCCCATCTCCAAGTCAGAGCAAAACAAAAACAAAAACAAAAACAAAAACAAAAAACAAAAAGAAAGGACTGAACAGTAGTCTTTCCATATCCCCCAAATCCCTGCTTTGGTTTATCCATTCTTTTAACCAGTATTTATTGAGTATCTGTTATGTATGTGTAAGGCATGACATATAGCACTGCAAATACAAAGATAAATCTATCCGCAAGGAATTCACAAACTAAAAAAGACTAACAAACAAGCCATTCCAATTTAGTATGTAACTGCCATACTGGAGGAGAGCACAGGTCTACTTTGTAGGAATCTGGAAAAAATTTTTTTTTCTGGAGCCAATGATTTCTAAATAAGACCTGAAAGGGAAGTTGGCCTTTCTTTTTTTTTTTTTTTTTTTTTTTTTTAGTTTTTTTTTAGTCTGTAGAAAAGAGTCAAGGCAGAGGAAACAGGATGTGCAAAGGCCCATATACTTTTTCATCTCCATGGTGACTCCTTTTGCATTGTATGTCCTTCTAATCTATCGAGGTTCCTTCCTGAGGAGGTTGGAGGGAAATGAAGAAGGCGAAGTCTGACCGACAGGTGCTATATGTAGGACACATCAACTTGTGATCTGAACCAGAATGCCAAACCAAGAAACGTGTTGGACCTCCCTTCTTTTTCTTCCCTTCATAACATTGTTTGTTGCTGTCAAAGACAACATGACCCTCCCACCGTTACTCATGCAGATCCATCTTTTAACCAGAATGGAAAATAATTCTAAGTGTGCCTTTTGGTACTAACTTTTCTCATCTTGAAAACTATAATGCTGGCACACAGTGCAGTAAATAATATCTGAAAATCATTAAATATGCTACTATACTGGAAACTTAGAATCTTTTCTTGCCACTGATATCCTTGGAATCTTGGGCCTTGAGATTTTTTCTCCACATCATCTTCTCCACCTACATCTTCTCTATAACTTCTAGGGATTCCCTGATGTGGCTGGCGCAACCCACAGTTTCTACCACACTTTGCAACTTGCTCCCCAGAACTTAGTACTATCTCGACCACATCATGGATGAAATGGACTTTGTGGGCTACTGTGGATTCCTATCCCCCCACTGACAGTAATGTTTCTATGGGGCAAAACATTCTAATTTGTACACAAACTTTTGGCACCTGGTCTGCTCTGAAGTTGAAATCTGTTTATACCAATTTTCTTCATAAATTATATATAACAAATAATTGTAACGATAATGGAGCTAATAATGACTGTCCCCTGGTGAGGTTACGTCACTTCGTGAACAAGCAAGTGGTTTATAAACTGGAAAGCATTATAAAATCTTGGCTTCTCTTATTCAAATGTTTGAAAAATTAGTCTTTTGATAATTTAAAATAGCACCCCTCTCTCAAACTCAAAAGCGTAATTTAAATATTTTTATAGTTTTCAATATCTGACGTTTAAAATCTTTGCATTAGTTGGCTTCTTTCTGGTGGCAAGGAACAGAGACATACTTAAGTTACTCCAGATTTCAGAGGTTTGTGGTAAAGATTTGTGGAGAAGGAGGAATAAGGGCATCATAGAGACTGAAATATCATTCAGGAGCCAGCAATAGTCCTAGTCATCTGTCTTAGCTTCCTAGGCCTGCTTATACCACAAACTGGATAGCTTAAAACAATAGCAATTCATTGCCTCAAAGCTCTGGAGGCTCCAAGTCTGAAATCATGGTGTTGGCAGGGCTATGCTCCAGCTGAAACCTATAGGGGAGAATGCTTCCTTGCCTCTTCGAGCTTTTGGTGTTTGCTGGCAACCCTTGGCTTATAGATGCATCTGCCTCAGTCTTCACATGGCCTTCTCCACTGTGTCCTTGTCTGCTTATCTTCTCCCTTTCCTAAAAGGACACCAGTCATCTGGGATTGGGGCTCACCAAAATCTAGCTTGGCCTCATTAAATAAAAAAAAATAACCTTTTTATTTTGAAATAATTTCAATCTTACTGAACAGTTGCAAATACAATACAAAACCCATACAGAGAACTCCAATACACCCACCACCCCAGACACCTA
>JAKSZT010054334.1:33812303-33951348 GCA_026826555.1 Tolypeutes matacus
TTCCTTCCTTCCTTCCTTCCTTCCTTCCTTCCTTCCTTCCTTCCTTCCTTCCTTCCTTCCTTCCTTCCTTCCTCCCTCCCTCCCTCCCTCCCTCCCTCCCTTCCTCCCTTCCTTCCTTCCTTCTTCCCTCCCTCCCTCCCTTTCTTTCTTTCTTTCATCTATCTATCTACCTGTATTAGTCAGCCAAAGGGGTGCTGATGCAAAGTACCAGAAATCTGTTGGGTTTTATAAAGGGCATTTATTTGGGGTAGAAGCTTACAGTCACAAGGCCATAAAGTGTAAGTCACTTCCCTCACCAAAGTCTGTTGCCATGTGTTGGAGCTGCGTGTCTCTGCAAGAGTTCAGCCTCCCTCTTCCTCCTAAGACCCCTTGGTCCCAGCTCCTTCCTTTCTCAGCATAGGTTAGCATAAGGCTTGTCTCTCTCCCCAGGGGCTCATTTCTCTTTGGGCTCAGTTGCTCTGCTCTCTCCACAAGGCCAGCTGTAAACTGTGAAGTGAATGGCTTGTCTCTCTTCCTGGGGTATCTGCCGTGTCTAATGGAGCCTTCTCCCTTTCCTCATGTATCTGCTTCTCTGTGTGTTTACTTCCCAGGGCTCCAGCATCAAAAAATCCAACTCTCTCCTCTGCCCTGTAATTTTCCCTGTGAGTCCTCACCCACCAAGGGGTGGGGACTCAATGTCTTACTGATGTGACCCAATCAAAGCCCTAATCATAATTTAATCAAGTAAAAGTGAAACCTCTGAATTTAATACAAAGTAATAGGCCCAGAGGAACAGACCAGTTTACAAACACAATCCAATATCTATTTTTGGAATTCATAAACAATACCAAACTGTCACCCTATCTATCTACCTATCTATCTATCTATCTATCTATCTATCTATCTATCTACTATCTATCTATCTATCTATCTATCTATCTATCTATCTATCCATTTATCATCTATCTGATCTATCTAATCATCTTGACATCTATCTATTTACCTATCCACTTTGGCCTCATTTTAACTAATCACTTCTTCAAAGACCCTATTTCCAAATAAAACCATGTTCACAGGATAGGGTTAGGACTTAAAAATATCTTTTTGGGGGACACAATTCAACCCATAACATCACCCAACAGCAGCCCTGGTTACTCCATGATTTATCTGCTTACTGGTTGTTCTCTCACCAATGGGTTTCTATTGCTTCTTCCTCCAGGGGTCATCATTTTGGTGAGGCAGCTATCAGTTTTTGATTTCACAGCAACTAACTAATTAGTTGATTGGCTCTTTTCTTCACTTTGCCATATCATGGTTTCTTACTAATAGTGACTACTGTTTCAGCTTCTGCTTGATGCCTTTTCTCTGTTTCTTTCTGCACATCCCTTCTCTCAAATGCTTAGAATGGCCTTAGTAGAGAGCTTGTTGGGCAGCTGCCTGAGGCACGAGTCATTAAGGGTTACTACTATAGCTCATGAGTAAATGCTAAATATGGTATCAGTTAATTCAGGTTTTCACAAGAGATTTGTTTTATAATTAATGAAATGTTCGTCTCTGCGCTGTCTGAAGAAATACTGATACTCACATGGAAATTAAAACTACAACAATGACCATCATCACCAACAACATTCCCCTCCAATGTTGACCTATTTCTGTGTCTGTTTTTGCAATGCAGGTGCAAGTTGTGAGATGTAGCTATAGGCAAAGCCACCAATCCTGGGGAAACCAAATGAGTCAGCAAATGTCATTAGGCCTAATTCTGATGAATTCTGATGAATCATTTGAAACTGTGATGTCAGATAAAGCATGGCATAGTGCCATTTGCCAAGAAGTACTTTTTAATCATCTAGGTTTAAAAATTTTACTGTCTCTAGGAAATTGGTGCAAAACTTTGCAAAGGAAAGCTAAAGAAAGAAAAGAACAATGAACAGGTGTGAAATGGTTTGCTTACATGAAACCTTATGAAATAAAAATCAGAAGGCAGGTATTAACGGTCATTATTACATTAATTCCAGATTTTAAAATTTCATTACACATTTTTTAATATTACAAACATTATACTTAGTTGTCGCAAAATATTTCAAACAATACTGAAGTGTAAACAGTAAAAGTCTATCCTCTCTAGCATAGGCAGCCTCTAATGTAGTCCCCAATGATTCTCACCTTCTAGTGTTCATCTCCTTGTATAATCCCCTTCTTTGAGTGTGGGCTGGATTTATGACCTGCTCCTAATTACTAGAATATGGCAGAAGTGCAGGGCCATCAATACTGTGATTAATTTATAAAAACACTGTAGCTTCTGTCTCTGGCACAGTCTAGCTCTCTCTTAGGTATGCTCTCCCTTGCTCATCCTCAGATCTTAGACCCAGTGTAAAGACCAGGCTATTTTGTGGAGTGCCCACATGTTGAAGAGGGGCCCTGGAGATCAAAAGACCTTGTGGAGGATAAATGAGGCAGCCCTGTGGAGAAGTCCACATGAGTGAGCTTGGAAGCAGATCATCTGAAGCCTGCCAAAAGCCATACAAGTGTTTGGAAGTGGATCCTCCCCCCAGTGGAACATTGAGGTGACCCAGCCTTCAAGAGTTGCTGAGATAGAGCCACCTAGCTAAGTCACTCCTTAATTTCTGACACATAGGAATTATGAGATAACAAGTGCTTGTTTGCAGCTACAGAGTTTTGGGGTAATTTGTCTACACCAATAGATAACTAATACATTTGTGATGGTTAATTTCATGTGCCAACTTGGCTAGGTTATGGTTTCCAGTTTGGTCAAGCACTGGCCTGATTGTTCCTATGAAGTTAATTTCATGTATTTAAATCATTAAGCAGTAGCTGCACTTGTGGCTGATTACATCTACAATCAACAAAGGAGATTGCTTTCAGCAATGAGAGGAATCTTCTCATCCAGTCAGTTGGAGTTCTTAAAGGGAGAACTGAGTATTTTAGCAGTCTGAAAGAAGAATTTCTGTTTCTACCACAGACAGGCAGTTTCTCCTGGAAAATTCATGAGAACATTCATTGGAGTTTCCAGCTTGTGGCCTGCCTTACAGAATTCAGATTTGCCAACCCCCATGGTCATGTGAGTCAATTCCTATAAAAATTTTTTAAATATTTGCATATAGATATAGATATTGGTATAAGTATAGAAATACACTATCAATTTTATTTCTCTGGAGAACCTGGACTAATACAGATTTTGGTACTGGGAAAGACAGTTGGTTCTGGGGCTTTTTGAATTGGTTCTCTAATCTGATTATATTAAGAGGCAGCAATGACTATATTTCCATTGATCTAGAGAGAACTGACAGTCCATGGTGTGAATTTGCAAGAGAGATAAGTATTGTATACTGCTATTCAATGCTTATAAAAGACAAGGGTCTGAGTGACAGTGTATTTGAAACCTTAAAAGAGTTTTGTGGAGATTAAAAAGTACAATGATGCTGGATGGTTGTTTCTAAATATGCTGGATAAAGTTGTTAAAGAGAAGGATGAGCTCAGAGCTTCAAATTCTTAGCTCAAGCACCACATGAGGACATGAAAGTTTCTGTGTGTCTGAAAGAACCCTTTTTTCTTGTAGTGAGACACAGAATCTCATTGTTTGAGTGGCTGAATTACAATGCAAATTGAATTCCCAAACTTGCAAGGTGTCTGTTAAAGTAAGAGTGTCACAATTGAGAAGAAATAGGGGTATATAGACTGATAATGATGACTTAGATTCTGCTGAGTCTTATTTGTCAGATAAACCTGTAATGTCTGCCCTGAGGAATCAGCTACCTCAACTCCATTTTGCCCTGAGGAATCAGCTATCCCACTTCCATCTGAAGAGATTAACTCTATTTTACCATATGAAACTGTAATGGAATTCCCTGAGGTAGTTGGCTTGTAAGGCACTGCTGATGCCTTTCATGATCAACCCTTACCATCTCTCATTTCTTCTAGACCTATAATTAGACTGAAGTCCCAACAGCCCCCAGAAGGTGAAGTACAAGATGTGACCCATGAAGAGTGTGCTACACTCCAAAAGAACTGAGTGATTTTTCCAATTTATATAGACAGAAATCAGGGGTATATGTGTGGAAATGGATATTAAGGGTGTGGGATAATGATGGAAGGAACATAAAGTTGAATCAGGATTAATTTATTGATATGGGCCCATGAAGCAGATGATTCAATGTTGTTTCTTGAGAGGTTTATTTGGGTGGTTGGCTGATGCATGGCCCCAAAGAAAGACAGCCTACATTACCTGACATTGAAATGACAGTACTACCCTGGTATAATGTAGATGAGACATTTCAAAGTCTTAGAGAGATTGAAATATTAGAGTGGATTTATCACGTACAACCAACTCACCCACCCCAGTAATGTCCAGAAGGCACACTTTATACCAGGACTCTGAGAAATAAATTTGAGAGAGCATCTTCATCATCCCTGAAGAGCTCTGTGGTTGCTCTTCTTTGTAGGTCAGATACTACCATAGGCACTTCTGCCCCTGAACATGGATCCTTAAATACACTGGGGATGATCAGATCTCAGGTTGGCAGAAGCCAAGTGAAGGCACTTGGGGACCAAAGACAAGGTGGGTGTGGTTTCCAAATATTTTTCTCATTCTGAGGTTGTCTTTTTACTTTCTTGATAATGACCTTTGGTGCACAAACATTTTTAAAATTTTGATGAAATCTTATCTATTTTTTCTTTTATTCCTTGTGCCTTTGTTGCAAAGTCTAAAAGACCATTTCCTAATACAAGGTTCTGAAAATGTTTCTGTATTTTTTCTTCTAAGAGCATTATAATTTTGTTTCTTATATTTAGGTTTTTGATCCATTTTGAGCTAATTTTTTGCTTATGATATGAGGAAGGGGGCCATTTTCATTCTTTTCTATGTGGCTATCCAGTTTTCCCAGAACCATTTGTGGAAGACAGTTTTTTTCCCCATTGAGTGAACTTGGCACCCTTGTCAAAAATCAATTGGCTATAAATGTGTGTTTATTTCTGAACTCTCAATTTTAATCCATAGAGCTAAGTATCTATCCTTTGCCAGTACCACACTATTTTCATCACTGTAGCTGTGTAATAAGTTTTTTCTTTTTTCTTTTATTCTTTTTTTTATTTTTGTGAGTAATAAGTTTTGAAATCAGGAACTGTGAGTCCGTCAACTTTGTTCTTCTTTTTCAAGATGGCTTTGACTATTCAGGTCCTTCTGCCTTTCCATATGAATTTGATGATTGGCTTTTCCATTTCTGTAAAGAAGTCCGTTGGAATTTTGATTGGGATTGTGTTGAATCTGTAAGTCATTTTGGGGAGTACTGGCATCTTCAACATGGGATAACTTTCCATTTATTTAGGTCTTTTTAAATTTCTTTCAGCAATAATTTTTAGTTTCCCATGTACAAATCTTTTATATCCTTGGTTAAATTTATTCCTAGGTGTTTTTTTGTTTGTATTTTTCTTTTAGTTACTACTGCAAATGGAATTGTTTTCTTGGTTTCCTTTTTGGATTTCCACTGATTTTTTAATTAAAAAATACAAACAAAAATTTTGGAGTTTATTTTAAGTGTTTACTGCAGGTAAACTGCACTGTATTGTTTACTTAATTCACTTGTCATTGCTACTGGTATTTGTGAATTAATTTTCTGGTTGAGTTTGGGGTTATGCCTTTAACTCTAGAATCCCATATTCTTACATGCATTCTCAGGAAGAGGCTGGCAAGTCCCTAGATGAATTTGCCAATCTTCCATATTTTGAAATTATCTTACAACCCTTCTCAAATTTCATTCTTTTTCACTGTGTGACTGCTTCCTCTTTCTTTCTGTGGGTCTAGATTTTCATGCTTATATCTAATATTAAAACATTTTGAAAGTTCTTATAAAATTATTTATAAACGTGGAAGTTAATTTTATAATGTATATTTAGGTTTCTAGAAGAAAAGTAATTAATTAGAGAGATTTAATAAAGAAAATAAATATTACTCAATGGATGGTACCCAAGGTTTTGGTATAATTGATGTCATCAAAGGAAAATAAATTATGTCTTTTTATAGGAAAGTGGTATTTTCCAGGGAAAAAAAGTATATGCTATGCAAATGAATAAAAATATGTAACCTCTTGGGTGGAAGTCTGCACATGCTTTGGACTCAGATTAAATGTGAAGAGTTGGGCCAAGGTTTAAATTATGGAAGCAAATTATATCAGTCTAATTTATTTATTTAAAAAAAAATTTTATTTTGTATTCTTATTTAATTATTTTTTAAAATAGTAAGTCCTGTGCTGGAAAGTTTGATGCCCTTTTAAGATCTTAATACAAAAATTGTCCAAAGGGCTAACCTATATCACATGCAATCTAGTAATGGAGATATAAGTGGTGAATGTTAAAACAGGTTTTATTTTCAAAGTCCCTAAAGGATGGCCAAGACCTCTTGGGCCACCATTACTTCTATGGCTCTGATTCTTTTTGTCTTCCCTTCAGGGTGATTGAAGGTGGTAAGAAAGTGAAGGAAACTATTCGGAGGCATTCCATGAAAGATTTAGACTTGTCAATAAGTGAGCCATTATTTTCTTACCTAATTAAGTTTGACAAATCTTTAACTGGGAAAAATAACTCTCCATCATGGTATTACAACTTTCTTTCTAATGTGTTTTAATAAAAAATACATATTCTGAAAATACAGTTTGATAAATGAAGCTCTGAACAAATGTACAATCATAAAGATAATTGCTTGGATTCTGAAGTCCTTGAATTTAAGAATTTTTATGCTCTATCCACAAAACTCTAAATGAGAACCTTTCTGCCTTAATTCTAGAACTGGTCCACATACTAACTCAAAATTTGTTTTTATTTTATCTATATACAATCCCATTTGTCTTCTGTTGTTTATCTTATATTTTATATACTACAGTACTCTCAGTATGTCTTGGATACTTAGTGGGTTCAAGAAAAAATGAAGCAAATTTGTAAATATATACTGATGTGGTTAGTAACAGTGGAGTATTTTGAAATGACTAGTTAACTTTGTTTCCATTTTTTTCTATGATTTTTTTTCCATGCCACAGAACATTTCAAGAGGAACTGTATTTAAAACATTTTGTATTTTAAAATGTTGTGAATTTTAGTGAGCAGTAACTCTCTATAAAAGGCTATAGTGTTAGTGATAAATGAGAAATGAAATTATGAAGATACACTAAGAGCCAGCATTTATTTCAAAATGAGCATTATTTTATAGTTCTGGAATTTGCATAAGCAAAATTTGAAGTAAAAAAGAAACTGATAAATTTTACAAGGGCTAATTATATCTGAAAACATATATTTTGTAAGTACCATGACCCACTGAAGTTTCTTACATGTTTCTGATAGTTGACTTAGAATCTTAAATAAAAAGGAAATCACTAGTCTAGAGCAATAATTTAGAACTGGAACTATGTAGACTTTGTAATGGAAACAATACTAAAACTCAATTTGCTTTTTCTGGATTTTTTCCCAGTGTTATTTTGTTTAAGAGGAAATAACTCTTTATTAATACTAACAAACCATTTATTTTTTTACTAACAAAGATACTAATAAATAAATGTCTGAACAGTTTGTTGATTTAAAAATCTCAGTTGAAAGGAAACATGTGGATGCCTATTAAGCTTTCTTTTATCCCAGATACAGTTTAGATACTTAAACTATTTGTTAATGAACTTTTTCAGAATTCATATATAACAATAATTCAGCTTCTGAAAATCATTTCAGCTTTTTAAAATTAAAATCTTATTCCAAAATTTTTTTATTTGATTCTTCAAGTGGAAAAAAAACTTTATCTCTTCAAAATAAAATATAAACTTGCAAATTGTGAAAACATCCTACTCTACCTGGGTTTTTCTTCCTAAAATATCTCATTTGGAAATAATTAGAGAAAAATTAGAAATTAAACCAAACAAAAAAACCTCTTCACATAATGAAACAGAACAGAACCAAACCAAAGCAAACCAAAGCAAACCAAAGCAAACCAAAGCAAACCAAGCCAAGCCAAGCCAAGCCAAAACAAACCAAACCAGACTAACTCATCCTTTATTCAATGTTCCAAATTAAATTAAATATGTTATGTGAAAAAGATTATGAAACATGGGCTGAACCTCAAAAATGAATGAAATGTTCCTGAAAAGTTTAAATGTGAAGTAAAATGGAAACTGTGCTTAACTATTGATTTTGTTTCTGAATATTGTAAACAAGGAGTTATATAACTTCAGTTTTCTAGCCTTCTCTCCCTCCCTCTGATCTTTGAAGTGTGTCACTCTTTCATTTTGCCACTCAAAAGTCTGACATGCAAAAGCTTTGTTCAGACAGTTTAATTTAATCACTGCCACTGGTTCAACAAGATGATAAAATCCCCTATGCTGTACAACATCCAACATCCCACTCACTGTTATCTGATACTGTTTGAAGCTTCTTTCATGAATGCATGCTGATAACACAAGAACTCCAAACATGTCATAAACAATATATTAATGCCCCTGCTGGAATTCCATTTGAATCAGAAGTAGATGAAGTTTAGGCCATTCAAGTGGGCCAATGTAATAAAATGTAATTTGGACTAATCTTCCCAAAGAATGTCCTGTGTTTGAAGCTGACAGTCTCCTATCACATGCAAAACTAATTGCTTGACTGCACTGAAGACTTTTGAATCATGGCCTTTGTACTTCACGCGCCTTCCAGGTGTCTCAGCTGGAAGACAATCTGCCTCTTTGTTTGAATGGAAAAATATCTAAACTACAAATAATAAAACAGTGGGTATTTTAATGACTATTGCTCATCTAGATTGGAATTTGTGGAAATCTGAGACAGGAGCAGTTTAAAGTCAAAATACAACAGAACACTTATTATTTGAAGTGTTGGTTTTGATGATCATGTCTTTAAATTGTGCTAATTTAAAATATATGAAAATACCACAAATATTCAAGTCTTTAAGGTTTATTCAGCTTAGAAAATGCAAAACTATTGGAGGAAATATGAAATTATAGTTCTGCAATTTAATAAGGTACCTATGAAATATTTTTCTTCTTTTAGCAGTAGAATATATCTTATCTGTGAAAGGATTGCTGATTTGATTAACTTAAATGTTACCTTCAGAAGAAACTACTGAGAAAACAAAAACTTTGCTCACAGTCACTGCACAAAAATAACAAGAATTGACAACCAGCAAGATGGGGGCAAATAGCTCCTAGAATCAGCTCCTGCTACAGGGCAGTTGGTGACCACCCAGAGCTATCTAGAGCTCTTGTTTCGGGACTCCAGGAGACCAGAAGTACATCCTGCAACATCCTTGAAAGAATGGAAGGAGGAGACTGCCCATGTGCAGAAAACATTCATAAGTAGAGCATTCCACACCACAGAGGCCGGTGCTTCCACTGGAGACACAAGCTGCCTTGGGAGCTATTCCATGGCTGGAATTGGAAGCTCCACTTCCCAAAACAGGGGAGGAACCTCCTCAGAGGTCAGTGATCATACTACTTTGGCAGCTCAAGCTACCCCAGGAGCTATTCTGCGGCAGGAATTGGAAACTCCATTTCCCAAAAACAGGGGAGGAAGAGACAGTTGGCCACCGATTTCAGCTACTGATTAGTAAATTCGGCTGGCTAAAGTATAACCCTAAGAACAGCTAAAGTTTGAGCCTGTCCAAGACAAAAGGAGGCTGGTAGCTGCTATTTTGACTCCACCCACAGCATGAGGGGAAGCCAGGCTGACTGAAAATCACAGTGATGGTAGAGACCAGTTTCTTTCACCCAGATTGGCCTGTAGCCCTAGCCTAGGCTTTAACCCTACCTATAGCAGCTGGTGGGCCCCGCACCAGCCTATCTAGGTAACTGTAGGTACATTTGGCTGGCACAGACTGAAAAATTGGAAGTCTACAAGGGCAACTGTGGTCATCTAGGACCTGCACTGCATAGATTGCTGCCCATACCTGCAGCTCCATCCCCTTCCCAGGCAGGGGAGAAAGGGGCGAGAAGCTTTATCAGTCTCTCTGGGCATCTATAGTCTAGGCCTGCATGAGTTGGATTATTCCATACAGCTGTGGTTCTGTCCCTACCCCTGGGCAATGGAGAAAGTTGGGAGAAACTTCATTGCTCTTTGGGGCAATAAGGGCAGCTTGATCCTCCAGAGCTTATAGCACTAACTACATCCTTGGCTCCTACTACACAACCAGCAAGAGAGAAAGGGCAGGGAGCCCTACACTAAAGAGAAAAACTGCACCCAGAATAAATACTCTAGTAAGCCAGATGCCAAGACACCAACAAAAAATTACAATCCACACCAAGAAACAGGAAGACATGGCCCAGTTAAAGGAACAAGATAAGCCTCCAGATGACATAAAAGAGTTGAGACAACTAATCATAGATGTTCAAACAAATCTCCTTAATAAATTCAATGAGATGGCTAAAGAATAAAAGGATATTAAGAAGACATTGGATGAGCACAAAGAAGAATTTGAAAGCATACATAGAAAAATAGCAGATCTTATGGGAATGAAAGGTGCAATAAATGAAATAAAAAATACACTGGAATCATATAATAGTAAATTTGAGGAGGCAGAAGAAAGGTGGTGAGCTTGAAGAAATGGCTTCTGAAAGTGAACATACAAAAGAACAGATGAAGAAAAGATTGGAAAAATTTGAACAAGGTCTCAGGGAACTAAACAACAGCAAGAGACGTGCAAAAATATGTGTCATGGGTGTCCCAGAAGGAGAAGAGAAATGAAAAGCGGCAGAAGGAATATTCGAAGAAATAATGGTAGGAAATTTCCCAACCCTATTAAAGGACATAGATATCCATGTCCAAGGAGCACGATGTACTCCCATCCGAAAAAATCTGAATAGACCAACTCTAAGACACATACTAATCAGAATGTCAAATGCCAAAGACAAAGAGAGAATTCTGAGAGCAGCAAAAGAAAAGCAATGCATAACATATAAGAGATACCCTGCGAATATTCTCGCTGTCCTGATTTTGTGATAATCAGGGTATGCTAAACATTCGCAATATTAGAAACCATGCATGTGTCCCCAGATGTAGTTTTTTTCCCTAGGTCTGATTTTTGGAATGCTGGTGATAAACTAAGCCCGATTTATTATATTATATCACCATCCTGTATGGGAAAAGACTGTAACTTTGGGTATCTTTGGTCAACCTTAAGAGATATAGCAAGGGGATGGATGTGGCTCAGGTGGTTGGGTGTCCACCTCCCATATAGAGGGACCTGGGTTCAATTCCTGGGACCGCCTGGTAAAATTTAGAAAAAAGAAAAATATAGAAGGTACATGGCTACCAGTCTCTGTGCGCGGGTGTGCCGCCAGGCCCTGTGGGTGGGGTGAGCCATCAGGCCATGTGCGCCAGTGTGCTGTCAGGCCCCATGCACGGGTGAGCCACCAGGCCCTGTGCATGGGTGTGCTGCCAGGCCGCACAAGCAGGTAAGCTGCCAGGCCCCACAAGCCATGCAGCAAGATGATGACATAACAGTAGAGTGACACAAGGGAGAGCCAAGATGAGATGCACCAAAAAACCAGGCAGTAAGGTGGCGCAGGTGATAGGATGCCTCTCTCCCACATCGGCGTTTCCAAGGATCAAATCCCAGTGAAGGCAAGAGGAGAAGGATGAGGAGAGAGGGCAGGAAATGGACAGAGTCGCCCAGAGAATGGATACAGAAATAGCAAAAGGGGGGAGGGGGAGGTAAACATGGATAAAAGTAAGTACGTAAATAAATAAATAAATCTTTAAAAAAAATGTATGGGGAGGAAGATACGGACTACAGTTGGTGGTGATACTTTGATGATGCTCTTTCATGATTTGTTAACAAATGTTTCACAACAATGCAGGGTGTTTGTGGGGGAGGTGATGTGTGGGAGCCCTGTAAAATGTTATGCATGTTTGTTTTGTAAGTTCACAATGCTTACTGAACACATGGTTTATGTATGTGCATGTATGAATGATATACTTCAATAAATTGTTAAAAAAAACAAAACACACACACACCTCCCATGGCATTAAACGAAAACAAAAAACAAAACAAAACAAAACAAAAAGAGATACCCAATGAGATTAAGTGCTGATTTCTCACCAGAAACCATGGAGGCAAAAAGACAGTGGTATAATATATTTATGATACTGCAAGAGAAAAACTTGCAGCCAAGAATCTTTTATCTGGCAAGATTGTCTTTCAAAAATGAGGGCAAGTTTAGAATATTCACAGACAAACAGAAACTGAGAGAGTTTGTAACCAAGAGACCTGCTTTGCAGGAAATACTAAAGGGTGTGCTACAGCCTGAAAAGAAAAGACAGGAGAGTGAGGCCTGGAAGAGAGTCTAGAAATGAAGATTATATCAATAAAAGTAACTAAAAGTATCAAAAGAGTGGTGAAAATAAAATATGACAGATAAAACCCAAATATTCAGGAATAAACTTAACCAACAATGTAAAGCACTTGAATTCAGAAAACTATAACTCATTGTTAAAAGAAAAGAAAAAAAAAAGACCTAAATAATTGGAAGAACATACCATGCTCATGGGTTGGAAGACAATATCATTAAGATGTCAATTCTACTCAAATTGATGCACAGATTCAATGCAATCCCGATAAAAATTCCACCAGCATTTTTTAAATAAATGAAAAACTTGATTGTGAAATTTATTTGGAAGGGTAAGGGGTCCTGAATAGCCAGAAACATCTTAAAAAGGAAAAGCAAAGTTGGAAGACTCTCATTTCTGGACTTTAAGTCATATTACCTAGCTACAGTGGTAAAAACAGGACGGTACTGGCGTAAAGACAGATTATACATAGACCAATGGAACTGAACTGATGGTTGAAAAACAGATCCTCACATCTATGGTCAAGTGATTTTTGACTAGTCTGTCAAACCCACCCACCTCAGGCAGAACAGTCCATTCAACAAATGGTGCTGAGAAAACTGGATATCATTGGCAAAAGAAGGAAAGAGGACCCTTATCTCTCATCTTATACAAAAATTATCTCAAAATGAATCCAAAACCTAAATATAAAAGCAAGAACCATAGAGCTTCTGGAAGAAAATGTAGGAAAATATCTTCAAGACCTGGTGGTGGGTGGTAGATTCTTAAAGGAGATAAGGAGGACTGAGATGGACTACTGATATTTAAGGTATGTAAAAGTTTTAATTAGCTTTATTGTAAAAATGTGGAAATGTACAGAGTTGATGGTAACACATTATAGTGAGTAATAGCTGGTTTATAAATGGGATGTGGCCAAAAATGGTAGTCTAGGGATGTAAATGTCAATTGACAGAAAGCTAGAGAATAATCTAGGGACTGAATAGCAGAGTAAATCCAGAGGTGAATGAGAATTGTGGTTGATGGTACAGATGCTAAAGTGTCCTTTGTGAACTAGAGCAGATGTACATTACTATTGCTGGGTGGTGGGAATGTGGAGAAGCATGGGAAAAATACAACTGGAATAACCTATGGACTGTGGTTAACAGTAATAATGTAATATTCATGCATCTATGCCAAAGATGTACTGTGTTGCTAATGGGGAGTAGGGAAAATGTGTGCCAAATGTACGCTGTGGACCTGGTAATAATAGAATGATGTTATCTCATAATCTGTAACAAATGTTCCACTACGGTGTGGTATGTTGATAGAGGGGTGTTGTTTGGGATTTTGCACATGTGCAGATTGTTTTGTAAGTTTACAACTTCTGTCATAAAAATATATTTAAAAAATAATAATAAGGTGGGTTGTGGGAAAAATACACCAAATGTAAGATAAGGACTATAATTAGTAGTAAGATTTTGACAATATTCTTTCATAATTTGTAACAAATGTCTCATGATAATGCAAGGTGTTACTGGAGGGCTGATGTATGGGACCCCTGTATGATGTTATGAATGTTTGCTTTGTAAATTCACAACTTTTACTATACACTTATTGTTTATGTATGTTTATGTATAAATAATAATAATAGGGTGGGTTGGGGGAAAATACTTTGATTAGTAGTAATATTTTGAGGATGCTCTTTAATCATTAGTTAAAAATGTTTCACAACAATGCAAGCTATTGGTAGTAGGGTGAGGTATGAGAGCCCTGTATGACATTATGTATGTTTGTTTTGTAAGTTCACAACTATTACTCTACACTTATTGTTTATGTATGTTCATGTATGAGTGATATATTTCAATAAATTTTTTTAAAAAGTAACAAGAATAAAGACATTCATACAGCACCTACCATGACCAAGTACTGCTATGTTTAACTCTTCAGTAGCATATTTAAGTCCCCACAACAACCCATTTATTTACAGGTGAGGCAAAGAAAGTTTGAGTGATTTGTTCAAGATCCTGCAGTTATTGATGAAAACGACATTTCAACACAGGCAAACTGTTCCAGAATCTGTGCTCTGAATATTGCACATCTATTAAATTTAGGATGTTCAATGACAAGATAAAAATTATTTTTAAAAATTTGTTTTGGTCAACACTGAAAGTTGGGGACAGCTGACCCCCAACAATTAGAGTGATCTGTTAATTATGCAAATATGATTATGTTCATTTCATGTTTAAATCTTGCCAGTGGCTCCTCACTCTTACCCACTCTTTATCAAGTCATGGAAGGAACGTCTAACCGTACAACTCTAATTTTACCTTCTGCTTCTATTCTGCATGTTTTAAATTTTCCAGTGACACCAATTATGTGCAGTCAAATGGAATGCTTTTTTTCTCACCTCACTGAGCCTTTTATTCATTCATTCATTAAAAAAAAAAAAAGCATTTTTAATGTAACAGGTGCTGTATCCAGGGATATATTAAAGAAAACAAACAAAAGATCTCTACTCTTATGGAGTTTACATTCTAGTGGAAGAAGACTACGTTTCAATTAGCATTGTAAATAAGCAAATTATAGCGTATTAGAAGGTATTAAGAGCTTTGAGGATAAAAGAGTATAGGGAGTTGAGAATGTAATGGTAGTGTTTGGGACAGAAGGTGAAGTGCAGTTTTAAGTAGAGTGGTCTGGTTAGTTATCAATGAAGAGGAGACATTTTAGTAAGACTTGAGGAGGCAAGGAAATTAACTGTGGGGATATCTGGAGGAAAAGCATTTCAGGCAGAGGGTAAGCTCACTATGCAAAGTCCTCATGTGGGATATGCCTGCCCTGTTCTAGAAACATCAAAGGGACAGTGTGGTAGAGAGCAGTGAGTAATGCAAGGAGAGATAAAGTGCCAGGAAAGGGGGAGAGGGAGATGGGGGACTACATCTTGTAGGATATTTTAGCTCATTGTGAGGACTTTGGCTTTCAGTCTGAGTGAAATGGGGAGCCCTTGTCGAGGATTGAGAAGATCTGATTAACATTTTAAAAAGATAATGCTGCCTAATTTTGAGAATGGACTAGAGGGCAAAATGAGAAGGATCAAGACTAGGTGGGAGTGTATTGCAGCTGAAAGATGATGGTGCCTTGGAGGAGCAGAGGTGGTGAAAAGTTGTCAGAATGTGGATATATTTTGAAGCTAGCAATAGTCTTTCCTGGGAGGTGGATGTGGCTCAAGTGATTGGGCTCCCATCTACCTTATGGGAGGTCCCGGGTTCATTTCTTGGGGCCTCCTGGTGAAAGTGAGCTGGCCCTTGAGGAGAACTGACCCATGCAGAGAGCTGGCCCATGCAGAGAGCTGATGCAACAAAAAGAGACAAAGAGGAGAGACAATGAGAGACACAACAAATCAGGGAGCAGAGGTGGCTCAAGCAATTGAGTGCCTCTCTCCCATCGGAGGTCCCAGGATCGGATCCTGGTGCCTCTTAAAGAGAAGACAAGAAGAAGAGAAGACAAGCAGACACAGAGAGCACACAGTGAATAGACAGAGCAAGACAGTGAGCACAAAAACAACAAGCAGAGAGGAATAAAAAAAAAATCTTAAAAAAAAAAAAAAAAAAAGAAATAGTCCTTCCTGACAGCTTGGATGAAGGTATGAAAGAGGGAAGTCAAGGATAACTCCAAGTTTTCTGTTCTGAGCAACTGGAAAGATGGAGTTACCACCCATTGACATGTGGAGGGCAGTTGATGGAGCAGATTTGGGGGAAAGAAAAGGAGGTCAGTTTTGAATATGTTGACTTTGCACATTCTGCAATGTCCTTTCCAGTTTTTCTTGCCTAGAAAACTTCTACTTGTCTTAAGAATTATCTCCAGCTTTCCTTGATCATACCCACTTTTCTGAGTTGAGTCATTTGTATTTTTCTGGACATAATAGCATTCTATGTGAAAGTCTATTAAAGCCATTTCACGCTACTGAATTTGGTGCTTTACTTATCTGCCATTCCGCTAGACAGAGATGTTTCAATTCTTGTATCCCCAGTAGCCAAAACTGTGTTTGGCATATAATTAAGTGCTCCATTAGTATTTATAGAATGAAAGAAAGAATGAAGTTACTATAGGTCCAAGTAGTGATCTTACAATTTGTGAAAATCAGAAAATTGGAAGGAAGTCCAAGGCTTTGATTTGGGTGAGGAAAACTATACGTGATACACTTTCTTCCTAAGAATTCCTGGATGGCCAATTGATTTTGAAGCCATTTTTTTTTACAGCTTTGTGGGTCTACAATAGAGTCTATCAATGTTTAAGATCAGGAATTTGCTCATTGTTAGAAGACAAATCTCAGTTTCCCATATTCCTTTACTCTGCTTATTATCTTCTCTCCACTTCTCAGTGGCAAACAATTTATCATTTGGCCATACATTTTCTTTTACTACTGGAAGCAAAAGAGCTTAGTGGCTAGGCCCTTGCTCTCCGGACTCTGATTTCTTGAGTTCTCAAATCCCATCTCTAGCACGTACTGTCTGTGTGGCCTCAGGCAACATGCTTAACCCATCTGAGCCTCAATCTCCTCCAGTGTAAGATGGAAATAATGCTATCTATTTTGCAACATTGTTGTGAAAATGAAATAAAGTTGTGCATATCAAGTGTTTAGGGTGTGCTTGGTACATAGTTGACATATAATAAAGATTAGCTTTTTAAAACTCGCTGAGGTTCCAAGATGCACAAACAAAAACTCTAAAATTCACTCGGGGGTGTGGGATTAGTAACGGGAGTGCCCCATCCACAAAGAAGTGTGAAAGTAGGATGCTGTGAACTCAGATTTCATTAACAGACAGAGCTCAATAGTTTGTGATGAACAGATTTGCTTTTTTGTATTTTCTTTTGCCTAGAAGATGACAATACAGCAAAAAGGGGTTTGCCAATAAAGCAATAAAACAAAAACCAGCTTTGTTGAGTATGATTAACATATAATAAACTACACATATTTAATGTGTACAATTTGAAAAGTTTTGATTTGTGAAACTATTCCCACAATCATGATGCTGAGCATGTCAATCATGCCCACACATTTCCTTGTGCCTCTTGGCAATCCCTCCCACCCTCCCTCACATCTTTTGCCCCCACCCCACCTCCACATCCATACCCCTGTCCTAAGCAACCACTGATCTGCTTTCTGTCATTTTAGATTAGTTTGGATTTTCTAGAGTTTTATGTAAATGGAGACATACCATATTACAGTTTTGATATTGATTCTTTTATTTAGCACAATTATTTTGAGATTCATCCATGCTGTTCTATGTATCAGGAGTATATCTTTTATTTCTTTCTTTCTCACACCTCCCCCCACCCTCGTTGTTTGTGCTTGTTGTCTGCTCTCCGTGCCTGCTCATCTTCCCCTTTAGAAGGCATCAGGAACTGAATTCAGGACCTCCCACATGGGAGGGAGGCGCTCAATCACCTGAGCCACTTCTACTCCCTGCTTGTTGTGTCTCTCATTGTGTTTCCTCATTGCGTCATATTGTTGCGTCAGCTCGCTCATCAGCCTGTCGAGTCAGCTTACTGTCCTGCTTGTCCTCTCCAGGAGGCACCAGAACCAAACTGGGATCTCCCCTATGGCAGGTGGGTGCCCAACTGCTCGAGCCACATCCACTTCCCTTTTTTTTTTTTGCTGATTACTATTTCATTGTATGCATATATTACTACTTATTGAGGGATATTTGGTTTGTTTTGCGTTTTTGGCTGTTACAAATGAAGCTACTATGAACATTCATGTACGTGTTTTCATTTCTTGTGGGTCAAAATCTAGTAGTGGAATGCCTGGATCATATGGTAGGTACATGTTTAATGTTTTATGAAACTGCAAAACTGTTTTCCAAAGTGGCTGTAATATTTTACATTCTAAACAGCAGTGAATGAAAGTTCTAGTTACTCCACATTCTTACATTCTTGCCAACACTTGTATGGTCAGTCCTTTTAATTTTTGCTATTTTAGTAGATTTATAGTGTTATCTCATTGTAGTTTTATTTGCATTTCCCTGATGACTAATGATGTTGAGCATTTTTTATGTGCTTTTTTTCCTATCAGTATATCTTCTTTGGTGAAGTGTCTGCGTAAAATCTTTTGCCCACTTAAAAAAAAAGTTGTTTTCTTATTGTTTTAAAAGTTCTTTAAATATTCTAGATCCAAGTGCTTTATCAGATATATGCTTTGCAAATATTTTCTCCCAGTCTGATTTGTCTTTTCATTCTCTTAACAGTATCTTTCAAAGAGCAGAAGACTTTAATTTTGGTCAAGTCCAATTCATCAATTTTTTCTTTTTACAGAACATGCTTTTGGTGTCATAGCCAAGAAATACTTACCTAGCTCAAGGTTGCAAAGATTCTCCCTATGTTTTCTTTTGGAATTTTTATAGTTTTAGGTTTTACATTTAGGTCTATGGAACATTTAGAGTTAATTTTGCTATATGGTGATGAAAAAAATGTACTAATTTGTAGAATTAATTTACTAATTTGGAGTTTTCTTTGTCTGGAAGACCCTACCTAGTAAAGCAAGAAGGGGCTAGACCTTCTTCTTCTTTTTCTTTCTTTCTTTTTTTTTTTAAATTAAAGTCCTATTGTTACTTAGGTGAGCCAATTTAATAGCTTTTTTTTTTTTTAATTGGCTTTTTACCCAAGTTACCATTCTGTTCAGCATTTCAGTTTTGTATACACCAAGGCCAGACTCACATTGTGGTTGCTGAATGTTCTCCAGAGAATGAATATATGCCTCAATGGAATTTTTATTGACCAAGGCATTTTTGAGCTGTAAGGTGTTTTTGTTTAAATGGCATCTTACCTGTTACTTTAATGTTTCTACCATGGCCTAAATGGATTTTTTTTTTCATCTTAAAAACAATTTATTAAAGTATATAATTCATACATGAACATACATGAATAATAAGTGCACAGTAAAAATTGTGAATTTATAAAACAAATATGCATAACTTCATACAGGGCTCTCATACATCACCCCACCACAAATACTTTGCATTTTTGTGAAACATTTGTACTAAATGGATTCTTAGTGCCCTCAAAGAATTAATAAGCCTTTCTAAGTACTTGAATGATGACTAGGCTATAACCCAGGCACTAGGAAAAATCATGCTTAGATTTATTTTCTTAAGATATATTCCTTGTATTTTCTCCTGTAAGCTAGTTACTGCTAGCTTCATTGGTATACTGAGCAACTCTAAGTCTTTAATTCATTGCCTTCTCATAATGGATGGACTGCAAAATTGGATTAGATGAAAAATAGTTCTTACTTGTCTTGTGTTTTTCCTGGAATCTAATACTTCACTTTTCAGTTACTCTTTTCTCTTACTAGAGTCCCTTGAGTTCATGAAATGGCTTTAGTGTTTCTAATTTCAGCAATTTTGAGCAAATAGAATTAGTATTGTTACATATAAAATCATTATAACGCCACTGTTTTGCATGTTTTTAGCTTCCTTGGACTTTATTGGAAACACCATTACTCTATTACATCTTAGTGAACAAAGCAAACTACCTAATATATGTAGCTTCAGACCTCTGAAATTCATAATATATATGAACAACTATAAAAACACTTTTCAGGAAAGAACTCTAAGAGATTGATTGTTTCAGGTTCTCTCTTTGTAAAGTGACTCCCCAAATCAATCACAATTGTTTTATAAATATGCCTACTATGCACCAAATTCTTGCTTCCTCTTTTAACAAAATTTACCCATCCATTAAGTTATAGACAAGTAAACAAAAATGAATTGTCGTTTGTGTTATTTTATTAGTGTCATGGGAGATTACAGCATATTATTGACTTAAAGAATATTTTCCTTGAGGAGGCATAGTTTAACATGCACAAATTGAGATCAATATTGGATACACATTAATTTTTCCAAAAATGCTGCAAGGCAATTTTTCTCTACAAATCCCCTGTTGGTATTTATAGTTCTATAAAAGAATTATCATTGTGACCAAATAATAGTTTAGTTAAGCTTTAATGATTAAAAATGGATTGTTATTTGCATTGATGTTTTGCATCCCAAATGTATTTACTGACCACCTTAATTTATTTGTTCACCCTTCCCAAAATAGGTCTGGAGAGTTTGCAGCATCTTTGCTGACAATTTATCTTAATGTCATCAATTTTGTTTTCTGTTAGGGATCGCTAGTGGTATAGAAGTTGTTAGTTTTTACCTCCAGTGGATATGTGAGACTCGTCGAAACATTTTAAAACCTAGTCAATTGTGTGATATGAACAGTCACTGAAAGCTCATGGACTGTTTAAGTTGTTTGGCAGAAGATAGGGCATTAAATATAGAAATACTAACACTCCCAAAATATAGAAATGCTAGCATTCCCAAATCATGTTTTTTGTTTGATGATTCTATATGACCCAATGTTCACTTAATTAGTTTCTGTATCATAGTTATCAAGTGCTCTCCTAACAGTAGGTGCTCATGATATCATTTTTGCTGTTAATGATGGAAATATGAGAACAAGTTAACTCAAGCTAATAAAGCATACACATCCTTTAAAATTCCTTACTGTGATAAGTTCTTAGGCTGGTTCTATCACTTACTAGGTGTGTAAACTTCAGCTAGCTACTCAGCCCAAGCCTTAGTTTCCTCATTTGTAAAATGGATATAACAATAGTAACTTCCTCATGGACTTTTTGTGAGTTTTAAATGGAATAATCCATGTAAAAAGTGTTTAAGTGCCTGACAAAAAGTAAGTCTTCAACAAATATTAGTAATCACTATTATTATAGCCGAGAAGATTTGCAGAGGATGCGGCAGAAGATGTGATTTATTCCACTAGATTGCACCAGCAAGTGCTTTATCATAGGAGTTTGCCATGCAAAGAATGGGTGGGGGGGGGTGGGCCACGAAGTTGGAGGGAAGATACAGTCAAAGAGTGTGAAAAGTTTGGGGTATTCAAGGAGAGATGAGGAGTTTTCCTGTGGCTGAGCACAAAGGGAGGTGTTATAGGAAGTGAGATTGAAAGATAACTTGTGAACTGCTTTCAAACAGGCGAATAGCCCAGTCAATTTTGAGCCTTAAAAAGATAACCTGGTTGTCATTTGGGATGATTCATGTGTAGGGTAGTGGAGGGCAGGGAAACTCTGAAGGCAAGGAGATCAATTAGGAGGCTATTATAATAGACTAAGATAGAGACAAAGGCCTAGCTAAGTGGGGTAGTGGGGATAATGATTCCCCCCTCGCCCCCATTTTTTAAAATTCTGCTTAAAAATTTTCTGCTTTGGAAAGCCTTACCAGATTTACAGAAAAAGGTGATCTCTCCTTTTGTGTCGCTGCTGTATCAACTTCTGTTACTGTACCCATTCTTGTGTTCAAATCATTTGTCTTTTTTTGGTCTGTCTCTCCCACAAAAATATAAGTTTGTATCTTATTTATCTTTGCATTGGTGCTTAGAACAGAACTTAGTTCTTAGTGATGCTCAATGCACGTGTGCACTGATTTAATGTAGTAAGTGAATGAGAGGGAGAAGTAGAACATGGCTGGAAGTTATCTAACTTGTGCTGTCAAAATAGGCAAGGCTTTGCTGCAGTAACAAATGAATCGTGAAATATCAGTGGCTTAGCACAACAATGTTTATCTCTTGTTCCTGCAAAGTCCAAAGCAGGTCCAGCGACTCTCCAGAGCAGCTCCTCTCCAGGGATCCAGGGTTCCTCCATTTTGTGGCCCTGACATCTCAACTGTGGTCTTAATAGTCACTGCTGATGGGAAAAGGCAACTTGGAGATCTCATACCTGCTTCTACTGCCTCCACCTGGAAATAACACATCTTTTACAACCATCTATTCCTAGTCTAAAAGTCTGGTAATACAGAAAGCAGAAGACATCTGAAAATGTCCTAAAAGAAGAAATATACATAATAATACTGAAATTTTAAAATAAATTTTTTAGAAAATATCACCTGTTTGGAAGCATTTTTTTTCAACAAGTAAGATTTATAAAATTCCTTAGTTTGCCCTTTCCCACGTCTAAATTAGCAATGTTAGATGGTTCTAAAAATATCTTTAGCATTGATAATACTTGTCAACTTGCTCAGATTTCTATCCATGTACCCCAGATGCTTCTCTTCCTCTTGACAGCTTTTTCATGGTTTCTTGAGTGTCAGATAGGAATTTTACTTCTTAGCTCTTGGATTTAGTGGGCTAAGTATTTTGAATTTTGTATTGTTCATCTTTAAGGTAATAGGTAGGTAAGTAATACCCAAAGATTATATGGAAGAGAAATCATATGGCAATTTAGTAAAAATTTATTAGTTTAGAATACAGGAGAGAAAAGCAAATCTGCCTTAATGAATAGTTTTAACACAAAGTTCTAACTGAAATATAATTTTAATATCTTACAGATACAGTACATACAATAAACCAAGCTGCAAATGGATAATACATAAAATTGTGTAAGTTAATGAAAAAATTATAATTTGCAATAGGTCTTTAATGCACTATACAGTAATGTATCAAAAATATGTCCTTCAATAATTTCTGAAGTACACTAAAATGTACATTATAAAATGTGAGACTTTGGTTTAAAATATCTAGTGCTAAGATATGTAGAGAAAGAAATTATTTCATAATTTTTGCCATATTAGAGTCATATGCATCATATTAGAAACATTACAGATTCCAAGGAAGTAGAAATTTTTACTATATTTGATCATTCTTTCAGTTTCATGTGGGATATTAAGTGATGACTCACTTTGAGAAATCCAATGTCTAAGCCTTTGCATATTAAAATCCTTTTGAAAGAAGAAAGAATCTCTTTATTAAAACAACTGATGAATTATGAATACCATATATGGTACAGATGCTTTCATTCAGCTATTTAGTTCAGCTGATGATTCCTCCTGCATTCAAATTTGTGTGATATACTTATTCAAAACCATAATTTTTTCATTCTCTTCCATAAACTCAAGCTCTTTCCTAAGTGACTTTCATAGTACAAATATCAACAGGATGGAAATTGGTTTTTTTGTAGGATTCCTCTAGGAAATTAACCAATAAGAACAGTGTCTACCCATACAAAAGACTATGTAATGTTGAAGCACTACTCAAGATAATTTAGGCTGAGTATATTATTCTGAAGTCTCATCTGAATTAGCCAAATTGGCTTCTTATATTAAACCAATTCAACACATATTGCCCCATTCTCTTCTGAACAAAGCCACCACTGTGGCTTCTGAAATACGCCAATTTTTAGACAATCTCAGATAATTAAAACAAGCCATAAGAAATAGAAGATTTCAACTGTTTTTAACTTAACAAAAATGGCAACTTCATATGGTTGAATCCAATACTTTAAATGAAAAAAAAAAAAAACCAGTAAATTTGTCTTTTGTACTACAATTCAGGGCAGCACCTTTACTCAAAATTCCCAAAAGTTTGGGCCAAAGTGAATCTCTATATTTATGGGACAGACAGTGATATTGGTTGTGTAGTTTACCAGGACAACATTACTATTATAGCAGTGAATGGTGTACAACAGTAAAGAAACAAAGAATAGTAATCCTTCACACTTCTTATTTACCAATAGTAATCTATGTGCCCTCCCCAAAATTAATACTGAATTTAGGTAGGAGGTAATCTGTCAAGCAGGCTCACTCCTCTGTGTTGTGAAAGTGGGTGTTGATCGGTTGTGGGTGGGTGGGGGTGGAGGGTCCTACAGTGAGTCTCTTATGATCAGTCGGAACTCATCTAGAAAGTGAGCCCAAGCAGTTCCAGCCTGATTCCTTTTAATGTCACAGTTCATTTGCAGAACCATAACTGGAATCAAGAATTAAAAAGCCTTGTATAAAAGTCAGTAACATTAAACCTTTAAGACTCATGTTTCATGTGTCATAAAAAGTCTATGAAAGGATTTTACATTCTGTACAGTGTTTTAGCACTTTCAATCACTTTTTTTCAGCATAACTTTTGTGAACACTTTTATAGCTGCTAAATGAAAAACTAAACTATGTGTCATTCAAAAAAAGGTTTTATGGATCACAGAATTTAATAAAAGTTCTGCACCATAACAAGCACCTGATAAACCTTTATTAAAATTCATTAAAAATATTGAAAAATATTTTAGCAGAAATTAGACCTCACTTTTTAGTAAACATGACAAATCGCTCTTCAGAATCTACTTGTTTATCACATATGCAGGTTCTTTAGTGGTGAAATAGTGGAGTTTTAGAAATAAATATTTCTTTGTATATGGTAGGAATAATCTCCTTAATTTCCTCTCTGCAAAAATCTTCAATCATTGTGAAATATATAGTAGCATTTACTATATACAAATAAAAATAAAACAATGGAAATATTTCTAAAAATATTTATTTTTAGAAATAAATATTTCTAATTAACCTGGCATTTCCTTATGTTATAACCACACTGAAGACATTGTTCTATTGCAGTTCTCAGGTCCAGAGAGCAGATAAGACCAAGCCTTTTTAATGCTTTCAGGAATTCAAGCTTTTAGGTAAATTTCCTTTATACCTTTGTTTTTTTTTTTTTTGCAACAGGATCATATCTATATAAAGGCTCTGGCACATTGGTTAGATTAATGTGCATGATTTTATTTAAAAATTTATTTATACATATAGCTATAGATATATAAAATACTCAAGAATCTAGTAATTATACAGATGTATTCAAGTATCTGTTTATCTACATACACATTATATAGACATATAGATATATAGAGAGATAGTTATACACACACCCACACAAAGAAAAACATTGAAGATTTTTGCGAGAGGTTGTTTGTTATTTTGGAGTCTCAGTGTTTTCAGGGCTTGTGTGTATGTTTATGGGTGTGATTTTCTGTAGATTTGATAACCTCCAAGTAGTAGGTAATCTTTGAGCTCATCTGTTCTAGCTCCTCAAATTAATCACAGATCCCCACTGCAACATCCTCAATAAAGTGGCCAAGCGCCCTTCTCTTTGAAAACACACACCTGCTGTGAAGCTTTGCTTATGAGGCCTCTCATTCCAGGAAAAAACAGGTCTGGTAAAGTTTCCCAGGACCAAAAATATCCCCAACCTTCTCTTTTCCTCTAAGCGCATAGTATTTATGAATACCTATGCTGAAATTTTGATCTCTCAGTTAAATTATTGGAACATATCTGCAACGGGGAGATGGTTTTCTGAGCCTCAGTGTTAGGCTAGTTTGAGGGCACAATGTGTAAGCAAAAGCTTGAGCTACCCTTCCATCCCAGAATATTAAAGAATTGATATAGCTGTGATTTTACTCAACAGATGGAGTTGAAACATCATATTTTTTAGATGCCAGATAAGTTTCTTTGGACTTTATACAATATTAAAGATTTTTGCTAGTGTAGACACTCAGTTTATACTAACTTTGCTTTCAGTGGTCTTTAATACACTCTTATAACTCATTTTAATATCAGTGTAGCAGGTATCAGGAGAAGAAAAGACCTGGTAAAGAGATAATATAGGGTCATTCACCTAGTATCCTTGTTTAACAAATGAATTAACTTTTAGGTGGATTATTTATAGAGAAAACAATCAAGGTTCACAATAATTTCAGGTAGCATAAACCTAACCTATTTCTGTATTATGTTCTAAGTTTCAGCATTAATGTCTGTTGTCTTGGCAGCAGTCATAATTTATGCTTTTAATTACACTTTTTTTCCAGCTGTAAACTCATGTTGTTTCTTTACAGTAATGAAGTCACTATGCAGCAATGTCATTGTCATAAAGTGATGGGACATAATGAGAACATGATTGGAAAAAATCATAGGAAGCCAATGGCATATTTAAAGGTGAATAGAAAAAATTGTTAGTAAATATAAACATTTTAAGAAGATGCGAAGATAAAATGTGTATATGATTAAAACCTTACAAACACTATACATAATTTCTATTCATTATTGTGTCTGCCTTTTGCTTTTCTGTTGAAATCATAGCATCAAAAGAATGGGTAAGCTTTTGACAAAGCCCAACCATTCAGTTACCAAACAAAGGTGATGCCATCTCATTTAAAGACCTCCAGAAAAGGAGATTGTATGAACTTTCTTGGTAAGCCATTTACAAGAAAATTTTAAGAAATTCTCCCTTAAGACCAAATAACTCTTGTTGCATCTTTTTTATTTTTTTATTTTATTTTATTTTTTTTAGGAGGTACTAGGGATTGAAACCAGGACATCATGCATGGGAGGCAGGCACTCAACCACTGAACTACACCAGGTCCCTCCATCTTCTTTTGCTCAGCTATTGTTTTAGTTTCCTGGCTGCTAAAGCAAATACCATGGAATGGGTTGGCATAAACAATGGGAATTTCTTGACTCAAGGTTTTGAGGCTAGGAGAAGTGAAAATCAAGGTGATATCAAGGTGGTGCTTTCTCCCAGAAGACTGTGACATTCTAGTAATGGCTGCTGGTGATCGTCAGTCCTTGGCTTTTCTGTCACATGACAATGCACATGGCGGCCTCTTCTGGCTTTTCCGTTCTGTTGACTTTCAACTTTTGGCTGCTCCTGGTGGCTTTTTTTCTCTCTGTGGCCTTCCTTATAAGGCCTTCAGTAGTAGGATTAATACGCATCCTGATTTGGTTGGGCCACACCTTAACTGAAGTAACTTCATCAAAAATCCTATTTAAAATGAATTCACATCCACATGAATGCATTAAGCTTAAGAGTCATGCCACTGATTCCTTTCTTAAAATTCTCTGAACGATTCATCTTGCCTTTGTGTGTCTACTCTGTGTCAAGCACCAGGGATAAGATAGTGAGCAAAAGAAACAAAATCCCTGGCTTCACGCAGTTTACATTCTACTTTTGTTTCTAGTCAATCAAATTTGATAGGTATTGGTTTGCAAATGAACATGGAAATTTTCTCTGGGAGGGAGGGTGCACAGCAGGGAAGAAAAATTTGTGGTGAAGGGGCAAATGGAGTAGCTTGGTAGGGAGATGTGGTTCAGTGGTTCAATCTGACAAAGATTCAGTTGAAAAAGTTACCTAGACTTAGAGGAGCTGTGATTTCCTCTTACCCTTCACCTCCACATGAAGTCCATGCTTGAGTTGTACAGAACTACTTGTGGCTGCCCAAATTCCAAAGATCTCACAAGCTTCCCTGCTTCTGTTCCACATTGTGTTTACATCCATGAAAACAGACCTCATGCAGTAATCCATGAAAACAAAATTTCATCAGTCTATGTGTAGTAATGTGGTAATAACGGCACTAATCCAACCCAAAATCTCTAATCCCCTACTTACAGACTCACCTGTTATTCTAGAGTTTTCTACAGATGTCTCACATCTGCTTATGAGGAGTAATCTCCAGTCTGGCCTTACTCATGTCCACTGTTCAAATTCTCATTGGATACTTATCTGGGGCCCAGCAACCACCATTGAGAGGCAGTGAGTACTGTTTCCTGGTCCACCCCAAGTGTAGCCCTAGAGGTCTCAAAGTGATCCAGAGGTCCTTGGGGCCCTCTACCATGTTGAAGCTGAACCCACGCTTCCCCACCCCCACTGTGTCTTCTGTTCATCAAAGCAGCATGACTGGTGCTCCTGAGGGTCACAGATGCCTTCTGAAGACAGTTCTTTCCACTGGTGTCTACAGCACAGGATCAGAAATTAGATGTTAGACATCCTGCTGTCTTTCCCAACTCTTCTTTTCTGCCCACAATCCCTCTTGACCCAGCTTCTCCTCAAATCCCCTCATATCCAACTAAGCCCTCAAACCATTTTCCCAGCTTATTTGTCCACCCATTGACCACCTATGTTCAGATGTGTCCATTCCCTGTTTTGAGTCTAGACATGAACCATCTACAGCTGTGATTTTTCTCCTCCTAGATTGTGAACTCTGAAGAGAAGAGAAGCATGGGCTCTTCTCCTGAATCCTCACGTGTTCCTGCAGGTGCCTTCTTTATTTGTCTCCTCTTTCTTTTCTTTCCCTTCTTCTCACTTGTTTATCTAGGCTCTTTTCAGTGACTTAGTTTTTACTCAGGCCTGAACTCTGAAAATTTGACCCCCCACATCCATTTCTTTCCTCTCTCCCACCCATCTCTTTACCCTTTTAGTCTCCACAAAAGTTTCTAGACTTCAGGTATTAACTTGAGAGAATTAATTTCTACCTCAGACAAAGTAGGTTTCCCTTTAAAAAGGCAATACAGGGGAGCAGATGTGGCTCAAGTAGTTGAGCACCCACCTCCCACATGGGAGGAGCCGAGTTTGCTTCCCAGTGCCTCATAAAGAGGGTGAGTAGACATCGAGCAAAAACAATGAGCAGACAAAGAGGAAAAAAAAAACAAGGAGTAGACAACAAACAAAAACAATGAGCAAAACAACGAGCAGACAATGAGCAAAGAAAACAAAAAGGAGCAGGGAACGGATGTGGCTCAAGCAGTTGGGTGCCTGCCTCCTGAATGGGAGGTTCTGGGATCAGTTTCTGGTGCCTTCTAAAGAAAAAACAAACAGACAATGAGCAAAAAAACAAAAACAAAAATAAAACCAATGAAGAGAAAACAAACGCAAACAACAAGCAAATAGACGAGGGAGCCATCTCGAGGGGTGGTGGTGGGGGAAGGCAATACCAAAAAAAAAAAAAAAAAAAAAAAAGGCAATACAAGAATTAAATAGGAGGCAATACAGCATAGAATTTAGAGTACAGACCTTGGCTCCTTGGATTTGAATCATGGCTCCAATATATGAGCCTGGGTAAATTATTTAGCTTTTTTGTTTTTCAGTTTCCTTACCTGTGAAAGGGGATAAACATAATTCCACTCTCACAGAATTACGAGGATTTCCAGGAATATACTTACCATGTTTCAGGCACAGAATTGCAAAGGACTTAGAACAGTGCCTGAAACCTAATAAGTGCTAACAACAAATGTTTGTGACAGTCATTTGATAGTCCCCACTATAAGCTATTTAACTATGTCTGAGGACCCCACTGGAATTGATAATAACCATTGATCATTTTAAGTATATTCTTGGAAAATGGAAAAGAACAAAAGTATTTATTTACCATATTTTCTGACTGTATCAGTTATGCATTTTTATCTGTAAAGAATATGTGGAAAATTCAGAGACATAAGGAGGAAATGAAAACATCTATAATTCAACCCTTAGACTAGGGGTCAGCAAACTCTTTCTGTTAAGGGTGAGATAGTGAAATACTTTAGGCTTTGTGGGCCATACTGTCTCTGTTTCAACTACTCAAGCCTGCCATTGTAGCCCAAGAGCAGCTACAAAATGGATGTGGCTGCGTTTCAATAAAACTTTATTTACAAAAACAGGCTGTTGGTCAGATTTGGCCCTTGGATCATAGTTTGCTGATCCTTGCTGTCTAATTATCATTGACACATTTGTGTATTTCCTTTCTGTCTTTTTTCTATGCATGTATATGTCTAAATAATTGTAAATAGGAGGTGCAATTCTGCCTTTTCACTTAACATTTCTATTATAAATGACCAATGAATAATTTAAAACAAATATTTGGTTTTAATTTCTGTTTAATTCCCTAGGCTAGATGAAGAACACACACACACATGTATTCTCCTAGAGAATATCTGGAACCAGGACAGGAAAGACAGAGGCAGGCTAAGTGCTGGAGGGGGTGTCAGTGTGGACTAGGCTCCCTCTGCTTAGAGGCATACAAGGGACTAGCTCTGACCTGATGTCCTCATCAGCACTGAGGACACATCCTGGGTGCAAAGTGGCCTCCATCATAACTGAGGTGGGATTGGGTTCCCTAGTGTTGGAATATTCAGGCAGCAGCCCTGCCACACAGACACCACAGTAGAGAGTGCATGCTGGGAGGTGGACTTTCCCCCCACCATCCTGAGTGGCAGTAAGCCACACTAATGCCATGGAGCCTAGTCTAGGAAGGATCTTGAGGTCAACCATGACTAGAGTTCCTTCCTTAGAAAACCCTCACATCTTTCAGATTTTTGCTCAAGTGTCACTGTTTAAGTTTTCCAGCTGCCAAATCAAATACCATACAATGAGTTGGCTGAAACAATGGGAATTCATCGGTTCATGGTTTTGAGGCTTGGAGAAGTCCAAAGTCAAGGTATGAGAACATGTACAGACACTGCTGATGATTCCTTCCTGAAGACCGTGGTGTTCTGTGACTGGCTGCTGGTAATCCTTGGTCCTTGGCTTTTTCCATCGCATGGCAATGCACATGGTGGCATCTTCTTTCTCTTTTGGGGTTCCATTAACTTCCAGCTTCTGGCTGCTCTCCATGACTTATCTCTCTGTGCTCTTCTCTATGAGGCTTCCAGTAATGGATTGAAACCTCTCTAGATTCAGTTGGGCCACACTGTAACTGAATTAACATCACCAAAAGGTCCTATTTATAATTTTCACCCACAGAAATGGATTAAGATTAAGAACATGTTTTTCTGGGGTACATAACTCTAAGCCACCACAGTTACCTTCTCAGTGAAACTACCCTTGACCATTCTATTAAAATAACCACATAACTCTGCTAATAAAAATAATTTTTCCATAGCTCTTACTAACATCTGACATGTTTGCTACTTAATTATTTGCTTATTTATTTTCTGTGGCCTCCTGCCAGAATATCACCTCCATGAGAGCAGGCATATTTGTCTGATTTGTTCACTGTCAGGAACAAACTAAATACTCTATAAACATTTACTGAATGAAAGAATGAATGTGTCACACTGCCAATTTTTTTCCCCAGATTTCTACTGCCAAAATATTTTTCCAGAAAGTTAACAAATTTACACTTCCATCAGCAGAGTCTGTGCATGTTCTAACTACACCTTCATGAGCATTATATGCTATGGTCCAAAATTTTTTTTTGTCTTTGGTCAATTTGCTTTAAATTGCTTTCCTTTGATTATTATACATTTCTTCTCTTTACATTGTTTCTTTATGTCTTTTTCCCATTTTGAACAAATTAATTTAAACACTGAAAGTTTCATTCAAGTCTCTTTACTTTCCTCGGTTTGTCTAATGAATTCTATGTCAGATTTATTGGGAGCAAGAACACAGGTGTTCAGCTGCTTGTGGAGGGAGAAGTTCATGCCAACACATTCTCCCTGGCTCAGAAGGCCCCTTTTAAATTTGGCTATAAAGCTTATGAATATTTTGGTTAACTTTATGTATATACATTAAAAGGGGGGAGGGGGCAGCTCCTGGCAATTTTCCAGAACTTTCGAATACTAAACCTATACTGGCATCAATTTTTTAAATCATGGGGGGTGGGGGGTCCTTTTAATGATATAGACAAATTTTCCACTTCATTTTGTGGCTATTGACTAATACCATATGTACATGACAATCATTGCTCAAAGTGTGGGAAACAATAAAATTGGTTGTTTAAATGATCACAGCCTTTTCCTAACCATATTCAAATTTAAAACAAAAATATTATTTGAAATGATAAACACAGTCAATTATTTCTCAAAATCAATCTCATATCCATATCTAAAAATTCAATGCCAAATCAGGGAGTATGTAAAAAATAATCACTTACAAGTATTTTTAGGATACCTTCAAGAGCATTAAAAATAACATCTCAGAGGCACATCTGGGTCTACACTCGAAATCTAAAAGTGGACATTTCTACCTACACATCTACTTCACTTGAGTCTTACGTTAACAAAAGTGCAGTGTTGGAGGACAGGACATGAGGAGGGTGGGAATGAGAGCAGGTATTGATGTGGACTTGCATTTTTAAAATCCCTGAAGTCTGCTTTATTTGCAGGTAAATCTCTCTTTCCTCCCTTGAAAATGGACATGTTTCTGTAATAGGGACTTGTAATTGAAGCTTGCAAATAGGATTGTAAAAGAAATAAATATTTCTATTTTAATAGCAACTATCAAATTTCTATAACTCAGATAGCTATATGTTTTTATAATAGCCTGCTCACTCATCCATGCTTAAATTTCTGGGCCTGTTGAATTTTTCTAACAGATAATCAAATAAGGGCTCTTTGGCTATAAATTATACAATATCCTATAACTAATTAAAGCTATTTTATCATATATTCTAGAATGTTAGTCAATTTTTTTGCTCCTTCTTTGTACATATCAGAAGACGATTTCAGTCAAGCACTAATGTATTTTTCTTTGTTTAACCACAAAATATTCAGTTGGAAAGCTATTTCTAACCTGAGCATTACTTTTAAAGTGACTCGTACACATGCCAGTTTTTCTGCATGTTTTGACAAATGACACATTTCCTTTGGTGCTTCCTTGTGGGTAACAGTGTGTGAGGATGTGGTGTTGGAAAAATTTATTACAGTTATTTTGTAGTTGATATTAAAGAATGTGATGTATTATACCAGGTGTCTGACCTTTAAAGATCTTAGGATCTAATTCATTACAACATAAAATTTACATATTATTCAACTTTGCTGCAGATCTTTTATGAACAAGTCATGGTGTGTATGTATATCAGGACAGAAAGGAAAAAGTCAAAGCTCAGAGAAGAAATTGAGGTCTAAACCCACAGCTTGGATATTTTTGTGGTGCTTCTATGGATGAAGTGAGAGCAAGTTAATTACTTAATGGTCCAAATTAAATTAGGGGAGGAAAAGGCATGGAGTACAAAGTGGAAATTTTGTGTATTAGTGAAGCACATCTTTTTATATATTCCTAGCCTGGTCTGCCTTAATTTGTGGTGCAATGAAAACTGCATCCAAAAGGGACTGAAGAAAGTCACAATCCTGTAAAATTATCTTAAGTAGTTAGGAGAGAAGGTTCATATACGTTTTGTGATGCAGTCAGTAAAATAATGCTTACACAATAATTATTTGTTTGAACTAAAACTAGAAGATGAGACGTTAAAAATGAAAAATTATTATGAATTATCTTACAAAGAAAATAAATGTATTTGAAATAGTATATATGTAACCGTTTTTAAAAGAAAAAATTACAGCACATTTTAACAAATTAGATATGAACACCAAAAGTTTATGTGCTATTGGAAATCAGATAATGCAATCTTGGTCTTTTAAATGTATTTAATATTTTCATTTTCAATGATTGCTAGAAATATCCCTTTCTTCGTAATTTCATTTCATTTTATTTGGGTGTTTGATCATATAAATATCTATTAAACCAGAAACTCCTACTTTTAAAAAATGCATATATCTCCATGGCAGTAGAAATGTTTATTTCTAAGGTCCTGGTCCACTGTGGTTTCATACCACTCACGGATCAACATACCTCTGATTGATAATAGTATCTCACCCTGAGGAGATAGCAATATCACAGCAGAAAAATAAGTCTAAATCCTTCTCTTTATAGAGACTATAAAATAATTTGAGTTAATGCAGATGGGGTTATTAATATCAATATAATCCAAACACTATTTAAAGTTTCAGTCTGCTATCAAAGATAATGTTTCCTTATTCTGCAGTTTAATTAGCAAGGAGGAAGCATTTTATCTGAAATACTGATTTTCTAAATTAGTTTGCTGGAAGGTATAGAAATATGCTTGGCTTTTTTAAAAAAAAGGATTTTACTGATTCTTAATAAATGTGTGGAGGTGATTGAAACAGGACAAAATTTAAAAAGCCATCATTATCATAAGGGTGAGTTGCTTCTAGCAAATGGAAATCAATAACTGGGACTAATGGCACACGAAGAAGAAATGCTCTATATTTGCAGTAGAGGGTGCTGTCTTCTAGTTCTATTACAAGCTAAAATAGAAGGTCACTCAGTCTATTGATAAATCACACTGCCGTGATTCCTAACTGACAGCTCAAACTAACATCAAGCTGGATGAGGGAGAACAAAAGGCCATCAAGCAGCCATTTTCTTGACACTTTTATTCAATCACCAGCAGATTGCTTACGACAGCAATAGCAGCTGTTTTGTCTTCATCTTTCCACATTTGATAAAAGGTGTCAACTCAAATTTTTGTAAATAATTCACTTACCCCTACTGCACACACCAGCACTGTTCAGCATATGTATTCTGTGTGAGCAGATCACTGAGGCAGGTCAGAGCTCAATGATATCAGCTGAAGGTCATCTGTGATCTAAAAGGAAGCCTCGATAAAGCTATACAGTCCCTCAAGGTCAGAGATAAGAATTATGCTTAGATATTTGTGATGGGAACAAAAGGTTAAACAATAGGGAGAAAATGTATGAAAATGCTTCGTTTAATATACTTATGCATTTCTTTGTTTAGGGAATTCACATTCATAGCTCCTTGGTCAATTATCAATGTAGGATGTTTGTGAACCTGCATAAGAGATTAAAAATCTTAATTGTTCTTTCAAAAGTTTGAAAAAAATATTATTTGTAGCATGCTATTCATCATGATTGTACAGCAGCCAGAGCTGCAATTTGTTTCTATGTTCTTTTTAAAAGAATCATAAAAAGAGTGTCAAAAATTAATACAGTTAGATAGAATTTCATTTATCTAGTTCATTTAAAATTCTACCCTGAAATGCATTTAGGCTTGAGAGCTGAGAAAAAAAGAGAAAGAAGATGTTTTATATCATAAGAGCTTCATTTGCTTTAAGGGATTAGAGAAACTAATAGAGAAATCCTTGAATTATTGCAATAAGATACTCTATCTGGTGTTGGCAGCAGCTAAAAGTGCTGAGATTAAAAATGATACATCCTTCAATGCTGGGTTGTTTTTTCAGTTACATTACTCACAAAATAAATCTAAACAACAAATAGTCACTATTTGGTTTATATTTCCTAATAGGAAAAGTCTATGTGCTTTTGAGATCCTGTCTTAGCTCCAACTGCCAGGGGATTTATTACCTGTAATTGATGTACATGGAGATCAAAGAGCAGCTTCCTTACATTTTCTCCTATTCTTTCTACCTCAGAAGCCATTAGGGGGTAGGGGGTGGTGGGTATGGTGGGGAGGATGGGAATAACTCTTGCAACTCCACTGGACTAGGTTGTAGAAGAAGGAAATGAACCTGGGTAAAGTACTGCCATAGCAATACAATACATTAAGAACATTTAAAAAACCCAAATCACTAATCCAGTTTCTGGTTGAAAGTAATTTTCTTCCCACAAAAGAATTAATAGTTCCACAATTTAAATAATAAAATGGGGGACAAACTAAGATTTGGGCTATTTTAATCTTCTGAATTTAAAAGCACTATGTTACCTTTTCATCATCTCTCTAGGTTATCATATATTTGTACCCTCTATCACTTAGCACATGCCATTTTACGTGGTAACTTGTCTTCTAACGTATATTCATATACGTTATTATATTAACGTATATTATCTTCTCTTGTGGCTTGTGGGATGGATTGTCATGTCCCTCACAAAAGACATGTTCAGGTTCCAAACCCTGGTCCTGCGGATGTGGACCCATTTATAAATAGGCACTTTGGGGTTAGTTTTAGTTAAAGTATGCCCAAACTAGTTGCTAGCAGGCCTTTATCCAACATGGCTGAAGTCCTAACAAGGAAAGGAAATTGGATATAGAAAGAAAAGCAACAGGAAGAGCAAGAAACTGGACGTCAATGAAACGTGAAAGAGGAAGGAGCGGATGTCGCCATGTAACAGAAAACCCAGGTTCACCAAGGATCGCTGGTAGCCAGCCCCAGAATGCCACAGTCTTCAGGGAGAAAGCATCACCTGATGATGCCTCCGATTTTGGACTTCTCTTAGCCTCAAAACCGTGAGTCAATAAATTCCCACTGTTTAAGCCAACTCATTATAATGGGATTTGTTTTAGCAGCTAGGAAACTAAAATAGACAACCAGGGCAGGAACCGTGTCTTAACAATTGTATAACATTGATACTCTTCTGTTTTCATAAAGCCTACAAAGTTCTTGCATATCGTATTTGATCTTCATGATAACCTTGTGATTATTCAGACCAGAGAGTATTATGTCCGTATTGTAGATGAGGAATCTGAAGTGCTGCACAAGATTACTCTACATGCATGATAGCAGAGGCAGTACTTGAATCTCAGTCTTCTGCCATGTAATTCAGTGCCCTTTCAAATAGGCTTAATATAGACATACAAACAAGGATGCACCTAGCACGGGGTCTCAAGGTGGAGCACAAATCTTGGCACATAACCAACATTCAATATGTTAAGTAAATAAATGATAACCATGTGTGTTCCCAGCATTTTGCCCAGAGATATGTAGAAGGCACTCAGAAGTATTTGCTATTTTTATTAATAGCAGTGATTTGGGTAGTAGATCAATCATAGAGTAAATATGCCTTGTGGGCAAGGAAACTAAGAGGGACGTAATGTCTTTAATCTGGAGGAGACTTCATTCTAAGCAGGGACTGGATGTTTCATAGTGAAGAGTTAATTTCCTTGTCAGTAAAATGGGGATAATCACAGCTTTATTTATCTCATCAGATTGTTGAGATTGTCAAAAAGCACAACATATGAGTGTTTTCTAAGCTGTAAAGTGCCATAAATGCATGTGAATTGCATTATTATTAAAGCAGTGCATGATGACTGTCAAGTGAGGGCAGTGTTGAGTTCAGAGGTGAAAGAAGGCTCTACCTAGTGGAGTGGGGGGAAATTTTGAAAGCATGGCAGAAAAAGGCATTCTAAAAGGGCAGGAGGATGTAAGCCCAAAGCCAGAGGTAGACAAGTTTGCCCTGGCAGGCTAAGACAGAGAGGTAAATAACTGGACCAATTTATATCTGGCATACAGCACATTTTTAGAACAGACAGCGTTTGAACCCAAGACTGACTCCAAAGCCCAGAAAAGAATGATAGAGAGGATTCAGGGATGGAGAAAAGAAAAGATAGAAGGTAAGTTCTAAAAATATGTGATTCAAAGATACATACTATGTATAAAGTTTTTTGGCTTAGTTTTACTCATAACCCAGTAACCCTGTATCCCCACAACAGCCCCCCCCCCATTGTTTTCTAACAAGGATGGCACATTTTCTGGACATTCTACAGTCACTGATTATACTAAATGGCAAGCAATTGTTGAACTGCCAAATTTGGCAGAACTAAAATGACCAAAAGCAGTTAAAGCAGTTAAAGGTTTTAAATGTTTTTGGCAGAGTTGGGCAGAGAAGTAAAGAAAGAGACAATGGATTCTGGTGAGTATAATAAGGAGAAGCCATTAAGTTCTCCAATTTTAAAACAGACAAAACCAGGAATTCTTGGCATGTGACCTTGGCCAAATTGCTTGAACTCATTGTTCCTGTGTGACCTAAGCTGTAAAACGGCATAAAAAAGACATCCACTGGACAAAGCCGACACTATATCTGACTTGAGCTGCTCTGGATAAATAAATTATGTCTTCACTTGTTCAGGCTGGGACAAAAAGGTGAATACAGTTCTCTGCAATAGATGTTTTAAAGGTTCACCTTGTTTTTTATCCCACAATTTTTTCTCCTCTACTCATGTGGCTATTTCATAGTTTATTGCTGAGTGGATTGTGGAGCTGGTAATAAGAATAAACACTGATATTTTTCTGTCATTTGATCAGTACACAGAAGGAAAAAGCAGTTTCTAAATAGTGGTCCTTGGTATTTTTTTGTGCTGGAAAACGAATAGTTCTGCAAATGTGATGCTGCATTTTCTATCTGTTTTTATATATGCCAGTATATGTTGTTTTCTGATTGGTATCTCTGAAAATATTGATTCTGGGAAAACAAAGGGCAAATTCAGGAAAATATAAGCTTAAAAGGTTGATGCTAATTCCTAAAAATTTTCTAGAATGTATGTTTAAACAAATGGTTTTTGAGTAATGTAAAAACAAATGTTTTTTGGTGATCCTTGGAAATTAACAAGAACTAACTAGGAGTTACTCAAGTAAAACAAGTCTTGTTTTAGCAAAACATGTAAGAGTCTTCCAAAATTTTTACATGTCACTTTCTTAATGAATCTTCTTGACCATTCCGTTTAAAATTGTAACCTTCCCTAATATTTCATATTTGTTTTTCTCCTTAGCACTTATTTTATTACTTATTTTGCTTATTGACTCTCTCTTCCTCTAGAAGATGGGCTCTGTGAGGACAGGCTTCCACCTTTCTCTCCCTTGTCCTGTTTTTTTAACTGCTGTATCCCCAGTACCTAGTAGAACAGTGCATGGTATATGGTAGGTGATGAAAGAAGAAATATCTTTGTGAAGATAGTGAAATATAGGCTTGATGATAATACTCTTATTTGGATTGAACCATCAGAAAGAATGACTTGATGATATCCTCAAGGACTGCCTCAGGCCAACTAAGTCATTAGAGTTTGGAACTATACTCAACAATGGTTGGTTGAAAATACAAAAGGTAGGTTTAGGAAATTTTTTGATGAACTTAAGCTAGGAAGAATAGCTATACAATGACAAACCTAAGCATTAGTATGATTTTGAGGGGCTAAAATGCCGGACTTAAACAAAAACCTAAAACATAATAGAAAAAAATAATAATCTAATTAATTTAATTTAGAGAGGTATAGTAGTGAATGACTTAGTTAACTTTCCCAGAGCTTATATTTTTCTCTTCTGATGGACCTGACTAGACCTAAGTCTTTTGTAGGTACTGAGATTACTTTGATTTTCTTCTAATCAATTGGGCAGTCAAATTGGCAGCCATGTATGTGGAAATGATTTACTTGGAGTTTGCCACCTGATATGTTTCAACACTTTGCTCTGGGGCTAGTGCAAACAGGGTTTGTGCCAATAGAAGACCAGTGTCCAGATCATGGGAAGTGTCTGGTTAGTTCATATGTGGAATATTTTGTTTTAGACCTGGATGTCACTGTTTAGGTGACATATTTGGAAATAAGATTTTGTGTTTATTTGCTTGAGCAAGCAAAGGAGGTCAGTGGCCTAAGGGCCTAAAATCTGCCTCCCTGAACTGCAGTAATCTTGACAGTGTTATAGTATCTAGGTTTAGCAGTTTATGCTAATCAGTAATTAGGGTGGGACTGACTCAGTTTCCTTCACTAATAAACATTAAGGGGCTAAACAGGATGGGGGGTGTGGCAGTTTGAAATTCTTTTATGAATCCCAAAAATAGAAAGATCTTGTTTTTGAAGTGACCCATTCCTGTGGGTGTGACACTCTTTCAATTGGACTACGTCAATGAGTCATTACTCAGGTTGAGTATTCGCCATCTTGTTGAGTGTGATATAAAGGGAGAACAAACAGGAAAAGAGAGCTCTGCCATATTTGACCCAGCCATGTGAAAGAAAGAACTGCAGGAAAACAGAGAAGCCTAGGAGAAAGTGGAGACCTCAGCAGAGATGGATGGCCAACAGTAGCTGGCTTTGTATCAACAGTTGCTGACTTTGGTGAGAAAGCACCTCTGATGATGTCTTGATATGTTCATTACATGGCCTCAGAACCTTAAGCTTTTACCCTAATAAATTTTCCATTATTAAAATCAACCCATTTCTGGTACTTTGCATTGGCAGCCCTTTGGCAAACTAAAACAAATTGGTAAGAATGAAGTAGGGTGCTGCTGCTAAGCAAATGCCCCATATGTTAGAACAGTTTTATAATGGGTAAGGGGTAGATTTTGGAAGAATTGTGAGATGCTTGATAGAAAAGGTCTAGATCAGGGGTTCTTAACAAGGGGTCTGTGAGCTTGAATTGAAATTCAAAAAACAACATTATTCTTATGGGGACATTTTGGTGTGGGTGTGATATAGTCATTAAATAATACATAGTATAGTGTGGACTTAGTAAGGTGTCCATGGTTTTCACCTGACTGGAAAAGGGGTCCATGGAACAAAAAAGGTCAAGAATCCCTGGTCTAGATTGTTTTGAAGAGACTGTTGGTAAAAATATGGATGCTAAAGATAAGGCCTTAGGCAGATGATGGCTGGAAAGAAAGCAATCCTTTCTTTAAAATGGTAGAGAACATTTCAAAATTGACTCCTGATGTTAGATGGAAGGCAGAATTTGAAAATGACAAGCTTGGACATTTACCTGAGGAGATTTCCAAATTAAATGTGGAAATGTAGCCTAGCTTCTCCTAGCAGCTTATAGCAAAATGCTAGAGGAAAAAGAGAAGCTGAGAACTAAATTCCTGAGCAAAAATAAACCAGAAATTGATGACTTGGAAAATTCTGAGCTTCCAGAAAATAAGCCCCCAGCGGATAGTGTCCCAAGTGAGGATTTAACTAAACTTGGAACTTATAAGTCAGGTTTGGAAATGCAGTTATCCAGGAAGGACTTGTGAAAGTCTTACTGTCTGACAGCTTGGATCCCTGTTTCCTTCGTGCTAAACCAACAAGCTTTTTGTGAGACACATATGAACAAAATCACTGTCAGCCTCGGCTAAAAGGGACAGGAAAGGGAGAAACTGAAGGAAGGAGAAACCACTTTGGGAGGAAAACCATGGAAGCTGAGGACATCTTCTTAGGCCAGGAGAAGGACGCCACCCATGTGTATGGAAAGGGTGAGTTTGCCCCAACATTTGAAGATGGTGATCTTCCAGTCCATTGTTTAGGGAGAGTTTGGCTGTCTCATGCTACAGTGAGGATGGACCTCAGTGATTGAGGAAAGTGTGGCTGTCACCCCAATGTTTTTGGAAGGTGAGGTCTGGAGCTTAGCCACCACCCGGATGTTTGATGAGGGTCAAACCAAGAAAATGGCCATTGGGCAAGCCTGTGGAAAGTGTGAGCCCCAGTGAGGCCCCAAGGAGAAGAAACCATTGTTCTATAAATGACTCTCAGATTGTGAAATCTAATGGAGCATGCCAGGAAGGTTTTTGGAACTGCCTGGGACCCATGACACCTGTTTTTCTTCCAATTTTTTGTGGTAATACAAATGTTTATCCTATGTCTGTCCTGCCTTTGTATATTGGAAGCAGATAACTTGTTTTGTAAGTTTCACAGGTCTGCAACCAGAGGAGACTTTTGACCCAAGACAAACTGCATATCTATAACTGATTTTTATGTGATTTTGTACTTAGCATTGCTACTGAAATGATTCAAGGCTTTTGAAATATTGTGATAATAATGTATTTTGCATATGGAAGGAACATGTCTTTTTGGGATTCAGAGGGTGGAGTGTGGCAGTTTGAAGTTCTTTTATGAATCCCCAAATTAGAAGGATTATGTTTCTGAACTAATCTATTCCTATGGGTATGAGACACTTTCAATTGGACTATGTCAGTGAGGTGTGACTCGGGTTGAGTCTCTGCCCTCTTACTGGGTCTACTATAAATGGACACATACAGGAAAAGAAAGTTCTGCCATATTTGATCCAGCCATGTGAGAGAGAAGACTACAGGAAAACAGAGATGCCCAGGGGAAGGCGGAGACCATGGCAGAGATCGGCAGCCATTTTGATTTGCCATGTGGTCAGACAACAAGATCAACAGTAGCTGACTTAGGTGAGAAAGCACCTCTGATGGTGCCTTGATTTGGACATTTCGTGGTCTTGGAATGGTAAGTTTTTACCCTAATAAATTTCCCATTATAAAAGCCAACCCATTTCTGGTACTTTGCATTGTCAGCCTTTTGGCAAACTAAAACAGGGGGTGAGTACAAAATGGGGGTGAGTCATGAAGATATTACAATTACAAGATAATCATTATTGGGGATCAAGGCATCTGGGGAAGTGGGGTACAGAATGAGGGTTAGTTACAAGGTTTTTCTTATGGATTTCAAACAGGGGAGACTGAAGTGGTTAACATCTCAATAGAAATGTTTGTATACAAGGTGAAGATCAATCTGTAATAATCATAATAGCAGATCTTAATTAGAATGACCATATACTAAGGTAAGATCTGTCTGGAATAATCATCTCAATGGCAGGTTTTAGTTGGAAATGACCATATACAAAGGGTGAGGTTGGTCTAGCCAGTTTCAGTAATTTCAGATATTAACCTTTGGCTATTTTATAACATACTGAAAGTGAAAAGACATCTATATAATGATTTCATAATCATAATTATTGGGTAATTCTTAACCCTCAGTTACAATTTGCACAAATATTTAACATTATATTAACAAATCAAATTTGTCAACAAATAAAAATAATATCATATCATAAGCAATTAGGATATATCCCAGGAATGCAATGTTTGTTTAACATTCAAAAATCATTTCATGTAGTTCATATTAATAGAATAAAGGAGAAGCATTTATATAATTATCTCAATAGATGCAGATAATGCATTTGACAAAATTCAATACTCATTTAAATAAAAATGCTAAACAAATTAGGAATGGAAGGGAACTTCCTCAAGTTGATGAAACCTGTATCTAACACCTTTACTTATAGGGAAAGAGTAAAGGCTTTCTCCCCAAAATAAGAACAAAACAAGGCTGGCAACTATCACTAATTTTATTCAACATTGTACTGGAGATTCCATTCAGTGTAGTAAGGAAAGGGGAAAAAAAAAAAGAAATACAAAGCATATAGATTGGAAAGGCAGAAAGTCTCTATACCTAATTACTAATTTACAGGAAAATTCAGTGTACAGATATCCATAGTAAATGACAGCATTGTGATGCAAACGATAAAATCCAAAACATAAAGACCTTGCAGGACAATGACCAGATTTGTCAACAAATAAATTGCAAGGGAAAAAGAAGAGAAAGGACAAATCTAGATCAAAAGAAACTCAATATACATATCAATGATTGCAATGTGTGGCCCTCATTGGAATCTTTTCTTTTTTTTTTAAATTCTTTTTCTTTTGTTTTTTCTTTAATTTTTCTTTTTTTCCTCTCATTGGGATCTTGATTCTAATAAACAAATTGTAAAGGAAAGAATATGAGACAAAGAAATTTAAACACTAGATATTTGATGATATGAAAGCATTGTTGTAGTGGGTAAGAGAGTTAACTCTAGGGTCAGACTTCCTGGATTGGTATCCAGTCTCCACTACTAGCAGTCTGATATTTTTAAACCCTAGTTTCTTCATCTTTAAGTGGAAATAGTAATTTTGCTACCTATGATAATAGTATCGTTGTGACATAATAGAAATTTTACTACAAACAATAATAGTATCATTGTGAACTAATCTATTAAAAGGCCTTAACACAGTGCCTGGTATATAGTGCACTTTCATAAAAGTCAACAATGATGTGGATGAGGGAGCACAGAGACCTACCTACCAAGAAACTTCCAGATGTCCATGGATTACAATTTCTAAGGTAACTCCTGTGAATATAATTTGGAAACTCAGTTAGTGTCTATGATGGAAACAGTTTAACTTACAATAAACTGTGCATTGTTCATATATAGAAAAGTTCTGATTTTTTTCCTCCTCTCTTACGTCTCACACCTTCTCAATAGAGTTGCAAAGAAGATGTAATACAAGATGTAATATTTGGCAGTCTTAGATATGTTTCCTTAACTGTAAAATGAGAGTAATAATTATAATATTTACATCCTAAGATTGTTGCAAAGACTAAAGAGTATAGTATACTTTGCATAGTATCTATTACCTAAGAAGACTTCAGTAAATGTTACCCATTGTTATTAATATTGTTACTTATTCTTTGGGGTGTGGTTACAGTATCACTCTGGGCATGCTCATTTAACATTTGGTTAAGGTTCCCTGGATATCAATGATTTTTCCAGGGGTGATGACTAGTAATCTCCAGATTACTTTAGTAGGTGTTGTTAACAGAAAAGGCTAAGAAAAAGGTAGTTATTAAGAATATAAATATCAGTCAGTTAGTGAAGGAAGCGTCTATAGAGTCTGAATTGAATAATGTCAGAGGATGTGAAAATAACTAAAGAAGCTAAGTATTTGATGACACCATTAGTTAAAGTTTTAGCAAGGGTGAAGGGACAGAGGTTGGAAGCTAGTGGTGGAAAGGCAAATGTGGGAGAGCTGGAAGCACAAGTTAGTGGTGGTTGAGGTGGTAGCTGTGGAAGTGGTGGTAGTCAAAGATTGGAGGGAAAAAGAGCAGAGGTGGCAGTTATGGAAGCCGAAGGGATGAGGACCATATTGGCAGCATTTAGTGGTTGAAGAAATGGTTGTGGGTGAGCAGGCTGGAATGCAGCAACAGATGAGGAGGTAGAAAAGGAATAGGAAGAGCAGGCAATGGAGATGTCTCTTGTACTAGTCTCTGCAGTCTTGGGACAGTTGCTCCCGTCTCTTGATCATTTCTGCACTGATAGTAACACTCATTATCTGTGGGAAACAAAACAAAACAAATCCCACAAAAACCTTGATTAAAGGTAGGAATGGGCTCCTACTAGCAATTTGAAATGATTGCTGTAGGGAAAGTTTTGGGCCAGTGTTTCAAAATTTAGGTAACAAAACACACTTTTCAAGTGAGCTGGCATTTATTATGGTAAAGAACCACTTCTCAGGTGACTCTATGATGGCAGCCACTGTCTTGGCTATGTAGACTAGTGGTTCTCAAACTTTATCCAGTGTCAGAATTTCCTGGAGGGCTTGTTAAGACAAACTGTGTGGGACCCCTCAGAGCTTCTGATTCAGAAACTCCAGGGACTCAAGAATGCACATTGCTAACAAGTTCCCAGGTGCTATAGATGCTGCTGGTCCAGTCACCACACTTTGAGAACCATTGCGTGGGCTGTGTTCTGTATTTGGATGCCTGGCCATGGGGAATGAAATCCATGGACTGGCTTGGTTGGAGATCACACAAAGGTGCCCATGAAGCTCTTAAGTCTGCTTGTGTTTATTTATGGAAAACAGCACTAATCTCACTGTTGATAGATCCCTACTTTCCCTTCTCAAGTGGGAGAAATAGGCTCAATGAGGGGAACATGCGGGGTGAAATAGGTTTTGGTTGAAATTCTCTTTGGCAACTCTTAAACCATTTCTCAGTGAAGAGAAAGGAAAGAGTGATGTTGGTCCTCAACTCAAGAGGCTTAAATTCTAGAACTTCTGTTGATGCTAATGAGTTGTATGGTCTTAGACAAGACACTTAATCTCCTGGATTCTGTCTTCTCATCTGTAAAATTAGAATGTCAGCCTAGATGATGTTTAAGGTCTTTTTCTGCTCTAAAATTCATTTTGTATAATCCCAAGTCCAAAGAAGCATTTTTATCACAATGGCAAATTGACCGGTTTATCTTTGTGGCAATTGAATTACTTGGGAGAGTTGCTCTTCATTGGTGTAGAAAGGTCCTAGTGATCCAGATTTTCTCTCAAATTGAGTGCAAGATCCCCAGCAGTTCCTAAAACACGGCATTCAATGATATTCTGTCTTTTACCTTTCTTTTCTTTATCCATAATGTTAATGATTATTTGACAAAAGTTAAGTAGTTTATTTTAAATTCGGATTAGAAAATTTGTTACTTTTTAGAAGTTAATAATTTAGACCCATTGTTGGTACTCAAAATCCCATTGCTTGCTCCTGTTGTTTACATGTTTTGCCACCAGATAGCAGAATTACTCTTGTTATAATCTTTTTTTATGATTCAGATGGGTTTCATTTTTGGAAACTCTGATAGAGAAATGCAGAAGAGGAAGTCCTTTTTACTTGTTATCTGAAGATAACTGATCCTGAAAAATAAAAAAGCCCGTGTAAAGTGAATCCACTTAAACATGTTGACGAAAATTCCCAATGATTAAGAAAACAAATGACTTGACTGGAGCTTTATCTTGAAAACCAAAATTCTGAGTTATAAAAACATAACTATTTGCTCTTTTATTTAAACAAATTTAGATTTTGTTTGCAACTACATACCAAAGAATGAATCAAGTGTTTTTATTTTAGAGGGCAGAATCTAGCTTGTGCTCTGCCAGCTTAGCTCTGCCCCTACTGTGGAGGGGATTCTGTCTTGGCCTGTTTGCACAGTACTATCATAAGAAAAACCATTTTGTAAAAATATTCACACCGTCACAAATTTTTTCCAAGGGTATCCCTTAATCCTTTGACATTTAAATTGCTTTCTTTGAAAATATTTATTGTCATCATGCTTTTGATATTTTTCTTCTTTGATTATTGACTGATTTAACTCTATCTTATTGTTTTGGTTACTGGCTTTGCATGTGATATGAACAGTCTTACCACAGCACTTTCTTTGCCTTCATGGGGTCTTGGATCTTTTGTAAGGTTTGCATGCACTTCCATTTTGTTGTTCTTTACAAAAGCATGTTAACCTGAAATATGGGGATAGATGTTAGTGTTAAGGGGGAAGAGATTTTTTTTTTTTTTTGGGGGGGGGAAGCTTTATTTATACTGAATTCAAACAATCATCCTAAAAAGTGTGTGACTATATATATATATATAAATACAAAGAAAAATATGTAGGTTTTCAATATTTCTTTGTTTCATACCTTAAAAGCATTTTTAAAATTTGATTTTGGATCTATTTATCAAAAGCATATGAAAACAAGCCTATATCAGTTAGTTTTTGCTATAAACATGCTGCAAAAGAAACCATTCCCAAACTCAGGGTCTTAAAATAATAATCATTCATTCTCATGGATTTTATAAAAGGTCAGTTCATTAGGGAATATTTTTGAGATATGACATTTTCTTTCTAGGAAACCTCAACACTGTGGGTTCAAATTCTGGTTCTGTTCTATAGTGACTGTGTTACCTTGAGCAATTTTCTTAACTTTCAATGCCTTAATTTCCTCCTCTGTTAAATGGGGATGATAACAGCATGTCACTGATTTTTATGAGGACTGAATGAGATAATTAACAGTACCTGCCACATATGGAATGCTTGCTAAATGTTAGCTAAGTATTATTAGCTAAGTGTTATTAAGAGAAAAAGTACCTCTGATTATGATAAAGGCTAATGAGTTGGGTAGAGGGGGAGGGAAAAATCATGGAACTGGAGAAAGAGGTAGAGTGAGGATTTAACACTAGTTCTCTGATCATATAAATCAAGGAAACTAGTAGAAACAACATTTTTATTTATTAAACACTTAGTGCCATTGACTATGTGTCAGGCTCTGCTCCAAGTGCCCAATAAATATTAATTCATTTAAGTCTCATATCAACCCTATAGGATAGATTTAATTATTATCTCCATTTTACAGATGAAGAAACCCAGGCACAGAGAGGTTATGTAACTTCCCCAAGATCACACAGCTAATAAGTGGCTGAGCTGGGATCGTAATGCACAGAGTCTGGCTGAAGAGTCTGTGGTCTTAAGACCATGGTGCTTTTCTATTACAGGAACAGTGCAAACAAGGCCAGGCGGAGGAGGTAGATCAACCCAAATGTAATTATTTGATTTATATGCTGTGATTTTGAGGATTTTACTTTATTCTTTCCTTCTGAGCATGAAGGGTTGAAGCAATTCTCTTTCCTGTTTCTATTTTGTCTTGTGTTCTTCCCTCTATCCAGCTTATTCCAGGAAGTAAAAGAGATTCCATGAGACTTAAGCTACGGTTTGCTCGAGAGTCACTTCATACGATGTGGAGAATCATCCTTCCTTGACTTGCTGAGCGGGAGAATCAGGATCACTGTCTCAGGTCAATTTTATTCTTCAGTAACAGGATTTGTATTATTAACTTAAGGAACATGGGATGAGTGAAAACAAACTAGTTTTTTGCATCTCACTCAATCCTGTAGAGAGAGAGAAAAAAAAAACATGTTCTTAAATAGCTCACACTAAAATGTATCCTCGCAAGGCAAAGGATGATGTTTGTAAATCTAAGTTGGATTTCACTTTTTTTTGGGGGGGAGCATCTAGTTCATTCATGAGGAATATGCATTTCTGAAATGCTATCCTGTGGCTCAGCATTATGGATAATTGCCCATTTTAGTTCTAAGCTTGTGACTTAATAAACTTAGTTGAAGCTCTGAAATGCTCAGCCATGTAAAACTGCAGTTGTCACGGGCAGGCTGGTCAACATGCACAGTGGGGCTCAGTATTTGAAATTATGTGTTTTTATTTGGTTTTGTTTGTATCTCAGCCGAAACGGCTTTCTTTGATCGAACAAAGATAGGACGGTTTTTATTAAAAATTTAACACGTATCTCATAGCAATATTTACTTTAATGTGGTAAATCAAGAAATCCTTTTTCTGAATGAGATATGTTGGTAAGATAAACTCAATGCTGTAAGATAAATATTAACTTTATAATGAAAACTACAGAATGCCTTATCTGGTACAGTGTATCTGTATTTCTCTAAGGAGATGAAAAGCCATCTATGCTTCTTGCTCTACCTTGTGTGAGAGGTGATGGTTTAGATTCTAATCCTTAATTATCTGTCCTAGTTCACTTTATAGTGATGTTTCATTCTGTATGTTCTTCAACTTCTAGTAAAAATATTGAATATGTTTACTTGTGCAAGAGGTAAGATAATTCGAGAGTTACAAAGTACAACGAGGTACTTTTGCCTGCAATAGTCCATGAGTAAATCTAACTTTAGTAGGCAAAATTCACTAGTGAAAAGAAGATTTTGAAAGTTTAAAAAAGTCTTAGATGAACTCTGGTGAATACATCCAATTAGAAAATGTTTGAGTGGCATTCAAAGGACATCTGTGATAGTTTTGATAAAGTTACAGCTCTGGAAAGAACTGAGATATACTACTTTTCGCCACAGTGATTGTCCGTGTGTGGGTACCTTCACTCAGTGGCACCAGTTATGAATCCTGTAAGTGACCTATTAATAACTGCAATATGAATGAAATGTGCTGCCTAGAAAATGAGGTTGCCTGGCTATCATAAAATACCATTTTCTTTTCATAATTTATGAGATATGTTGACCAAGGAGATGAAATATTTCATGTTGGTCAGTTTGGACTCCTCATAGGCCTAATGCTATGCAGAATATTTTTAATGGTTGACTGATCCAACACTGTTTCCTATAACTTAGCCCATCTTTGGTTACAAACATCAAGGCTACAAACACAATTTCTTACATGGCTTTTCTTCCTAGTAGTTGCAAATACAATTAGAGACCTAAAGAAACCAACCAAGCAGCTCCATTTTTATTGTGTGCCATTTAAGTGTGAAAATTATAGAATTGAAAGATGTGGCCCTTGCTTTCAAGGGGCTGATAGTCATGGAAACCAAATATGAATTCTCTGGAAAATTATGTTAATTAAGCAATTCCATTAAATTTTCTGAGCACTTAACCTATGCAGGGAGTCGTACTCAGACATGATTAAGTTTTTCATCCTCCCCGAAGGCCATGCATGTGGTTCTGACAGGAAACCTGGGGTACAGGGAGGAGAATTGCATGCTCTGAGAATTTAGACCTCAAGCAATATATACAGTAGAAGATAAAAAGTCTCTTAAAAATGATTATAATTTGTTATTTTCAAAACATGTGGATGCTCAAATTCCATGCATTCTTTGAGATTTTCAAGGTACTTTCTAAAATATGTTATAAGACCAAACTTGTAAATAATCTGTATTACAAATAATCTGTAACAAAAATCTGTATAAAAGAATAGCATATTCTATCCATGATGTGCTTGGCCTTTGTCTCCTTTGAGACATACTGTGTCCTCTCTTTTCAGGCTATTTGTATCTCTTTTGGTGGCAAACTTTTTTGCTTTCCATACCAAGCCTATGAGAAGTATGACGAAGGTAGTTGGCATCTCAGTCAGAATAAGATAAGGGAGGACACAGATGAGCATATTATATGTTCTCTTATTGTATCTATGGCTGGACTTTTGGTGGGGACAGAAAGCAGAGGGATTTGGGCTTAGTGAAAGCCACAGGTAAGGCTGCAGAACACTCCTCTAGTGATGTAGATGACCATCATACTGCAAACCGTCCTTTATTGTGGTACTTTGCTTACCTTCTGCCCTCCCTACTGCACCCTGAGCTCTTCTTGGGAAAGGCATACTTGTCATTTTGCAGGTCAAAAAAAAAAAAAGTTTGAATACCGTCAGTTTTGAGTGGTTCAAAAGGAATAAAACACACCGCTTGAGATAGCATCAGATTTAATTATTTCCCCATCTCTGTCCCTCACTAGCAGAGATTCTTAGTCTTTATGAGTTTTACTTCCCATATTTGTAAAATGGGATAAAACACAAGGTTGCTGGGAATATTAAATTATGAATAATTAATGTGTATGTATTTGTGCTTGGCCTATAATAAATATACTTTAAGCAGTGTCTATGAACTTTTTTATTTTACAGTTTCTGAGCCTAGCACAGGCCCCTGCTCCTACTAGGTGCTCACTAAATGCTTGTTGAATAAGAAATAGCCAAGTGAAGCTGATGCTAAGTAACAAATACTTACTGCATGAGCTAGTGGTTCTTGTCCCAGATCAAATGGTCCACAGAACACCTGGGAGTTACTCATCTCCAAGTTGGCTCTGAGAACTCTAGCCTGTGGGAGCTCTACTTCAAACAGGGGGTGCCATGAAAAGCAAATCAAAAGTGAATTTGAAGGAGAGGCAAAATACATGTTTCTTATTAGTCCTGCTGTTTGATTTTCATTAGGCATCCTGCCTAATTCTTATTAGGACTGCCCTGAATTCTTTTAGGTCCTGGTCATTTAGGGTCAGTGCTCATGAGCTATATAATGATGTCATTACTTGACTTTATTACATACATGATGTAGGTAATGATTCAGGGTTTATCCAGAAAATAATCCTAAGCACCTAATGCTGATTGGTTTAATGATAGAAAAACTAATTTGGAAAGAATGGAAGGTTTCCTGGGGCACAGCTGATGATGTGAATGTGAAAAGACTTCATTTCCCACATTTAAAGAATGGAAACAGCATGCAATTACGTGTTCTTCGATGAGGTGTTTTCTTTGAAATGGTAGAACTTGGACACTATCCATATGAGGAAGGTGAAAAATTTAACTGTGCCAAGGTTAGTTTTCCTTTTTATTCCCTTTATTATTGTAATATTTATTCTTGGCTATAAACACATGCTTTCTCATTTTTTTTTCTCTTTTCTTTAATATGTGAAAACCTAATGGGGAGACTGATGAGATTGGCCAAGTCTGTGAAATCAAAATGAGTGTTGTAATTTTATTTATCAGCTTGGGGTCAATGACATAGAAATTTTGTAAGTTATAGATGTAAATATGAACATGAATTCCATGTGCCATATCCATTTCTGCAGAAGGTGGGCCCATTCCCACTCTCTGTCATCACCCACCTCCTACCAGTTAACGATTAGCCACTTAAATCAGCCAACTGGGGGTTCTTTGTGTCTGTTTTACTCTGTTCCCTGTGGTGCCTATTCAAGCTCTTTAAGAGAGATTTGTGCTTGGGTCTGATCAGATCTGAGAACTATGGGAGATACTTGACACATAAAGAAAGGTAAGGAACTGGCCATTTCTTTCTGTTAAAGCATTTCCTTAAGTTGGGATGGTGCCGGAAGGGGGTGGGGGAAGGAGTGACCACAGTCACTCACTCTAAGCACCATTTCAAGTACCAACTTCACTGAATTGAACTTTTAAACTGACTTAATTAGGTGAGTAAATGACTCTCTATTTCTGTTAGTTTGATTTTCTGAAACACCTTATCTCCTTTATTTCTACCCATTCATTCATCCTCTCTTGCAGATACATATACTTGACTGTCTTACTGGAAGTTGTTTAGTAAACCAGGAAATTTTTTTTTGACATTTATTCTCATAATTTTGTTGTTCTTACCAATTCTTGAAGTTTTTTTCCCCATGAATATTGTTTCCATCAAGATTATTTTTATACCTGGAAGACGAGATTTTAAATCTGGCAGTTAAAAATAAGGACATGAGCTCAGTGTCCTCTATTCTCTGCTGCTCCGCCTCCTCTGAGGCACTATTTACATCATCTCACTTCTGCCACCTCCTAGACTCCAAAAGGTTCTGCCCCCAAACTTTATCAATTCCTTCCTCATTGATCTTGATGTTTGGCGTTTGTTTCTATATTTGATCGTCCAAAAGCTGTTCTGCCCAATTCCTATAGTTGTTCTTCAATGCTGTAGGACAGAACATCAAAGATCTAGGGGACCCTGAGGGAGAGGATGGAGACTGGAGTCAGGGGACTTGAGTTCAAGTCCTGATCCTGTTACTGATTTGCTGAATGATTGTGGGACACGCTGACCACTCAAGGCTCGTGGTCTTTACATATAAAATGAAGGAGGGGAGCAGGTGTAGTTCAGTGGTTTGAGCACCTGCCTCCCATGTATGGAGTCCTGGGACTTTTTAAAAGAAAATGAAGGGCTCAAAATGGAGCATCCCTGTTCATTTCCTTTGGGTAAGAACAATTTCCTCATCTATAAAATGACTATGAAAATAAGAGCTGCCTTACTGAGTAGTTTTAGGTTTAAATTATATATATAATTTTGCATGGTGGCTGCCACAGAGTAAGGTTTCACAAACTCAGTAAGAGTAATGCTCTGAGATAATTGGGTATGATCCTCTCTCCAGTCCCTGTTTTCAACTAAAATTCTTTTCTTCTATGGCAAGACTGAAGTGGAGGGGAGGGTAGGGCTCCATGGGAAAAAAAATTATTGGGAAGGTCCTTGAGAAGTTAGATCACTGAGTCCCCAATATTTTTCTAGCCTAATCATCTTGAATTGGATAAATAAAACAGGTGTAACTAAGCAGTGGAGTCCTTGCATCATTGCCATCCATCCTAGAAGTTCCAACCAGCCATAGTACCTAGAATCACCCCCACCAGTATGTAAGACAGAGAGGACAGCTCCTACTGGACAGCAGCAAAGATGAACTAGGACAAGGCTATGTTTAGATTATGCAGCCAAACCCTGGCATAACTCATCTAGCTGAATGAGAGACCAGGTAAAGGCCAACAGGGGTCTCTTTCCCCCTCATCCCCCCCTTGTCCAAACTTTGCTTTTTTCTGTTGTTTAGAGTCCAGGACAAGCTCTTGCCTTGTGGTAGCCCTAGGTAAATCAAAACCTACACTCTACCAACCTCAAATCCAGAAGAAATGTAATTTTTCTTTTACTAGATTGTTTCACTGGACTGACCAGGGTCACATAGTCTGCTTCTACCCAATCACTTTGTCCAAGGAGATGGGTTATACTGATTGTTCAGTTCAATAACAACTCTAGTCCTGAGATGAAGTCAGCCTGGTATTAGAAGTAGGGATCAAGTAGGAGTAGACTGGAAAGGAAAGCAGGGTTCTTTTCCACTGTCTCCTGCAGAGGGGGAATGAATGCTGGGCAGGTAAAAAGAACAGATGTCTACCATAGGTCCCTTTACTGGATTTGGGGGCTTAAAAAAAAAAAAAAAAGGAAAAAAAGCGCTTTTAACGGATCAATGGAGTATTCAAAATAAACTCTTGTTTCTAGATTAAAAGCCTTGCAGATGCCAGCATTTGGAATGATAATTATAAACATAGAAGTATGTTTTTGGTATTATGATAAGTAGAAAAATGTAGAATACAAGGTTTTATGTTCCTAATGGTCACAATTATATAGATAAAGTCTGAAAGGCAATTTAAAAATATGAAAATAATTAGTTTGAGTTAGAATGGCTATGAATAATTTCCACTTAAAAATATCTTTAACTTACTTATATGTTTTTCACAAAAAGAAAAGAGAAAACTCAGTGAATGAATGAAGGTTGACCTCATTAGCATGGATTGTGTGCATGTGAAGTTCATCTTGACAACATGACAACTGCCTTCAGTATGTTAGTAGTAGCTTTGAGAGAGACTACTGTGTCCTTCACAGCATAATGCCTGGTTGAATACCCCACTTTCTCTTTCACTGAAGGCTGAGCCTCCTGCATTTTATTGACTTTATACATTACCAAGATATTACACTTTCATTCAATCCTACTGGGTATTAATCCTTTACATATTTCTAACCTTGATATCCCTTTTTTTAAAAAAAAAAAATTGTCTTGAAATGATTTCAATTTTATAGAACAGTTGCAAAAATAATACAAAACCCATAAAGAGAACCCAACATACCACCCCCCCAGATAGCCAGATCCACCAACTTTTAATATTTTACCACACTTGCTGTAACACTCTATGTACTCTATCTATCTATCTATCTATCTATCTATCTATCTATCTATCTATCCATCCATCCATCTATTTTCTAAACCTTTGAGTGTAGGTTGTATACATTATGCTCCTTGAACACTTAATACTTCTATGTACATTTCCTAAGAACAAGGATTTTAACTTGTATAAAGTTAAAAGTTCAAGAAATTTAACATTAACATTGATATAAAGTTTAGAGTCTATATTCCAATTTCTTCATATATCCAATAATGTCCTTTTGGGTCTTTTCTCTTCCATTATTAGATCCATTCCAGGATCATTTGATATCCTTTTTCTATTTTCTCCCATAGCTTAGGTCAGAATGGCCCCTTAGCAGTGACACCAAGTTTCCAGGCTTTCTATAGCTTTCCATTTTGTCATCTTAACATAAGAGCTATACTCGAAAGTCTGCCTATTATGATTTTTAAAAAAAGAATTATTTTTTAAATTTCTGGCCCCCTCCTCATTGTTTGCATTTTCTGTCTGCTCTCTGTGTCCATTGTGTGCTCTTTGTGTCTGCTTGTCTTCTTTTTTAGGAGGCACCGGGAACTGAACCTAGGACCTCCCATGTGGGAGGGAGGCACCCAATCGCTTGAGCCATATCTACTCCCTGCTTGTCGTGTCTCTCGTTGTGTCTCCTCATTGAGTCAGCTTGTTGCATTGGCTCATTGCATCAGCTCACCATGCCAGCCTGTCTCATCAGCTTGCTGTCTTACTCATCTTCTTTAGGAGGCGCCGGGAACTGAACCTAGGGCCTCCCATGTGGGAGGTGGGTGCCCAACTGCTTGAGCCACATCCGTTCCCAGATTTTTTGATCATTTGGCTATCTATTTTTATTTAGAGTTGCTGATATTACCCATTTTAAAGTAAAAAGGGGACAATTCAACTGAGTTTATGAGTAAACTATTCAAATATTTAACTATTTATATTGCTAAGGTATTTTTCTTTAGTTTCAAGCTAATGTTGTGTGTTTTAATCTATGCTTCTTTCTTTCTGTTCTCTCTTTGATAGAGGGAAGAAAAGCCTGTTATTATCATTCATTGAAGAGATCTTGAAGGCTGTTGTTATTTGTTTTCTCTACCTTACTATCTTTATGTTGAATCTTAGTCTGTATTTTTATACCTCCAGTTACTCTCATGGATTCCTCTATACCTTCACCTACCTTCAAAATATATCTTTGTGATTATAGACATGACAATGGCATTTTGGTAGTTATTTTTAATTTGGACTCCACTACTTCCCCAGGTAGTGAACTGCTCTGCTATATAAATCTGATTTTCAGTTTTCTCAGCTCCAAAATGGGGATGATTATGCCTACTTTTCATGGTTTTTCAGAGTATTGGATGAAATAATATTGATCAGAGGGAATTGTCAATATTCAATCTACAAAAACAGAAAGTTCATGTAGCTAGATTTAATATTTGTAAGCTCCTAGCACTGTTCAGTGGGTGGTAGCTCAATATATGATATTTGCTATTGTGATAGTGTTAGGAATCACATAAAGTTTGGGAAAATAAGACTACTTCATGGTTCCAATACACTAAGCTCAATCCATGGTAAATAGTACAGTGCACACTGGCTCTAGGCCAGGTTGAAATACCATTTGGTGTTAAGCTGTTCTTAGCAAGGGGAAGTGAGAAGGGAAGTGTTTGTAGACAGACAGGATACATACAGTCTTAGATGGAAACTTCGAGTGGTAGATGAGAGCCTCTAAAGCCTTCTCACCCCAGCAACATCAGGATCAAAGGTATTTTAGGGAGCAATCATGTGCATTTGTACTTAAGCAGTTAAAGGGGAAGATTAAACTTTTATAGTTCTCGCACTACAGAGATTCATTAGATAAAATTAGAACAGAAGTGGCAAGTGAAATACAATTGGTGACTTGGTGTGGTTCAGAGAGAAAAATTGTGCTTAAACTTTGAGCAAAGTGCAGACAGAAAGACTGAGACCTCTTCAGTGTGAACATGTCAACATCAAGACAGAAGTCACTTACACAGTAGGAGATGAAGAAGTGAACAGTGCCAGATAAAGAAGGCTGGGCAGTACTTGGAAAAAAGAGGACCATGTCCAAGCACGGAGATACAAACTGAGTCTCTGCTGCTTAGTGCTTCATTGGTTTTCCAGGAATGAAAGGTTGGTCATTCGCATCAAACCCACACTGCAGTGATGCTTGGGTTAACTTGTAATTATCTTTTCAATGGACTGTTATTAAGCTCTTTGTGAGTTTTTGTTCTAAATGACTTTATAGCTTTTCTCATAAGGTTCTGTTTTGAAAGAAGTGTACTCTACAGGTAAACTCAACTCACATTTGCAGAAAATATCCTGGTGCACTCTTGACCTATATTCTTCTGACTCTTCACAGGACTTCTTAATTCATTGATGCGTTTCAATGATTAGAGGCTAAAGTCAGGAATTATATCAATGGTGAAGTAAAACTATTAATAATCACTAAAAGCAAGTTGATTATCTTAATCACAGGGATGTATCTGAGGATAGACTCAAGGGAACACAGGAGGAAAAGGGATGGTCATTGGATATTAATGATAGCTGGAGGGTGTCCCACATGAGGGAAACCCAAAGAATCCCTTTTCCTGCTACTTTTCTTTGTCCACAAAGCCTTTCTTATGGAAAGACTTTGAAAATAGAAGAAGAAAAGGGACCCAGAGAAAAATATACACTTTCCCCTCTCTTAAACCTTTGATTTGCATCCTTCTGTTTAGTAAGGTGCTTTTTCACCAATATCTTGTTAGATCCATACAATCACCCCTAAAGATAGATTGAATGGGAATCATGAATTCCACGTGACAGATGAAGTACATAAGACTCAAGAAAATTTAGTAATTTTCCAAAGGTTGAGCTTAGATTGTAACTTGGGTCTTCCATTCCCTAATATGTTTCTGTTTTCACTCAGGCATTTTATTTGTGTGCATTATTTGATGTCAAAATACTCTTTTTGTTACTTTGTGCTATTAATGTCTATTAAAAGGAAAATTGGAATCTGGGCAGTGGAGCAGTATAGGATTAGAAATCAAACAATATATGTCTAATTAATTCAATGAATACTTGATTAATATTTGGCAGTTGCATTTTCATTGCAATATAATTAATTAGAATTTCTAGATAAACAACTTCACGCAGTTGCTGTGAGAATTAAATGTGATAATGTATGTGAAAGTGTCTACCACAATGACTGGCAGTTAGAAGGGATTCAATTAGTTGAATATGAATCTTATCAAGACTAATTTCTGTGAGAATTTCTTTGAGGTAAAACTTTATGGTAGAGAATTAAAAATGGAGAAGTACCATATAATGCTAACAGTAGTTAATAACTAACTTCTGTAAAGCAAACCTTAGGACTTCAGTTTGAAATCTCTACCAGGTACCCCAGCATCATCTCAAAATCAGTACCTCACAAATGTAACTTCTATTCCTCCCATATGTATTCTTTCTCATTTCTTCCTTTTGTTAATGGTGTCAACCAGGCTCAAAGTCATGACTCCTCTCTTCCCTTCCCTCTCTTCCCTTCAAATACCAGTCACTAAATTCTTCCACATATTCCTTTGAAATGTCCTATATTGGTATTTCCTCTCTATTTATGTTACCATTGATCTACCTAGGTTTTCATCAACTTGTAGGTGAATTACTCTCTATGAAATAGTCTCCATCTCCCGGTCTCGTCCACATTGGAGACCTCTCTTGGATTACTCTTCCTATAATTCCACTTTCATTATGTTAACTCTAGGGTTACCAACTTTCAAGTCTTCCCCATACCTCATGTCTACCATCCTCTTCATTTTCAATTACCTTTATAATATGGCCTCTCCCATCTAAATGCCATCTTGAGTCTAATTTCATCTAGAAGTTTGAAAATTTAGTTCCACATTTGTATTCTTTCCTTACTTTTCTTTTACAATGTTTAATGTTTATTTATATTCTGTTTTGTATTGTTTAAGAATTGCTTCTTTTATTGGTTTCCTTTTCCATCTCAATTATAAGCACCTTTAAGACAGGGTTGCTATGCTACACTTTTGTGTTACTTAAGTTACCTAAAGGAGTCCTAAAAATACAGTGGTTGCCCAATAGATACTTAATGAATTGAATCTAATTGAAGTGGACTTTACCAATAAGGTTTCACTTTGGGGTATTTATAGTAAACTTGCACAGATGTGTCACTAGGTGGCAGCAAACATGGAAAAGCCGCATAATGCTTGCCCTAATAAAAAATTGCTCCTTAAATAATTTGCATATAGTTTAAAAGTATTGCTTTATATTATTTCCTTAAAATTTTCTTTATTCCCTCTACTTATTTTTCAAATTGAAGGACATTCTGAATAATACCAGTGCATTATCATTTGTGCAGTTTTTGTGGTTGAGAAAAGATATTACAAAGTTTTTGAGAATTATTTATACTTTGAGGGTTTAATTTTAAGTAAATGTGTCTTGGTATTAAAATTGGAAAAGAATGCCAATCTCTCTAGGTATACTAAAAAGGCAAATGTGCCACAAATATTCAAAAACCTTCTGTGAAACTGGAAGCCAACTGAGTCTTGTGATAAGCCACGTAGGAACATTACCATGGTGTGATTTTTGGTGAAATTTCTGTCATTGGTCCTTTTCATGAATATTTATTTAAGTCCCAATGGAAATCATTGCTCATCTGAAAGGTAGTTAACAATCCTTAATAGCCTCTTCTGATTTGATTGATGTTTTTGTCACTTTCCTTGAAGTAAATAGGTCCCATTAGCATACCAAATATGCTATCTGTCCTTTTATGCTACAGACACTTAACTGACCACTCACTTAAGATTTAAATATCCCACCTAGGGTTTTGTTGTCAGTTCAGGGTCAATTTCTTTTTTCAGGGAGAAAAGGAAAGAATTTTTAACTATTTAGCTGGTGAGTAATGCCTCAATGTTGGGGGGGGGTGTCAATAATTTTCCTTAGTAATAAAATCAGCTCCTTTTACACCAATTATTTATGCTGCCTCCAAAATGTGTAAAATGCCAAAACAGTTGAAGTTATTGAAATCAATGTGAATTGAACAATAAGGGGGAAAAAGTATTTGGGATAATTGGGAATGATTAAAATCTTCAGGAAAGAGTCTTGAACCCAAGTGATGAAAATAATTCCTGAAACTAAGGCACCGCATATGGAAATCAATACATCTGAGTAACAAACCTATTCAGTCGGATTCTGCAGTGTGTAAATGAATCGCGGAGAGACACGTGTGGAATTGCGGTTACTTTTTCAGGCCACTAGAGTTCATAGTTAATTAAAGAGCATGGAGTGGCCTGCAAGAGATCACTCCTGGGATTGTCCCAATCTTCCAAGGCACTAGGATACTACTCAAGTGCTTAAAGGGCACTTGAAACAAGAAACAAGAAATTCTCCAAACCTTTAATTTAATATATTTCATCTTTTCCTTTTTGGTTAGATTGTGTGGAGAATCTCTGAGTATATTTGCTACCCTCATATATGTGTGATCCCAGTCCATGATACAGTACTGGATCAGGAGGATGCCTGTGAGGGGCAACTAATGGTAGAACAGATAGGCCCAGTACAGAGCTGGGAGGATGGATGGGCCTTGGATGCATCTGGTGCCTTTGGGCATGGAGAAACAAGGCTAAATTAATTTATTTGAACAAATGTTTACAAAAATGTTCCTTAGGGAGCGGATGTGGCTGAAACAATTGGGTGCCTACCTCCCATATTGGAGGTCCCGGTTCCGTTCTGTGCCTCCTAAAGAAGATAAGCAGACAAGGTGCAGACAGACAAGGGAGCCATGTGGGGGGATGGGGGCAGGGAATAAAAAAATAATTTATAAAAAAGTGTTCCTTAATGGCACAAACACTTAAAATGCCCCAAAGTAATTGATTTGAATACTTTAAAAAAGTATAGCGAAGCAAAAGAGTATGTAGAACAGACAATCCTGGACTTGAAGTTAGAAGCCTTTGATTCCCAGGTCTGACACTCTGGGTTAGATTCCTTTCTAGGAAAAAAAGAGAGTGGTGGTGGTAGTGGGAGGGAAAGACTGTGAAAAGAATTGAGTGAGATAATGTAGTATGGGAAAACACTTTATAAATGATAAATTACCAATCAAATGAAGGCTATTTTAAAAGACTTCTTATTTTGAAATAATTTCAGACTTGCTTAAATTAGTGTGAAGAATTCCCATACACCTTTCATCCAGATTATCCAAAGGTTAACATTTTACTACATTCACTTAGTCATCTCTATCTGTCTAATTTTATATAATTTCCCCCCCAGAACTATTTGAGAATAAGTTGCAGGCACAATGACTCTTTTCCCTCAAATATTTCAGTATGTGTTTCTTAAAAACAAGAACGTTATCTTACATAATCACAGTATACTATCAAAATCAGGAAATTAACAGTTAATATAGTACTATTATCCAATTTTCAGAGCTTATTCAAATATCACCAATTGGCTTACTAATATCTGAGACTATTATAAAGTGGCCAGCAAATTGTGATTCCTAAGAGTTCAAGAAAATGGAAGAGAAAATAACGAAGAAAAGAAAAGTGGTAGTTTTACTCTCTGAACAAAATCCCACTTATTTCTTATACATTCCTTCTGAAAATACTGCCTTCACCTTGCATAGACTGCCAAGACTGGAGAAGTGATCGTGATTTATTTACCAAACCATTTTTCATAAATTCAGTGAATGTTTATTGAATAACTAGTATATGCCAGATATTCTAAGTGTTAGGGAAACTAAAACATGGTTTTTGCCTGGAAGGACTTCAGAATTTAATTGAGAAGATACTGTTTTCAATATGGATAAATAGTTGATTCCGTAAAACAGGAAAGGGAGAAAAGAAAAGGTAAAAAGAAGTGTCTTCATCACATATGATTATAGATGTAAAAGAGACAATATAATATTGTGAATTGCGTTGTCCAGGGCTGGGGCAATGGGTGCAGGATCATTTGTTTTCCTGGCATAGGGAACACATTTCTAAAGCCTTTGAATTCAGAAACAGAGTTGTAGCTACTCTCTATCTCTCTATTTATTATTGAAAATTATGTGCTTATCTGAATCAATAATTAAGATTTTCTTGAAACTTGGATAAATATTATTTTAAAAATCACATTAAACTGTACAAGAGACATAGAATACAAATTTTTCTATAAAATTTCATAGTAACCCTTTATTGTTAAAACTAAGGTAGGCACTTCTTATAATTAAATTTCCTTGGTCCATATGTTAATTTAGGTAGAGTATAATACAAAAGACGAAATGCACAAAACACACAAAAGAATATATGCATTTCTACTAGCTGGTACATATTTGGGGAAATAAAATATTCCAGTTCTATCAATTTTTACTAAGACCCAGAAAGAAACATATGGTGCTAAAATGAAAATTGAAGTACAAAGACAAGTTCAACTATTTTACTTTATTAATGCTGATGGTGGATTATTTTAGACTCCTTATAATAGTAGAGAAGTACTGGATGGAAAATAGACATCTTTTCTTTATCACATTTGAGAGATTTATGTTTATCTTTGAGGTATTGTTGCTGGATTTTTTTCTAGATTCTTGGCTAAGCTACAAGAAATGAATTTCGAAAGCATGCCGAGTTAGTTAGGCCAGTAATTTATTAAGGTAGGGAGGGAAGAGAAATGGGAGAAAATAACAGATCATGGGTCCCAGGTAGAGAGAAAGGGGCCGAAGAGTGATAAAGATGACCAATTTACAGACTACAATTCCCCATTATAGATTATAAATGCCCAGGTTTTACTTGCATGGCCATAATGGCAGGGGAAAAACGTCAAGAGCAGGGTGCAGAAGGCAGGAATAGGGCAGGAATAGGCACAGGGCCAGGGCCAGTTCACTTTCCTGCTTGCCTTTAAACCATTAATTACTCTGCCTCTTTGCTAATGGCATGGGAGGAGTTCTAGCTGTTTGCTGTTTTGATTGATTACCCCACCCATCAATCCCCAGGAGGGCCCAAGGATAAGGCCCGTGGAGAATATCTGTGGCTTCTCCTGGCTTCTGGGGGAAATCTTGTTCCAAATGGGAGAATCTCGTGAGGGTCTTCCAGCAGCCATCTTGGGGGTACCAAAGGACACATGTTCAATCGTGGTAGTTATTCTGCCAGGTTCCAGATCCGTCTATTGATTCCCTATCTAGCTTGCTTCAGTATGAAGTATATTTATGCCTGGTCAAGTGTTTATAAGGACAATGGTATACAGCAAATCACATGTACATTGTTAGTATGATAAATAAATAAAGAGGAAATATCTAGATCTAATCTAAGCCTAGAATACTGTGTTAGACTTTAGGTACTTTAGAACCAATTATTTGAAGAAAACTTTGAACTAGGCCAGAAGAAAGCAATTAGAATGATCAAGAGAAGGAAAAGATTAATTTATAGGGAAGCGGCTGTGGCTCAATCAGTGGGGCTCCCGTTTACCATATGGGAGGCCCCGGGTTCGGTTCCCAGGACCTCCTGGTGAGGGCAGGCCCGCCTGCACGGCGTGGTTGGCTGACCCAGCAAGCGCAAGCAGCAGCGGGGGGATGAATGAATAAATGGATAGAATCTTTAAAAAAAAAAAAAAAAAGAAAAAAAAAAGATTAATTTATGAGGAGAGATTTAAGTAGACAAATATATAGCTATACAAGTAATGTCTAAGGGGTACAAGGTTTTACAAATATTTGGAAGTTAAAAAGGTGGTAGTGAAATTATTTAAACTGATATAAAAGAGTATGTTACCAGGAGTAATTTAGGCAGAAGAACTCTTTGACACTGAAAATCATTAGTTGTTTGGAAGATTCTTCTAATAGGAAGTTAAAGTGCCTATTCTTTCTGAAGATTTGAAACTAGACTGGAAATGATTCTTGATTGTGAGTAGTGGTTTTCTGACAAGTGGAAAGACTGATCAAGTGATTTGACTTTGTCTTTTTCCATGAACAAAAACAACAAACACATTAAATCTAAGATGGGTTCATACAGTGTCTACCAATTACTCAGGGCTCATTTTATTGCTAGTGCCCAATAACATTTCTAGATTGTATTAAATAATTAAGCTCTGTATTATATACTGATTTCAGCAGTTTATTGTCTTTTTGTCTGTGTGTGGTAATAATTGGTTTGAGGTTTTATATTTTCTTTTCAAACAGAGCCTAGCAGTGTTGGGCATACATTATGACCTCAATATAAACTTATTTATTAAATAGAAAGCTGTATTTACTTAGCAAATAGGATGTTTACATTTGGATTGATTCCAGAAGAATTTGAGGTGTTTACTTGTCCCTACTTCTGGTTTGGAAGATATGTTTACATGTATAAAAAGACTTTTCCACTGTCTCTTGCTCCTCACAATTTGTTGCCAAGTGAAAAAGCCTGCCTCAGCCATTCTATCCTTTTTCCTACTTCTACTGTCTTAGGTTAGACCTTATTCATTTCCCAGCTACATGATGCAAGAGCTAACATTTTTCCAACTTCATTGTTTTCCCATTCTTATACTTCCTCTATCCTGCTGCCAGAGACATCTTTCTAATCCAACTCTGATAGCCTTTCAATGGTTCAAAAATCTTAAGTGGATCACAATTACCGACAGAATAACATTTAAACCTATTTATTGAAGTTCTTCCAGGATCTTTTCTCAGCTTACTTTTGTAGCCCCATCTTCAGATACTTCCTGTGCCTCAGCCACATGGGACACATAGCACTTTCTCATACCCACCTCTGCTGATGGTGCTTTTTTTTTTTTTTCCTTCTCTAAATGCTTCTTATCCTCCATGGTTCTGCTCAGATGCCACTTTCTCTACGAAGCTTTTCTTGAATCCTTTACAGGAGATTAGTTATTCAGTCCTTTGCACTTTTTCATAGCATTTATGTCACTTATAAGGCTTGATTTGTGTCTCCTTTTCTGAGAATGCACAATTTTCTTGAAGACAAGACCTTGGTCACATTCAACCCAAACTCCTAAGCATACCCTTGTATATAGTAGGTCCTTAACAAATGTTTATGGAATGAATGAAAAGACAGAATGCTCATCATACTAAGATTACCCTGGTGGAGAGGAAATCCCAGACACTAATAACAAAACAGATTTGTTTTTCTAACTATATTGGATTTCCCTGAATTCTTTAATAGAGCAGGATATAATAGAATTTTAAAAAATTACCTATTGATTGTTTAGGTACTTTCCAGATTTGACCTAATTCAAGCAACACATGATGTGATGTTCTTCTTCCCTTTACATCCTCTACTTCTCTCTGACTCCTTAGTATTTTTTCTTCTCAGTCAATATCCTTACCAGACATATTACATATTATTTAATTATTTTCTATCTTCTTGCTCTGGAATGGGAGCAACATGAAATCAGTGACTTCGTTTTTGTTAATTGCTTTATCCCCATTGTCCTCAATAATGTTTGATACATAACATGTTCAATAAGTATTTGTTGAATGAATAAGTCAATTTATGTTATTTGTGTTAATGAAAGAACTACTTTGTCAGTGTCAGTTTTAATACTGAGTTTGGATTTTATAAAGCCCAAATAAGTAATAATTTGAAACATTCAGAAAACTCATATTAATCACTTAGAATTTTTATTTTTATTTAGGAAGTGGTTGATCATTGTCCATAAATGTTGAGTAGTTATTGATGGTAGTCTTTAACAGCATAGAAAAATAGTATGTATTTGTCTCTAAGGTCTTATATTTGTTGTAGAAAATAGTATAAACAAGAAATACAAATTTGGACCCTGAATAGACTTTTGACTCTGGGGATAATGATGAATCTGAATTGATTTACTTTTTAGAATATTGTTGTACATTATTTGTTTTTCATCTTCTTTGTTCTTTTCATAGATTGTCATTGAATATGCTGATCCACTTCATTTTGGAGGATCCTGCCAACATATGGTAGAATTTCTGAGGGGCTTTATACATTTTAAGGACAGAGCACATGCAACTTAAGCAGGAAAAGTAAGATGCATACCTGCCTAAAATTCTGTAAGCCAATAATTATGCCTTTGACTTAGATTGGCTTGCTGGATTTAGCTTAGCTTGTACTAAATACTATGTTTACCATCCACTACTGTACTTAAGGATTTTGTAAAAGGACCCTGAAAGTCAATATATTTTATTAGCTTTTTAAAAAAATTTATTGTCAACACTTTTTCTTTCTTCTGTCTCTCCTTTTAAGACCGGAGCATCTAAGTATATGGCTATCAAGTAATTTTACATTGCATTTGTAATGAGGAGAAATAAAAATGAGGTGGAGGGAACAATGTGGCTCAAGCAGTTGGGCGCCCACCTCCCACCACATGGGAGGTCCCGGGTTCAGTTCCTGGTGCCTCCTAAAGGAGACAAGCAGAGACAATGAGCAGAGACAACGAGCAGACACAATGAGCAGACACAGCAAGCAGACAATGAGCAGACAGACAACGGAGCCATCTCGGGGAGGAAATGAGATGGAAAACTGAGTTAATATAGAAATAAGTAGTAACATAATTTTTGAGTTTTAAAAAATTTCCTAAGATTAAGAGTATTATTGTGTGTCCTCTCATTATCAGGACTAAATCATTGATTTCCTCTAAAGAGACTATATGACTTTTTTCTTTATTACTTCCGTGTGTGTGTGTGTGTGTGTATGTGTGCTGCCTTATCTTTTGGTATCAATTATTGATAGGTTGGTACTTCCTTATACTAAAGTTTCTCCAAGTAAAAGACAGCATTTTCTAGAGACTTTTAGAGTTTATCCACAAATCAAAACTTGCTTAATTGAGAAGAGTTTTGATATTTTTAAAGGATGAAAAACTTGATTTTTATCATTTTATCGATTTACTTAGAACTTACCAAATTATATTGCATACTCCTCAGAAAATTACATGACTATAACATGATTCTAAACATGCTGATTTATAGATAAAGTAATGCCAAAAGTTAAGACAAATTTGAGACGTGTCATTGAGAAGAGATTGGAAAGGATTTTGAATTTCAACAAACACAAATTCTACACTCAGTTTTGCTACAGGGTTTTCTGTGATCTTGGCAAGTCACTAGCTCCATTTGTCTTAGTGTTCCCATCTGTAAAATTGTGGTCATTATACTTGACACTTCCTTTCTTAAAAGGGGATGTTATGAGGATGAATAAGGTAATGCGTTGTGGTAAAATGCTTTGAGCTCCTTAGAAGAAAGGGGCTACATAAATATAGAGTATTATTCCACATGAAAAATAGCTGCAATACTTTAAATATAGCTACTAAAAGGCACAATCAACTCCTAATCTATTTTTTTTCTCAATGTGGAAAATTTTTTACATGGAAAGAAATGATGTTCATATATTGATTGGCAAATACATCATCACCTCTCTCTATTATGTGTCACTAATACACTCTTAAAACTTAAATAGTTATCAAACACAGTGTCAGTCCTTCCTGTTCGTTACACTAGGTACTTTAGAGTTATCTTCAGTTCCTTTCTCTCCTTTGACCCTGAAATCCTTATACTTCTTTTTTGGTAATGTTTATTAGCTCTCTTTTCTTTCTCTTTTTATCCCTAGGCACTCCCAGTGAGTTGTAGTGATTAAGGGCTCAGACTCAGAAGCCAGAGTGCTTGGTTCAAATCCCAGTTCCTTTGTAGACTATGAAAATTTGGGCATGCTGTTTAACCATGTGCCCCAATTTCTTCATCTATAAAATGGGCATAATAATGTTACTTACCTAAACAAATTGCAGGGAGAAATAAATGAGTAAAGCTACTTGGTACTGTCCCTGGCACATGGTAAGCACTCAATAAACCTTAGTCATTATTATTATAAGGATAACTACCATAATCTTGTATTCATTTATTGTTTATCAATAAAGTAAGTGCCTTACTGAGGCACTTGCATCTCCTAATAATCTGCCTATACAACATAATTCAACTTCTTTTTATTAAGTTCCTCCCTTTTCAGCTTTGAACTGAATCCCCACAACTCCCCCCTCCAAAACTATCTTTAGCTTCTAAACATGTGCTTGAGAGTAAAACTCTAACATTTCTCATTAGCTACTTCCACGCATCCAAACTATTTTACCTTTGTCAACCTAACACAGGTGGTCATGCTGTTCTAATCAGGTAAATAACTCAGCCGTTCTTTACCGATGTATCATCAACTTTCACTCTTAACTCCTCCATTTCTCTTTAAAAAATGTATGCCCAGCTTTTCCCTGCTTCAAATTTCTGCCTCTCTTCAGAGCCCTTTCTAATGATTCCCTCTCTCTTCCGAACTGTCTAATCACTTCAAGAGCAATAGTACAGCAGTGCATTGTGCAGATCACTAATGTATAACCGAATTTGATTATGTAGTTGGTGTGTTTATAGTTTTATGTACAGTATAACTTTATATTGCTTTTTGAATCAGGGCGAGGCATTACCTATACCAATGAGGGGAGTCTGGAGACCTTTTCTTCCTTGCCATGGGTACGGTAAATTAGCCTGAAATGGGTATTGTATGTTCAGAGTTCTCTGACAAGCTTTTGAAATTATCCTTTGTTGATTTAGCAGTTACATAGCATACGGCTCCTCTGACTTTGTTTAGTCTCTTAGGCCTCCAAATTTTAAATGAACTGCTTATTACTGAAAGTTTCAAGGTGAAGTAGATATCATATGTACATATATTGTTTTAGGGAGGCTCAGAGAGAAAGTCTAATCAACCAGTAATAACTACTCATATAATCATAGAACCTGAGGGATGGAAGGGTCCTTAACTGCATCATTCAAGACAGGAAATCACAGAAGCTCCTGTTTCGGTTAACTTAATAAGGAATAATTCTAGAGAATAATTTGATATTTCAATATCTCCATAAAATACTATTATTACATATTACTCATTTCTGCTTTAAATGTATTACAAGTAATTCTAGGAAACACTGGATAGCTGAAGGGGTCCAAGAGACAAAGTCAGAATCATAGAAATTCAGAGCAGAAAGGTAAATTAAGGATCATCTAGTTCATAATTTTTCAATGAATAGTCTGTGGAACATTTATTCCCTGGGATATTATTATTTTTTATGGCAAAGAGTTCTGTGTTCAAATAAAACAAAATATAATAAAACAAAGTTCGAATTTAAAAAGTCAAACAGCTATCTTGACTTTAGAATTTTAGAACTCTTGAGTATGTGAATTTATGTTGTGAACTTCCAAAAGGAAACATATTTACAGCATTTTTCTACTTTACACGGCTTTTCATTTTTGCTTGGAGCATCTTGCTTTTTGAGTATTCTCTTTGGCAAACACTTCTAGTCAGCCTCTTGGTTTTATAGATGAGAAACTGAGGCCTTGAGAATGAAATGGCATAAAGACATACATTTAGTTAACGGCAGGTGAGACTGGAACCCATGTCTCTTGTCTTTTAGTCATTGGTTGTTTCCTTCAACCAAGTCACTACTGAAATGAATTGAATAAGGAGAAACAGGCAACTTTGAAGGATCCTTGGTAATTCAGAAATATTTTATGAGATTCTTTTTAAAAATTTAACATTCCACTTTCAGGAATATTGGATATTGCATGTGTAGGGCTTTCTTTGTATGCTCTCAGAAAAAACTACTAGCCAACAAGTCTTGAGAAATCAGAATTGAAAGTGATAGCACAGGATTCCAGTGGTTGTTCTGTCCAAGAAGTTGTTGCTCCTAGGATGACTTTGAGGAGTGAACCTTAGATTAAATCCAGAGGCAGAGACAAGGACAAAAGAGCAGGTGCTGGATTCTAGACATGAGCTATGAGGAGAGATTACAAGAAATCCTAGGACTGTGCCTGCGGACATAGCAAGCTAACATGGGGAGATGTGGGAGACTTAGGGGAGATGAACATCAGTAACCAGGGAAAGTAACTGAGTTACAAGAAGGCAGATATAGAGGAAATTGTTGGAAGGGCAATCTAACTCATTCTACCAGGTGGAGTGTTTTTCACTGGAAAACATGTTTAAGATATTTGCTCCATGCTTGGATCAAAATGAAAATTTAATTATAATGGCTGGCAACAAAATTCTATTTAGGGTGAGAACTATCTTAACCTTGGGAAACTATGTTGAAAAATTGCTTGGGGACAGAGGGAGACACCTTAAAGTGTTCGCAGGACCCCAAGCAGCAACAACAAAAAGATGGCTAATCCATTTTGCAGGAGCAAATGAGAGGAAACTCGTGGCAGAGCACGGAAGGGAGAAAGAGAAGAGCCCATGAGACAGTGTGAGGCTGCATTGTATGGTGTGAAGAGAAAGTAAAATTTCCAATTTGTGGGTGAGAATGGGGCATGTGATACCTAATGCTAATTTTGAAGCTGATACTGTTTTTGCAATATCTATTCCCTTTTTTGTCTCAACTCTTCTCCCTGAAGCTTCACTAAAATCTATTTTATCCATTAATACTGTGTGTGTATGTGTAGAATGGGGTGGAGGGAATTTATATAGTTGTAAAAACTGTGCATAACAGAAACAATATGTGTAAAAGCAAGTATCTGAGAAGTAGAATTGAATATAAGACTGAAAATTTTCTCCCCAGACCTCACAGAAATCTTGAAGAAGGCGTTAGATTTCCATAGGGCCTGGCTTTGGAATTTGAGTCATCTTATCCCAGTCTCAAGGGACAGAGAGTCCCACTTTATATCTGGGTTAAACATAACATTCTAAGTTAATAAGGATGATTTTCCTTGGGTATATTTGAAAGCTAGTTCCATTATTTAAAGCCACGGACCATCTTCATTAGAATCGCATGACATTTTGTTAAAACACTAGCCCCCAAAGAATTTCTGGGTTGGGGCCAGAGATTTTTATGCTTGTTAAAGTTTAAAACCTATTGCCTTTGAAGCTTATCTCTTATTTTCTGTATATTTCTCCTTTTAGACTATAGATATCTTGAGAGCCATTATATTTATATTTTTGCAAAATTTATAGGATTTCTACTTAATTTGTAAGTCCCTTGGCAACCATCCCATCATGAATGCGCAATAAATATTGTTAAAATAAAATGGAATTGCTAGAAGTGCAATTGCCATTTTATATACTTTTGGAAAATCCCACAAGATGTCAGAAAGAATATAACTGTGTGAAAATGCCTGCTCTTTTGCTCCCCTCTCTTGAAGTTCCTGAGCACCAATACACTAGGTGACAGTTGAACTAGGACTTGAATTGACAATATCACTGGGTAGTTCAAAGTTAATATGGTATCCTTCCAAATCTCCAAGTTTTAATCAATGTAAGCTTTCTGACCATATCAAATGACCTTTGCCCCATGAACAGTGATAAAATTGTAAAAAGAGTGAAACTTTGCAGCTCTATCATGTCCATAGATGGAGCTAGTGGCTCCCTAAACTTTAGTCCTGTATGTCCAACTGGCTCCTCGGTCTTGGATATCTAACAGGCATCTCAAACTCAACTCTTCAACGTACTCAGATCAAGGATGACCTTGGGGTCATCCTCAAGTCCTCTCTCTCTAGGCCTATTTCTTCTCTGTGAGCAATTATTTTGGTGCTACCTTCAAAAGATATGCAGAATCCAATCACTTTTTTTTATTCCTTCACTCAAGTCTTGGTCTAAGTCACCATCATCTCTCTCCTGACCACTGCCATGACCCTAACTAGTTTCTCTACTTTCATTTTTGCCTCTTTCAGTCTATTCTAAACATAGTAGCTGCAGTGAAAAACATTCACCAGATGATGTCACTCCTTGGCTCAAGACTCTAGTAGCTTTGTGGATTTTTCAGGATTCTCTATGTATGGGATCATATCATCAGCAAATAGGGAGAGTTTTCATCCCATGTATCCTATTTGTATGTGTTTTATTTCTTTTTCTTGCCTAATTCCTCCAGCTAGAACTTACAGTAAAATGTCGAATAACAGTGGTGACAATGGGTATCCTAGTCTTGTTCCTGATCTTAGAGGAAAGTTGTGTTTCACCATTGAGTATGGCATTAGCTGTGGTTTTTTTTCAAATATGCCCTTTATCATGTTAAGGATGTTTCCTTCTAGTACTAGTTATCTGAATGCTTTAACAGGAAGAGGTGCTGAATTTTGTCAAATGCCTTATCTTCATCAATTGAGATGATCATTTGCCCCTCCCCATTTTATTAATGTGGTATTATAGTAACTGATTTTTTAAAATATTGAACTACACTCACATGCCTGGGACAAATCCCTCATGATCATGGTATATAATTAAAAAAAAAAAAAATGCTCTTGGATTTGGTTTACTAGTACTTTGTTGAGGATTTTTTCATCTATATTCATAATGGATATCGGTCTGTTATTTTCTTTTTTTGTGATCTCTTTATCTGTCTTTGGCATTAGTATGATGAGGGTGATGCTGGCCTCATAGAATGACTTGGGAAGTGTTTCCTCTTCTTCAATTTTTTTGGAAGACATTGAGCAGTATTGGTGTTAATTCTTCCTGGAATTTTTGATAGAATTGTCAGTAGAAGTCATCTGGTCCTGGGCTTTTCTTTTTTGGGAGGTTTTTGATTACTGATTCAATCTCTTTACTTGTTGTTGGTCTGTTGACTTCTATTTTTTCTGGGGTCAGTGGAGGTAGTTTGTGTGCTTTTAGAAATTTGTCCATTTAATCTGGGTTATCTAACTTGTTGGCATACAATTTTTCTCAGTATCCTCTTATAATCCTTTTTAAATTTCTCTGGGGTCAGTAGTAATGTCTCCCCTTTCATTCCTGATTTCAGTTATTTGCATCTTCTCTCTTTTTTCCTGCCTAGCTCAAGGTTTATAGATATTATTGATTTTTTCAAAGAACCTATGTTTGGTTTCATCAATTCTGTCCATTGTTTTTTATTCTCTATTTCATTTATCTCTGCTCTAATCTTTATTATTTCCTTCTTTCTGCTCACCTTGAGTTTAGTTTATTCTTCTTTTTCTAGATCCTGCAAGTGTGAGATTATAGGTCTGTGATGTGAGTTCTTTTTTTCTTTTTTAATGTAAGCATTTAGAGCTATACATTTCCCTCTGAGCACTGCCTTTGCTGTGTCTCTTGGTTTTTTTTTTGATGTAACATGGATTGTATAGTATAGTAAAACCTCATGTGAAATATGAATATGGGCAATATTGCATATATAAGACTGTTTTTCTTTGAAACTGAACAAATGTATGTTGTTATAAGATGTTAATAGACAAAAAAGCCGTTATGCTAAGTGAAAGAAACCAGACACAAAGTGCTACATATGGTATGATTCCATTTATATAATATGTAAATATAAATCAATTTATAAAAAAGAGATGTTAAATGCTTTTATTTTCAATATTAAAATAGTGCTAATTTTTACAAAATGTCAGGAAAAAAATTCCAAGGTACAATCTACAGGGTAAATGCCCCCTAACCCCAAACATACAAGCAGCCCTGGCTGGACCGTCCTGGGTGCCCAGTGGAGTACATAGGCATGTAAATATGCACACACGTGCACTCCTGGGGAGTGGGGCTTGGGCAAGGGGGAGGCTGGTGGCTGGGCCAGGAGCAAGTATCAAAATTGTTTTAGAAATTGTCTGACACAGCCCAGGCCTTAGAAAAATACTCTTTACAAAGGAAAGAGGGAAGGGTGGGTGGCACTTGGTACCGGAGGTAGTATAGGCTGCCATTCCCAATCATCCTCTCCCCTCAACACCTGGCCCCAGGGCCATCGACTTCCTGGAGGAGGGGGCCAGCCTGAGTCTGGCCTGAGGCTCTGGGCCTGTCTGTGTCCACACCCTGGGGCTAGGACTGCTCAGGGCCCAAAGAAGGCAAGGACAGGATGGCAGGTCTCATCAGGAGCTTGCCAGTTTTGCATGTATGGGTCTATGTTAGAGCCAGGTGGGAGCCAGTGATGCAGAGTCCAGCTCCAGGCAGGGTAGCCAGTGGGCGGGAGAGCGCTGGCCTTCCTGCAGCATCTCATTTGGTCAGGATGGCACAGAAGTGGGCCTTCTCTTCTGCCACATTCCTTAGATTCTTCTCGGCTTCCTCTGAAGAGCCCAGGAAATTCTTCATGTCCTCCACCGTGACGTCCCCTGTGGTGTCCAGAGTGGTGTCGGTACTGGTGGCCAAGTCAACGGACATGAGAGAGTGGCCTCAGGCGACTCCTATGTGTCCCCGCTCCCTTGTTGTCTGCCAGACTTGGGTTTCGGTCGCCGGCAGAGTGGGGCTCAATGTGGAGCTGCACGGGAGTCTTCTCCACACTGGGGGTGGGGGTGGGGGTGAGGGTGGACCTGCTCAGCCAGCTGGGGGTTGGCTTCCTGCAGCTTGTTGTTGGCGCCAACTGCCCACTTCTTGCAGGTAACATTGCTCTTGAGGATGCACGGGAACGACTGACGCAGCGTCTTCTTGAGAGACTTCACCCCAGAAAGCCATGGCTAGGGAGCCTTGCTCCCTACACCTGGCCAGCATGGGAATTCTGCGCTGGTAATCATAAAGGCCAAAGCCATGGCTGGTGCCAAAAGCCACGAGACGTCACTTGGCATTGCTTGCACTTTGGGTGTCAAGTTTATGAAAACATTTCCTACTACAAGATCTCTTAGATGCTTCTCTACATTATCTTCTAGGAGCTTTATGGTTTTGGCTCTTATATTTTGGTCTTTGATCAATCTTGAGTTAATTTTTGTGTAGGGCAAGAGATGACGATCCTCTTTCTTCTTTTGAATATGGATATCCACTTCTTCAAGCACCATTTGTTGAAGAGGCTATCCTGTCCCAGCTGAGGGGCTTGGTGGCCTTGTAGAATATCAGTTGGCTGGTATTCATGGGTCTATATCTGTACTCTCAATTGGTTCCATTTGTCAGTATGTCTATCCTTGTGCCAATACCTGAAGTATAGACCACTCTAGATTTGTAGTATGTTTTAAAGTCAGATAACATGATTCCTGCAGCTTTGTTTCTCTTTTTCAATATGGTTTTTGGCTTTTTGGGGTCCCTTACCTTTCCAAATACATTTGATAATTGGCTTTTCCAGTCCAGTAAAAAATATTTTTGGAACTTTTATTGGGATTGCATTGAATCTATAAATCAATTTGGGTAGGATGGACATCTTAATGATATTTAGCCTTCCAGTCCATGAACATGGAATATTTTCCCACTTATTTAGGTCTTCTTTGATTTCCTTTAACAATGTTTTGTAGTTTTCTGTGTACAAGACTTTAGTTAAGTTTTTTCCTAAATATTTGATTATTTTAGTTGCTATTGTAAATGGATTTTTTTCTTGATTTCTTGATTTCCTCCTCAAATTGCTCATTATTAGTGTACAGAAATGCTACTGACTTTTTTGTGCTGCCACTTTACTGAACTTGGTTATTAGCTCTAGAAGCATTGTTGTAGATTTTTTGGGACTTTCTACATATAGGATCATGTCATCTGCAAATAGTGAAAGTTTTATTTATTCCTTTCCAATTTGGATCCCCCTTTTTTTTTTAATTAATTAATTTTTTATTGTGGGTAAAAATCAAATTTCTCACAATACATACCAATATTTGTAAAATGATATATAAATATATATGCATATATGTGCATTTGCTTACAAAAATGTTATATGTATATATATATATATATTTTTTTTTTTTTAAAAGGTACTTAGATTAACTAAATATTACACGGAAACTACAGGGATTCCCATATTCCCCACCTCCCACACCTCCCACCACATCCCACACAAGCATCTCCCACAGGTGTGGCCCATCACCTCAATGGACCAACACATCGGATGCCTTTTATATCTTTTTCTTGCTCAAAGGCTGGAGCAATACTTCTAATACAATGTTAAATAAGAGTGGTTACAGTGGGCATCCTTGTCTTGTTACAGATATTAGAGGGAAAAACTTAAGCCTTTGATTGAGTATGATGTTAGCTGTAGGTTTTTCATATATGCCCTTGAGGAAGTTTCTTTCTAATCTTATCTTTTGAAGTATATATATATATATATATATATATATATATGAATAAAATGTTGCATTTTGTTGAATACCTTTTCTGCATTGATAGAGATGATCATGTGATTTTTTTTCCCTTCCATCTGTTAATGTGCTGTATGACATTAATTGATTTTCTCATGTTGAACCATCCTTGCATACCTGGAATAAAACCTACTTGATCATGGTTTATAATTTGATTGATGTGTTGTTGAATACAATTAGCAATTATTTTGTTGAGGATTTTTGCATCTAAGTTCATTAGAGAGATCTGTAGTTTTCTTTTTTTGTAGTGTCTTAATGTAGCTTTGGTATTAGGGTGATGTTGGCATCATAAAATGTTAGGTGATGTTCTCTCCTCTTCAATTTGAGTTTGAGCAGTGTTAGTACTATTTCTTTCCAGAATGATTGGTGGAATTCACCTATGAAGCTATCTGGTTCTGGGCTTTTCTTGGTTGGGAGGTTTTTGATGACTAGTTCAATCTTACTATTTGTGATTGGTATGTTGAGTTCTATATTTCTACTTTCAGCAGTGTAGGTTGCTTGTGTGTTTATAGAAATTCATCTATTTCATCAAAATTGTCCATCTTGTTTGGTATACAATTTTTCAAAGTATCCTCTTATGATTCCTTTTTATTTCTGTTGGGTCAGTGGTGATATCTCCTCTTTCATTTCTGATTTTATTTATTTGCATCTTCTCTCTTTTTTTCTTTGTTAATATAGCCAAGGTCTTGCCAATTTTATTGATTTCTCAAAGAACTAGCTTTTGGTTTTGTAAATCCTTTCTAATGTTTTTTAAATTCTCAGTTTCATTTAATTCTGCTCTAATCTTTGTTATTTCCTTCCTTCTGCTTGCTTTGGGTTTAGTTTGTTCTTCTTTTTCTAGTTCCTCCAAGTTTGCAGTTAGGTCTTTGATTTTAGCACTTCTTTTTAAGTGTAGGCATTTAGGGCTATACATTTCCCTCTCAGCACTGATTTAGCTACATCCCATAAATTTTCATATGTTCTGTGCTCATTTTCATTCGCTTTGAGGTAGTTACTGATTTCTCTGGCAATTTCCTCCTTGACCCACTGATTGTTTAACAGTCTGTTGCTTAACTTCTATATATTTGTTCCTATTCCAGTTCTCCACCATTTATTGATTTCCAGCTTCATTCCACTATGGTCAAAGAAAGTGCTTTGTACAGTTACAATCTTTCTAAACTCGTTGAGACATATTCTATGACATACCATGTATTCTCTCCTGGAGAATTATCCATGAGTACTCTGGAAGAATGTATATCCTGCTGTTTTTGAGTGTAATGTTCTGTATAAGTACATTAGGTCTAGTTCCTGTAATGTATTATTCAAGGTCTCTGTTGAAATGTTCTGTCTAATGGTGATAATGCTTATTGAAGCCCCCCACTATGATTATAGAGGCATCTATTTCTCCCCTTAGTTTTGCCAGTATTTGCCTCAAGTATTTTGGGGCTCCCTGGTTAGGTGCATAAATATTTTTGATTGTTCTTTCTTCTTGGTAGAATATCCCTTTTATTAATATATGTCTCTTACAACAGTTTTGCATTTAGAGTCTATTTTGTCCAATAGATATTAGTACAGCTACTTCTTCCCTTTTTTTGGTTACTGTTTGTGTGTAAAATCCTTTTCCAACCTTTCACTTGCAACCTGTTTGTGTCGCTGGGTCTAAAGTGAGTTTCTTTGTAGACAGCATATAGATGGGTCATATTTCTTTATATATTCTGCCTATCTGCATCTTTTGATTGGAGAGTTTAATCCATTAGCATTCAATGTTATTACCATAGAGGCAGTAATTATTTTAGTCATTTTTTTCTTTAGACTTATATATATCATATATACATATATATATATAAACTGTAATTATTGGTATTCTTTTTTTTTTTAAGGATCTATTTATTTATTTATTTATTTACTTTTATCCATTTTTACCCCCCTGCCCCGTTTTTGCTATTTTTGTGTCCATTCGCTGGGCAACTCTGTGTCCATTTCCTGCCCTCTCTTCTCATCCTTCTCCACCTGTCTTCACTGGTATTCGATCCTCGGAACCTCCAATGTGGAGAGAGACGTCCTACTGCCTGTGCCACCTTAGTTCTTGGTTTTTTGGCGTGTTTCATCTTGGCTCTCCTTTGTGTCACTCTCCTGTTAGGTCATCATCTTGCTGCATGGCTTGTGGGGCCTGATGGTGCACCCATGCACAGGGCCTGACGGTGCACCGCACATGGGGCCTGGTGGCCCATGTACCTTCTATATTTTTCTTTTTTTTGTTTTTACTGGGAGGTCCCTGGGATTGAACCCAGGTCCCTCCATATGGGAGACAGACACCCAACCATTTGAGCCACATCTGTCCCACTGTTATACCTCTTAAGGTTGACCAAAGATAACTAGAGTTACAGTCCTTTCCCATACAGGGTGGTCATATAATAAATCAAGCTTAGTTTATCACCAGCATTCTAAAAACCAGACCTCGAGAGAAAAACTAGGTCTGGGGACAGATGCATGGTTTCTAATATAGCGAATGTTAGCCTATCCTGATTATCACAAAATCAGTACAGCGAGAATAGTCACAGTATCATATTTTATTTTTTATTTCTTTTTAATCCTTTTAGTTACTTTTACCAATAATCTTCCTTTCTACATTCTTCTACAACCCTCTCTGTCCTGTTTTTTCCCTTTCAACCTGTGGATCTCCCATTAGTGTTTCTTGAAGGGCAAGACACTTATTGACAAATTCTCTCAATTTCTGTTTATCTGTGAATATTTTGAACTCTCCCTCATTTTTGAATGACAGTTTTGTTTAATAAAAAGTTCTTGGCTGACAGCTTTTTTCTTTCATCACCTTAACTATGTCATAACATTGCCTTCTTGGTTTAAGACAAGAAATAAGCACTTAATCTTATTGAGCTTTCTTTATATGTGATGGATCTCTTTTCTCTTGCTGCTGGATTCTGTCTTTGTCTTGAGCTTTTGACAATTTTATAAGTATGAGTCTTTTTGTAGGTCTGCTAGGATGTATTGTGCTTGGAGGATGCTGTAGTTCCTGGACATATATACCTATGTTCCTCATAAGATTTGGGAAAAATTTGGCCATTATTTCCTCAAACACTCTTACTACTCCTTTTCCCTTCTCTTCTCCCTCTGGGATGCCCATAATGCATATGTTTGTGTGTTTTGTGTTGGCATTCAATTCCTTGAGTCCTTGCTGAATTTTTTTCAGTTGTTTCATTTATCTCTTCTACTATCTGTGTGATTTCAGATGTCCTATCTTTGACATCACTAACTTTTTCCTCTGCCTGTTTGTAACCATTGGGGAATTTGATGTAATTATGAATTCCAAAAATATAATTGAATCATGCTTGTAAACTGATCTGTTAATCTGGGCATGATTAGGTTAGGATTAGGGCGTTGAGCCCCACCCCTTGGTGGGTGGGGAATTGAATATAAAAGGCAAGGCAAAGGACAGTTAAAGCAGTCTTTTGAGAAGCAGTTTTGATGTTGGAAAGAAGGCCCCAGGAGAAGAGAAGCAAGCCGTTCCCCTGATCGTCTACAGCTGACCTCGCGGAGGAAACAGGAGCTAAGCCCGGAGAGAAACGCAGCCCGGGGAAGAGAGGAACCCTAGAAGCCTGAACCCTGGCAAATGCCGGCAGCTGTCTTGCTCTAACACATGGCAATGGACTGTGGTGAGAGAAGAAACTTAATGCTTTATGGCCTGGTATCTGTGGACTTATACCCCAAATAAATACCCTTTATAAAGACCAACCCATTTTTGGTATTTCACATTAGCACCACCTTGACTGACTAATACACTGTTCAAACCTGCTGTTATGTACTTCTGGTGTATTTTTAATTCCTTGCATTGTGTCTTTCATTATTGCAAGATCTGTTGTCTTTTTTTGTATGTTTACAATTTCTTCTATATGTTCCCCCAGTGTTTTTTTTTTAAGAGTTACTGGGGATTGAACCTGGGACCCTGTATGTGGGAAGCAGGTGCTCAATCACTGAACTACATCCACTCTCCGCCCCCGCCCCCCCAACCCCCCAGTGTATTCTTTATATCCTTTATCTTTCCTTCATTTCATTGAGCTGATTAAGGATATTTGTTTGGACATCTTTGATTATTTATTCCACGTTCTGTGTCTCCTCCTGCTTTTTAGTTTGTTCATTAGATTAGCCCATGACTTTCTGTTTCTTCATATGGCTTGTAATTTTTTGCTAATGTCTAGGCATCTATTTATCTTGATGGGCTTATTCAGTTGGCTAGTTTCTCTTTCTAGTCTGGGGTTTTATTTTTGTTTGGTTTTGTGTTAGAAGGCCTCTTTATCACTTGGTTCACTTATTCTATATCCTTGTAGTTGTCTTCCCACAGTTTCTAGAAGAATAGTGCAGCCTACTCTGCCATCTTGTATCTCTTCTAGTGTATTTTTAATTCTCTTTATTGTGTTTTTCATCTCTATAAGTTCTGTTATGTTCCTTTTTAGACTTTTTAATTCTTATTTTTGCTCACACATCATCTTCCTTATATCCTTTAGTTCTATATCCAAATTTAGTTTATTTCTCTATTTATTTTCCTTTAGCTTCTTGAATTGATTTAGGAGATTTGAGTGAGCATCTTTGATTAGTTGTTCCACTGTCTGTGTTTCCTCTGAAGTGTTAATATTTTCCCTTGATTGAATCATCTTTTCCTTTTCTTTTTGTGGCTTGTGGCCTTTGTTGATTTTTTTTTTTTTTAAGATTTCTTCCTCTCCCCCCCAGATGGCTCCCTCATCTGTTTGCATGTTGTTTTTGCTCATTGTTTTTGCTTGTTGTCTGCTCATTGTCTTTTTTTTTTTTTTTTTTTTAATACTTATTTATTTACTTTTTATCCATTTTAAACCTCCCTTCCCCCACTTGCTGTTTGTGGTCATTCATTGGGCAATTCTCTGTGTCTGTTTCTTGCCTTTTCTTCTCATCCTTCTCCTCTAGTGTTCACCATGATTTGATCCTGGGGACCATTGATGTGGGAGAAAGGTGCTGTACCACCTGTGCCACCTCAGTTCCTGGTTTTCAGCGTGTCTTGTCTTGGTTCTCCCCTGTGTCTCACTCCTGCTACATCATCATCTTCCTGTGTGGCTTGGCAGGGCCTGGCCCGCCTGCACGCCTTCTATATATTTATTTTACTGGGAGGTCCGGGGATCAAATCCAGGTCCCTCCATATGGCAGACGGACATCCAACCATTTGAGCCACATCTGACCCCTGCTCATTGTCTTTTTTTGCTCATTGTCTGCTTGTTGTGTGTTTGCTTTTTCTTTAGGAGGCACTGGGAACTGAACCTAGGACCTCCCATTTGGGAAGCAGGTGCTCAACTGCTTGAGCCACATCTGCTCCCTGCTTGTTTTTGCTTGTTGTCTGCTTGTTGTTTGCTCATTGTCTTGCTCGTTGCTTTTGCTTCTTGTCTGCTTGTGTTTTTGCTCCTTGTCTGCTTGTTGTTTTTTTTGTCTTTTTTAGGAGGCACCAGGAACCAAACCTGGGACCTCCCATGTAGGAAATGGGCACTCAACTCCTCGAGCCACATCTGCTCCCCCTGTTGATTGTTTTGATGTGCTTCCCTGGAAGTCAGCTTTTCCCTTTTGCCTTTGGTTTTAGTGTAGATTGTCTATATGTTAAAGCTCTTCCGCAACACATGGTCCCATTTATACTGAACATTTAGAGCAGCCCACTTTTATCTGTTTTGATTTTCTCAGTCCTTTCTTCACCAGCTTCTTGCCCTAGGCATGCACAAAAATTTTTAAGATTACCTTATTATGTGAACTATCTTCTCCAGGAGAGGATTTCCTTTCCTCTGTTCGTCTTCCGGGAGTGCTGGGTTGTTCTCTTTGTTTCTAAACAAAGTTTCATCCCCAGAGTTTATGTTTTGCTCAACTCCTCTCCCTCACTCTGGGTCACCTTTTCACTAGAGATTTCAGCTCTGGGTCCACCCTGCCTTACAGTGGTTCACTTTCCCCATTTCATGCAGCTTTTCTGCCTCTGATAACTTTCACATTAGGGCAGGGGTTCTTAACCAGGACCCTTGGGGTCTGTGGAAATATTCCAAGGGGTCCATGAGCTTGAAGTGAAAATTCAAAAAAACATTGTTCTTGTGGGGACATGTTGGTGTGGGTGTGATATATTTATTAAATAATATACAATATAGTATGGACTTAGTATGATTTTTATTTTGAGGTAGTGTTCTGTGTGCAGTGGATAACTGCCTGCAAAAATGTTGGTAAGGATGGTGGAGATGGTTTTATGATGCTGTGAGAAAACTCAAATTTCTATATGTTTGCAGAAAATGACTATTTGAACAGATGTTGAACCATGTTAGATTATCAGGTCTTGAAATTATGAGAAAATTGTAAAATGTAATTTTGAATAATCCTAAAATTTAATTTAAAGACGTGCTGATGTTAAGTATCATAAAACTATCTGCCGCTGCATTCTATGGTTTTCACCTGACTGGCAAAGGGGTCCGTGGAACATAAAAGATTAAGAACCCCCACATTTGGGGATTCTGAGTTTTTCATTTAGGTACACCAGCAATTAGGTTAGGATTGGGAGTGTGCACAGCTTACCAGCAGTTCTACTGCTGGTCATTTTGATTCCTGGGAGACTGTCTTGTATCCTTGTGCACGGTGACCCTTAAGGCTGCACTTTGGGAGTATGTGGCCTTGCGTCCACATGCCTGAATGTGAGTGGAACTCTAAGTTGCTGCCATGGGTGGTCGTATGTTCAATGATTATGGCAGGAGGTGCTTGGGCCTGAGCGCTGCCAGTGTGTGTCTCTTAAACTGCATGGGACCTAGAGTGGGGGCAGGGTCTGGACGGGCAAATCTGTGCTGCTTTCCTACCTTTTTTTTTTTTTTCCTCGTGTTTCTTTTCCTTTGATTTAGTGTTTGTGGTGTTCTTTCTGCAGTCTCTGTCATCCTCCAGGGTTCCAAGGAAGTTGAATCTGCTTTTTATTTAGCTGTGGTCTAAAGGGAAATATTTCTGGGGATGTGTTATGCTGCCATTTGGAAGACATCACTCTCCAAATGGGTGGACCACATTTTGAGAAACACATTTCTAAGAATTTACTTATCTTTCCTAAAGCATTTTATTTTCACAACATGGTATAATTGTATTAGAAGACAGACAATATTGACTTCAGACAACTACTTGTTAAACTTTAAATTAGCTCTTACTTTGTGCATTTAATAAAAAATAATTATATTGTACTCTATCCATCAGTATTTATTTATCAAAAGCAATATTTATTTGTTAATATTATTTATCAAGCATGTACTCAGTACTGGTTCAAGCACTGTGAGTATCCAAGAGGTGGTAGAAGACATAGTATACTGCAGACTTATAGAGAACTCTGAAGAATCTGGAAAAACCCACCACTGTGACTGCAGAAAGATGTTTATTTCCTTTAACATATGTACTGCCAGAGACCAGAGATTGCCAACTTTGGTGACATTTTCTTTGGAAAGAAAAACTTTCATTACTTGTTTATAATTGATTTGAATAGTCCTTCTTTCCATAATGTAGTGACTTTCTAATTCATTACAATTATAGTAGTTGATCTTATATAGAAGATGACTAGAAAAATAGCCAGATTTGGGCACTGTCTTTGTGATTTTTATATCACATTGTGGTTATACCCTACTACACACTGAAAAACAAAACCTAAGTCCTGAAATAAAAAGAAAACTCACTAATTTCAACAAATTGTATATTTGAAATTAAAGTAGATTAATTTTAAGTTCTATTTCTGTAATAAAATTACCATCTCTGTCAGTTGACGTAGTATTATGAAGATAAAACTGACATTTCTGTCTTATAAAATTCATAGCCTATTTGGAAATGGCTAGTTATTATAAATTTGCTATATTTACTTATTTTAAAATGCTTTAATATGAAATAACATTAAATAACAAATAACCAAAATACTGGCTTGAACAAATCTTTGTAACCATTGCCTCCCTTTATTAATGATGAGAAAATCCTTGCATTCCTAAGTTAGATAGCACTTAAAAAGAACAGCTCTGTGGAAAATAAAAGCTTTCATATTTTTTAACTCTAAAAGTCTCTCTGTGGGGTCTGATAACGTATAGAAAATGCCTTATTACAATATCCCTTTCAATGACCATAAGAAGTTCTTCAGCTGTCCAGTAAACCTCTATTCTATTAGTTCTACTATTGTGCAGTAATATGCTTTAGTATATTTTCTTTTCAGGGAAAATTGGAGAGTGGTACTTAGACTAAAATATAATCCTATCAATTTTACATAAAATATTGATAAGGAGTAAAAATTTAACATCCCCGGTGTGAATGCTCTTGACCGCACAAAATACAAATATATAGATTAAGGAAAGTTAACATAATCTTTTTATGGGAACTAAAATCAATTACATGTCAGCTTTGTAGTATTATAAATGTATTTAGTCAGCATAGAATTTTTCCAGCAATGTTTCCTGCAGATTGAAATTGACTAACCAGATGTTAAATATTAAATAGAACTAATCAAAGCATGGTTCAAGAGACTTTAAAAACAATGATCAAAGGGAGCTATTTATTACATGATTCATTTTACTGTTGAAATATTGGCTCTGTGATATTATATTTAAACTTTGTTTTTTAGGATCACATTTTCTAGTTTTACATGAGCAATAATTAACATTAATAAATTAACTCATACACCATGTAATTGGATCATTGTGCAAAATAATGGTTGGAAAGTTAACCAAGAAATATAAAGCTAAATTCATAGAAACAAAACCTTATTGGGATATTTTGTACATATATAACTTTTAGTAATAATATAACTATTGAAAAATCCTAGGGTTCATTTGGTCCTTGTCAACACATACATTCACAATCACAGACACCACAAGAAAGAAGACAATACTAGAATTACTTCTGAGGGACCTTGGAGAAATCATTTGATCAGCCCTCTTACTTTCAGAAGAGTAATAATCCAATTTCCAAAGATAGGTAAATAAATGATTTTTGGAGGCTCTCTGGCAAAAGGCATTTCATAATGTCTTCATCCCATTGTTTTATCATAATGCTACCATTTTCTTGTTTATGTTCAACTAGAATCTTGCTTAAGATCTTATTTGAACCTGTTTTCTCTGGAAAAATATTTATATATAGAAAAGCAGAGTTAATGGGCTTTTTAGTACCTGATGTTACGGATTTTACTATTATCAAAATATTTTATGTAAATAATTTACATAATTTTTTAAAATTGTCAGACTTTAAAGTTTTAAATGAAAAATTAAATCCACAACTATTTATACACAAATATTTTTCACCAATATACAAAGATTTTTTTGTTTGTTTGTTTCATGTTGGAGAATAATTCAAAACTGGTAAAACTAGTATTCAAAATGTTCTACCTTAATCTTAAATAGCCTTGTTTCCATTCATTTTTTTTTTTTTTTTAAAGATTTATTTACTTATTTCTTCCTCCACCCTCGTTGTTTTGTGCTCACTGTCTGCTCTCTGTGTGTTCTACTGTGTCTGCTTGTCTTCTCTTTAGGCAGCACCGGGAACTGATCCTGGGAACTTCCGGAGTGGGAGAGAGACGCTTAATCTCTTGTACCACCTCAGCTCCCTGGTCTGCTGCATCTCTTATTGTCTCTTTTTGTTGTGTCCTCTTGCTGCACCAGCTTTCTGTGTGGGCCAGCACTCTTGCATGGACCAGCACTCCTACACGGACCAGCTCTCCACTCAGGACAGCTCGCAGCGTGGGCCAGCTTGCCTTTCACCAGAAGGCCCCGGGAATTGAACCCTGGACCTCCTATATGGTAGACGGGAACCCAATCGCTTGAGCCATATCCATTTCCCATTAATTTGTTTTTCAGTCAATTTTCAGTCAACATTTATTTCTTTTTTATTATTTTTATTCTATTTATAATTATTTTTAAGCAACCACTGAAACTCAAATTTTCAAAGAAAAGTAATTGTTTAGATATAGTCAGTGTTGATTTTTCTACAGAAACGAAGCTTTTCTACACACTGCATGCTATGTTAGGTCCTGTGCCTTGTGTATGTAAAGTTTCACCATAGTTATACAAACAAGTCAAGAAAAAATGTATTAATTGGAAAGAATGGTGTACATTCATATACCACAACCATGCATGCTACCCTTAAATATCATTCATACATTGAATCTAAAATGTCCCTTTTCATGTAGTGCAAGATTTACCTTCTCCAATAATTCTCCTTCCAGATTGACCATATTCTATTCTTACAGCTCCCTTCAGTTTTTTCTCTCAACACTTTGGAATACATGATTATACATCTGCTTTTCTTTTCTGGTTGCTTTATTTATCTTAACTTCCTAACCATTGTAAATATTGCTGAACAAAAATTTTCAAAGGCCTTAACTTCATGATGAAATACATACTCCTTTGTATCCATCCATCCGTGCACACATATGTCATTAGGGGATCCTTGGTTAACTTCTGCTTCACTTCATGCTGCTTGGTGTTCTGGCCCCCCACTACTTGCTGTTATCAGGCTGTGCCATGCCTTCTTAGACAGACTTGCCACTGTGCATGCTGTTTTTCTCTTTAGAGCACCCCTTTCTTTGCCTGTCTAAAATACTCTCATCCTTCAAAAAGTATCACCTTCCCCTTGAAGTCATCCCGATCATCTCACCTGGGTCAGATTCTTTACCTGGGTGTTCCCGTATCACTTCTCACATTGCACTGCTCATACTATGTTGTATTTTTCTGTATCTCCAGTCTAGTGCCCTTTTATGAAATAAGAGTTCAGTATATTTGGATTACCCTGGTTCCTTAACCTCACTTATACTTCAATGTCTTCATCTGTAAAATGGAGATGATAATAGATTTAAGTTATTTTGACAATTAAATGAGATAATATGAACTCAACACAGTGTATTGTGATAAGAATTTCATAAATGCTAGCTATTTATGGTTCTTGCATAATTGAACTTATCTAAATTCCTCATGAATCTCATTTGTTTTCATTTTGTATCACCTCTTAGTGTAGGATTTCATAATTCAGTGCCTGCTATGAGAAGGAAAACTTACTTCTATTTGTATTAAATTTACTTCTCCAAGTTTTAAGCTCCCGCATTTTAGCATTCTAGTAAATTTTACTTTCCAAATAAATTTGTATCATAATTACACTTATTATGTACCTTTCTAAAATATTTCAGTTTTTCTTAGTGCTTCATAATGCATTTCCCCTTCCATCTTAATGTTTAATCCATTTTTGATGTTTTTAAATTAGTGAAACAATCCATCTTTATCTGCTTATCACCCTCATAGGTATTGCAATATATTATGGTGGACATGTAAATATAAACAAGATACTTGTGATCTAATTAGGGTGATAAGGCTAACATACACAAAGTCAACAACTAGGCAATATTTTTCTATGTGTTAATTGTGTGGTTTAGACTGTAAGTATTTTTGAATAAAAGATAAGAGATGCATAAATAAAAGCAAATAATTTGGAATGATTACATGGAAGAAGTGGTAAGTTAGCTAAATATTTACAGATTGGAATACATATAGCAGGGGCTGAAAATGCAATATAGACAAGGGAATTAATAAAGTTAAAAAAAGGGTACAGGGGAGCAGGTATAGTTCAGTGGTTGAGCCCCTACTTTTACTACTGGGTTCAATCCCCAGTACCTCCTAAAAAAACAAAACAAAAAAACAACAATCAAAAAACCACCACCACCACCACCAAAAACAAATAAAACAGGGTGCACAAACATTCATACTGTGATAAATAGAGGGTAAAAACGATCTTTTGTTCATGGCTGCACGTGAATGATACCATATCTAAGCCAATTTAATATCACAATATAAAAAAGAGAATATATTTATAATAACAGGGAAATTTTGGCTTCCAAAAATGTTAAAATAGAAATTGTCACTTAAATAACGCAACATGCAATTTTTAGCCTTCAGCATTTGTAATCATGCTTAGCTTACATGATTTGGGACACACAATGGTTAAATAGGAACATCCCCCAAACATCTGCACTAGGGGTTGGGGCGGTGGGAAGGCATTTTATGTTACCAAAATGTTTCACGCTATCAGAATTTCTCCCCATCGTGGTAATCCAGACTTTTACTTGCGTTTGGACTTCAATTAGGAATCATGCTAAAAGGGTATTAAAACCCCCTCTTTCTCTCAGCATTGTATAAAATGAAGAATGCAGAATGCATGGGTGGGGGTGTGTGGACAGGAGGGCTCAGATAGGCACAAAAAAAGCAGAAGTGTTGAGTAGAAGGAATTTGGCAAGGCTTGTGTGAGGAATTTGTTTAAATCAGAACAGTGAGTGAGAAAGGAAATAAAGACTAAGTAATCAGTGTTCTGACACTATGAAAATATGACCTTGCAGATGACACTATGGGACAAAAATGGCATGGTCACAAAGACCATCAACAGAATTAAAACTACACAGGATGACAAATCCAGATCAGTCCTAAACAGGTATATTTTATTATCCATTTTGGATTTAGAGATTTCACCAGATCTCTAGTGAGGAGAGTTGTTAAGTATAATCAGACGTTGCACATCATTTCTAGTTTTGTTGTATATAATTAAGTTTCAATTAATTGTATAATAATATGTATATAATTCTCATTTTTGAATGTCATTGCCATTCTCAGTAAATCCTTTTGCTGTCTTCATGAAATGAAGCCCCCAATTTAAAAAAAAAGTCATTCAAACTCTGCATAAGATTTATTTTAAAAATTTGGATTTTATTTCATGATGACTGCAAAAGAATATTTTTGAGAATGGCAACGACACTGGATGAATATTCTCTGATCGTTGTAGTTAAGATTCTCTTGCCCAGAGAAGGGCAAATTGGATAAATGGCACGGCTTACCCAACGTTGCTTTACAAAGACTCTCACTGGGTATGCTACAAATCATCTAAGGAATCTAGGTTTTTTTAGTGACAGTTTTCTATATAGTAGGCTTTGTGTGTTTAACAGATTAACTGCATTTTATGTTATTCTTTCTCCCAGGATTCAGGAAAGAACATGACATAATAGATTTTTTTCCCCTGGGATCACAGTAAACCTCCTTAGTCAAACCAAGTTGCTCCTTGAGAGGTAAAGAGCCAACTAACCTATGTTTCTACAAGTTACAAAATCATTTACATTTATTACCCTTGCACAGCGAGGCCCCAAAGCCTCAGAGCTACGATTCTCCAAATCACTGCATTCTAAGCTTGACTGATTGGTTTAAAAGCTTGTGAGAGATTTATAATGATTCACTGTGTAAGCCAATGATTTTATATTTAAGGCAGGAGGCTGCTTATAAATGACAGAAAACTTTAGACTCTCTTTGGTCTCAGCAGGTGACCAACTATTTTCATCGATTTAGATAAAAACAGCATTTCCTTTGCACTGTTTGAACCCACAATTTGTAAACTGCACACAATTATACTGTATACAAATACAAGCATAATAATATTAGCTCCCCATTTATAGTGCTACCTTTGTATTATTTGGTTATATTAATTTCTGTGTATACTCACCACAGAAACTTAAAAAGCTCTGTTGCTTTTGAACCTTTTCTTATTTACTCTCATAAACTTTAATTGCTTCCCCAAATTCCAGGTTTGTTATTTAAATAGCAGATATCACTGTACATTAAGTTTGGAACAATTACTATGTTTTGTTCACTGTGATGTTTGACAACAACATAAATTAACAGCATCTTTTACTGTTGGAAAGTTTATATAAATAAATTGCTGTTGTTTAACGCATGGTGTTGATATAGATGAAAGGGCGAGACTAATGGAGTACATATTGAAAAAGTATTAAACTTTAAATGAAGTTTTGCCTTGAATGATCTATAGAGAAAATTTGAGATTTGTGAGGAAGACCAAATGTTTTAATGAAATAATTAATTTAATTAATTTAAAAGTAATTAAAGAGTAGTCAAAGGAGAAGGCTGCAGAAATCTTTCTTACATCAGCATTGTAAGAATCTCTATCAGCCAGTGTTTATTTCCCACCAACAGTACTTAGGGTGTCAAATGCACTGAGCACAACATTGCATGGAGGTGCAGTGTTTGCAGAAAATTAAGTCACCCTATGATTCTTATCTGCTTCCTTAACCACAAATCAATCCAACCTGCTTTCTCTCCATCTCTATACTCAACAAGTCCCTACAACTTGTCTCCTGTTCCCTTGCTTCTTTCATTCCTGTTGTCCATCCCTTCTGCCCCTTTCTTTTCAGATCAGGGGTACTTGCCCCCTTCCCTGGTAACGTCTTTCCAGTTGGTCTCTTTACGTTACCTGGTATACCTCTGTCTTATTTTGAGTAGATAGCCAGCAGTACCCTAAGTACAGCATAGTATTTAAGAGTGCAGCTCTTAGCCTCATGCCCAGCTTCTGATCCCTGCTCTTTCACTTGCTAGCTGTATTAGTTTGGCCAGGTTACTTAACCTCTCTGAGCCTCAGTTTCCTTGTCTGTAAAAGGAGAAAATAATATTAACTTCAGAAGATTTTTGTGAAGATTAAATAAGTTAATGTATGCAAAGTGCTTAGCAACATAACTGGCATGTAGAAAGTGCTTAATAAATCATCACTCTTTTTAAATTAAACTTTTCCTAATAGTGATTAAATAACAGAGCACCCTTTTCTCATATAAAGCCACTTCTCTGGAATCTTTTTCTAATAGCAACCACTCTTCCTCTCAAATGTCTATACTCACTCTTTCTTGAAATTCTTAGTCCCCACTTATTCCAGCTCCTAATTTTCCATCTAGTATACCTGAATACTATGAAAGACTGTCACATGCCTTGCTAAAATTCACATAGACTATGCCAACAGATTTTGCTGTCTTACCAGTACATCTTATTTAAGAAAGAAATGAGGTGGGTCATGGTCTTGATTGACTCATGTTGTCTTCCAGGGACTCCCAAACACTCCTTTAGTCAGTGGCTGTGGATTCATGCCTAGATTTGTTGTCACGCTCCTTGGCCTAACATTTGCAGAATTATATTTTGAACGTTATAACTCATTTTCCCCCATCTCTGTTCTTTGAACATTCTCTTTTGCATTCCTTATGTTTACTCAAAAGTAACTGTCAGTGGCTTAAAAAATCCCTCTCCAAATGCTCTCAGTACCCTGGAACATTGATTTACTTAGAACAGGAAACCTGAACTCAGAAGGACACTTAGGAGTGCTCTTCAATTTCTTTCCTCATCTTAGATTTTGCTCTTCTCTTACCATAGTTAATTGAGGAAGCTCATTACTTTGCACCTCTTCTACTCTCTCCCACTTACTTCTTACCCACCTATGTGGCCACTACCCCTTCCTCCCATGCTGTGCCCAAAGGTGAGACAGTTTGTGTGTCATGTCCCTTACTGGATAGACTTGTCACCCATGGAATTTAGTTTACTTGGTTACTTCGTAACTACAGCTCTCTGGTGGGCTCAAGATAAGTTAGGACATTTGTAGATTAACCAGGTTTTTCTCACTGTTAGGGTTGAGTGACATGCTCTTACAGCTTTTGGCATTCTAAGTGAAAGCGGAACTGCCCCCTTCATTTTGTAATCCTTTGGAATTTGCCTTTTGCTATATCTAATCAAAAACTGCTTTCTTGAAGATTTTCATGAGTCTTGTATTGGTGCATTAGTCAGCCTTGCTGCAATAATGAACAACTGTAAAATATCAGTTGTTTACAATAACATACTGATTTTTCACTTGCATTATATGTTGTCACTTGTGGGTTGGCTGCTGCTTCTAGGGTTCTTTCTTCTTAATAGTGTTGGACAATCTCTACTTGTCTTCTCATTCCAGAACCTAGGTGAAGGGGCACCCCCAATTTGGAATATGCCATACTTGTGGCAGATAGGAAAACTCGTAGAAACTTACAATGCCTATCAAAATATCTGCTCAGATGTAACATAGGTCACCTCCATTCACATTTCATTGCCCATTCATCTCCAAGATGGGGGCATATCGTCTTGCCATAAGAAACATGGGTAAATACAAGCCAGGGAGCAGGAATATAGAATCTTCTTCCAGGAGCGGGTAGGAGTAAATAATTATAAACTAGGACTCAATCTACTTAACTGGTAAAAATCAATTTTCTTTTCTCATACTTGCTTTCCTGCAATATTTGAATTCTATTAATTCCACAATTATATTGGTAAGAATGAGTTTTATTTTCAGGAAATTGTATTAAATATCAAGAAAATATATAATTTTATAAACAAAAAGCCCAGAGGAGGATGGAATCTAGAAAGAGAATGTCGGGGCTGTGGGTTGGCTTTCATGTGAACTCTTGGCTCTCTTGTTTGAATTGGCTTTGTTCTCACACTGGCTCACTCAAGGGTTGCAAGATGGCTGCTAATGGTAATTGTTACTATATGTTATTTTGTTCATATCTAGAAAATCTCGCCCTATTCCTGAATATAAGTTCTTCCCTTCAGTATGATTGGATCAAAATAGGAAATGTATACTCCAGGACCAATATAATTTCTGAGGGGACTTCATTAGTTTAATAGGTTTAGACTAAGTATCTGATATGGAAAGGAGGTTGAGGAGTCAATCAAAATGTCAATTAAAGCTAGTTTGATCTTATGTCTCTTTCTCTTACATCTTCTTAGGTTCTCCTATCAGCTATACTCTCTGTCTATCTCTCTCTCATTCTCTTTATTTATTGTACTCTCTCTTTCTCTATGTATGTATATATCTATCATCATCTATTTATCTACCATCTATTTTTCAGTAAAACTGGGATACTTGTTGTCAAATATGTCACATATATTCTTGTCTTCTGGCCTTCATTTAGGCCATTCTGTCAGTCAGAAATGACCTCCCCCCACCTCTAACTACTTTATGACTTAGGGCAAATATCCACCTTTTCATAAAGCCTCTCTAACTCAGTATAAGAGAAAGTGTCTAAGTGTGGAATTCAGATTTGATTCCTGGTCCTATGAATTGTTAGCTGTATGATTTTTACCTCTCTAAACTTTAGTTTCTACATTTGCAAAAAAGGGTGTAATGTCTCCTTTAGTTATCTCTTGCTGCGTAACAAAATTACAACAAACTTGGTGGCTTTAAACAATACGTAGTTATCATCTCACAGCTTCTGTAGAGCAGGAGTCCAGGCATGGCTTTGCCAGGTTCTCCACATTAGGATCTCATCTGAAAGCTGCATTCAAGGTGTCAGCTGGGGCTGTGGAGAAGGATTTTTTTTCTTGTTCACATGGTTGTTGGTATAATTCAGTTCCTCTTAGCGTATTGGACTGAGGGCTTCAGTTTTTTTGCTGGTTGTCAGCTGCAGACTGCTATTAGTTTGTATCTGAGTGTTGGCCAAAGGCTGCCCTCAGTTCTTTGCCATTGGACTTCTCCAACATGCCTCTTGCTTCATCAAAGCCAGCAAGATAGAGTCCCTCCTCACATAGAGGTTACAATCTTATGTACTATGATGAAGGAAGTGGCATCCCATCACCTTTGCCATATTCTGCTGATGAGAAGCAAGTCTCAAGTACTGCCTCACTTAAGAGGAGGGGAGTCACTTAGTGTGAGTAACAGGAAGTGGGGAAAATTGGGGGCTGTTTTAAAATCTCTCTGTCACAATTCCCACCTCACAGGTTAGTAAAATTACCTATGCAAAGACATGAGTAAGGTACCTTACTCTTGGAAAGTATTCTATAAAGGACAGTATTATTATCCCTTTTTACCGGATATGAAGGCAAACTTAGTAACGTTTTTTTATGTCACTCAGTGCTTATAACTTCCACCTTGATGTGTAGTTATTTGTGTATGTTTTTAATTGTACTACTAGATTATGAACTTTTGGAAGGCTTTCATATCTTTGAAGCCCTTAATACATAATACTATGTCTTCCCCATGGAGATTGTTAATTCCTTTCTCTTTGGGCCCTCATGGTCCCTTATACCTTGAATTCCAGCTCTCCTCACACTGTTCACATTGTATATTATAATTAATTTTATGCACCTATACTACACTGGGTTTTCCTTGAGTTAAAAAATAGACTGGACTTTTTTCTTTTTCTTCTTTGTTTTCTTTTCTTTCCCTCGCTGTCTTTTGATTCCCTGTTATCCAGCACAGTGCCTGGTATATGATAGATACTCAAGAAACGATAGTTGAATGAGTAAATAACTAATAATACTTTACAGTTTACTCAGTGAATAAAGGAATTTTAAGAAGCAGTATCAACCATTAAAATTGTGAGGAATAATACAAGTGTGGAATGCAAAGAAAATTAAAAAAAAATTGTAATTCATGTATAATTTTACCTAAAAGGAAAGTTTTCAACTGATTTTTGGATACAAGTAGGTAGTAGAGTATAAAAGGAATTGTTGGCTCATTAAAGCCATAAAGCTGAGATTATGGCTCCCTTCAGATCCATGAAATTGCTGAAACCTTTTCAAAGAAAAATAGATATGTTTATTATTATGTTGAATTTGATATTTTGAAAATTTGAAATAATCTTCCTCATAGGATTGTTGTAGGAATCAAGTGAGGTATTACATATTTAGCACAGTTATTTTCACAGCAATTAAATTTTTGGATTCGTTAAGTGTTACTGAATCCTTTACATCGTGAACATTTTTTCCCAGGAAGCCTGATACCTGACATTTGTAACTCAGGAGGAATTTAAGTTAGCATGCTTCTTCCAGGAGTTGAATGGGAACTTTGAATTTTTATTATGATCATGGGATAAAAATCTGTTTGTTTATCATTTATTTATTTTTATTTTTTTATTTAGGAGTTACTGGGGGTTGAACCCAGGACCTCATACATGGGAAGCAGGTGCTCAACCACTGAGCTATATCTGCTCCCCAGTGAGAGTTTCTTTGTTTGTTTGTTTGTTTGTTTTTAGTCTGTACCAGGGATCAAACCTGGGATCTCATACATGGGAAGCAGGCGCTCAACCACTTGAGCTACATCCTCTCCCTTGTTTGGTTATCTTTTGATGCAGGTTTGGTAAGGAGAAGGGGGTCTTCTGTTCTCCTGAAATCATGACTTGTTGATAATTGCCTGCTATGTATGGAACATCCCATACCTCTTGTGACAAGCTTTAAGCTTGGTGTACAGAAGGTGTTCAATAAATGCTAATTGAATTGATGAATGAATAAAAGTGGTCCTGGGATCAGGGTTGTCCAAAAGACAGCAAACCCTTAATGCAGAGACCACAAATTATTAACCTTTTATCTCCAGGTCCAAGCAGAGTGCTTGGTTGGCATGGAGTCCATGGACTGTAGGTGTTGAAAAGAAGGGACTCAGTTCATTCCCTGTTTACAAAGATTATTATTTATAGTTGTTCTGTTTGATGACAACGTTTGTACCTTCACCATCAGGTTCTGTGGTATGCCATCTTCTCAAGTGACTGTCACATGTGATCCCTATTTCATCCTTGGACCTCCCATTTATAATTCCTGTAGGCTGGTTTCTTTTCTTACAGCTCTGCTGACCTGTTTTTAAAGCCACTAGTGTTGTCTTCCTAGTCTTACTGTAAATCACCAGATTTCTCCTAAGTTCTCTTCATTGTTGTGGTTCTGCCTTTGCTTTTATCTTTGATTTTTCCGTCTTCATCCTGTATATTTTAACTAGTCACCAGGTCTGGCTCATTCTTCCTACACAGTTTTCAGCTTTATCTTGAGGATAAACCAAGATGTTCCTGTGATTGGTGGACATATATTACATTTAAAGATTAAGTCATTTGTGAAAGGATTGATTAAACTGTTTGTATCTGAAGTGAGAAATCTTATCGTGTTGTTTTGGCACAATGCTTTACACACAAGAAATATTTCCCAAATGATGTAGGTTCACTTTGACTATTGAACATTAGGCAACATATAAGTCTGTAGTAGTCTATTGTTTAATGTCATCCCAATATATATTAAGCTTAAGAGAACTCAGTGTTGATTTCAGAAAAATACACAAGAATGTACTGTTAGCTTTTGCCACGTCTGATGTCTTTAAAAATTAAATGGCATTCTTTGCTTATTTTTAACTGTTATATTTAAAAGGTTTTAAAAGATGTAAAATGTGTCTAGTAGTGCTTATATTTGGTATCAAATATATGCGATTAATAATTCCATGTTCTCTGAATTCTTGATTTGTTTCCTGTGTTAGAGATTTGAGATTATTAAGAGGTGATTAGGGAGGATATCCTTGAAGTCTCCTTCATACCAAGAATCTCCCTTTTTTTTTTGGTTCACTTCACTTAATGTGGGAGTTGCTTGTGATATTTTCTACATTTCACCTTCCGAGGTTATGGGCCCCATTCATATGCCACATCTCCCTCTCAGATGAGTAAGTATGACTTTTATGAATTTTTCTTCACTTGTAGAATTTAATTTACATGAATAATTAGAAAAGGACCAAGTGAAATTTCTCTCTCCCTAGACAAACAATCCTGTTAAGAAAATCAGCTGCAAACTTTTCCTTTAATTTTTTTTCTTTGCACTTTTAAATTTATTGCTTGCTACAAAGAGGCAAAATAAAAAGAAATATAGCGTACTACAACATACTGCAATTTTGCATATTGATATCTGAATAATTACCTTAGGGCATGCTGAATTATAATATGAAATATTCTCTCAGGACATTATCTTAAAATATTTTACTTATTTAGCATACAGTTCAATATTTTAGAATTATGTAAAGAGTACAGTTGTTAACTGACACGGAGAGTGCTGGCAGAAACAAAAAATTAGACAGACCTAATAGGAAAAAGGAATTGTTCTTAGAATGTTACAGTATTTAAATACTGTTGCTATATAGCTGGTCAATTTTAATAACCAACATAATAAAATAGAAGAAGGCAGTAACTCTGTACAGATGGTTACCATGAGCATATTTTTCCTTTAATGTATATTTCACATTGTTTGCTAGTCATCCTTGTAAACTACTCTTTTTAAGTCCCATTCACGCACAGCCAGCAGTCAGTATCCTTTTACAATAGAAAGGCCTGAAGTAGGTAACATAAGAATAGTGCCTAAAAAAGAAGACCTGTGGTTGTTGGAGGACTAAGCTTGCAAAGTAACTCAGTATCCAATTCTGGAACTGAATCAGTCAAAATCCAGATATGCAACGCAGCCTGATGTGGTGTCATGGACCCAGATGCCTAATTCTTAGAAGTTGCCTCAAGCAGTCTAACTGGGATGTGTGTCCCATCACCATCCTGGACCCAGGGGAAAGCCCACCAATGCCACAAGTGCTGTGGCACAGATGAACATATTGGGGCTTTAGAGTGGGGCGGATGTGGGTTTGAGTTTTGTGATTCCACTGGCTGTGTGACTGTGGCCTGGTTATTTAAACGTTCTGTTTCCTGATCTGCATTATTACTATTACTGTCATTAGTGTTGTTGTTGCTGCTCAAATGGGACCAGCTCTATGCATTCATAAAATAAATTTGCTGATAGACTGTTAATTGCAGCTGTTAAAACCAGGCACTGTAGCATGAATTCCAGAAGGAAGGGTAAGTGAAAACAAACCTTTATTATATTTCTAAGTTCATGAAGGATATTTGTTTTTTAAAAACAGTTTTCAAAACGCTTCCTTAAATGTTTAGAAACTTAAAGATTATACTTATTTGTTTATAAAATGATTTTCATCATGAGGTCATTTTTGTGACCATGAAGTTCTTCTAGTTACCTTGTTCATCATGAAATTGGTCAATTTCTATTTTTAATGCACTTAATTAGTTATTTCTCATTTTCTGCCACGTGAGGGGGAGCAGCATTATTATCCTAATTTTAGAGATGACAAAACCTACATGCATGTTAAACAACGCTATTGAGATTACATATCATACTTGGAAAAAGTAAAGATGGGGTTGAGCTACTTTCTGCCCTTGGTCTTGCAGGATTCACTACTTTTCATGTGGCTGCTATAAAAAAGGACATTAGACAGTTTGTACCACAGGCCACTAAGGGATGGGTATTTAGCATGTCTTGTGCTAACTGACCAAAAACTGAATCAACTTCTACTATATTATCAAATCATTTTTGCAAAATGAAACTATTGGACTTTTGCATCTATAATGTTTTAGCCAGTTTCTTCTCAATTTTAACAGTAAGCTGGCAAAAGGAAATGTAAGTTGTCATGTATTAAAAATCAATTGAAATAACATTTCAACCTTCAGTTGCAGCAAATTCTTTGAGAGAGTGAAACGAAATCCTGGTGATATCAGTGATTGTAATGTCTGGTGCTGCTTTTTCTAATCAATTAAATGCATGAATCTCAAGGCCTGCCAAATTTATATTTTGCTATTTAGAGGTCCCCTTCCTCTGACCATTTCTCTCTTTCCTATACCTCATTTCTTATTCACCTGCTTCTTTCATGGCTTACTTCCTCTCGTCACAGAGGAAATGTGTCCCAAATCAATTTATACTTAGGTTTCTTAACAGAACACCAAATAATGCTAGATACAAAGAAATAAATCTCTAATAGTGTGATTTCAGGCACCATGGAAACAGAATGGGAAAAAAATTTTGCTGTTGGCATGGTCTTTAGCCACACCCCAAATAATATCCACTGTCTTTCTCTGAAAGCCTGGCTCTGCTGTTACCTGTTTCCCATGTAGATGTGTTTAACTATAATTTAACTGTAGATATACTAACTTGGTATACAGTCATAATCTTATGAGGAATGAAGGTTTATGGCCAATTACTATTTTAGAGGGAAGGATGACTAAAGTGCTAAGTCAGGCAGAGTAGGGAATGATTGAATCTGCCTCTGTATAGTTGGAGAAGACTCGATGCATGGAAGGAAGTGGGCTGAAGGTCATGCACAGCAGAGAGCAATATGAGGAGAAACAAGAAAATGGGTAGTGTGTTTAGGGATTGTTCAGAGTGAGATATGGCAGATATGTGGGGAGATAAATGAGGAAGACTGATTGAAACCAGATTGTGAAGTCTATTGAATACCATGCCAAAGAGTTTGGACTTGAGCCTGCCAGGTTCCTCAATCTTGTGTTCCCATAGCCACTTGACCTCCTCACAGGAGCTCTGTACCACCCCAGAATTGTAGGAAAAGCATAGTATTTAGAATTAGAATACAGTATTCAAAGCCTCTTAAACATTGCATGATCTTTGGCAAGTAACTGAAACACAGAAGTAAATATTTATGTAGTTCCCCTGCTTAAAAAAGCTTCAATCATGTTGCATCTTGGAGTTCAAACTGGCATGGTCTAGTTAAATAGGGTATGATGGAGCATGTGAGGAATGGAGCTTGTAATGAATCATTTTCACCAGACTGGAACATAAGTGGAGCATTGGGGCCTGGAGAAAGACTTGTGACAAGCAGACCAGGTAGTCCAGAAAATATGGCAAAAGATAGTAACCCAAATATCACTTCCTCCATAAAGCATCTCAAGGTCAGTTATTTGCAGCCTCCTCTGGGTTTCCAAAGTTTGTTCTACATGACTTTATACTGGTAGTCATTGTGTTACATTGGTTTTAATTATATGTATACTGTAGTTTTTAAATGTTCTTTTGGTTGGAGGTAATAGAAATCACTTTGGCTGGTGTTAAGAGAAAAGGTTTTATTTTAGGTTTACTGGGCTATAGAGAGATGGGGACCAGGGAACCTAAGAGTTGGAAATGTACCCAAGCTCAAGAAGGGATAGGAACTAAGTAAATAAAAAGCCACCAGAAATCCAGACATCTTTCTACTTGTCATGTTCATTCTTATGCTGCAGACCAGCTTCTTGGGTGGTCCAGTCTTATTTCAATTGTCTATTCTTGTCTACTCTGCTGTATCCAGGGGAATGGAGTCATGTAATCCCAGCTTGTGAATGGAGGAGAGCTCTCAGGGCAGGGAGAGCCAGTGCTTGGGCTGGACGAACACCTCGAAGGTTTCTGTTGCATTGATTATGTGTTCCTGTCAAGCTAGGGACAGTGCTTTATTGATATTTTTGTCACTAACACTTTGCATACTATTTTACACATACCTAATGAGCATTGATACATTCTTGTTGGATTAATAAATCACTCCTGGCTATTCTTTCTAACTATAATTAATATTTGCAGAGTTGCTTTCACAATCAACTCATTACACCTTCCCAATAATCTTGTGAGTGACTAGATATCCATTTCTGAGAAAAAGAAACTGAGACTCAAGACCACGAACTACTGAAGTGGCAGTGTGGAATAGACTGGGATTGAGCAAGGCTGGGGTCTGCAGAACCAGTTAGAAGTGCTCTGTAATAGTCCAGGTGATGGACAGTGAGGGCCCAGTCCAGGACAGTGGCAGCGGGATTGGGGAGGTGAGTAAGAATTCTAGAGACCTGACAAAGTAAAAGTCCATAAGTTTTGGTTTAGCAATTTGTTTTAGATAAAGAGAGAGATTCATATATTTCATTAGTCAAAATAGCATCTCTCTATATTTGAAAAATACTATATACATATATAGAGACATTTTATCTAAATACATATATGTATTTAGATAAAAGACAGTCCATAGGGAGGGCATATAGAATTTCAGATATCTTGCAATAACTAAATGGCCTCCTAGGGATCCCTAGCCTGTGGACTGAGACTCAGCGAGGCAAGTATTAAGCACTCTCCTATATCAGAAATGAAAGTTGGGTTGAGCTAGGAAGAAGAGCTAAACAACAAATGGTAAAATGAAAGGGACAAGTGGCAGTTGGCCAATGATGGGAACAGGTTAAGATCCAAGTGTGGGGTCAGCATAAGAATAAGGAATTTTGGGCTTAAACTGTTGGGTAACGTTATGGCCATGAGTCATCCTGCAAGAGTCACTGTTTTAGTTTACTGGCTGATAAAACAAATACCATTCGGTAGGTTGGTTTAAACAGTGGGAATTTATTGGCTCACAGTTTTGAGGCTACAAGTCTACAACCGATGTGTCAGCAAGTGATTTCTCCCCAAAGGCTGTAGCAGTCTGGACCTGGCTGTCAGTGACCCTTGGTCCTTGGCTTTTCTGTCATATAGCAATGTGGATGGCAGTATCTTCTTCTTTATCTTCCAGGTTCCATTGACTTCCAGACACTGGCTGCTCCCTGTGGCTTCTCTTTCCACATCTAATTTCCTTTTCTTATAAGAATGTCAACCATATTGGATTAGGGCCCACCCTCTATCAGTTTGGGCACACCTTAACTGATAACACCTTCAAAGGTCCTATTTACGAATGGATTCATACCCACAGGACCAGGGTTTGGGACCTGGCCATGGCTTTTGTGGGGGATATGATTCACTACCCAATAGTCACTAATTTAGATTCTTTTCCTGTAGGTTTTCCAGTTAACTAGCATTTAACTGTCCCATTTATGTAGTTTAACTAGGATGCATGGCCTCTAACTCTGGTTTGGAATCCTCAGAGTGTGCTCAGACGTGGTTGTGTCTCCAGGGACAACAGTACTAATATGTATTGGGTGCTTCATATGTGTGGGCACTGCAGTAACCACCTACATGCCTTATCTCCTATAGTCATCCCAATTTACCTCTGAGGATGGTGCTCTTATGATTCCCGTTGCACAGACCAGAAAACCAAGGAACAAAGAGGGCAAGGTGGTCTAATCAATATAATAAGGCTAAAATTCAAATTTAGGTTTATCTGATTCCAGAAATCAAACTCTAAACGGCTCTACTATGTTGGAAAGGGTATATTCCTCTCCACCTGGTGCTCCACCCCTGACTCTGTGCTTATGATAGCGGTCAGATAATTGTTTTACATCACTACAGAATCTATCCAGTTAGTTCTAGGGTGATCAGAGTTGAACTAACTAGGGAAGACTGCACATATTGCAATGCTTTTTATCCATAATAAGTAATTACCAGAAACAAGAAACTGTCTAAGATCATAATATTAAATTCTATAAAGCAACAGTAAATGTGCTAATATCCTGATTTTCATTTAAAAGCACATTAATGGCCTCCTAGTTATCTGAACTCAACATGCATTGATTTAGTTTTTAATTATGGCAAAATGGACATATTTATCCATTAATAAAAATGGGAGGGTTACAGTGCTGCAGTTATCTAAATAACTGCAAAACTCTGAGTAAAGTATTTTTCTTTTGTTTTCAGATGTGATGGGAACAATGGAAATTTCTGGGTAATTTATTGAACTTTTTCATTTCATTTGTGTAAAACTAACTCAAACTAAAAAATAGATATTGATTTCTGGACACATTTTTGGGACAAAATATTCTAAATAACATGGCCATCTATGCATACTTTCAGTTTGAATAATAATTTATCATCAAGTTGTAAAGTCTTAGAAGTAGGCAAAATGTTATATTAAGAGGTGGATACTAATATTATTTATCAGTTTACTGCTGATTATCTTTATATGAAGGGGAAAAGAAAAGATTAAATAGCCAGTTCACAATGACAGTTAAACAAGGGTTGCTGAAATTCAGTCTTCAGGAGCTTCTGTGGAGTAAAATAGTAAAGGTTAAAATTAAATGCAAATACTTAAAAGGTATTTTGAACATTTTTTTTCCCCAGGAAATAAGACAATAAATATAATGTAGAAGACATATAAACAATGATAAAATAATAATTTGCTTGTCTTGATCATTTGTTTGCCTTTAATAATTTTTAAAAGATTTATGAGTCTGTATCTTTGTACTTCAGAGACAAGTAGATTCATTATGATCATTAGTTTCCTGTGGTGTTGTTCTATCAGGTATGTTGTCATCAGGAGTGCTGGTGGAATTATCAACCATAATATTAAGATGAGAATAAACAAGAGATTCTTTCCTTACACAATCAATTCAAATTTTCATTTCATTAAAGAGTAAGATGGCAATGCCACTAAATTGCTATTTAGACTATTACCAGTCTGTGTTAATAGTCTTAATTTATCAGCATTTATTTTAACCTTTGCTATAAAGCTTTGCAAATGAAACTGATCATTATTAATTTTTAGGTAAAAATAAAATTAATATTTTGTGTCTGAGTTCTTTCATCACAGTCTGTTCTAGCAGAAGGCCAAGTTCTTAAAGTCCTTTATCCTATGCAAGTCTGACCTGTTATTTTCTTACTTATATATCTACATATATAACTTTTTTAGCAAAGGCTCTGCTAAAGTGTGCTATATAATGAGCATAATTCTGGAAAGAGCCTGGGTTTTGGATTTAGAAGAACTGAGTTTAAATACTTGCTCTTCCCATTACAACTCAAATAATTTTGGATAAATCTCTCTATGTCTTACTTCCTCATCTGTGTCATGGGTTAGTGATTCTTGTTTCGTAGATTCTCAAAAAATGGCGACCTTTATCATGTAACCTACAATTTAAATACAGTGACTAAAGGGAACCTGTACTATAAAGTTGTGTGTGTGTGTTTTTGGTCATGTGATTTTGAAGGCCAAACAGACATTTTATTTCTGTAAATGTGGTTTCTGTGCATGATTAGCACTCCACTGCTGTCCTGCCCACTCTGGTTCATTAGCCAGAAAGAATAAAACTGAAATCTTAAGTTTAATTCATTCCAAATCACTGAACATTTGTTTGATGACATGATTTTTAACTATGAGCCTCCATTTTGTTTATATGAAGCTATGAAAAATTGAGGTGAATTGTCACACAACACATTCTTTAGTCCATCGTTAGTGTAGACCCTACCACCTCAACACACTATCAAATATTTTATGGAGAATAAATGAATACAGAAGGGTGTGGGTGGCAGAATCTTAATGTAGTTACTGGATCCATCTGGTGAAATGTTTCATCCAAACCTTCCTTGGAAGCCATTATGCTCCATGGGGAGAAGGGCTTTCTAGCCAAAATGATTAATTAGTGTCCTGTGAAGCCTAAAGCTGTTTTCTGTTTCTCTGGGCTTCCTCCCACAATTTTTCCCATGTCTTCTGATTGGTCAGTGCTTACAGTGATTCTTACTTTTTGATAGTTAAGTAATCATGTTCATGAGATATGTGTAACTAATAACAACTCCAAATGCCTTTACTAGGAGGCTCTCTCTGGTGAACAATAGGGGCCCCAGTCCCTGTGGCTCTTTATGGACATGATGAGGTTTCAACTCAATCCTGCAGCCTGGCTTTGGAAAACCATTTGTAAGCCACAAAATCAGGCATAATAATAGAGACAAAAGATAATTTTAGTTTCAGATTTCTTATCTTTCGGAATAATTTTAAATAAAAATATATGTTGTAGATATCCAAAACAGATTTGAACGTGTTCATTCATTTAAAAAAAATTATTGAGAGTCTACTATATGCCAGGCCTTGGACTGAGCCCTGTGAGTGACATTGATTTTGTTCTCAAAGTTGATAAAGATATATAAATATATGTAACATAGTAAGGTATAGGGTTTTACATACCACAATAGAGAAGCAGATAAAGTGTTATGGGTATTCAAGTATGAACATAAAGTGCCACACACAGTCCGAGGCACAGAGTAAGGTGCTCAATAAAATTTAATTCCTTTCCCATGAGGGAAGGATTACTTTGTGTGTATTATAGGTGTGTCTGTTCAGGAGCAATGAAACACTCTATGAGAAAAAGAGGTCTATTGGATTTGAATGTTAAAAGATTAGGTTACAGACATTTCCAGGCAAAGGAAATAGCATAAGTTAAAAATAGAGTCAGGAAAGTGTTTAGGGAAAATCCAATTGTTTAGTTTCCTGGAGCACAGAGTTTGTGAGGAATAAGGTTGGAGGAAGGTTTAAAGATTGTTGTGGTGTTAAAGTGAGTGTTCCCTGGATCATCACACAGCAGTCTCAATTCTGGCAATATTTGTAAGTTTATATATCTGAAAAATATGTAAGCTTATATATGAATTAAATAAAGGCCAATGTATTGAAAATATACTGGGTTCCAGTTATTGTTTACAGACATCTGCTGTATCACATGACTGGTAAAAACCAGTGGAATATTTAGCAAATTTGCTGTCAACACTACTGGACAAATCACATCTAAGACTCACGATGCCCCAGTGTATCAGTAAGGATAGGTAATGTTATGCTGCAATAACAAACAAACCCCAAATCTCTGTGGCTTAACCTACAAACGTTTCTTTCTCACTTATACCCAGTGTGCTGTCCTCCTAGAATTCCAGGATACTTTGATATTATGACTTTTACTTATTTCAGTGTTCTCTCATCATATCTAGGGAAGGGAAAGAGTAGACTGGACCATGAAACACCAGCAATAAAATGCTTCCACATGGACACATGTCATATGTCACTTCCACATACATTTCATTGACCGAAGTAAGTTATATTGCCCTGCCTGCCTGACCATCTTTCCTTCATGGTGTTTATTTCTGGAAAATGAAGATTTCATTTTATTTATATTTTTATCCCCAAGGCTTGGCAAACAGCAGGCCCTCAATAAATGCTTTTCTCTTTTTTTAAATTATTTTATTACATATTATTGCAGGATCAATGTAGACTTTAAAGTAACTCAAAGCTGAATAAAATGGAGAGTGAAAGTAACCCTCCTAAAAGTGTTTCAAGAGTAAAAGTATGCAAGTTCAACTTCAGCCTCTTTAGAATAGCATATAAGATCCTTACTATCTGGTCCCAACTTATACTTTCAGTCCACTTTTCAGTATTTAGAGCAGATTATGCTCTATTAAACACATTCCCCAAATGACATATTCTTTCACACCACTATGTCCTTCACTTGCTATTTTCTTTGCCTGGAATTTCCATTCACTTTTTCTCCACTGGTCAAGTTTCCTTTTCAAAGTCTTCTAGACTCCTCTTGACAGTCCGACCTACTCCATGGTCTTATAGCACCTTGTACAGACTTCTGTAATCAATTTGTCCTCTCTGTCTCTACTCTCAGAGGGTCCAATTCATCTTAAATACCCAGTGCCCTTCTTAGGGTCTGGGGTACAGGAAGTGCTCTGCATCAACTGGTCCACCACTACTTTGAATCTTCAACATTTCTATCTCTGTTTACTTCTTCCCATCAGCCCATCTACCTAAATCATCTTTCTTTTTCTGCAATTTTTTTGCCCTTACCTGATCTGCTAGGCATAGTTTTAGCTTCCTTCTGTACTTTATACTCAAACATCTTGAAAGAATTGCCCATACTTGCCATCCCTATTTTCACTCTGATTCACTCTGACACGTGCTACTGGTTTATGCTCTTACAACTTCACAGAAATTGAAAATTGAATTTCTAGAAAATATCACAAATGACCTAAGTGCAAAATCAAGTTGAAGTGTTTCAGTTCTTATTTTGCATGTCCCTTCTGCTGTATTTTAAATAAATGGATTAAAAAATTAATTAAAGTGATTATCTGTACATCATGCAATAGTTACCCATTTGCCCCACTCCATCTCAATTCCTGTTCCCAAAAGGGGACTAGTTTTAAATCTTTTAATAATTTCTTCTAGTGGTAACTTCTCTATGTAAAAATAATATGCATAGATTTCTATTTCTTAATGTATTATTTTAAAATATAATCAATAGATTTCTCCATGATATATCAATAGTTAGCACCTCCATCTTCTGATTCCTCTTGTGTTTCTCTAAGAATAGTTATATTGTTACTTTTCATTATATTACTATTTTTGGTTCTTTTACTGTTACCTTTGTAACTTTAAGTAATATACATTCACTTTTACTTTTTATTTCATCCACAATAGTTATCTCTTAGCCTCATTTTGTAAGATATTGGCACTCCCTCTGTTTCCCTCCTATTTCCCAGTTCCTGACATCTATACTTTTAGTTTTACCTTGTCGAATTCTATTCAGTGGACATCTACATATACATCTCCTTGTGCACGTGTCAGAATTTATTGAGGATGTGTATATGTATATTTGAAATTTCTAGTTTCATTTTTATGAGTCTCCTCAACTTTAGTAGATATGGTTTTCTACAGTGGTAGGACAAATTTGTACCATCAATGGAAGAATTTGAGAAATTCTCATTTCTTTGTATCCTTGCCAATACCTGGCATTATCAGATTTAAAATTTTGCCAAAATGGTGGTTCTGAAATGAGATATTATTGTCTCCAATAATGTTCTAATATTCTCAAACTTATGGACATCACTGGTCCAGTTTTTCCCCTTCCCATCTTTAAAAAATTCTTTTACTATCATTTTTTTACAGTGTTGTGGGAAGGAGTTGAATGTGGGTTAAATCTGCTATGTTTTACTGGAACTACTCTCAGTTAATTTTATGTCATTGCAATTGTGCTTTCCTAGATGCACACATCTCTTTATTACCAAGGGCAACATGCCCATGACATAGTCTCTTCCACTTCATCCCTTTGTTGGATCTACCCTGATCTAAAAATTGAGAAGTCTCCATGTATGGGCTTTGGCCTTGCTGCTATTTTCTCCTTTATAACATGAAGTGTTAGATTAGATTTTTTTCTTAAATTTTGTAGATTAATGGACCTACCAATCTTTAACTATCCTAAAATTTAGGGGGCAAAAGCAGAAGCTTTTTTGCTTTCTCAAAAATCACTTCAAGGGGAGAGGATGTGGCTCAAGTGCCACATCCCACATGGGAGGTCCTGGGTTTGATCCCTGGTGTCTCCTAAAAACAAAATGCAAAACAACAAGCAAACAAATGAAAAAATCAATTCAGAGGAGCTGATGTGGCTTAGTGCTTGAGCTTTGGCTTCCCACATACGAAGTCCTGGGTTCAATCCCTGTCTCCAGTAACTCAAAAAAAAAAAAAAAAAAAAAAAAAATCACTTAAGACCTCTAATGTCTTCCAATTCCAGTGGTTTTTTTCTTAGTTCTCATCATTTCTGGCTTCTTCACAGCATTTGATGGTGTTTACCATTTTATCCTTAAAATTCTCTCACCCCTTGTCTTTTCTATGACACAATAAACATGGACAAATGACTAATACTCATTCATTTATTTATTCACTTACTAAAATATATGTATCAAATGTCTACCAAATGTCAGGAAAACAGCCTGAATTAGACTGAACAATACTTTTTCCCCTCTAATAGTTCAATACCCTTTTCTAATTGCTGATTTGTTGATTTATATAGAAATAAAACAAGGTTTCCTTCTGAGCCATGAATATAATTTGCATGTAGATTTCAGGATTGGGCTTCAATGTAATTTCCCTTAACTTCTTAACACTTGGTCCTTATTAAATGCAGGGATTTTAGTTGACTGAGTAAGATCAAGCTTGAGGAAAACATTGCTGGTAAGTTACAGGGCAAGAATAAATAATATTAAAATGTAATGTGTTTTGTTTCTAAAAGAACCAAAGCCCTGTGAAATTGGGATGAGATCGACAAATATGAACTCTGTGCACATAGAATCTACATTTAGAATGCTCAACTCCTTTCAATAATAGCTGACTAGACTAAGCTCGGCCTCAGGTCCACGTGATTCTTTTGGAGTGGGGAGTTTTGAGAAAGAGGGAATATTTATGGTATAGTGAACAGGTTATTTGCACAGAAGCAAAGACTTTTCTAGACAGCATTCAGAACAGAACTGAAGGCATTTGCCCTTTATAAACACAGGGGAACCACAGTTCCTCCAGTTACTCTATTGATGCTACAAATCTTAGTGTTTATGAGGAAAATGGAGTTGATAAATAGAATAAAATTGAGACAGAAAATCTCTTCTTTAAAGACTGAACTTGGAGCAGTTGAAAACAGAGACTGAATTCTCATAATGTTGTGACCAGACAAAAGTGGATTAGTGTAGGACTATACCTTGTGATTAAGAAACTGGCAAGTTCAATAAAGAAGAGGATTCATACTCACATTTCCAAGTGCCTTCTGGGGGTCCAGTAGAACTTTCCAGTCTTACTTCCACTGCTGCCCCCTTATATTTGGTTGTTATAGCCAAATTTGGCAAATTTCTAGCCTTACTACTTTTTTTTTTTAAGATTTTTTTGGATTTATTTATTTCTCCCCACCCCCTTGTTGTTCGCATTTGTTGTGTCTGTTTGTTGTGTGCTGATCTTTTTTTTTTTTAGGAGGCCTTGGAAACCAAACCCAGGACCTCCCACGTGGGAGGGAGGCACCTAATTGCTAGAGCCACCTCCGCTCCTTGCTTTCTGGTATTTCTAATTATGTTTTCCTCCATGTGTCTCTTGCTGCATCATCTTGTTGGGCTGCGCCAGCCCATTGCGTCAGCTTGCTGCCTTGCCTGTTGTGATGGTTAGGCTAATGTGTCAACTCGGCCAGGTAGTTGTGTCCAGTTGTTTGGTCAAGCAAGCACTGGGCTAATTGCAATACAAGGATATTTATGGACTTTAGTCATCAGTGAGTTTACTGCATAGATGGCTGATTACATCTGCATCAACCAGGGAGATTGCTGTCAGCAATGAGTGAAGCTGTATCCAATCAGTTGAATGCTTTAAAAGGGAAGTGATTTCAGCATTCAGAGAGAATTTCCCAGCTTGTCTTTGGACAGCCAATGTCTCCTGGAAACTCATTAAGGACCTTCATTGGACTTTCATCGGAGCCCCTGGTTTGCAGACTAACTGTGGGACCTGGACTTGTGCATCTCCACAGTCATGTGAGAGACTCTTATAAAATCTCATACTATTTACAGATATCTCCTGTGGATTCTGTTTCCCTAGAGAACCCTGACTAATACACTTGTCTTCTTTAGGAGGCACCAGGAGCCGAACCTGGACCTCCCGTGAGGTAGGTGGGAGTTCAATCACTTAAGCCACATATGCTTCCCTCTAGCTTTACTATTGATGTGAAGTTCTGAAAAATTTAGAACCCCCTCTTCTGTTAAATTTACTATTATTTTAGTGTTTTCATATCTTTAGAAACTTAGTGTAAACTTTAAAAAGTTGTAGTTTCATGTCTGTCATTTTCCTGGGTGATAGTTTGTCTTTGTTTGCTAACTTGTCCTCTTGGATTTCAAGAATTAGTTACTTATTCATTATTATCATTGACATTTCCTGTGCTTTCATTTGTTTCTCTACCACTGACTGTTTCCTCAATTTCATTATTATCAAACAGCCCTTCTGTGATAGACTGCTGTTCCCCATCTTCATATTGATTAATTTCATTTTCACATGCATCATTCTGATTTCCAACATCTTCAAAACAGTCTTCAGAAGATGAGTCATTTGCAAAGACAGATTTTCATTAGTGGAGTCATCCTCAGAGTCAGAATGTGATGGTCTGTTCACGGGAATATTGTTTGCTCCTCTGTGTCTTTCATTATCTCTTGGAAGGGATGTGCCTGATGTACTTGCTTGGTCATTATCCAAGTAATTAAAATCAAATGTACTTATTTTGTAGATTAAACAAGAACATTCTTTATTATGATTGTTTGCAATTGAAGCTTCAGGGACACTTTAGGTTAGATATTACATTAAATATTATTTTCCATTTAAATTAAAATATTTAATCAGAAATTCTGAAATGCAGGATATGTAAACTAATGCCTCATATGAAGATGCAATTCCACTGTAATATTCTTTTGTGAAGTTAATATGCAACAAACAAAAAGTTTAAGAGATTATTTACACTGATTATTGATCCCAATCACTAGCATCGTCACTGTTCTGTATGTGTGTGTGTGTTTAAGTTTCCAAAGAGGTTATAAACTGTTTAGGACTGGGATCCTTGAAAATTTTTCATGATTCTTTTTCTCCACATTAGGGCCATTTAAGTAGTACAGACATTTTTGATGATTAATTGATTAAAATCCCTATGTAAATATGTGTAATCTGACAACAAAAGGAATATTGGAAAGAAACAAGAAGAGAAATTGTTCTGCTTACTGCGGAAGTTATGATGTCTACTGTGTGTCCCTGCCCTCTGGGATTAGACGCTCAGGGGAAATGTGAATGGATACCTTGGGAGTCATAGGAAAATGTGCCTCAAGGGCAAGTTTAGGGGACTGATGGAGAAAGCCCAAGGGACCTGACAATCCACACATAACACAGGGAAGAACTCATTATTATTAAAGTAGGTTGGTAAATAGCATATCCTCGTCACTTAAGAACCAGGAAGAATTAACAAGATGAAATTTGCAGATGCAAGTCTTGCTGAGCTGCTGGCCCTGCCACTCCTGAGTTTCCTGGGCTGGGTGTAGAGAAGTCTATGTTACTTAGGATTCTGGCTTCCTGAGGATAAGAGGGGACAGGTGTGAGAAAAGTGTGAGATTTCACTGGGCTCAGCATAAAAAGCAAAACACTGCGGAGATGTGCTTACCCTTCTATGTGGCAAGAAACTCTTCAGGCTTGCTAACTAGCTAATACAGCAGTAGGACAGAGTTGCTTTAGAGGAATTGTTGCAAGGTGCCACTTTGTGGAGCTGAAGTTTTGGGACAAACTGGAGCAAGTCCAGCCTTGAGTTTAGTGAGAGGAGCGGAAAACCGTGATTCTCAGCCTTTAGCCCTCTGAACAGCAGAAACCATAGGTCTGGCAGCTGTTAGGAGGGAGTTTTAACTAGTGTTTGAAAACACCAACGTGGTGGTGGTGGGGGGATGGCAGGTATTTAGATGTGTAAGAAATTGGCCAATCACTGGTATGTCAAGCCAAGTAATGCCCTCCCTTCACTGGAGACTTGGGCAGGGATTGTTTAATCGGGAGAGTTTATGTAGGCCAAGGGGGAAATCTGTACCTCTGTCTTCTGGGGCAGGGAGACACTCAGGAGACCACATTTCTGGATCCTGACTTGGCCATACTGTCTCTGAAAGCTTGGGCCTGACCCTCACACCTTGACAGGGTAGGATTCCTGACACTGCCCACATCTGGTGCTAACTCAGGTAACAGGAAACCCACATAAATTTGAGACTATTGGGGTTTTGAGGCACCTGTCTGATATTTATGCCTCATTCTTGATTTATCTTTTGGATTTGTGTCTATTCAGTAGAACATTTTAGGATTTCTTTTGTTGTTTCTGACATTTATTTTTTTTAGTTAACTTTGTTTTGCACTGTTTGCTAGATTTAACTCCAAAGTCCTGTGTGTGTGTGTTTGTGTGAGCAGATATAATGTATATTTTAACATAAATTCTCAGTTCAAACAAAGCAAATCTTTTTTTTTTTTTTTTTTTTTTATGGAGATCTATACTATCTAGGATTTTATGTTTAGATTTTAAGGGAATCTCATCAAACTATAATTCTGTGCATAGTAATTCCATGCAAATAACAAAACTCATACCATTTTTGAGTTTACTCCGGTATTTACTCTAATAAAAGACAAGAACGAAACAGGTATTTTTAGTGAGTGGTTAGTTATATGACGTATGATGCTTCTCTAAACAAGTTAATTTTATTAAAAATTTTTTATGGGTGGTTATTGTAGGGAAATAGGTCGCCTGAGTGTGGTTCCATTGTTAATTAATGAAAGAAATTAAGTTAACAAAACCCAAAGATGGTATCTGAGCTCTGCACAGAGACTTCTGAAATAAGTGGAGAAAGTCTCGAGACTTCTCAGAGAGTACCCTTTACATAACCCAGTCATCCTTTTTGACAGAAAGCATTAGCTTACTTGCTTCAAATTATAACAATTTTGGGAAATAGAAAGGAAAATGCAAGGAACATTGGGAAAATGAAAATCAGTCACTGCTGTGAATGTTATTTCCCTACCTCATTCTTAGTCATTTTACTTTTACTATGAAATATAGAGCATATATTCTCGTAAAATACTATCTCCTTATTTTAAAAAATCACACAGAACTGATAGTAAGGCAGAGTTCAATCACCCATCTCTCCTCACCATCTATTTAAGGCTGTGTTCTTTGTTTCAAGGTCCCGTTGAAATAAAACAGAATGAAATTAGTGACCTTCATACTGACTTCCCTAACCAGCTTCTGGCAACGGACACAGCAATCAGTCTGTCAATAGCTGGTGCAGTTTCAAATTTCAATTGCAAAAAAATTTCCAGTTCCTATTTATAAGCATCATATTTCAATTGTTTCTTTTTAAAAGCTAATTCCATTTACACATGTTACATACAAATAAAGATCTATTTTGTTGATAAGCTTTCTGCAGTAGTGGAGTTTGGTTGGAAATGTTTTATTTGAGGCATATGGAGAAAGCTGCAATAGTGAAGCAAAATATTTATAATTCTTCCCTGTTTAGTTTAGATTTGTCAATCTTTTCCCTTCTTTACATAAAACAACATCTTGCATTCAAACTGTTTAATAGTTGAAATAGTAGCATTCCAAATGTAGGCAGAGAAAAAAATATAGTTAAATCTAAGAAGGAAAATGTAGGTAACTAAATATTTCAGCTAAGATCTGGCAGTATGGGAAAGACTTCAAGGTCTTAAAAGATGAAGAATTGCTGCTTGCTCTGGCAAGCGGAAACAAAAAGACTCCCGCAAAGGGCTTGTTCTTTATTTTTAAATCTTTGTCCTTAATTTAAACTAGTTTATTTGGTACCTCATTTAGACTTCTTTTTCAGTCTTGATGGTCCCATTCTTTCATTTTGTTCTTATTTTTGATTCACATCTTTACATTTTTCTTGTTTCATGTATTTATTTTTCTGTCTGGATTCAAGAGTAGACATTTAAATATTTGTCCTTCTTTTAAGAAAAACTGGTCAGAAATTCTTGAAATTGAGTCCCATGTAAATCTTCCACAGGGTCAAAAGCTATTTAGTTTCAGCTATACCAACAAATAATGCCTACTTTTCAGTAGTAGATTTTCTATTAGTGAATTCCTCAGGGCGTGACACATTTCCTCAAAGTCAGATTTCCTGAAGATGCAAACATTTTATTATTTCCTTTAATCTTTCATGACTTTGCATTTCAACTGCTGTAATATTTATTATCGCTGGATCCTAGGTGTTTCCTTACGCTGACCTTCAGTTGCATTTCACCCAGACTAATTTCCTTGAGTTTGATCCAGAATAGTCTCATATTGCTATGGTGCTGTGCCCTTTGAAGATCTGTCACATCAAGGGTGGGATTTTTAGTCTTAAGGAAGAATTCATTGACAGGGTAATTTTTAATATGTATATATTACATAATACTTGCATATAGTGCAATATATGTAATACACAGAATATATAATATGATATTTATATAACATTCTTGAATCTTGCATGTTTCATTTAATGGAAATAATGTGTTTGAGCATGTCAGTGTGGTGAGAGGGCAGCTCAACATGTGTTTTCTACAAACCGGTGACTGTTGTGTCTTTAAGGAAATTTCTTTTCTATGGTAGACAAATGGATGTAGTGACTATTTTGAAAGGCAGGGTAAGGACAGAGAGAGATTGCTTTTATTTTTATTTTTTTTCTAGACTACTGAAGTTTGTTTACAGTGTGCAGTGTCCTATCTTTTTCCAATCTTCTCAAACATTGACAAGTCTCCGTCATTTAAAATAAGATAAGGAGTCATCTTAGGATGCTTTTGACATTTTCTCTTGAGGTTGATAGTTACTTTCAAAAATATTTTTTCCATGCACTCTTCTACCTGTTTTTCCCTGGACTCAAGGACAGACTCTTTAGCATATTTAAAAACATCCTCCAGGGACTCTTCCCTGCCCCTTCCCTCCTCCCCACCTCCCCCAGAAAAAAGCCCACAAATTAAAAAAAAAAAAATCTCTGACCAAGGATTTTGTTAAGGAGCAGGTAATGAAAAAGAGCTTCTGGCTCTGGAGTTGTTGGGTTCAGATCCCAGCTCTAGCTTGGTGCATTTGGGCAATTTGCTGAACTCAGGCTTATTTATTCATTAAACAAGATGAGAATATCCTTTCTGAGGATTGCATGGTATGTGACATGTAAAGGCCATAGTAGACTTAAATAAATGGTCATGCATAACAGTAATAATATTCTTGTGTTTTATTTAAAGTCTTATTAGACGTTGCCCTTTGGGATTCATGTGCCTGGAGTGTTAAAGAAGAGCCATTCCGGCATTTCTTACCTCCCAGTCTTGTTTCCATGTGGCTTCAGCATCACTGAGCAAGAATGGAAACCAGACTCTTTTCTGCCAATTGTATTAACTATAGGATGCCATCTGTCTGGTTCACTCTATGGTAATGTGGAGTGACTTGAAATTTCAAAGATTCTTAGAGTTTCTGAGGATTGTGGCAGCAATTTGAAATGGCCTAAGAAACCCTGAGCTGATTCTCAACTATCTCTCCTTAGATCTGAGGTTGTGTGATAGAGTTGAGCAATCATGTTCTTTGGAGCCAGCAAATACCTGGATTGCAGTCCATGTTCTTCCACTTTCACTGTGGTACCTTGGGCAATTTGCCTTATCCTCCTGGAACTTTCCTTTCCTCATTTGCAAAATGGAGCTAATCATATCTCCTTTTCAATTTGTCTATTACAAGGAATTGTATGGATGAAGTACCCAGAAGAGGTTGCTGGAGTTGCTTTGCAACTCAAAAAAAATAAAAAAATAAAAAAATAAAAAAAAAGAATGAAGAAAAACCTTGGGTTTCAGTTTTATTCTTCATTTTGCCACTACCTTATTGGAAGAATAGTACAAGTTATTTTGTCTCTCTTTATCTTTAAATTTAGGTGCTGAAATTAGACATTTTAAAAGGAATTGCCTTTTAAATTATGTATTTATTTATTTAATACATACTATGGGTATACAGGTGTAAAATGAAATTCTGGAAATATATTTTTTCAAAAATTGTCTTTAGGTGCTACTTACAAAGAAAGGAGTTGAATGCAGAATACATTCTGCCATTTGGTTACTTCTTTTTTTCTTTTAAAGTGTGAGGAATGTGGGGACAATTGCCAGATCTTTATTTGGGTTCCTTGGAAGGTAGAGTGAGAGGGTTAGTAGCATTTTCTTTCTTCTAAAGTTTTTTTTCCCCCAAATCTAGAGACATCCAAATTTGAAACAGGTACTCTAGACACTTACAGGCTGAAGTGTATTCTGAGTCTAAATGAGGTGAGTGTCAGGGTCCCTGAAAATCAGGGAGCACACATCACTGGTCATTTAGTGGTTTGCACCCCAAATTGGGTTAAAACGATGTTCAAGGAAAGAAAGGGTAGGGTGCATGTTTTACAAAAGGATGCTTTTCTATCACTTAGAATATTTGTTATAGTTAACTTGCTTTCCCGTTTTGGGACTGAAAAGTGCATTTCCAGATTAATTTGTATTTAGCTGTACAGGGAGTTTTGGTCTCATAAAGCTATATGAAATAATGAGCAAATGAGAAAGGCCTAATGCCAGTATCTGCATAGAAGGCCATGACACATTTATCCACATAAAAATGCTCTCCTTATATCTAAGGAGTAGTAAAGACAAATTAAAAAAAATGCACTCAATTGAATAACAAAGGACATAATAGTGCTCCCTGAACGTTTGAGCTGGACTTCAGCTCCTGAAGGCTGTGACAGGGACCACTAAATGGCAGACAGTAGCTGCACTCTGCTGTCACAGTTTCAGCAATTGTCACTGTCAAAATGTAGCACATTCATTATTCAGGTACAAAACTGTAATTAAGAACATTGGCCAAGAAAGGGGGAGGGGAATTGGACGGTTCAGGGAGTTGGAAGTGGGATAAAGAGCAGTTCTCCTCTAGGTCAGTAGTTCAAACTTCGTCCAAATTGGTAATGACTGACAGTCATTAATAGATGATGGCTGTTTGATGGCCTATATGAGTAGGTGCCCATATCAGAAAAGTCACCATTGTAATTGGCATTAATTGGCACTTCTGTTGGCAGCGTCAGCCGAGAGGCTGAAGATTGAATGGGCTATAGCGAGTGAATTATCCTCTCACCCTGAGAAGGGGGCCTCCCAGGGCAGAGATGAAGCACCGTCGCAATGCACCATGGGAAAGCTGCTGCCGTCCCAGCTACTGGGCTCTGCAAACAGAGGACATCAGTTTGCAGTGCTCTGTTTGCTTGATGAGCGCCGAATCTTCTTAAAATACAGCTTCACCAAAATGAACAAGGGGCCCAAGAAAAGCAAAAGGGCCGAAATGTGAAATATTGAAGGGTACCCCCAGGGCACCGTCCTCCCCGGGTTTGTTTCTTGATCCAGAGAGCAGAGTAGCTTCCTAGGTGATTTGCAGCAATGACTGATTTCAGTTTATGTTAAAGGAGAAGAAAGCGCGCTCTTTTTGGAAATGAAAAAGCAAAGAGCTCTCATAACGGCCTGCAGTAAAACACTGTTGAACAAGCCTCTGTGTTGATTTTTTATAGTTGAAAATTAAAGGTACACTGTAATCCCTTTTTTCCTCTCTCTCTCCATTGATTTAAAGACCCAATTGAATAATAACTTAGACTCAACTTTTCATCTCTGCATAGATTCATGATTTGTAAGCTGTTTCTGGCAACTATTTCTGCAATACCAATGGCATTTCTTTTTAGTCATCTCAGTTTTTGGCTCAATTCCCTCATAATTAGCTTCTAGGTCAAAGTAACAGTTATTTAAGACTAAATTTCTGTGGCTATCAACTCCTAAAGGACATTTCACAGCAGTAGTACTAGACACCATTCCCTTAGCACACGTTATCCATTTATCTCATATTTATGACAAAGTCAAGTATTTGGGCAAAATGCTTTTTAAAGATTTAAACATCAGAAAGAAGTTTATTTGTTCTTTCAGGTTTCAGTAAAGCAGATTGCTAAAAGCACATGTAACAAAAAGCAAAATAGAGTAATGTTAAAAGAATAGAAAAATTTGTAAAGCTTTTTATTACTTATTTAAATGAGAAGAAAAGCTCTTCCTGTGGTTTAAGTTAACTGCAAAGTCGGAACATGTTTTCCTTAGTAAAGAAAAATCCATGTCTTGGAATATTTCTATTCTTTATTCAAGTAAATTTTATAAAATTTACTTCTTTGGGATAAATTTTTTTTTTGTACTTATAAATTAAACCAAATATCTCATTTCCTGAATATTTTTATTTTCTTCAGATTTTTTGCTTCAAAGTCTAGTAATTTTCTGGGTTTTTAGCATTGTAAAATAAATGTGGAAGTTTTACTATAGGTGGTGCTCTTGTACATATCTTGCTTTTAGAAATGTCCCTCTATATAGAATGAGTTCAACAGGGAAGTTTAATGGAAGCTGCTTAATAGTATACATTATATATCATAAATTCTACTTAATGATTTTGCCCAGATAAAGAGCCATGAGCCCCGCTCCTCAATGATTGATATGCTTGTTTCGTCCAAATTACCACCATTTGGTATATTATGACTTTTATTAGCAATCCAAGAATTTTAACAAGTAGATCATGTCTCACCTACATTAAAGTGTAAGAGAAATTCAGATCTTTCTGTTTCCTCCCCAATTGCAGAGATGGTACCATTTATGTTTCCCATTTTAAAAATAAAAATTTCAAGGCAGCAAAGGAAGGTAGACTGTACTAAAACAGCAGTTCACTCCCTTGGAAGAAAGATGATGGATGCTGGGATACCACATGACTCAATGTAAGGAGATGTTTATAATCAAAATAAGCCCCATGATTTCTCAAATCATGTATGTGGGAAAACATTACATATTATTTATTTTAGGTGAAGGGAAGACAATATGGGAATTTTAATTTTTGAGAAACGATTAGATTAAGAAAGGTAAGAACATAGGGATCTACATGTGTCCTTGTGAAAGGTGACAGGAGGAAAATGAGAGAAAGGTGGGGAGAGAAGGGAACCGAGAGAGGAAAAAGACTCACAGAAGGAGCGAGTTGGTTGGGGGGTCACAGGGCTTGAAGTGTTTTTCCCCAGCTGGTGTTAAGGGCTCCTCTAGAACTACAGAGGAGCTGGTGTCCTTCCCGGACGGGCCTCAGAATCAGATTCACATCTAGTTTCCAGGGACGATGCTTTGTAAATTGGCAAAATCTGTCTGTGGTTTAGCCACACATAAATATTCTACTTATAAAGCATCTCAAAGAAGATATTTAGGCAAATACATCATTCCCATTCTTTAAATCTTTTCACACTATTTTGGAAAATTTTGGATACATTAATTCTCTTTGACCCATACATATATCACATTACTCTGAGAATGTACAATTTCCTCTTTGTTTGATGTTTCAAACTCAGAGAGAGTTCTCTGACTTTTTTCTAAAGCCTTTACATAACAAGTTAAAAATAACCTTCCCTGATGATTTAATGGCATGAACTGAGATTAGAACTTCAAAGGCAGTTACACACAAGATGCACTTATTGTTCTTGTGGTCCCTTTAAATATTCTAAAATGTCATTTTAAAAATGTCTTGCCATTTGTTTACTCTTCTTCTTCTATATTTGTTTGTATGGAATGAAAACTCTTCATCGTACCACTTTTAAGACCTTCACATTTCCATTTAAAATAACAATTTATATTTACATGAAATCAAACTTTCCCCTGTCAGAAAAGAAGGTCATAACTCATGAATCATAATTTCATAATCTTCTAAGAAACAAAATGAGCAGTTTGTTATTAAATCTTGGGCACAAGAGAAAGTGTTCAATTAACAATTGAATTATATATAACACAGCAAGCTATTCTGAAATAGCCAAACTTCTTTTGTAAATGAGTGAATTAAATTAACAGCCCCCCCCCCACCTCCAGTTTGTCTGAAGAGACTAGGAATGATATGTAGGTTCCAAAAAACGTGCTATTGATTACCTACATGTTTCCCTTAACTTCAGTATTGTAGAAATGGTGCTGTTAACATTGGGTTTCTGTAGGATGGTCCCCACATTAGCTAGGAAAGTTCATTCATCAACAAACATTTATGGAATACCTATGTGCCAAGCACTGTTTCAGTGCTTAACATATATGAATTTAATCACCCTCAAAACCCTAAAAGGTAGGTGTTATCAGTCTCATCTTACAGATGTGGTAACGGAGACACTGAGAGCTTTAATAACCAGGCTAAGTTCCCATAGCTAGTGAGTAGCGTTTTTAGGATTTGACCACATCTACCTGGCTATAGAGTTTACATACTCACCCACCACATATACAGCTTCTCAGGTACTGACAGAAATTTTGTGGGAATATTGACCACAGATTTACCTAAGAACAAATATTTGATGGCGAGCCTACTTCTAGGATTGGGGATTCCAATGATTTTCTTACTTTCCTACACATCCGGCTTTTATAATAGTCTGTAACTAGGACTTGAGGTGCAGAACTAAAGAGAAATAAGGGGAGTTTCAGGTGTATGAGACAAGAAATGGAGAATTGGAGATTTTGCATGGTGCCTGGAAAAACAGCAATGAATTTAGAATCCCAGTTTTATGTTCATGTGAGATTTTATATAATTCAGGGTGGTTGTGTGTGTATTTTTTCACTTGTGCAGGAACTTTGGCCTACTTTGATAGGTACAATGGGATGAAGGAAAGGAAGGGAAGTGTACACCACAGAAACTATTTTTGCTGCTTTGAATTTGTTGTGATGTTAAGATGGAGACAGAAACCAGAAGACATCTAACAGGAGAGCGGGTTGGGGGAAATGTCTGATTCGTCATTAACATCGTTACATTATTTACTTTGAGGTCTTAAAATTCTCAGAACACCAGGCACACTGATGGTTAAAGTCAGCAAATACTGGAAGAAGACAATTCTCTCATGTTTCTGTACGTTTTGCACACTGAGGCACTGACTGCCTTTGTTCTGGACTGTGTCTTCAGGCATATTTGTATAGCAAGCATCCTTGGAAGATAGTGAGAAAGTACTTACACTGGAGCAAAGGATAGACATGTTTACTGCCCACTGCAGTAAAAACTTCAGGATCGCAAAGGTCAGGGTTTCTTTCCTGTAATGCAACCTACTGCATGTGCAAGTGTCACCTGGCCTTCTTTGCATCAAGCTGTGGGAACTGAGGCTTGGTAAATGTAAGCAAAAATGATGATTCTCTGGTCAGTGCTCTTACGGTTGGTAACCATGTCTTTTGTCTCTGACGTAGGAGCATCATGTCTCTCCTAGCATCTAGGCTAACTCATTAGCTTACAAGTAGGGTAAAATCTCAGACTCTTCACAGTTCTTAAGAAATACATACTATTATTTAAAGCTGTTTGGATGGTAATCCTTGAATGATAATCTCACTTCACTAATATGTATAAATGAGCTTTACCTTTAATTTATAAATATTAATATGGATTATGTAATTTATTCCCTGTAAAGTTTTCATTGCAAATTGGATGCTTTCTACTGTAGAGACTCTCCTGACTTTTCCTTTGTACATTCTTTAACACTCTCTCACTTTATGGGGATTCACATTTGATATTTGTGTCAGAAGAAGAGGAAGTATGCATAGAGATCATATCAGCGAGAACTGAGAAAACCACATGGAATATTGTGTGGGCATTTGGGTATCATTGTTTTAAACCATCACATCTCTTCAAGATGATCAAATTACAGCCCTCTCCTCTGCTATGAGCAGAGAATATTTTATTCATCAGAGACCTTTCATTTAGTTTAGTAGCAACGTGGTTTAACAGACTTCTTGATTAGCGTTAGGAGACCTAACTTCTAGTTCTTACTTGGTCAAGAGTGCTATGTCAGCAAAGTGTCTCATTGTCTCTCTCTTTTTTAAAAAATGGGCATAATAAACTCTGCCACCTGCTTGTCTCACAGCAATATTGAGAATACTAATGAGAGTCTCTTGAGGAATTTTGAAATCTGCAGAAGGAATATGCTATATAAATATGCAGCTCCAAATCATATTTTAGAACTGGAAGCACTAACTTGGGCTAATTCCTGCATTTTATAGGTGAAGAAGCTAAGGTACAGAAAGGTTAAATGGCTAGTCCAAGGCCACACAATTGGTTAAGTGTGTAAAAAGTACAAGAAGCTCAGTCACCCAGTTTTCCCTCCTTTTTAAAAGAGCTGACTAGTAGTAATAAAATTAATAATCCCAGATATTTCCAGGCATCACAGCGATACTATTACCTTGGTGACTTGGCATAAGGCAGGTTGCTCCCCAGAGACAAATCAATTTGCTAATTGTAGTTCATCAAGTATTTTAGTTGCATCAAATGAATATTTGGTTTTGGCAGCTGTACCGACTCTACCTGCGTGAACAATATTCCTAAATAAACCCTTGGAATAGTTGGTACCTCAGTTAATTGTGGAGGGACTTGATGGACTCTTTCTGTTGACTGGAGTAATGATTTAGACTCAATATGGAGCCTGTTCATGTGAGTTTATTGCTACATCCAGACTCCCATATTTTCTCTTCAGTGGTTTACTTGGTGTGATTGGATCTCTCCAACTGCTTTGACAGTTTACTAGTGTGCACTTGCCAAGGAGCCTCAGCACCTTCCCTGGGCTCTGCAGTGCCAGTGACAGCTGAGAGCTGTCAGCCAGCCAAGACTGAGTAGAACTGTTTACCCATCTACAGGTACAAACATTGGGCCCAGAATCTGCATCGCTTATCATGTTGATGATCTTAATTATGTACTAATTGAATATTGTGGCTGGAAATTTCCTCTCTCTGTGGTAGAGAAGACTATTTTGAATCAAATGTTGTATGACCCAAAAAAGACAAATCTGTCAAGACATCAAGAATTGCTGTTGTCTTTTTTTAAAAAGCTATTTTATTGAGATATATTCATAACCATACAATCCATCTGAAGTGTACATTTAGTAGGTTTTGGTATAATCACAGAGTTTGTATTCATTACCACAATCAGTATTAGAGCATTTTCATTACTCCAAAAAGAACTCCCCCACACCCCATAGCAGTTCAATCCCTTTCAATTCCTCTATCCATCCCCTGCCAAACATATCAGCTAATCTAATTCCATCTCTATAAACTTATTTATAAAATTTACAATTTTAAAAAATGGAGTCAAACAATATGCAGTACTTCATGTCTGGTTTCTGTCATTTATGATAATTCTCTTTGTTTTTTTTTTTTTTTTAAACAATTGATGGAAAATAGTAATATATTACTATTCCCTATCCATGGTGTCTTGCACTCAGAGATTCTTATCCAATGTGTAGCATATCCAGGTTGCAATAACCTAGTTAACAACCATTTGGAAATATGACCTTTTTCTTGGTTTTGTTCATTCTGGGTGCTAGAATTTTTTTTTTTTTTAACAAATCAATTTTATTGACACATATTAATAAAGCATACATCTATCGAAAGTGTATAATCAATGTATTTGGTATAATCACATTGTTGCGCAATCATCACTTCAATCATTTTTAGAGTATTTTGTTATTCCAATAATAATAATAAAAACAAAAGCAAACAATAAACAAAACCCATCACCTCTCAATCGCTCTATACTTCTCTTGCCATGCATAGCTGTTATTCTCTTCCCTTTTCTCTAGTATATTTGTATCTATATTTTGTAAAAATAGTCTTATATACATAGTATCACCCATATTTGTATTTTACATGAAGTTTCACTATGTTATACAGTCTCATGTTACATTTTTTTAGCTTTCCTTCTAGTAATATAAATGACCTTAGACTTACTTTTTCAACCACTATTCTACACCCATAGAATAGCTCTACTAGTAACACACTATGATGTGCTTTCACCATTTCTAGTCATTTCCAAAGATTTACAAACAACCTTTTTACCAGTTCTGCACAGATTACACCTCAGCATTCCATTCTTTACCCTCATTCTATTTTCTGGTGACCTATATTCTAATTATTAACTCCATGAGTTTACATGATATATTTAGTTCATAGTAGCACAATTATACAGTATTTTTCCTTTTGTGTCTGGCTTGATTCACTCAACATAATAAACTCCAGGTTCATACATGTTGTCATATGTGTCACGACTTCATTTCTTCTTACAGCTGCATAATATTCCATTGTGTATATACACCACAATTTGTTTATCCATTCATCAGTTAATGGACACCTGGGTTATTTCCAAGGTGCTAGAATTTTGATCTTTATTTCAGGAATTTTTGAAAAGGACAATAGGATTTGTTGATTTACTTGTTCAGTTGTTGAGATGCGCTGAACCCATATTCTGAAAAATAGTGCAAAATGTGCTTTACTGAATAAGCAACACCCACTGAAGGAAATATAGTGGACTCTGGTATGAATTTCTAGTCTCTCCACAATAAAGAGCAGGTGATGACCCTTAGCCCTTAACTTGGCATGGCAAGGAGGTTAGTTTCTGTTCTGGTACAGTTTGGAGTCTCTTCTGAAAGCCACACTGGCTCTTACCCCACACATCTGCCCCAGATCAGTAATTTCTGTTTTTTGATCACAAAATTCCATCTAAATGGCATCTTTCTCGGTTGCTCTAAATATCTTGGCGGCCTGTCTTATCAGTTCCTGCTCTGTTGGTGTGAGCTACTACCTTGCTCTTTACAACTTGGAAGTCTTTATTCCCTTCCTTGTGACTGCGCTGTCTTGACACTGTGGTGTGAGAGGAACAATTTAAACATGCTTTGATAAGAGCACTTGTAGACATTTTCTGTCCCCTTTGCCCCCCACTCCTTTGCACAGTGCCATGACCTGACTAATAAACACCATCAGTTGTCACCTGGCCCCTGTAGTTCAGAGCTACTGCTGTTTACTCACTTCAGGTCCAATATCAGATAGATACATGTACATTGCTTATTTAATAGGGCATAGACAATAGTCTCCTGCCTCTAAGGCGTATGGTATTACATAATCGTCCTTAATTTGGACTAAATAATAATTACTAACAATGATAGTAACAACTCACATTTATTGAACGCATACAGTGTGCTAAGAATCTGTTCTTAAGAATTTAAGTGTACTTAATATCTTAGTATATTTAATGTAAAGTATTATTACACAGAAAATTTTAATTTTAGATGGTCAAACAGATAATAAATTCCCTTTAAGATTTCCAACTTTTTTTTTTTTATTTTAAAGACTTATTTATTTACTTTATCCATCTTTAACCCCCCCCGTCCCCATTTGCTGTTTTGTGTCCATTCGCTGGGCAATTCTCCGTGTCTGTTTCCTGCCATCTCTTCTCATCCTCCCCCTCCAGTCTTCACCAGGATTCGATCCTGGAGACCTCCAATGTATGAGAGAGGTATTCTGCCGCCTGCGCCACCTCTGCTCCTAGATTTCCAACTTTTGTGACATGTTTAAAAGATGTTTCCTGTCTTAAAAAAACAACTCATTGTAGTTTCTTCTGATATGTCTATAGGTTCATATTAGAAATTTAAATATTTTCCTATCTGAAATTTATTTTAATATGAGGGCTGAGGTTGGGATCTAGCTTCAATTATTTGCAAATAATGACAATTTGCTCCAATGCTATTTATTGAATAGTTCAGATTTGATTTGAAATGACATCTTTATCATTTGAGAAGTCACTTAAGAACTTGGCTTTTTTCCTGGAATGCGTATTTTGTTCCATTGTTCCTATTAATTATTCCTGCACCAGCACCACATCTTTTTAATGATGATAGCTATATAATACATTCCAGTATCTTATAATGAACTTTTCATCTCCTTCTCCTAGCCCTACTCCCTCTCTTCCTACCTCTTCTCCTCCAGCTCCTACTTTTCATCCTTTCTTCTCAGAATTTTCCTGACTATTCTTGCATGCTTATTTTTTAGGTAACATTTAAAATTATTAGAAAACCCTCTGGGATTTTCAATGGGATTTCACTAAGTTTGTGGATTGATTTAGGGAGAACTAACCTTATTATAACAGTCAACCTTCGTATTTAAGACAAAGTTTATCTTTTTGTTCATTCAGGTCTTGTTTTCGTCTTTCAGTGGAGTTTTACACTTTTCTTATCATAGAGCCTACATGTTTCTCATCTCTATATTTTTGGGATTGCTATTGTGAATGGGATCTTTAAAAATATTTTTAATTGGCTAGAAAGATTACCAGAGGGAGAAGATGATCAAGTTTAAAAAGATGATTACATAAGAATCTTTTTTTTTTTTTTTAAGATTTTATTTATTTATTCATTTATCCCCCCCTTGCTGCTTGTGCTCACTGGGTCAGCTAACCACGCCATGCAGGCGGGCTTGCCTTCACCAGGAGGCCCCGGGAACCGAACCCGGGGCCTCCCATATGGTAAACGGGAGCCCTACTGATTGAGCCACAGCCGCCTCCCCACATAAGAATCTTTTAATTGTTCATCAAAATTTACTAAGTAAATTTTGCTAATATATATTAGTGAATGCAATATGATGATTAGAGTAATAATAATATAAATCTACATTTATTGAGTTAAAAAAGATAGCCATGACATATTGTTAAGAGAAAAACATGTTAAAGAAAACCATTAGACATGATATAATTTATGTCAAACCATATTGCATAATAAATGTGTGTATACATGTTTGGAGAGAAGACTAACACGATTTTCTCCAAAGTATTAGTAGAGATTATTTCTGATTGGTAGAATTTTGAATAATTTTTACCTTATTTTCTACATTATTTAATTTTTTAAATAGCAATTATTTTATATTATCAAAAGAGTAATGCAATAAAACACAAACAGAAAACAACCTTAGAAATTTCATAAGGATTAAAAGCAAGCACATAAAATTAGCCTTTAGCTTCATTTCCTCCCCCCCTCCAAATGCATTCTTATAGATTTCACATAGTGTTTATGGGTAGTCGTGAAAATAGTTTAAAAATTTATTTGGTCCAAATAAATGAAAGAAAAAAAGGCAAAAAAATTATCTGGTCCACGAAAATCTACTCAGCCTGCAAAACTGTTAGCACCTCTGTTCCTCTAAGCCGCACCAATCACACTGATAACGACACCAGCAGCAGTATCTTCACATCTGAAGGACGGGTCGACTTGTGCTAGATTCCTACTGCTGTGCAGTCACAGGTCCGTGAGATGTTAGTAATGCCCTGCTTTCCCTCCAATTTAAAACTAACTTACCTAGAACTTTACTGATAATTTTAAAGAATTCCAAGTTAGTTAAAATGGACCAAAAGAATTCTATTTTTAATTCCATTTGATAACTTTAAATATAACATTTTTAAATGAAAGGTATAAATTGTGATGATATACTATTTTTTCTACTTTCATATTTCATTTTTGTAATTTAAATGTGGTAAAACTGACAACTAAAATCAGGAATCAAGCTGAGCTTAGCCTTGTACCCCACAGTTATATAATATGTGTAGTTTATAATGATTGTGTGGATTAATAGGGGAAGTTAGTTATAAAATTGCTAAATTTCCTTAAAGACATCATCATCATTCTTATCACCACCAGAACCCAAGTTATTAGATTCTTACTACAAACCAATCCTTAAGCTTTACATGCATAATCTCATTACTGACTACTTGTGCAGTAAGGACAGCTTTTATGCCATTATACAGATGGTAATATTAATGCTCAGAGATGCTAAGGAATCTGCTAATGGTCACACAGGTTGGGAAGAAGCTTAGATTTGACCCAGGCTCACCTGCTTCTAATGTTCAAACTCCAGAGCACCACAATTTCTAAAGCAGCTTCCCAAGATTTAATTTCTAGCACCCTTACTCTTATTCTGCCTTCTGCTCTTTTTTCTCTCATTTTATTACCCAGCCTCCTCTTCAAATTATCCTCCAAAAGGGTGGCTCACAATCCACATATGTTGGAAGCAAAAATTTCCCAGCTATCCATGAAAAGGCATTCAGTGGATTTGAGCATTTGCCTTGTCAGGATTTGAAATCAGCAGATTTAGAGGTTGTACAATCACTTCACATTGTGGAGACTGTAATCCAGGCCCAGAGAAGTTAAATGACTTGTCCAAATTCACACAGCTTGTTCCATTGACAGACTTTTATTCAATGTTTACTTTGTGCCAGGCATTGTTCTAAGTGCTTAACGAATATAATTTATCTTGATAATAATTCCAAGTAGTGGGTGAATTATTATCCCCATTTGACAGATGAGGAAGCTGAAGAATAATGAGGTTAAGTAACTTGGCCACTGCCACACAGCTAGTAAATGGCAGAGTCAGGATTGGAACACAAGCGGCTAGTTATGTCTTTACTCTTATTCACTCTGACATGTTGCCTAGAACAGGACTACAGGGCTCTTGGTTTCCATCCATTTTTCTTCTACTATACTGGCCAATTCAATTTGTGAATAGGAAGAAAGTCCTCAGACATTTCTGGAATCTGACATTGAAAATAATTAGTTTTATACATTTTATAAAAATTAATTAAAAAAATATTGTTAAAAATAACTGCCATCTCAATGAGGGCTGTGTATATTTTTAAAATGATGCATCTCTGAAGCTGTTTATTGTTCTAGGGGACTGTCTTATCGATGATGGCTGGCCTTTTCACCCAATACCTGCTGATCTTCCATAATGCTAATACACACCCAGCGTTGACACTTGCTAGACCGTCTTTGCAAGCATAGATATTAGACATTCCAAAATTTGATTTTGGCTCATCTTTTACTTTGAATAAAGAGATCTAAAAATCAATCCTTCCAGCTGTATTTCAGTTACTATGAATAGAGGTCAAATATATCAGGGCAGGGATAGTATTAAAGGTAATCTATGATGTCAGGGTAAATGTATCAGGTAAGCAGATTAAAAAAATTCTGATTTTAATAGGATACACAAACCTTGTAGATTTTCTTTATTTTTCCCCATCGTTTAACAGACCTATGGGAAATTCAGCATTAGTTCCTTTTGGAGTATACATATGTATTTCATTTCATTTCTCTTCTAAATGGGGCATTAGGGAAAAGAAGCAAGATTTGGGTTCAAGTTTAACACTTAACAGCTGCATGACTTTGGGCAAGTTACTCTTTTCTGTAAACCTCAGTTTCCTCAGCAGTACAGTGGGAATCTTACTCCCACTTCATGGAGTTGTGAGGATTGACTAAGATAGTATATTTAACTTATTTTGTTAATAGTAAAATGCAACTTATTTTTGAAGTGTCACCAGATGCTATTAATTTTGCCACCTAATTTTGACATCCAGTGTTGAGGCAGGATGTGGCAGTGGGCCACATGCCATGTTAGGATTTACTATATTGAATTCTCATCCAAGCTCTCTCATTACACTGTCTGTCTGGGCCTCAGTACAATCAAAGGGTCAGGCTAGGATACTTTTAAGTTCCCTCCAGGACAGAAGTTCAGTGATTTATGTTGTACTGTGCTCCATGGGGTCTAGTCACCTGAGCTGGGATGACAAGTCTTAAAGCTAAAATACTCATGTTTGGCATTGATTAGGAAATACAGATGAAAATCACATAAGGACACAGTTTGCATCCTTTAAAAACAGGAATTGGCATAAATATGCAAAGACGCTCATTGAAATCCAGGAGTTTTCAATCTTTTCTAAAGCAATAGAATCTGTTTACAAATAAATAACGTTGAGCACCCCAACAAATAAAACATATAAAATAAATATATACAATATGTAAAAATGCAGATTCTTTCCTAAAAGTAAAGACCTAGCAACTGAACTTATTATCTTCTTCTCTAAACCTACCATTTATTCCTGACCACCCACTTGCTTAAGATCAACCACCTGTGAGTTATCTTGGATTTTCTTTCATCCCCTCCCTATGCCATTGTTCTCCAAGATAATTTTACCTCCGAAATAATTTCTGATTCTTTTGTTTCATCCACTGCAGCTGCTGTTCCTCGACCTTCTTGCCTGGATTATTTATAATAACGGCCAAGCTGGTCTTCCTGTTGCCAGCCCTTCCCTCTCTAATCCATCACATTGCTGCCCAGTGATCTTTATTTTACGCAAACTTGAATGTACCCATTTCTCCTCCCACTTGCCTGCCACAGGGACCCCTGAAGAACTCTGATGAAATGTGAGGACGCTGATGAAAAAATTTTAAAAAGACTTAGGGTCACGGTACTTTGTGTACATTCTGTTTTGTTTTTATAGAGTCTTCATGTGGGAAGGAACATCAGAAATCACCTAGGTCAAATTTCTACCATTGAAGCAATGCAATTTATAGTATACCCCTTTTTGGATGTACTTTCCTTACACTTTTGAAAATGTAGTCTAAGTTTACAGGAGTTGTTTTGCCAGTCATATGTCAAGTTGTGTCATAGTGTGCCATTATAGTCCATTGAATTATTTGTTCTTTCATATGTTAGCATGATGCTGTTTAATTATTGTAGCTTTCCAATGGATTTAATATCTATCACAGCAACTGTCCATGCTATTTTTCTTTCTAAACATGTTCTTGGATATACTGGAATATTATTCTTTCAGAGGAATTTTAGATTCATTTTGCCAAGAAATTCTATTGAAATTTTCAGAGGAAATATGCTAAATTTGTACATGAGGCAAGAATTGACATTATTATACTTTCAAATTGTGTCATTACCATAGGATGTTTCCCTGTTCCTTTTATTTGCTCAGAAATATTTTGTAGTCTTCTACATATAGATCTAACATATTTGTGGTTTGTTTTTTCCTAGGTAGTTTGCATATTTTGATTCAGTTGTGTGTGGGATTTAAAAATTATATATTTCTAATAGAATATTGCTGATATTTAGGAAATCTACTGGCTTTAGTATATTCCTTTAACTGGCCATCTATAGAACTCTCTTGTTAGTTCAAATACACATGGATCCTTGATTTTATGTTGGAGTCTTATAATTAAAAATTTTTTTTCCTGCTCAGGATCAATTATAATTGTTTGGCTGTGAAAGAAATTCTTTTTCAGAGTTTTTTCACTGTTAGTCTATTTCCCATTTAGAATCAATGCCTGTGTGATCCTAACTATATTTTCCCTGAACTTTCTGAATGTGGGCCTTAACATTTAGCCCTTTTACTTTTCTCTTTCTCAAATCTCACGTACTCAGAGGATATGTTAGATGCTTCTTTCATAGAGCAAAAATGCCAAATATTATGATTGTTACTATAACAGTGAATTTGATCTTTTCCTTTCAATGTTTATCAGACTCTCAATGGATATGACTTATACAGCATAGCTAAGTTTTTAAAATATTTTGTTGAACATTCCTTTAGTCTTTTCCTTTCCTTCATAATGAACATACTTGTTCACAAATAAAATGAGCTGAACATTATCATTTGTATAAATCCAAATAAATTACCTTTATAAGTAGCACAAACTGAGTTATTTATCATTGCCAGGAAATGAACTATTTGGAGAAGTGAATTTTCTGAGAACATTGTCTCTTCCAGGGTTAGAACGCTAAATTTTTTTTAGATTTGTATCTTTCCAAAATATATGTAACACCATATATATGCTCTTTATTTTCCAAACACGGGGACTGGCTTTTTTAAAAACACTGTGGTGAAGGAATTTAATTGTTAAATATAAAAGAGGATGAGAGGGATCTGATGTTGGAAGTAACTGTATTAAGGCTCTTAAAAATATTTTCACATTAGAGCTGTATATTAAAAAATTTTAAATAAATAACTCTCTAAAGTAGTAGAGAACAATTAAATAAAAAGACTATCAATGACATTTTCGAAATGTCAAATAAACAAAAATGGGTAACTTTCATTGATTTTTATCTGTTATCCCATTGTTGCTGGCAATTTCATGATCTCCTCTCCCATGCAGTGAGAAGCTTAAACAATAATTTAATTTTAGTTTATTGCAGATAATTTGCATTCTAGGTGGTACTTTTTTTTCTGTAACTGGTCTTCCAACCGCATTTAATGCCTTGCTGATTTTATGGAGAAGATTGTTGACTTCCACCTTATCAGCCCTGCCTTCTATATCTCACCATGATATCAGAGACATGGAACAAATTGACTCTTGGAGATGGAAAAAGCTCAGGATATTTGTAGGTATGTCTCAGCTCACCCCTCAAATATCTAAGATCATCTACCCATCCCTCCATTTGTCCATCTATCTATCCATCCTTCCATCTAATATTTATTGAGCATCTACTATGTGCCAGTCTCTGTGCTAGGACCTGAAGATATAGCAGGTAAGCTAAAAAGCATTGATTTAGCCCTTGCAGAGCTTGCCTTCCAGCGCTTATATAGTGTGCATGGAATCTGCAATACAGGATTACATTAGGTTAGCTCATGAAAGCTGCAGGTGAAAACACTTGAACCTTCTTAAGCACATCTCAGTACCCTCTGTCTTCCCTGATACAGCCACCAGACTGCAATTCTAATGCCTGGGCTTACTTTTTCTCATAACATTTTATTGTTCTTAGGGCTTTTTGCATGTATGTGTGCAAAATCTTCTATTTCTTCCTATTCTGTCATCAGCTTCCCCTCCATTTTCCTTTCTGCTCTTTGCAATAATATAGTTTATGGTATACATATTCCAGAAAGGAAATTATATTGATTTCAGGAAAGGACCATTACAATAAGTTCTAATATACTAGTTTTCATGGTTCCATTCATTCTTTTTTTTTTAATTTATTTATTTTTTATTGTGGGTAAAAATCAAAATTTTCACAATACATTGGGAGAGAGTGTGGTCTACGGTGTGAACTGTGGTCTATGGTTGGTGGCAAGGCCCCAGGATGTGTAAGTCCATTCATTCTTTTAGCAAACAAATATTTATGTTTTTTAAAATAAAATTTTACTGAAGTATATCATTCATACACGAACATACATAAACAGTAAGTGTGTAGTAAAAGTTGTGAACTTACAAGACAAACATGCAACAAATATTTATGTGTTTTTTTTTTTTACCGGGAGGTCCTGGGGATCGAACCCAGGTCCCTCCATGTGGGAGACGGATGCCCAGCCATTTGAGCCACATCTGTCTCCCTAAATATTTATGTTTTAATATTTTCTGATTGGTAGTAGTTACAGTGAAAATGCCCATGTAAGTGACATGGAACATAGAAATGGCTGAGTACCGATCCTAGCAGAGGTGCTGAAATTTAGTTTCTGGAAAAAGAAAAACCCCACATCAGTTTGCTTTCAGGCCATTTGTTTCTTTCTCATAAGGAGATGGAGTGAAGCACGTGCAGCTGCAGGACCTCTTGGACAGCTGCCTTTCTACAAATTTAATTAACGAATCAAAGGTGAGCGCTGGCTCTCCCAGGTGCTTTTTGCCCTCAAAGTCACCTCTCTCGCTGCTATCATCAGTGTCCTTTGACTTTCCAGCAATAAACAAAGCATCCTGTATTCCTGCACCCTGAATGAATAGACCAGAGTGCCTCCTCACCCTCTAGGAGCAAAAGGGCGTTCCTCCCCTCTCAAAAGGCTTGCCTAGCCCAGTGCTTCCATACTTGCCTGATGTGAGCTACTAATTCAGAATTTCCAGGCAGAGGCCTGGAAGCCTTTATTTTTAATAAACATAGCAAGTGACTTTTACAACTTGATATGACATTTTGAGGATAACTCAATACAGGCATAAAATTTCTAGACATTAAAACAAAACAAACAAACAAACAAAAAAAGGCAAGGACACAATGTGATACAAGAAAAATTCTAGAGAATCAAGGTATTAGTTTCTGCTAACTGGTAATTCCGGGCAAATCCTTAGCTTTCATGAGTTTTAAATGTAGAATGAAGAGGTTGAAACAGATTCATCCATATGGTTATTTATTTAACAAATACATATGAGGGCCAACTATGTGCTAGGTATGGTTCCAGTCCCTGGGGAGACAGTAGAGAATAAGTCACTCATTGACTGTCTGGCTTCAAAATTGGTAAATTTTTCTGTATAACATGAGTCTACCCAATATTATTGTTCACTGACATCCAGTACTTGGTGGAACACTAGAGCTTATTATTGTCAGAGTGTGCTATAGTGTCCTTTTTTTTCCAGAGGGACCTTGAAATTCGAGCTATGCTCTGATTGTTACATAAGATTCTGAAATCTGTTTTTCTAACAGAGGTCTGACCAATTGCACCTTAAAGATTTTGGTGGAACTATCCTAACTCCAGCTAAGTTCTACTCGGCTTTTACAATGAAATGAGTTGAGATCTTAATATGAGATGGATTCTAAGTCAAGTCATAAGAGCAGATTTCCAAATAGCTTAGTTGAGGATCTTGCATTTTTCAGGCGAGGCAACAAAGTTCCCAAAGAGTTACATGTGCAGGGTCTCAGGTTAAATCATTGGCAGGGTTGGAGCTACGTGGGGTGCTAATTTTATTTTGCTCACCTCTCAGTGTTTGGTTCTCTTTCAACATGACTTATTACAGTGAGTCCCATCAAAAGTTCAAACCCCTTTGTCATTGAGATTAAATCTGTAACTAGATCTTACTGAGGGGCTGTATTAGTTTCTGGGCTGCTAAAACAAACACTATGCAATGGGTTGCCTTAAACTATGGGAATTTATCGGCTCTCGGTTTTGAGGCTGGGAGAAGTCCATAATTGATGTGTCGGCAAGGCAATGCTGCTCCCTGATGACTTTTGTTCTGGGGCTGGCTGCTGGCACTCCTTAGGCCTTGGCTTTTCTGCCACATGGCAATAGGCATGGTGATGACTTCTTTCCCCTACACTTCCCTTGACTTCTGGCTTCTTCCTGTGGCCTTTTTTCTCTCTATGCCTAAATTTTATTCTGCTTAGAAAGGGCTCTAGTAATCTGGATTAAAGCTCAGCCTGAGTCAGTTTGGCCACACCTTAACTGAAGTAACATCCTCAAGAGATTCTATTTACAATAGCTTCATATCCACCAGGATGCAGACCAAGAACATGTATATGATTCAGTCCACCACAGGTAACCTCCCCATGTTTGACTTTTCCTTGCCGTCTTCTCAAGTTTTATATATGTATTTTAAAGACCTCTGACCAATTTCAGAAAGTCATATAAGTTCAAAACCCTAGATTTAAAAAAAATTAAATTCCTTATGTAAGGATTGAAAAATACTTGGGATGAGAGAGCAATGCTTTTCTTGCAGCTTTCTTAAACTGTCTCTGGGTCTGGATTTATTGCTATTTTGTGGGAAAGTTTAAACTCATAACTGGACTGAGTTATGAAGAGCAGTGATTTTAGGTGTCTCACTCCCACGGAGCAACGTCTTTAAGGTCAAGAGGATAATTTAAAATTGGAATGGGGCTCTCTTCGGGGGAATCAGAATGTAGTTTGAGAGCTAATTGTCCTTTGTTGGGCTGCTGGCTAATTCTGAGACCTTTTTGCCTTATGCTGTTATTTCATTTGAAAAACACTGAAAAGAGAAAAAGAATGTAAAATATTGCACAAAGTAAATCAACCAAATGTTATGTCATCTTTAAAAAGGACAAGTCCATTATCTGAAAAGGAAAATTGAAAAAAAAAAAAGTTGCCCAAAACTAGCAGGCTTGGCTAAGAATTCCTGGGTGTGGGTGCCTTATTCAGAGTCCTGGACGAGACAGAAGGCACATGCTCTGGGGCTCAGAGCTCAGGCTGAAGGCAGGTACATTCTAGCCCTGAACTCTTTCAAAGTTGCAGCTGCAGTCAGGCCTGTCGGATTAGAAAAACCCATTCTTCTGAAATTTATCATCTGGGGCAAATCACTTAACTTCTCTGATCCTTAATGTCCTACCTACTAAGAGTAGATAATAGCACGTATGGCAGAGGATAGCTATTAAGATTAAATGGGAAATGGTAGGAGAATGGTCTTGCCCAAGCCTGGAACACAGTAGGTGGTCAAAAAATGTTTCCTGGATATGGCCGTGAACTATAGCGTACGTAGGGGCATATATCATAAACATTGAAAATATGGTTCGAATTTTCAGCTTATTTAGACTTAAAATGTGTCTTGTTAGGACCAAAGAAATATTGTGGAAAACATGTTGGGTCTATCTCCAACGATACAGAAGTATATCAAGCGATCCCTGGCAGGCTTGGATTAGAGATACTCAGAGGCCAGCCCATGGAATGATTTGAGGTTCCCACCTGTAGAAATGAAAATGCATAAATGTCATAACTCTTCTTGTGTGTTACTGGGCAGGCAACTCCTGTTCCATACCTCACTCTGCCACCCATTATCTGATGTGTTGTCACCACCTCAATTATCTAATCCTCTGCTTTGATTCACTCCCTCACAGTGTGTTTGTCCTCTTGTAAAAGCTACCTGTCTCGCACAGGGTTGGTTATAGACCTCATATCAGATTTCGAGGCCTGCAAAATTTCATTCCTCCCTCCTCCTCAGTATTTTATGATGATTTGACATTGGTGAAAAAACAGGCATCTGTTGTTTTGTTATAGATGTTACTGTGCTGCAATAGCTCTCTAAGCTTAGCACAGCCAACAATTGTCCTTTTGTCTGAGCAGCATTTCTGTCTTTGATATATGTTTGTGATATCTAAGATTACAGAAAATCAGAAAAATTATAAAAGAGTGAAAAACAAGGCTAGTTCTTGTTTTTAATAATTTTCTTTACCTCATAACCATCTTGCATTTATACATGGTAGATCCAAGAAAGCAGATAATTGAAGAATGGAAGCAAGATTTTGAATAAATATTTCTTTTGTTTCGATATCTATCAAGTCAAGAATTTTCTATTTTTGTGATTCTTGATAATTTATAAGTTCTATCATATTTATATGCACTCTGATCCTCTCATTTAGTCTAGCAACAGTCAAAATTATGTTTTGGTTAGATTTTATTGGAGTTCTAATTTGTGTCTTTGTTTCTCTTTATGAATTCCTCCTGCATACATATTGAGAATAAATATTCTCTTTTGAGAATATTTCCATCAAGAGCGATGGAAACTATTACTTATCAAACACCTACTATTTGCCAGGGTTTTGAATTAATAATTTAATTAATCCTTATAACAACCTTCTAGTTATTATACCCATTTTTCAGCTGAAGAAATTGTGGCTTGCAAAAGTTAAGGCCCTTTCCAATATTAGACAGCTCAGAAATGACAGAGCCATGGGAAGCGGCTGTGGCTCGATCAGTGGGGCTCCCATTTACCATATGGGAGGCCCCGGGTTCGGTTCCCGGGGCCTCCTGGTGAGGGCAGGCCTGCCCGCCCGGCGTGGTTGGCTGGCCCGGCGAGCACAAGCAGCAAGGGGGGGATAAATGAATGAATAAATAAATAAAAATCTTTAAAAAAAAAAAAAAAAAAAAGAAATGACAGAGCCAGAAGTCGAACTCAGCACTGTGGAAGCATAACCTTTCCAACATAGTGCTCTTTCCAACGTGTCATGTGGCGCCATGATTCCAAGTCAAGTGTGGCGCTCAAGTTGAACACGTGTGGAAGCTGCCTCGATGTGGTTCCCAATGGCCCCTACTCATGAAAGCAACTCGAGAGAAAGTCTGTTTTTTCACTTTTGCATGTTGAATATTGAAGAATATGTCACTGGGAGGCAATCTCTGGATTATATATATATATTTGGCAACTTTATCCTTTAGAGTGGGATGTTAGCATATATAGTGAAAGGGACAGAAAAAGTGCAGGTAATTTTGGTATTCATAGGGATTGCAATGGATGGTGTTATTGAGTGGATGTGGTTAACCTGTAAGAGAGAACACAAGCACTGTGTGTCCTTATGCTCTTAATGCATCCTTAGAAAAGCATAGATCACGATGGCTTAGATGTTAAAATATCAAAAGAAAGAGTAATCTGCTTACAGTATGTGAAGGACCAATTGAAAGAGATTGACTGGAAGAGTCATTGAGACCTGAGTTCAAAGTGTAAGCCTTCCACTTGATAGCTGTCAAATCTTTATTTTTTTTTTTTTAGGCACAGGGACAGGTAGGGATTGAACTCGGGACCTCATATGTGGTAAAACGATGTTCAACCTCTGAGCCACATCGGCTCCTCTGAGGTGGTTTTTCTGTTTGTTTGCTTGTTGTTTTGTTTTTGTTTTTAGGAGGCCCCGGGGACTGAACCTGGGATCTCCCATGTGGGAAGCAGGTGCTCAACTGCCTGAGCCACATCCGCTTCCTTGTCAAATCTTGGGAATGTTACTTGCCTTTTCTTAATCTCAGTCTCATCATCTGTAAAAGTGGGATTGATAATACACTCTTTTCAGGACTGTTGTGAGGCTTGACTGAGATACCATGCTTCAAATAGGCAGGTACAATAAAAAATGTTTGATGGAACTTTTGAAACTCTTAGAAAAGTCCTGCTTCTATTCATATGAGAGGAGCTCATAAAAATGCTTTAATCCACATTAAGTATAAGATTTACTTGTATGGGATCCTTTATTTCTTTCTACCTCCCTATTTATTTTAATACTAATGATTGTCCATCCAGTTAACCCCTCAAACAAGTACTTATTGATAATGCATTATTTACTCAGCCATGATGTTACAGAGAAATAATAGAAACTTAAGATGGTTCTCTGTCTTCAAGGTAATTGTATTAAAATAGGGAGTAGGAAAAAAAATAGGGAGTAAAATTTAATACATGGAAACAAGTTAAGAACAGATATTAAATGGTAGTATTTATTATAACTGCAAAGAAGTTCAGAAAAGCTTCAGAGTAAACGATATGAGTTGATCTCAAGGGAAGGAAAGGGCTTGGACAAGGAAAGAGAAGATGAAAGGCATCTCAGGGGGTAGGAATAGATTGAGCAAAAGACCAGAGGGAAGAATGAACACTGAATGAGTGTGGAGAACATTGGAGAAATTTTCTACCCTGGAGCTTAGAGTGGGAGCAGGGGTAGGAGTGGGGGAAAAACTGGGAGGAAATAGTAAGTAGGACCTGAAATTCAAAGGAGACATAAATTCAGTATATGTAGAGTCTCATATTTAAAACTTTTCTTTTCCTACTATTTCTTAGTTATGTAAGAATTGAGGCACTTTGTGGACTGGTCTGAATCCAGGCAAACCTTAAATAAATTACTTATTTTCTATCTGTAAAATAGGTATGATAATAGTATCTACTGAATCAGGTTGTTCTGAAACTTAAATAAATTAATAAATATAAAGTACTTAAAACAGAACCTGGCACAGGAGACATTAATAAATGCTAAATATTGCTATTTAAACAAAAGGGATATTAGCATATCTGTGTGTGTTTTTAAAAGCTTCCATTTAAATGGTAAGTGTTGAAATACCAGTGTAATCTGGAGAAAAGTGGATAGTTTTCCCAAACGTTCTGTGTTGGGACCAAATACTCATGGAATTGCCATTTTTGTTGGTATCTCTAGAATTTAGTTTCTGGAATGCAAAGGGTATCCTGTAGTGTAATAAAGTTTTGTGTGGATAAGATGATAGAGATATTTAGGATTTGGATTTGGATTTTTGGATTCTCAAGTAAAGGAAACATATACAGTAAGAGCTTCTCATTTATAGAGTAAAATAATTGCCCCCACAACCTTTATTTTATTTTAATGGTCTTCAAACCTTTTTGATCATGTGCTCGAATCAGTAAAATCATTATTTGTCCCTGTATCTCCAATATATGTATATATATAGTTATATAGTTATTTATTATATTCACGGACCAGTATACTAATACATTTTGAATATGATAAAACATGCCCCAAAATAGAAATTCAAGAGATTGAGGATGATGAGGTCAAAATAAACCCTAATTGGAACATCTTGTGTAATTCCTAGGTGTGTTCTCCTTGTTTTAGGGACCACTTTTTTTTTTTGAGGTACTGGGGCTGGGGATTGAACCCGGGACCTCATATGTGGGAAGCTGGCACTCAACCACTGAGCCACATCAGCTTCCCTGAGTTGGTTTTTTTGTTTGTTTTGCTTGTTGTTCATTTTTGTTTTTTTTTCAGGAGCCACCGGGAACCGAATCCAGAACCTCCCACGTGGGAGGCAGGAGCTCAACCGCTTGAGCCACATCCACTCCCAGGGACCACTTTTTAAACTAATGGATCTAATTAAGCTTGATGAAATTTGCTCTTTTTAAATTTGTGTTCTTCCTCTCTTCCTTTAAGAACACTATGTTGTTCCCCATTGGCAGGTATTCTCTACAGGTAGTTAGATCTAACATTGAGAACTTTTCTACAGATAGTTGGATATAATGGTTCTGACGTCAGGAGGGAGTTCTGGACTGGAGACTTATGGGGATTAGTAATAAGCCCATAAGTGCTGGGTGTAACCATGAGAATGATGGAACCACTCCCCCTTAACTCCCAAAGGAAGGTGTGTAAAGTGAGAAGAGATCATTCAGGGATTTAACCTTTAGGCGGGCAAAGAAGCAGAGCCCATAAAGGAGCCTGGGAGATCCAAGAAGAGGCACAAGAAAATTTGAGTGTGTGTTGAAGCCAAGAAGTAAAGAATTTTTAAAAATGAAGGCATGCATGCAAGAGTTTTAAATATAACAGAGCAGTCCAGTAAAACAAGAATGGGGGAAAAAAAAAAGAATAGAAAAAAATGCTCTGGTTTGGCATCTATCAGGTCACTTACTTTCTTAGTGGAGGGAAGAATGTCAGTGGACTGGCAAGCTGAAAAGCAAATGGGAAGCCAGAGTCCCACTATAAACTATCCTTTCAAGAAAGGAATCAGAAAGAGATTCCCTCTTTCTCTCTCTCTCCCCCTCTGTCATCTCTCTATATCTATCTATCTATCTATCTATCTATCTATCTATCTATCTATCTAT
>JAKSZT010054334.1:33951358-34049526 GCA_026826555.1 Tolypeutes matacus
TATCTATCTATCTATCTATCTATCTATCTATCTATCTATCTATCTATCTATCTATCATCTATCAACCAGCTATCTAATCTATCATCATCATCATCATCATCATCATCATCACCACCACCACCATCATCCTAAGGACAGGATGACCCTATGTGTTTACTGTATTGTTTGCTCCATCTGGATGGTCCTTCTCCTCCTGGGAGGAGTTGGCAGGGTTCAGTCCTGATGTCTTCTCCTTGGGTAGTATTAATAACCTCAGCTGGGTACCTACTGCACTTTGTGGATACATTGAAAGAGATCTGATAAAACACTTACCACTCTGATAGTGATTTATGTTTCTGTCTCTCTGGATAGTTGTTGAGCTTTTTAAATGAAGAGACCATGACTTCTCCATCTTGTATCCCCCATAGAGTCCAGCATCTATTAATTGCTCAGACTTGCTCTTAGAATGTATGAAAGAACAAAAAAAAAGGCAAACAAGCAAGCTAGGTGTCCTGAGGGAATGTTAGTCTGGCAGCACCCTTCAGTGTGGTCAGGGTAAGGCTGGAGGCAGGAAAGTCCACTTGAGAGCTGATGAAATAACTTTGGTGGAAGGGCTTTGTGCCCTGAATCAGGGAATAAAGAAAGAGCTGTTTTAAGAGGCATTCTAAAGGGAGATATGCCAAAGTTTGGATAAAAAGAGGAAAGAATTAAAGATAATAACAGACGCCTAATCCTCAAAGAAGAAGAATAATGAGGAAAGAAAAATGTTGGTCGTACTGGCTGGGGAAGAAGGAGGAGGGCACAGTGATGGGAGGTGAGTTTGATCTTTGGTTTGTTGGGTGGACTCCTGAGACATCTTTTATTTTTGTCTCCATGTCCTGTTCTTGGATCTTACCCAGAAGCATGCTGCCTCTTCTCTTTTTGTACGTGTGTAAAGCAACCATCCCTTCTTTAGTCATTTCCTTCTAAAAGAGAAGACCACTTCTTCTATAAAGGCTTTCAGCCATGATCCTCCACTTACATCAAAAACATGTCAGAACAAAGCAAACCTCAAGCTACCAAGACTTAACAAGCACGGGGCACAGCTCGGCTGAATTTGGAACATCTGCTTTATGAATACTTAGAGTTTTCTAGAAACACATGATTTGTCGGTCAGAAATGATAAATTACACAGACCATCAAATTTATTCATCTTTATTTACATATTTATTTTTAAACAAACATCCATATTAGGGTCTTTTCCATCCCTCGGTGGTAGTAGAAGACAATGCCTTTTTTTCAGGTCAGATTGACTCCACCTCTCTTCTTACCACTTCAATTTATACAAATGTTTTTAGTATACTTTAAAAAATTTTATAGTGGTAACATATAAATAACGGAAAATTTGTCATATTAACTGTTTTTAAGTATACAATTCAGTGGCATTAATTACACTTATAATGTTGTGCTGACACCATCCATTACCAAAACTTTTCATCATCCCAGACAGAAACTCTGTACCCATTAAGCAATAACTCCCGTTTCCCCTGTCTCCAGTTCCTGGTAACCTCTAATCTGCTTTCTGTCTTATGTAGAAATCTTTTGATAAAGATTAGAAACCATTCTGAGGTCTCTGTTGATTTGAAGAATAAGTAATAGATGGAAAGAAAGATATTATGAGGAAGAGAGCAATTTATTATTTGGAAGGGAGTGTTAGCTATTGTTCAGCATTCATTGTCATCTATTTCCAGAACCTATCCCTTGTCTGTCCTTTGAAGGCCACCTTCACTTCTTTTCCCTCTTTCCTTGCTTCACCAATAAAATCAGTCATCCTCTCAGCAATGAGCATGTAAAATGACTTCTTTTGTAGAACAAATCCTTTGTGTGTAAATAATTTGTTAGCCCCCTGCTTCCTCCAAGCATTGTGTTGGAAAAAATATCCAACATAAATTGATTGTATAGATAGCCTGATTGTAAAGCAAGATTAATATGAAAACACAAGGAGTCTGCAATAAAACCTACTAACTTAAATCATTCACATTTGTGTACAAGCATTCATATTTAGCAACAGTCCCAAGGCTGAGATTAAAGCCGTTTGGTAGGTTACTTCAAGGCCTTTTTATTGCTAAATCTTATTATGTCTCTAAAATGTAGAAATTAATCACCTGTCATCAAAGCTGCAGTGGATTATTGACTTCTAAATGTCTCTACAAATTGATTCATGACAGAATGAAACAGGAGACTGAACTAGCATTGAAATTCTTTTGCATGTGATAAAACAGGTCTATTAAAAGCGTTTCAACAAATGCTGCCTATTAGGTAATCATCACAAAGTACTTTCCTATCAAAATGAGGTGCTTCTGGAATACTTTTGATGAGATACTTTTTTTCCCCCAGCACTGATATGGTAACATGAAATTATTCTGAAACCCCAGGAAGCTGATTTGGAAATCCATTTAATTCTTCTATTACAGAGCGAACGACATGTTTTTTGGTACTAACACAATATAAAGATGGTTAGGAAAAATCCACTTCATTTATGTGTGCATTTGTGTGTGTGAAACAGATTCTAGGCATAATTCAGCTTAAGATTTTTGGAGAACATTTATAATCCACAATAGTAGAATTTCAACAGTTTTTGCAATATTTCCACTCCAATCTCACTAAGTTCTTTAGTCAACTCTCTCCCTCTTCAGTCCCTGTTAGTTTGAATCGGTGGTTCTCAAAGGGGGGTTTATTTTGCCCTCCCTGGGCCATTAGACAACATTTGGAGACATTTTTGTTTGCTGAAACTGTTGTATGTGTGTGCGTGTGTGTGTGTGCTTCTAGCATCCGGTATAAAGAGGCCAAGGGTGCTGCTGAATATCCTACAATAAACAGGACAGCCACCCACAACAAACATTTATCCAGGCCAAAATGTGAATATTGCCAAGGTTGAGAAACTTTGGCTTAAATTAAGAAGATATCAAAGAAACATTTCTTAACTCGGGGCAGGAAGAGGTGTAAGCAGAATCCAGACATTTTTCTTTAATCAAACTTGGTTCCTTATTTCCTTCTTGGTAAATATTTAACTGCCTGTGATGGTTTCCTTCCTTTTCAGAATTTTCTCACACGGAGCTTCTTCTTACAACCCATTCCTTGCCAGCCCACACTCTACACACATCAGCCTCTCCTCCCACCTAGCTCAACTCTTTTATCTTTTTAGCTCTGTAGAGACTCCCAAAGGTTAATAGAAGGAACAGTCATTGAGATAATCGTTGATCAAAAGGCATTCTGATTTTCAATTAACATTCTAGAATGGGAATTAATAGTTTTGATTAAGAGAAAAAACATTGCAAGCAGGGCACTGCTATTTCGGGTCTCTGTCTCAGAAGATTATATACTCAGTCCAATTATACAAAACAGTTTAAACATTTTTCACAAAACGAAATAACCAGGGCTATTACTTGATAATGTTGCTCTCACAAGATGCAAGTCAAAAAGTTTATTTCCTCCACCAGACTGTGATCTCCACAAAGTCAAGAACAGCATTTTACTCTTCTTTTTACTTAAGGTCTCTGAATAAGTGAGTGAATTTTATTTTAATCCTTAATATTTAAGTAACACAAATTTGCAATTTAATACATAAACTATTTTGTATACACTGCACCATCTTACTCATGTCTTAGGATCTAGTCATAGGATATTGATGAACTCTTGTTCCTACCCACCTTATGTTCTATGCAGTTCTTGGAATATATCACGCTGCCTCTCCCCCACTGGTCCTTTATAAGTACTTCTTGGTTTTTTTTTGTTTTTTTTTTTTTCATCTAGATTCTGCTGTTGACAGTTCCTTGTAGACAAAGACTGTGTCTCAATCACCATTAAAATTCCCTGAACTTAGCACAGAGCATGGGACTGGCACATAGTCGGCACTCAACAAATGTATCTGGATTGGATGAAGGAAAAATGGAACAAGTCATTTGATCTAAATGTAATCCCTCTTGCATGAATAGAAGTGGCACAACTGACAAGTCAGAAATCTGCAAAGAGTTATTTTCCATAAAGACCCACAGGGCTGTGGTGCTGCCAAGCATGCCATGGCATCCCCAAACCAAGGTGCCTAGGCAGCAAGAAGCTGCATGCATCATAGACTGTCCCCACTTCTCCTTAATGGTAAAGAATGGAGAAGAAAAGGCTGCCAAAGTAAACTATGACTGCTGGTCACAGAGCCCTGACTTCTGCTTCACATTTCAGCAGAAGTGGAAGTGTATTTGTTCTTTATAATCTTGAAGGGATAGAACTAAAGTCAATAGGTAGAAAATACAATGGCTATTACAGAAATATTGGTTTTGGAGAGTCAGAGCTGGGTCCAAAGATGAAAAAGGGTACCTTGTGGACAGGGCATTCCCTGTCTCCACAGCACAGATTGCATGAGAGCTAGGTGAAGACCTCAGGGATTTGAAGTGGTTCTCAATGTGAGATTCTGAGGTTTTGTGATATGTACCTGCAGTCCATGGGTTGTAGAAAAACAGAGCCACAGGCTTAACCTAGCAAACACTCCCTGGCTGCCAGACGGTCCTTTGCAGAGGGGACATATGTAACTCTCACCCCAGTTATGGGTGGGATCATGGGATAGCCAGAAACTCTGCCTGTGGCACCTGTCACAATAAGAAATCATAGCCTCTTGTCCACGGAGCTTTCCATAAGTTAAGGGCTTTCTATGTGACCTGGGAGCTACTGCTCACCGTTAGCATTACTGTTGATGCAGGACCTGCACGAATATTAATGGTATTCCTTACCTGAATGTACACAACAGCATTACTTTCCATTTCTCTCCCCACCTCCCTGGCCTCTTTCCTCTCCTTCTTTCCACCTTGAGTATCATTTCACTTTTCTAGTTGACTATCTAGTACAATGTATAAAACAGTAGAGAGATAAAATGGAGCAGAAGATTCAAATAAGCAATTAATTGTTAGGTAACTGAGGCAAAGGGATTAAAATAGAATCTACAGAGATTACCCTGATAGATAAAAAGGGTTTTTAGACTTTGGACCTGATTTCTCAAAGAGTCTGGACTAAGCCTCAATTCAGGCAAAATAGCTTCAAAGAGAGATTTACCTGCACTGCTTTAAGGACAGGGAGCACTTATAATTTCTTCACGCACGATTATTCTATTACATTCCTCTCCAAGCCTTCTGAGAAACCTCTCTGGAGATATATTTGGGAAAGCACTGGCAGTGATTTTGAACTCTTAGCCCCTTGCAGTCTGATCATCACTAACCATTTCAGTGTGTATTTTATCTGAGTATTTATACCGTGAAGTTCTCTCTAACTCTATTTTTTCTTTCAAATCTCCAAGGTCATTTCTGGCACTCACATAATGTTTAGAGGGACCTAGTTAAAATTTAACTGATATTTTGGGGGAAACTCTTGTTAGCAAAGATTGTTTACGCAAAACTACATCTCATAAGGAATCTCCAGTCTTTTTGAAGACAGAGAACTTAAAAGTCGGTTTTGGGGCTGAATTCATATGTCTTTGTTTCTCTTTCAGTTGATCTTGGCAGCACCTCACATGCAACCCAAGACCAAAATAAAGTTACATTCGGAAGGCAGTCACAATTCAGTGATCTTATCCTGCAGAGCCCCTTCTCTTGGCGTTTACATCATATAATTTGGTAAGCGGTTTACACATTTACTCCTGTGACTTTCAAGGGGCTTTTATGATCTGCCAAGTGGACAAATGTCAACAGGCTTTAAGGATTGATTTACCAGGATTTCTGTCTCTTGTGAGCAGATTACTGTAGCTCTGAGTAAAACACATGTAAACAAGCCCAGCAATCTTAGTGGAAAATGCAGCTCCCGCCAGACATGGTGGCTTGATCAGGAATCCTAGTGGAGTTGCATCTTGTCACTGCTCAATCTTGAAGGGGGGGCAGCTTTCTCTTCCACACAACTGTTCTGCAAAGCCTCCCTGAGTCTGCATCGCCCCTGTGAGCAGCTAGAAAACAATAGCGGTGAGAGGTCAGACCCAGGAGCCCGACGGCCCACGCACTGCAGGTCTCCCTAAAATGCCTGCTTTGCTTTCTCAGGGAACTTGCCCACCAGACCTGAACCTGCCGGACTAACCAGAGGGGACGCCCTCTGGTAGATGACAAGATGCAGGGCCAGGTCAGCAGCACTAGATGGTTTTCTCAACTACAGTGGAAACTGAGTTGAACCCTTCTGCAAAACTGTTGTAATTTCTAATTTATTATTCTTTGTGAAAGAAAAAAATGTCAAACCATGACATTTATGTTTTTTAATTTCCATCTTATAAAAGTCTTGGAGCTTTGATTTTGGTCCTTTTTTGACTTCACCTGTGATTAAGATCAAAGGAGAGACAAGATGAAAGACAAGGGCCCTTGCTCCTCTAGCTTGTTTTGTCAGGCTCCTTATGGCTTGGCACGAGGAGCTCAGAGAAGTCCATGCCTTCCGTGGCCCTGTTTCCTTATGGAGACTGGGATGGGGTGGTGGGGGGGGAGGGACTGGAGAAGGAGCTACCCCCACCCCCAGAAACTTCCCTAGAACTAGACCTTGGGTTGTTAGAATCTCTACATCTGTCCCATGAGTGTGGGAAGGACTAGGCCAGCCTAATTAATTTATTCCCTTCTGTCTCAGCTCTGTGTTCCAGGTCAAGGCTGGTCTTGAAACCCAGTTTCAAGGGTGGGTTGAATGTAGATTCACCCTAAAATTTCTATTTGTGGTGGATTTGCTGATAATTTTTATATCTTCCATTTATTGGCTTAAGGAGATGACTTACTGTCTGTGTCAAAGGGGGTAAAAATACAAAAGTCTATCTCATAAGGTTGTTGTGAAGGTGAATTAAGAAATGTATATGAAAAGCCACACACAGCGCCTGGCCCGCAGCAGGCACTCAAAAAACGTTAACTCTCATTTCCTGTCCAAGGAAACATCAGATGGCAATTCCTGCCTGTGTGGGCGACTTCTAAGCACTGTTGGACTGGCCCCAGACGTATGACATGAGCTGATTGGATTGAATTGGAACTTTCAGTTCTGCCTTGAATTGGTTCCCCTGTATATACAGTCTGTGTGATATCAACTCTGTACTTCAGGGAGTAAAAGGCTGTTTGGGCATGGGTATTATATTCTTAAATGCAGAATAAAACGAGACCAGCAGGATATTTCAGTGAAATATCTCGTTTGAACTTTTCCATTCATTTGCTCTTTTATGCATTCGCAGCTAGGGGTTTCCAGCTGATCCATTTGATTGCTCTCATGTACGGAGTGTAGAGACAGCAAAGAGGGGATTCCTGTAGATTCTTAACTTGTTAACAAAGGCTGCTATGACTTGTGGCAAGCCCCAGAGCTGACAGCCAGTTTCAGTCCTTTGTAGGGGTTAAAAGAGGAAGACAAGGCAAAGAGAGAGGAGTAGGAAGTTTTAATAGAAACTGAATCTGAAAAGCAGGAGGGCATAGAGAAGAGCCAGAAGGAAGGGACTCTGTGAGTTCTGGAAGCACTGCCTCTCTGGACTTGGAGTCCCTCCTCTCGTCCCAGCTTCAGTCTTCTGTCCGAACTATGACGTGATGTGCCGTGAATTGGCTGCCTTTCATGTGACCCGAGTGCGGGACTAAGCCTCAGGAGACCTCACGGTCAGCCTGCCAGCTATGTGGTCGTGGGTACATCTCTGAACTTTTCTGTTTATTTTTTAAACTGTAAAAGTCACCTATACATAGTCATAAACAGGATTGCTTTGAAGTTCAATTGATAAAAGATGCATGAATAAAGTGCTATAAAATAAATGGTATCATCATCAATTATTTTCCTCCTTTAGAATATATCAGAATAGTCTTATCCTTCATTTCTTATTGGGGACCATTTTTGGCTTGGGGTAGGAGTAGGGAGCCAGGAGGGGATGTAAATGAAATGTTGAACTCTTTGTATGGTACTTTTAACTTTGAAATGGGCACTATAGTCTGCTTGGTGATAAATGTAATGAAAGAGAAAAGGCATCTGTAAGATGGACACAGCAGAATATGTCACTGCCTGTATTTTTTTTCTAATGACAAGTCTCTGAGATGTAACTTTGACTCAGTACTAACGTGATGGAAGAACCTGGTTTCTCTCTGCTCCTTTGGTCATTCGGCTTATCTTCTGTAGGAGCAGAGCCATTTATCAGGCCTGTATTTTTGAGGCTGAAAGGTTTTAATTCCAGGGAAGCATATGGATTTTTGACAGACTGAGCTGACACCAGTGGAAATCACCAGTGCCCTTTGGATCTTGTTGCGACTGTTGTGAACCTGCTTAAGGTGCTTGCTGCCTGGCTTTTCTCCTACTTACCCCAAAGCCATTTCCTAAGAGCAAATCCCCCCTCCCTTACAAACCATAGTCGAGAATCCTTGAGGAGGGCTCATGACCGGGGAAGGTGAAAGGTAAAGCGTTAGTAAATTGAGTTAATCCTCAAAATGCATCTTTTCTGGGATTTCCACATGACTTCCAGTTGGTAACCTTTATGCTGTTTTATAGTTTGCTCTAATTTATCTAACTAATGACATGAAAGATATAAAATTGGTAAAACTATAGTGTTTGGCTTGCTTAAATTAAGTTTATGAGTTTTGCTTAAGCCTGCCAAACAAGTTAAATATTTCATGGCTTTCACAGGCTACAGTTCTAATATTTATAACTCTTGTGTACAGATTTCAAAAAATTATAATTACAACTCCCAGGATCCCAGATATAGCAGATGTTCAATATTTTCTACAATGTTGGCAGAAATGCTTCTCATGCTCTTTTTGATCCCCAACCCATGTATTGTATCTGTTGGAACAAGCTGTTGATAAGAAAATCTACTGTCATTCTTTCATTTTAACGACCTTGGAAAAAACTCTGATGTGAAATAGGAAGAAAGATGGAAAAGGTGATTTCTACTCTCCTAAAAATATATCACTGCATAGAAATAATGTTTTACTTAAAGGAGAACACATAAAAGTGCATTTTGCCATGAGCTGTATTTCATTTACTTTATGACCACAATATTTTTCTTCATATTTTCCATCTTTCTTTAATTAAAAATGCAAATTTCCTTTTTAGCTGTGATTGACTTTCCTTGGCCCTTTTCACAAATATCTACCTCTGTTCAGGTTTTTGAAAACCCTGTATTAGTTACTGACTTGCATTAAAAATTTGAAGGTCTCTGTTAAAGGATTTGTGCTATTGGTTCTGGTCACTGTTAACCCTTTTCTACATATGTATTACTTCAATTTTTTAAATGTTAGTGGCAGACTGACAGAGATTGGGCACAGGACAAATTAATTTTATGTTTGGAAGTTTCTGACTCATGGGTTCTAGAATGCCTTTTGGCAGAGTATAGACTTGAAGGGCTCTGAAATATTCAACTTCCTCTACTTCCCAATTTGCCTAAGGCCTGCCTTGGATAGAGGAAGGCATACTAATTCTGGAATGAAACAGAACTGATTCTAGTCCTCACTCCATTATTGCATGCAAATAGTTGTAGCAAAAAGACATAAAAAAATATATATATATATATTTTGGCTAATTTTCTTAGAGTTTATATTTGAATATATGAAAGACTTCAGAACTCACACTTTAATTAGTAACATTGTCTTTACATTTAATCTACAAAATATATCTAAAAATATAAACATTTTCCTGAAAAATTAATGAATGGCAAATTCACAAATTCATTTATTTCTCTTCCCACAGCACAGGTGACTTCTCTGCCTTCATTCTCAGACTGAAACTTTAAAAATATTCTGTGATGAAATGAAATGTGACTTCCTGAAGAGCTTCTAGCCTGAGGAGATGCCTGAGGAGAGTGCCTGAGAGAAGCATGACTACTGGGAATGGATGAACGAGCAGCTGTACTTTTAAGAAACTGCAACTGTAAAATGCACCCAACATGACCAACTACTACGATGAGGAATGTGAGCCTGTTCCGAGGCTCCGAGGTGGAGAGCATCCTCTGGAGAGTCTGACACAACACATCCTGCTCACCCTGTCAGGGAGCAGATACCGGCAGTGTAGACACAGCAGGGCCTCTGTGCACACACAGTGGCTCCTCTTAACACATTTGTAGAGAGCACCAGAGAAGAATGTAGGAAGCACTGGAGGTGAGAGAACTAAGCCAAGCTTTATGGGTGCAGGCTTGGAGACTTCATCAGCTTTTCCACCTCTTCCTACTCTGCAAGGGTGTGCTCTCTGGGGTTCTTAATTTACTCCTTTCTGGACTGCTCCATGTGACACTGGAAGGACAATTTGAAATAGTGTCTATTGGCTCTGTCTCTAGGGAGAAACTCAGCTCTGGGTTCCTCTCTGTCTCCATAGTTTTTTTCTGTATCGGTAGCTTTTTATTCCTCTGTTTATAAAGGACTCCAGTAAGAGGATTAAGACCCACCCTGGGTCATGCAATCTTAACTGAAGTAATTTAATCAAAAGATCCCACCTACAATAGGTTTAACGCACAGGAGTGGATTAACCCTAAGTATCTCCTGGTGGTTCTGCTTCTGTGTTTGAACTCTGACTCATGCATCTCTCAAAATGCTTAATATAGTACTCTGCTGAGAGCAGATACCTCACTCTCTTCACTTTATTCCCAGTCATGTGCTAAGGGGTAACTCTGCAGGGCTGGGCCCACAAGTAGCACACATCTGGTAGAATCTAGTAGAATCTCTACTTACTTGATCAGCTTCTGGCATCTCTGTACCTGGGGCCTTCTTAGCAATGAAGTTGAATTGCTGGTTGCCCTGGGCTGGTGGAGGGGCTTGTCTGCCCAGATTCCAACCCAGGCAGTTTTGACATAGAAGAACTCTTAAATGGTCATGATGGCTTTTCAGGTAATAACAATGTTAACAGCTTACATTTTTAAAGCACTCACACTTCAAAACCCCTTTTAAATGTATTATCTCATTGCGCTTACAAGGACATTATGAGGTGGGCAGGGCAGGGACAATCATATTTATTTCATAGATGAAGAAACTGAGGCCCGAATTTTTTTTACTCCTAGAGTAGAGCTCTTTCCATTATGATACAACTTTTCTCCTTGACGGTTCCGAATTAGGATCTTGTTTTACAAAATGAAAAAAAGCTCAGAGGCTTTGAAGACTTATGGCTTGTCCTATAAAATGTGTGGTTATCTGAAGGATCACATATATACCACCTTGTTTCTTGTTTTCTGTCCTGAGTAATGCATAGAGCAAAGTCCAGGCCCTGGAGAGATTCCGTGTTTAAATCCTTAAATGCATTTTGTTTGGATATCACCTAGTATTCATAAATAATAGTCCGTTTCTCAAAATCCAGCACCTTACATTCTCATTAGGCATGCCTTATGTGTGCCTTCCATAAGAAAATCCACTTAATAGCCCATAGAGATTTGTCACATTGGATTTATCTTGCTGCCAGCTTCCAGAAATGTGTAAATGCTACTATCTCCCTTTTTCCTTTTTGGATTAAATCTGATTCACTTTCTCAAAGTTGAAATGATTCATAAAACATTTTTAGGCTACAGAACCTGAAGCAAAGACCACTGCTGTTGGAAAGAAAGAAGGAAAAAGAGAGACACATCCCTAGGGGATTGTTAAGGGTCTGTCTTATCTTCTAACATACAGTATGCGTTATCACGTATCTTGGAAAAATCAGCATTAGGCATGTGCACGCAAGTTTTATAGGTGATAGTTCAAATTATGTAGCACTTTACACCAACTGCTCAGAGAACAAAATAGTACTGAGTTGTGGAATTGATTTGTAAACTCATAATGCCTGAGATAAGCCTGCTTGTAGTATTCTCTTATTTAATTTAGCATGAAGTGTTACCTGAGAAATCTCAGGTGCTCAAAATAGCCAAGGACAATTGAATGCTCATTTAGTGCTTAAAAAGTAGCTCTCTCTGACAAACACCTGTGTTCTAGGGGTGGTGAGGAAGAGGCAACCGTGGTATGAAAGTTTTCATAATTCCTGATAAAGGATGCATTTGTCATTGGCTCCAAAATATTTTTAAAAAAGCTTTGCTTCTTCTTTTCTGTTTGTTTTTCTCCTTTAACATCATTTTAGAGTAAAGATTGTTGAACATCTCAAGAAATATTATAGAATTTCTCTGAAGTCACTACAATATAACATAAAATTACAAATGGTGTTAGTAAACTGATTGTTTCCCCATAGGGCCAAATGCACTTGTGAGTGTGTGTGTGTGCATGTGTGTGTGTGTGTTTTAGCACACAAGAAAATACGTTTTCATCTGTGCTTTAGTGAAGTATTTGTACTTCTACATATAGGTGAAAAGCTCATGTAATCTAATAAAACAAAACAAGACAAAAAGAAGAGCAGATTTGAAACATCAGGAAATGCTGTCAAAACAAATGACTCTGTCTGTTAATCTTAATCCTCAATCTTTATTCTTTCGCTGAGTGGTTTATCTCTACTCACTGGATTAAAGTAAGCAGCAAATCACTGTTTTCTTAAAGAACCGCTTAAGAAAAGGTCCTTGACTGTCTGCACTGTATCTTTTTGAAAAAATAACCTTGGAAACACCTTCCAATGCAAACTTGTATCACAGCCCATTAGTAAACAGTACATGGTTGTCGGAGGTAGGTCAGAGGTAAGACCCACCCCCAGTGGTTCTGGATGGCAGTTGGGATTTTTGCAGAATAGTCAAGAAGAAAGTGCAGTGGGCTTCAGGTGGATGGCTTTTAAACTTGCTACTGCCAGCCTTATTAATGCTGTTTGCAGATCTTCGTTGGTGTACTGGGTTTTATTTACTTTACAGGAGAGAATATTTTCCTGATCTAAAAAGAGTAGGAAAAAGTTAATGCATGATTAAAGCACTCAAGGAAAAATGATCAGTTTTCCATAGTGCTTTTATATTCTTTCCTTTAAAAAAACAAGGAAGTTTTCAGGATTTTGCTCCTAGGATGAGTTCTGGGTAGTGGGGAGTCAGAGTTATGGAGACTTACTATTCGCTATCTGCCTTTTTATACCTTTGTGCCATCTGCAAGCATTACCGAATTAAAAAATTAATATAAATTTTGAAATAAAAATAATAAAAAGAAAAAAAATGAAATGAGGGTTTAAAACAGAGTGATTCTAATGTGTAAGATTTGAAGCAATGCATCAATATATTTAATTTCGTTGACCCTAAATTCAATATAACAAACAATACTGCATACAAAGCTTTCTGCTAGGCCTGGTGGGGTTTACCAAGAAGAACCTGCTTTCAAGGAGCTTCCATACTAGTCCAAGTTAACAGGCTATTCCATAAATTCAAAGCTTCCTTTTCTTTGGGCAAGGGTGTTACCCAGTGTCCACAGTTCAACACTGCTACCAGGAAGCGGGTCTTCTTTACCTTGGTATAACAAAGGGGCTACCTCGGGGGGCACATCCACTCAACAAACAGAGCCTTGGCCTATGTGTAGGGCCCCTTGCTGAATAGAGCAGGTGACTTAAGAACAAAGTCAAATGCTCTGTTCAGGTGACTGAAGACTGAAGAGGTTCTGTCAGCAAGGTGTTAACTATCTAGTTGGGCTATAGATTCATTTCTATAGAAGACGAACTTCTACTGTCTTCTGATGTCTGAGAAAAGGTATTTGGGCTACTGCATTTACAGACAAATTTTAACCTAGTTGATTTTGTTTGTTAGGTTAACACTAACTCAACAACTGTAACATTCCTAAAGCCTTAATAAAATGACTAAAATAGTAATCTTTCAAATATATGTGGTTCGTGGTATCTTTTATATACATTGTCCCTTGATACAGGGAGGGGACATTTATGGGATAAATATACTGAACACAGATGAGATAATTGAGTTGCTTTGGTTCTACACATAGCTCAATGGGAATAATCGGCTTCTTTTCACAGATAGGTGATGGATTATGTACTGTGATTTGTTAATAAAGTTTGTTAATTACAAATAGATGACAGATTTCTATCACTTGCAATGAAGAAACACGAATTCTTTAATTCTCAAAAAGCTAGTAGAGATTTTAAATGCAATAGCACACTAACATCAAGGGAAAAAAAGACTGTAGAGAAACATTTTGTTTAGAAAGGCAGAGCTATTGGACATATAGTGAGGAAGCAGAAGGCACGGTCCTACAAGGGAGTGTTTAGAGTGTATGAAAACTATAATTCCTATTTTTTTCTTTTTCATGTGGGTGAGAAGAAACACAAGCTTTTAGGCTGAAAAAATCATTCAGCTCTAAACCATCTCTTAAATTCTAATAGTTTAATTATTGTTTTTCACCATTTTTTCATGTTTAGGAAAGAAATCACATGAAAAAATTTAAAAATCTCTGTGTTTACACTATTATTGTAATATTTACATTATTGTCATAATATTGACATAATGCTATTTTTGGGGGGTAATTCTAACAATCAAAATATTTTCTCATTGCCCTGACTTTAAAACTTATTGCTGAAATGATATCTGCTGTCTTTGCTTAGTTATGGACTGAAATAAAGTTGTAATTCTAAGTCTACAGCAAGGTTAGGCCATATATGGAAGGGTAGACAAATAGAATCTTAAAAGATTTCATCTTCACTGCCTTTTTCTTTCTGTAGCTGTTCTTTTCCAGAGCTAATATAAAGCTTTTGGAGCTGGAATTGTTTTATGCTGTATATCTGTCTTTGTTTTTTTAAATTTAATAGTCTGTAAGTTCATCCTCAAACACTAAACCACTACATAGTAGAGATGAAATCTGATTTGAACCATTCAGCTTTGAATTGCCAGTGATGCTATCAGAGGAGCTACAAGAAGAATTTCTCTAAATGGTGGTATAAATCTCACAAATGTGAAGCTGGTGCTCTGATTTGTATTCCAAGTAATGGGAAGCCTTGTTTGAATGAAGAGGTGGCTGTGATGCTGGGTTGATATTAGATCATTGGCACTTAACCCGATGACCCTTTAGCCTGAAGGAAATCACTGATGGAAATGCACTAGTAGTTTCAGCTTACTTTGCTTCTGACCAAAATTCATACCACCACAAAGTCTATATAATTATATACAAAGCAAATATATCCACAAGAAACACAAGGAAATTCTCCAAGAGATGATAGGAAAAGGAACAAGGAAATACTGAAAAGAACCTCATCTAAGGAAACACAATTCATATTAATAGAGAAAAGGTACTGTTTTAATTGTTCAATCTGACCTCACTGCTCAATGGAACACCAGGTCTCCGGTACCTACAGCAGTGGGTTTAAGCCCCTTGCATGAAGAGGAGAGCTGTTTCCAATTGGTGTAGGCTGTCAGTTTGGCAAAGAGGACGTCCTGGGTATAGTGGGTTGAATAGCGTCCCCCCAAAATTTCATGTCCACCTGGAACCTCAGAATGTGATATTATTTGAAAATAGCGTCCTTGCAGATGTAATAAAAGATCTTGAGATGACATCATCCTAGATTAGCTTAAATCCAATGATAGGTGTCCTTGTAAGAAGAGGAGAGGACACAGAGAAAGAAGGAGGCAGAGATTGGAGTTGTGTTGCCAGAAGCTTAAAGAGGACAGGAAGAATTTTCCCTTAGGGCCCCGGAGGAAGCATGACCCTGCTGACACCTTGACTTTAGGTTTCTGTCCTCCTGAACTGTGAGAGAATACATTTCCGTTGTTAAACGCCATCCAGTTTATGGTAATTTGTACAACATCCCTAGGAAAGAAATATATCAGAGGAAATGCCAATGCCAAGAACCTGAATTTTTGTTCAGATTGGGAGGCTCTTCTTAAAAGCACGGTATTTTATAAGCTTTAGTTGGTTCCACTCCCTTCCCAAGTGCTCTCAACTAGAGCTTCTCAAATTTTATCGTGCCTGCATATCACTTGGAGGTCATGTGGAAAGGCTGACCCTGATCTAGCAGCTCTGGGGTGGGTGACCATTTCCCACCAGCCTGTGGGGTCTACGTGACCAGGCAGCTTCTGGCGATGCTGACCTGCTGGTCTGTGGAATTGCAAGTCTTGACCAGAAGTTCTCAAAGAGTGGCCCCTTGCACCAGCAGCATCACAATTACCTGGGCACTTGTCAGAAGTTCCAATTCCCATGCCCCAGCTCAGACCTACTGAACCAGAAACTGTAAGGGTGGGGCCAGCAGTCCCTGTTTTAACAAATTCCTGCAGGTCATTCAGATGCTCCCTGATGTTTAAGAACCAGCACTCTAAACCAGGGGTTTTCAACCTTGGCTGTATACTATAACAAGTTGGGGCATTTAAAAATACCAATGCTCACAGCCGCTATGGAAGACAGTCTGGCAATTCCCCAGAAAGTTAAGTATAAAATTACCATATGACTCGGCAATCCAACTTTTAGGCATTTGCCCCAAAGAAATGAAAGCAGGGACTCAGACAGATATTTGCACACTGATGTTCATAGTGGCATTATTCACAATTGCCAAAAGATGAAAGCAATCTAAGTATCAACTGATGAATGTATAAACAAAATGTATATACACACAATGGAATATTGTTCAGCTGTAAAAAGTAATACATTTCTGATATAAGTGACAATATGGATGAATCTTGAAGACACTATGTTGAGTGAAATAAAGTAGACACAGAAGGACAAATACTATATGATCTCACTGATATGAAATAGTTAGAATAAGTAAACTCATAGAGTCAGAATCTAGAATATAGTCTACCAGGGGCTGGGGTGGGGGTAGGGAATACAGAGTTAATTCTTAAAATATACAGAGTTTCTATTTGGGATGATGGGAAGAGTTTTAGTAATGGATGGTCTGATGGTAGCACATTGTGCACGTAATTAGCAGCACTGAATTACATATTTGAATGTACTTAAAAGGGGAAATTTTATGTTGTATATATGTTACTACAATAACATCTAAAAAAACCCCATAGGATTACACCATAGAACGCTACTATAAACAACGGGCTGTAGTTATAGTAAAAATGTGCTTTCATCCACTGGAACAAACGTATGACTCTAATGCAAGGAGTTACTAAGAGGGTGTTATAAAGGAATCCTGTATTTTATGCATGACTTTTCGGTAAACCCATCCCTTCTATTATTTATTATTTTTAATGAAAAATAAATAAATAAGAATACCCAGGCTTAGGCCTCACTCTAAGTTGAGAAGATAAGCCAGTATTATTATCTCTGTCTTACAAATGAGGAAAAGAGGGGCAGGTGAAGTGCTTGCCCAAATTTGCAGTGTAATTGAGCGGTGGTGCCGTGACTGAAATCTAGGGCTTGTTTATGCTCCCCTACCCTGAATGCCGAGGGCTTTTAGGGGATGGAATCCGAAAGCAGAGCCTGATACTGTTTGTGCTCTCTCCTTACTGTCTGGACTGAAAAGGCCATCAATCTAGCTTCTTTCAAGAGAATTCTTGTCTGTGAGGGCCTTCACATCACTTAGCATTTCTCCCAATCAGCCACCAAGCATACGCTTAATTTCTTTTTAAAAGCCACCTGGTTTTGTTTTTGTTTGTGCGTATGCCTTTTTGTTAAGTGAGTGAGGGATGTGTAATCTATCTCATGCATAATTTGTTTAAGACAAGTCATTAAAAATGCACTAAAGTTTAATATGCTATATATGTACCTACTAGAGTTCTCTTCCCCATGTAAATGATTTCCAAAGTTTTAAAAATAGTTTTTAAGGTTTTATTGCATGCCATTGTTTGCAATACCTCTTTTTAAAGCTCTAAAATTAACATTTCTTTCCTATCAATTTTATCTTCTGTTTGCCTGATATTGATTTTTTTTTTCCCCTCTGCCGTGTCTAATGGAAACAGAGCTAATGGGTCTTTGCTTTGTTTATTCCCTTGCTTATGCAGCAGCATTGTTTTGATGCCGTCAGCACAGCTCTAGGAATAGGGCTTTGAGTGGCAGCAGATCGAGTTCACCAATACACTTCATTTTTGTTGAAGAGATTCTAAAATAATAGTCTCTCTTGCTGCCTTACCCTGTCACTGTTGCCTTTTTGTTTGTTTCATTTAGTTGTGTTTTGGTGAGGCAGCCTCGTTTTCCTTCAAGGATATCCTTGTGAGTGATAATCACAAAAGATATATATCCTCCTTGAGTGACTAGGAAGATCAAACTAACTGCCACCCGTGAGAGGCTTCACCCTGATTCATGAGGCAATCACGACTTCTTACTAATCCGCTACCACCAGCACTAGCTCTTTAACCAGGAAGAATCCTTGGGGGGTGGCAGGATGCCTGTTGCCATATTTTATCTACCAACCCACAAATAATACAGAACAAGCATACCTTTCCTTTATTCCTTAATACCTGCAAGATGTATTTATTGAAGTTTCTTTTCTTGAGGTGGGGGATGCAGAGTTACAAAACATGAACATTGTCAAAATCCCTCAGACAGGTGATTGCATCTTCTGTCAAATTTCAATTATCTGTGATAATAAGCATCAGGTGTAGAATTATAGAAAAACAGATAAGCAAAGTAAAAGACAAAAAGGAGTGGGCCCTCCCCTTACAGATGAACTACATTATCATGTTATTGAATTCAACCACCTAGTCTGGTACGATGGATTAAACCTCAAGAAAATCACTAAACTTTATATATTCAATGATTTCTATCTCTTTGTTCACCAAATCTTTTTACCAGACCCACCAGCAAAGTAGCAGATCTGGCCTCTGATGCAAATATTAATGAGCAGTGAAATGGCCCAAAGGCAGGAAGCGGGAGAGAAAAAAGGGACTTGATAAGCCACAAATGGATAATTATTCTCTAAATAATTAAAAGCTGATGCTATGCAAGTGAGGGATACAGCTCAAAATCCTGACATGAAAAAATATATGTTTTTTCCACTTGTAGAATTCTCTTCTGAGGCCCATATATCAAGTGATCATGACTCTGAAGCTTTAGCTTCTTGAAGCTGGTGTGAGCGTGTGCCGGGGAGAGCAATGGTGAGAACTTGATTCTTGCTCTATCCCTGATTTGTTGTACAACTTTAAACAAGTCACCTTATCTCCAACTCTCTCTTTTCTTATCTTGTTAGCCAGGATTATGTTTGCTGCTCACCCAGCAAATATATTTTAAAGATTAATGGAAAAATGCTTGCATAGTAACTTTGAATTCTTTTATGTCAAAATGATATGCCATTCTTGTTACACCATTAAAATTAATGAAGAAATATTGAGCTCACTTTTATGTAAACACGGAACAACTATAACCCAAAGGCTCTGTCTAGAAGACCTGACCACTTGGTTTCAATACTTGCTTGAGGTAGGAGACAGGGAAGGTTAAGCATAGCTTCTAGCTAAGATTTTCTTTCAAAGTCTGTTTACAAGTCACACATCTTGAGGATTTTCTCTGAATCAGTTGATTGGGCCTTTAAAATGTTTCTTTTACTCCTTTTCCCCCACCCAATCCATCACATGTTGTTGCTCTCATTATCGCTTGCCTGGCTGATCAGAACGGAGAGGAGATGCATTTACTTATCAGTTGTCTTGGGCCTACAGTAGTTACCTTTTGGGTTCAGTAATCATTGTTGAGTGAGGACAGTTACTTTAATTTTGCTTCCTAAAGATCTATGAGGAGCTAGCTAAATACAAAAAACGAACGACCAAGAAAAAAACAGATGAAAATTGTTGTGATTTTGAGTGACTAAATTTGCTGATGGTTTCTAGGTGTAAAATATAATTTGACTTTGCTGGTTGCTTTTCAAAATTCTTCAAATATAAAATTATATAACTGCATATCATATAACAAGTTAATAAATATATAGGGGAATTACAACATAAGCAGCATTAACTGGGCACTAGATAAGAAGCAAAAGGGCTGAAAGCCACATATTCAGAAAAGTCTAGCTGAATAGATGTAACTACCCCAAATTTAGGAAACCCTCTAAAATTAATGCCCCAATTTCTTCGATAATTAAAATCTCAACTAAAAACCGTGGCAAAGAAGATTTAAAGACAATAGTTGTGTTCTGTATAAACCTTTGCTAAGTATACTTACTTCCTCATAATTAGAGTACTTTTTAGCCTGATTTATTCCAAATGTTGTATAAATCTCGCTAATTATATGTACATACTGAATATCGGACCATTTTAAGTTAGCACGAAGGTGCAGCTAGCTAAGAAAGAGAATGGGACAAGCATTTAAAAATTCTCAATAATTTGAAAGAGCCTTCTAGGTCAGGAAATGAGGACTATAACATCTGGTTAAAACTAAATGAGAATTTTAACTAATTGCCCACGCTGGACAATAGCCAAAAAACCCTGGAGTTAGCACACCTGGATAATATCTGTATAATGTTTTTAGAGAAATATATTCTGGTCAGGAAGCAAATAATGAAACATTTAAAGACTAATGAGAGGAGTGAAGAAATTTTAGGGCACAAATTTATAGAATGATGTTGTATATTCATGTTTTCAACTTTAGAAGACAAACCAGGTTATAAACAGAAAAAAAAAGAGATAAGAAGCCTCATGAAATCTGTTGTTTTAAAAAAATGTCTTTAAATTCGTGTTTACGGAAACAAACTAAGATGTTTAATACTTCTGCTTTCTTTACCCATGACATAGACTTGCCATCTAGTGAGGCAGATTTAGATTTATCTTTCATTGCAATTTTGATAAATATCTCAATTCCCCTAAAAACCAAAGAGAGTGCATTCTGTTTGAGGTGAATCACCATGGTTAGTGAAGACAAAAGAGAAACAGAAGAAATTTCAGGTTGCAGATTAGGAGAAGGAAATAGAAATATTCTTTGAAAATGTATTCAGTTAACCCTAAGGCTACCCTATTGTGACTATATATTCATTCATTCATTCATTCTTCTTCAGTCAAAAAAGAAAAAAAAGGCTGCCAAGATATTTATAAATAAGTTATTGAGGACTGAATTTTTTTTTTTTTTTTTTTTTTAAAGTTCTAACTTGAACAGGGCAATGACTACACAAATGTATTTCAAAAATGTAGCTTCACACTGGAAATTTGGAGACAGAACCAGAATGTTGGTAAATGACTATGAAATAGAAAGGAAGACTGATACTGGGAACTGCAAACTGAAGACATTTGCCACCACTGAAATCATGGGGTTAATGAAGGGAGGTATGATGCAACCCTAGTTACAGGTATACTTACTTGCCCATCTGTATAAAATGTCCCAGCAGTAGGGTCCTACACTTATTGGACTTGTGTTTTAAAGAACTAGCACCTAATTTAGGATTGCTAAAGATAAATTATAAAGCAATATCTTATGGTTTAAAAAATGACAGATTTAGACAATTTTTAGATACTAGATATAATTAGTTAAGAGAGGGAGATTGCTAATCAACCTCTAGAGAATAGTGAACTATACGTGTATAAAAAAAGAACAAATGATAAGAAAATCTGATTACTTTCTTAACAGAATTCTGGAAGATTAAGTCAATGAAATTGCTGTGTTATACTTTGATTTTGGTTTTACAGATCATGACATTATATTTGCAAATTGCATGCAAATTTACCAAGAGATTAATGTTGTCGTTTTCTATAGTTCTAGGACAAAGGAAAAAAAAATCCCATTAACACCACTGGTTAAAAAAGGTACAAAGAGATTCCAAGGTCATGGATTCTGAATCTAGATGAGCTGGATGGCTTTAGTCCCTTTCAGCCACATTTCTCACCTTTTGCTGGATGCACATATCCTATAAAGGCTTGTGGTTGGTCACAAATGGGCCAGAGAAGTCGGCACACCTACTGACAAAGGGGTTTGCAGTACTACCATTATATCATTTGTTCTTTCAACAGATAAGTTTTTCAGCGATTACCATATAGACTTTTCAAAGTCCTTAGGATATCTCAGTGAACAAAACAGATGAAATCTTTTTCGTGGTGGAATTTACATTCTAGCGGGTGGAGGCAAACAATGAACATAATAAATATGTGAATTATGTAGTATCTTAGAAGGTGATATGTGCTAAAAATAAGAAAAAGAAAAATTAGAACAGAGTAAGCTTATTGGAGGCATGGAGAAGGGATACAGTTTTAAGTAGAATGGTCAGGAGAAGGTGACATTTGAGTAAAGGCTTGAAAGCCCTGAGTGAGTTAGTCATCTAGTTTTCGAGAAAAGTGTTCCAGACGGAGAGAACAGATAGCACTGAGATGCTAAGGAGGGAGTGTGGGTCTGGGGAGCACAGGAGTTGATGGAGTCAGAAAGTTAACAGGGGACCTGATCATGTCACAGAGGTCTGCTCTTGTAAGCACCTCGGATGGCTTTGAAAAGAGGAGTGACATGATCTGACATTGTTTAAAAAGGTCATTCTGGCAACTGTTGAAGAAGTCTCTAAGCTAGCAAGGTAGATGCAGCATGACCCTTCCGAGGCACTTACAGTAAGATAGGGTTAATTTTATAGAATGATTATTCTAAGAATCACAGTCTTGATTTTTATAGCCTAAATTCCATGAATGCAAATATTTTTATTTGACTATATCTCTAAAATGAAATTATTTCCAAGAGCCATTTACTGACACAATATTTGATCCTTAAATTTTCAAGACCATAAATCAAATGCATAATTTAATTAGTGTAGTGATTTATGTGTGTGCAATACTTTACAGCTTTCTATGTGCTCTCACAGGCAAGAACTTATTTAAGCCATGCAAAGACCCTGTGAGTTTGGAGAGCTGATAATCATCATCTCATCTAAGGTAAAGATAGTTCACCCATTTAGTTAGTGGCAGAGCCAGAAGGGAATCAGGTGTCCTTACTCTGGGCCCACATTTCTTTCCACTCTATAACTTTGCTTCAGACAAGTCTTTGGAATTTGTTATAACAGGACATGACCTACAGTAAAATTACTTTTAATGACCTACAAATGAAGGAAATTTTCAGACGTATTAAATTGGAGAGGAAGGGGTAGTGCATAGTCAATTAATGAGAGAGAAATAATAAAAAAGCAATCTTGATAACTTTGATATTTTATATCCTAACCCCTTACTTTCACCTAAAAGTCATTTATTCAGATACTACTAGAAATTGGAGCTCACTCAAGGTCAAAACTTATGGTGGTGTGGCTACTAGCCAAAGCTAACTTTCTGTCAAAGTTATCTTTAAAAGAGGCTAGGCTGAAGGTGCCTTCTAGGTCACATGTAAAGGTATTTCAAAGCCCTGGGAGTCAAACACTCCTCTTAGAAAATTAAATTATGAGAGACTTGTCAATAATTAGTAAGGTCTGTGCAACTCCATATAAGAGGTTAAACCACCATAGATCATGATGCTTGTCAGCCTTTTAAGTTTTAAAACTCTTTTTACAAATTGGGGCTGAAAAACAGTGAAATTATTACTTTAAATTTCACTGTCAATTGCTTTCTTTTTCCTACTCCATTTCTGTCTCAAAACCTCCAAGCAACTTTCTTATCCTTGCTGAGTATGAGATATTTCATGATCTCTGATTTCAAACCCTCTAACAAGTTTGACCTTGAATAACGGTTTGGACTTTGCCCTACGTCTCTGTGACTCCACCATCATCATGTCACATTGACCAGTCTTAGAAGCCACACTTTCTAAGTTGACCAGTAGGCCCATTCGGGTGGGCCCAGCTCTGGTTCCAGAGAATTTACCATTTTTCCATGTTTTCTTCTCTTCAGAGGGAAGGGGAGCATAAGAAACAAAGTTAGGGATGTTGGTGCTAGCATAGCCGATATCCCCATGAATGAAGTAGACTAATCAACCTAAACTGAGGATGAAATAATATTTATTGAGCTCCTGAGATGTGTTGGATGCATTCATTTTTATTATTTTGTTTATTTCCCTTCAACACTGTGAAGGGAATGTGCGACGTGTTTACATTTTAATCACAGGAAAATTGAGTCTCAGAGAATTTAAGTAACTTGTCTAAGATGAGGATTCCGACCAAAGATTGTTGATTCCAAATCCCACAGAGCATTTCTTTGGCCACGGTGCTTCTCAAAATTAATATAACCCTAGACTGTGCATGTACTCCTCTGAGCCCTAATGCTATCATAACCTCACATTGTAATAGTGATGTGAACACTTTGGGATATCTGGAGTTGCCCTGTTCACACATATTGTGGCTACAGATTAAATACATTCATTCATTGAACAAATATTTCTCGGATTGAGGACAGCTCCATCAATGTAAATTGTGCTGAAAACTGAAGTTGATTATCTGAGATAGATGCACATCACAGGGCCAAATATTATTCAATGACACCAACACTATAAAATTATTTTTGAACAAACATGAAGACTCTACTGGTTATCAGGAAGGATGACATAGGTAAAAGTTCAAATTCATATCAAATTCATATCTGCAGAACCTGCAGTTTCTATTTTGGTAATATATAATTACTAAAATACAATATTATTACAAACAAGAATAAAGCCACAAAAGAAAGTAAAATATTATGGTGTATGCATCCAAATAAAATATTGATGATTATTTCTGAAAGGAATGCTGACAGACTATAGATGTAATCTGATTAGAAAATTAATGTCAGATATATTAGCTAGAGATGATCTCTGCATATCGATTTAAATCACGTCACTCAAAAAAAAAAAAATGACCACCCCAAGTCTCAGTGTTCTTTCAGCTCTCCTGACCTTGTCTCAGAGAAATACCTCACATTCCACCCCATCCTTCTCTTCATTATCCTGGACTCCATTTTTCTTTCCTTCCCTAAGGTCTAAAATGTTGTCCCCTCAAGTTCATTTTGTTTTCTTCAAATTAAAAAGGTAAACACAGTATTTTTCCCCAAACTGGTAAAAATCATCTGCCGACAGGTGTCATTCACCTTATTCCAAGAACTGCACCATCGCTTATTGAGATCAATCACTAACATGTGCCTGGATCTCAATAAGATTCTACCTTGTAGAAGTTAAACAAAGTCAGTCCATGAGGAATACAATAACAAAAAGTTTCCAATTTATTTTCTCCTCTTTGTTTAATATTTGAGATAAGTTTCACAAAAGAAAGAAAATACCCTTGCCCACAAATTGTTGGATGGTGGCAAACCTTCCTAGGTTTGCCCATTTTATTTAAAAACCTAACGAGAGGAAAAAAAATGTGATGGGTCCAAATAAGTGGCTGCCTCGCTTCCTCTCTCCTTTTCCCTTCCTCTCTTCCATTTTTCTTCTCCTCCTGCCCCTTCTCTTTTTTCTTCTTCTATACTACTAAAATCATAGTTTGTTTTCAGTGGGGTCTTTTAAATGCAGAGTTAATTTCTTGGGAGCATATTGTGTTTTAGTTTTTAAGTGAAGATATTTTATTTCTTCACTAAAAAAGGCAATAATCTGAATTGGAACAAGCAGAATAACCAGGTATGGTCCCTTAGCACCTTAGTGTAAAAAAAAAAAAAAACAGCAACACTGAAAAATACATATGCAGTAATACACACAGCTATCAAAAACAATGCTCTAAAACAACTGTGTAATGTCCCATGAGGAATACACCCTGCTCATGACTATAAACAAAGATGTTTTAACTAAATATGAGTTATTGTTTATCATTGTTCTTTCTGCTCACTTCCTTTGCATAACAAAGGCTTAAATCATGTTGAATTCAATTAATCAAAATGTGCTGGGAATCAATTTCTTCATATATAAAGTATTGGACTTGGACTTGTGATATCTGAAGTCCTTTTCAGTTCTTCCAAATTTAAGGGAAGATGGACAAAGTGCCTAATTACTGGTGAATATTTTAAAATCCTATTACCGTTAATAATCGATAATAATGAATCTGAATGCCACTGTTAGACAACCAATGTCACTTTTCCCTCTACTGAAGACCACTCCCAGAGGAGTGTGAGTGTGGCTTAAATGGTAGGACAACTTTATCAGATTTTAGGTCTATGATGGTTTAGGGCCATCTTGCTTTTGCCTGCAGGAAATAAAACAGGGTAACAGACTCACAACAAAAGAGGGGAAGCCTGCCCCAAAGAGAATGAAGTGGCGTCATTTTTTTTTTGTTTTCCTTTTATAGTATGTTTATGAATCCCTTTATACTTCTAGGCAAATAGCATATAGCAGTGTTATGAAGGACGGAATGACAGAGTCTATTTTTGCCTTTATTTATCAACTAAAAACATAAGGCACTTCACGAATGATTCAGATTTGACAGAAGTAAGATCATACTACGCTAACAATTTTTTTCTCTTGTTAAGCACTTGTATCCATGAAGTTGAATATATTTTTTGTTCACTTAGACTAATTTATCTAAATTTACCTAGCAGGATTCCTTTAAAATCTAGGAAGGCTTGTGAGTTCATTTTTCCAATACAAATAAAATATCTTCACTTAGAAACGAAAACCACAATATACTCTGAAGAAATTAACTCTGCATTTAGAAGGCCCCACTGAAAACAAACTATGGTTTTAATAGCGATCCTAAAATTCAATGACATGTGAATGTTCCAGTATTAGAATACAACTTATATTCATTATATGTGTGACTGAATTTCCTATTCAATTTTAGGTTAATGAAATAAATACTTTAGTATAGCTAAAGTATTACTATTATTTTCTAATCCAAATATCTATGACTGATCAGGGCAACAAGCCAAGTTCTGGCCTTAGTTGCTGCCTGTCATACAGGGTCAGAAGGTGGGAATTACTTAGAATATCCCACTCTGAGGACAAAGAAAGTCGTATGATGTCTTGGTAATTAAAGAAATGCAGTGAAGAATTCTTGTAAGACAAATGCGGTGTGTTCTTTTGTGATATGATGGTTTACCACACAACCTGGGAGGAGGCTCCAAAGTGGGTAAAGCCATCTTTTCTGGGGACTTGGGAATTAGTGGCCTCACTAGGCTCTGAGGACAAAGTGAAATGACACCTTTGCAGTTTCCAACAGCTCAAAAAAACTCCACTCTGACATTTCATTTTACCTCGGCCATGAAAACGGCAAACAATGGCAATGAAAAATAGCCTAGACACATTATAGGATATGCCCTTATGCATGATATTTTGTATCAGATATATCAGTCACATTGCAAAGGACTTAGATCAACTTAAAAAAATAAAACCCAATAGAATGATTACAGCCGCTGCCTAGAATGACAAGTATTATCAACAAAAATTAATCAGGCGCATCTTTTAGTGAACTCAATTAATAATGTGCAACAACAGGGTCTCTTTTCTTAAGATGAAAATTAATTAGTGGAGGGAAGGTCACTTGGAGATGCTGACATCACTCATCAGAATGCTCTGGCAGCTCTAATTATTTGTCTTCCAGGCTTGGGTGATCAGAAATTATTGCAATACCTGAGCAACATTTTGAAAAAGCTTTGTGCATGGCTCTTTTAATTAGACCTGGTATTTGATTAATGCAGTGGAAGCGTTTAGATCAGCCTCTTATCATTGAGTGACTTAGAAGTTTTAGGGAATTATACTGTGCAAGACAGGGTCACTGAGAGAAGTTTTTAATCTATATATTTTTATTATTAAGAGTTATAATGTTAAATTAGATTTATCTTTCTCTTCTAAGCACTCCTTTCATTGCCAAGCAGGATAATATATGGGATAGAATTTTATTAATTCATATTTTAAGCTTTTTTTTTTGGCCTCTCAACTAAAATAAGCCTGCTTGGAATTTTAGAATTGAACACTTAATTTGAAAATCTTTAAGGACTTGGTATAGGGCAACATCTCAGAAAAAATGAGTCTGATCATTATGTCACAATCAAAACATTTAAAAACTTCAATTAGGTTATTTTATACGCAGATGTTGCAGGCTCATAATGTGACACACTATCTTGAGAAAATAGACCAGAAAAATATTGAGAAATTGACAATGTTGCTATAAATGGACTTATTTCATGAATTGAATAATTGTATTTCCAAATTTTTGAGGATTAAAAAATTAACTATGCTATAAAACTTGTTTATGAAAAATATGCAATAATTTATAATTTTTTGGTTTTTTTAATGCAATTATGCATAGCATTCATACCAATAATACCTGTTTGATGTTCACATAATGTATTAAATCTCAGCCATGGTTCTGCTATAGATTTCTCCAAAGACCACAGGGTGAAGTGGAATTAGAGTGAACTTCTTAGTAGTAATTTTCTCTTCAGGGGGACATATTCAAATTTGCAAAACCACAATCTATATAACACATCTACTATCATACATGTCTTTCTGTGGTTTGGGATTCATTTACCTGAAATTATTAATTAAAATATTCCCTTTTCATCATGGGATTGGGGGTAGTCAAGGTTTAGCGAGGCTGGCTCGTGTGCGGGGACAATGTGGAGGATTTATATACGGGTAAAGAGCTTCTGCCTGGAGGTCCCAGCTCAGGATGAGAAAGGTGAAGTACACTCCTCTCCCTCCTCCTTTGCTACTCTACAGAAGGCATCCCTGACAGGTGACTTTACAAAGGGAAAAATGCCCTGAAAGGTGCTTTCAGGACTACTATAAAAATATAAGGTGATATTTCAAACTTTAAGAGGGAAAACACCCCTCAACACTCCGTGTCTTATATATTCTCCCCCCAGCTCCCAAGTGTTTATTGACTCTATTCTTCTTTTTCTTCATCCCTTAGCACCATGCAAATCTTGAAATGTATGTGGTTTCTTCAGATTCCAGTTGCAATACAAAATCTAAGGCAGACAAAAGGATGTTGAGGGCTTTTGTAAGACTACCCTTATCCCACCCCACCCACCATTTTATTGTCCCAAATATCGTAATGGCTGGTTTTGACTAAACAACTCTTCCTGCTGCAGGAAAGAACTATTTAAGTATTAAATATTCTTAAAACGCTGGTGGAGCATTTATAGAGGATCCACACTGAGCAGAAAGGGAATAAGTAGCTAATGGAGCCCAAATATGGGCTTTGCAATTTTGCCAGCCCGTTTACTCAACAGCCTAATAGTTTGGGTACATATATATACCCATCTATTCTCAACAATACAGTTCAATTTATTTTATATACAATTGTTGACTCAATTAGAGAAGCAGCATGGGGTAACAAAAGGAGCTTGGTCTTAGATCAAAGAAGCTTGGGGTCAGATAATGACTCTGCCACTTAATATCTGTGGGACCATGGGTGAGTTATTTAATCTCTTTGAGCCTCAGTGTCCTCACTTGAAATGGAAAAAAGAGCCTCTATCTCGTGAATGTGTTGGAAAGATTAAATGAGATGATGCATATGAAAATGCTTCCTATAATGATCAAAACATGGTAGGAGCTCAATAAACGTTAATGCCATTCACAATCTTAGGCCCTTACATTTTGATTATCTTTCAGCTATTTGTTAAAGGATATAACTGTTTGAATTATTTTCAGTTTTACAGATCATCTTTAAAAACCAGATGAACTATATTTTTTAGACAATAAATGTAACTTTAAAATCAACAAGTTGATGATATTTGTACTGCTTAAATTATTTATATAAGAATTGTATGTAGCAACGATTTAGATACTAATGAAAAATAAAGTAACTTGTCCTACACTCACTGGTAAAACATTTTGGGTACTTATTTCTGCTGATGAATTATGCATGCAAAGGCCAAATGGGGCTCACTGATTTATTTTCCCTCTTTTATGCCTTGATTTTCAGGTTATGTGCAAAGCAGTGTATATTTTCTCTGTCCTGCACTCCCACCGACTATATTATGCTCCTGGGGCTCTTCAAGTGGAGGAGACATGCAGCTATGCTCATGGATGGCAGGTCGGCCTATAAAGCTGAGACAGTGAGCAGGCATTTGGGAGAAAAGATTTTAAAATTAGTGTCAGATGTGGAATTGTTACTCTAAAGTACAACATCTCTACATAGATGTCATTTCCCTTCACACTTGTACTTATACTTCTTAAAAACCCACCCTTTTAAAGTCTATGAACAAAAACATTAAAAATAGAATTATGACTACAGAGTAGATGTCTAACATAATGGACCTGGGTATATATTTTTTAAAATTAAGAACATTTCTATAGCACTTACTATGGGCCAGGCACTATGCGAGGTCATTACAATCATTAATGAGAAAGAAAACCAAAACTGCACACAAGCCTGCAGGTTCCAGGAGACAACAGATAGTAATAAATAAGAAAAAATGCTTTAAAAGCATGTGTTTGATGGCCTTATGTATTAATTGTCATTACATCGTGAGGATCACCTGCCCCAAATGATGAGAAACCCTGAGTCATTAGTTGCCAATGAGAGGAAGATTTTCAGTTGCCTCTCAATTTCAGATTTTCTGTTAGGACTGCATTCCATTTGCGAGAGGGTGATTGTGTTGGCAGCAGCAGTGAGGGCTGACCTCCCGTGAGTGGTTGGTAGGGCTAGACTCAAATATATAGATATCATCTCTGGCATCCCTCCTTCCCCGGCCACTTCCAGGGCTACGGATGGGGTGGCATGGGATGCCCTCTATTCCAAAGACTCCCTGGAGCACAGGGTGAAGCAGCCTGGACCACAGGATTAGGAGCCTGGAGACTGGATTGGAGTCCTGCACCTGCTGCTAGTCCACGTCTCTAAAAGCCCTTTAATGTTACGTCTGGCTCTGCGATTCTAGGGCTATATCCCCATTCGATTGTGAGCTTCCAAGGTCAGCAATTGTGTCTAACTCATGTTTATTTCTCCAGTGATAAAGGAAGAAAGGATGGAAGATAAAGATCTCCCACTCAGGATAAAGATTCCTCCTTCCTTTTCCTCACTGTATTTACTTGATGTAGAACCAACTTCCTATTCGAAGGTCAGATAATTTGCTGTATTGTGACAACGAATCCGTTTTATTTTTAGAGAAATTAATGCAAAGAGATAATCAGCCCATGGCATCATGACTAACATCCTATTTAAATATGGTGATTGAAACTTCTTTTCTACATTCTCTGATACCATTCCCCTAAACTATGACATCTGTTTCTTAGAAGGGATCAACATGTTTTGTTAGGCAGCATTTTAGTCATTTCCTTGCAGAAATCACTTCTGATTTTCACTAATTATATGAAAACATACAGTACTCTTTTAACTGACAACAATTGATCGGCTGCTAAGAGTATGGAATAAAGTTCTCACTAAATATTGTCAAAGGTAGAAAAGTTTTAAAATGCTGCATATTAAAAGAAGCAAAGTATCATCTAAAAGGTAAACTTTTCTTATAAGGATCTAAAGTGAGAATTTTCAGGGTCCAGTATTAGGGACATCCATACTGAAGAATTATTTAATGCTGTGAACTCTGGCTGGCTGTGGGAATTTAGACTGGCCACTTCACCCCTGGGCCTCAGCGATCTCATCGGTAAAATGAGCCTGGGGCAAGGTGGGCTACCTGGGCTCTGCAACTTGCCAGCGCCATGATCCTGCAAATGGTACTGAGTAACCCAAAGCATTGCAAAAGTCAGAATTTTTCTCTTAGGAGGAAGGATCTAACATAACAAAACTGCACAACAATCTCAGATTTTCTTTAACACCAAGTTGTCTATCTAGGTAATCTTTAAGGTCATTCAAAATTCAGTAGTTACTTAAAAATGTCCAGCTTTAAGGCATATAACCCTTAAAGGTAAGTAGCCCTTTCCTCCTTTCACTGCCTACCCACGTGAATGAAAAACAGAAAGGGATTTTCTTCTAGGATTATTTACCAAATAGAAATGCATTATTTAACATTGAGTAGACTTGAGATGCTTTCAGATTTAAAGTAAAATAGAGTACCTTTGAAAAGGCTCTGTTATCAGGAGCCTGTTGGAATTTCTATTAACTCATAACATTTGAAGCAAATTAAAATAAACCAGCCCGTTACTTCTTAGCATCATACATCTTTTTGTCTCCATGATCTGATGAACAACAGATTAAACTAGCACAAGCTTTCTCTACAAGAGACATGGGCGGGACTTTATTGGCAATAGCATAATATCATTTCTTAACGAATTCCTCTGCGATTTTTCTTAAACCTGTTAGTTTGACTCTGTTCAATCAATAGAAAATGCTCATAAGAAAAATATTGCTAGTAAATTCTTTTTCTCTCTCCAGGACACATCATGGTTTAACTGGTCAGAAATATTTCCATGTATACACAATAAAACCTTTCCCTGTTTGTCAAATATAAGTGTGCTGCCGCTGAACTCCTCAAATACATCACCTCAAGCTGTATAGTTAACTATTTGCATTTGATCACCTTGCCAACTGTTTTATATCTGAGAAACAAAGGCAACTACACATGTCTATTAAAGCTGATTAGCACTGTACCCTAAAGCAATTAAATAAATATTAGAAGAAACTCCCACAGCCCTTTGTTTTGCTATAAGGGGCTCAGCTGTGCTCTTTCTAACCCTAACTACATCACTTCAAATTACCAGTAAATTAACAGAGGAACACTTTCAACCTCAGAGCAGATTTGATCCAAATAGTCTTTAAATGCCATTTCTGTTCCTATTAACCTAAAGATCGGCATAGCAGATATTTTCTCGAGGCTGCCCAGCAGTACAGGGCATTAACGGGGAAGTTGTGACAGCACTTTTCATGATGATTTATGATTCTGTGTTTAACTTGATTACTCCAATGCTGACTCTGAATACTATTTCAATTAGTGCAGGAAGGTCACATCACAAATATTCCTCTATAATCTATTCCTATTAACACTAATACACAGAGTAACCAAATCTTTTCACCCTTGTTGATTCACATCATCCACCGTCCTAACTGCAGGCTTGCTTACCAGTTTACTGCTTTGGACACTTCCGAAACGGTAATTTTCATTCCTTTGAGTATCATTAATAGCTGTACCATGACATGGGGAATAAAGCATCTCTCTGCTGGCGTTTGTGCATTAATAATTATCAAAGTCTCGGATTTATTAAACAGGAGGTATGCTTTCTAAAATACCTGTCTAAAGCATTATTTCATGACCAATTACTAAATAAATATACAGAAGATTTTTTAGGAAATGAAACTGGCTTCCACCTAAAATCAATTTTAGCAACAACTCTTTGCTCATTATTGCCTCCTTAACGACTTCAGGGAATTGGTCCTATATATTTGTAACCAATCATAATACAGTTTTCTTTTTTTTTGACTAATTTCTACATCTAATCATTTGGGAAAACAGAATATTGGGTCATCAGATTTTTCTTTTCTACCTGCAACTGCTTATTAAACAGTCCCTGTGGTACAAAATTAAGACTACAAAGAGGAATGGCGTTTTACTGAAAAAAAAAAAAAAAAAAAAAAAAGTTTTCAATTTGTCCAAAAAGGTTAAAGTGAAACCAACTGCTAGAGACAAAATCCACACTTCATTTAAACAATTAGTGAGGAACGTTCAAAGACTTTATGTTCAAAGTGCACACAATTTGTATTTTAAATTGTATGTGGAGGGAATCTAGACTTAAAGTTAATTAACAATAAACGGAGAGGGCTTCATCGCAGACGTTTAACTATAGACAGAGAGGCTGGCGTCCAGCGGAGAGCGTGGTGGGGAGTGGGGGTGGGAAACTGGAATGTGGTAGTGCTCAGTGGGCCCCAATAAAAGCTTTATTAACAACGATGATGGCAGCCTTGCAGAATTATTAAAGGGGCCTTGTCTCTGCGGCTTGCTTTTTTCTTATTTTTAGTGACCTGAAAAGATTCTTTTATAACAAGGTATTTACAGAAGGAAGAGGAGGAGGGGAAGAAGGAGAAGGAGAAGGAGAAGGAGAAGGAGAAGGAGAAGAAGGAGAAGGAGAAGGAGAAGAAAGCATTAGCAGAGTGTTGTTTCGCAATACATTATTGCCAACTCCTTGACGATCTTGCTTTTAGGGATTTTCCAGCAAGCCAAAATCATATTCTTCCCAGCAGCTGATGTGATAGCCGATGTGAGCTAAGTGCCTATTGGTGCAAAAAAACACATTTTTCTTTTTTTTGGGAGGGTGGGGATGAATTTGTGTGATTATGACACTTTTTCTAAGTCAAAACAACCAACAATATTTATACAAATATCCACTAACATGGCCTTATTTTTTGTTCAGTGTTTTTCTAGAATATATATATATTTTTAGAGCAGTTGGTTTACAGAAAAATCATGCAGAAAATAGAGTACCTCCTGCCCCCCCAACCCATTAGTAACATTTTGCATTAGTGTGATACATTTGTTACAACTGATCAAAGAATAATTTTACGATTTTATATTTTCCATGTTTTTAAGATTGCTTCACATAAGACTTCAGCAAAATGTAGACAGCTCACCTATACTGATTACATATTCACCTGTCCCTCTGTCCTCAGTCACTAATACATTGATTTCTCTTCAGAGTTCCTTTCTTCCCTTCCACCCTCTCCCTAGACTGGGTTCCTAGGTCACCTTCCAGGCCTGTGTTCCATATTCTTAACGACTCTACCATCTCCCACTAATCCTAGCTAGGGTATTGGCTGGTAGATTGTACCTACAGATTTTAAAGGGAGGCTTGGAGAACACACATGAGAAATTATACTGTTAGAATGATGTGTGGTGGAATTAGAATTTGTAGGGAAGGGAGGTGCTTACTAATTTCTTTAATCCAGAATAGGGGCAGTTGTCTATTTAATTTGTAAAGCTTGCCCTGCTCATTCAAATGCTAGAGACTACAGGTGTTTGATTTTGACCTTCCCACAGGAGCTATAAGGTCCAGGAAGACATGGTCCCTGTCCCTGAGATGTGCGTGGCTAGCCTCAAACATAAAGGATCCCTAAAGGTGCAGAGAAAATTGACTCCAAGCTCACAAAAAATTTTTTTCTGTCTATTATTTTCCTGTTGCAAATTGGACTTCAAAAACCTGAGAAATTGGGAAGATCTTTATCCCTTACAATCCCTTACAATAATATGCATTAATGTACTTTGTACAGTACTTGGCACATAATAGGTGCTCGAGGAAAATTAGTTTTTTTTTTTTTTTTTTTGGCCGTCCTCTCTATTTCTTTCTACTACCCCTCTCTTGCTCCCTCTACCTTGGACTCAGCTTTCAAAGATTAAGTGATCAGAAATGAATTTTTCTGGAGGTGTGAGTTCCATAACTCTTCCTCACCCCATACCCCTCACCATGGTTGGGGGCAAAATGGATTTTAAGAAACAAGCTATTTGTGAAGATTTTAAAAAATAGACTAAGGATTAACTTTCCACTTCAGTACCAGAATCCTGATTGAAGACTTATTTAGGAGGAGAGGGAGAGGAAAAGTTTAGAAGGGGGGAGAGAATTTCATGCCAGGATAGGAAAGTGGGAGGCGAATCATGGAATTTCTCCTAGTTGCCTGTAGACACACATAAGAGGGCTTAAGTATGGACTGACAAAGATGAATGAACCTCCTTATTGTTACGTTAATAGGATAGTTAAAGGATCAGTGAGCATTTATTCTTATAATAAAAGCTTTCTTTAGTTTTCCATATAAATGTACTTCTTTGTATAATAGTATCTGTGTAGTAATCATAAGTGATGCTTAGCCTACACGTCTGAGTGATTAGGGAATAGTTATAAATTTTTATATGCATATATCTCTATCTCCACATAGATATAGCCTTCTTTCCTTTTACAGGTGGTTCATAAAAGGCTTGTAATAGAAAAGATCCACTTCAAATAAAAGGTTGAGCTGTTACATCTAGATTGAGAGCGATCACAGAGATTAGCCTCTTGCCCTGAGTAATTTATAAAAAGCAAATGAGGGTTTGGTGGCCATGAAAATAAATATAATTAACCCACTTAGAAAAACCTTCACCCTTGTTACAGATAGTTTCTGCTTGATCAGGCTGACTAGAGGAACATACCAATAAATTAAGAAAAAGATTCCAAGATTTTAAAGTTACTTTCTAATTTCTTCATAAATAATTGGACTGTAGAAGAATAGGCCCATTTTTCAAACTCTGAATAAGCACCTCGTGTATATGAGTCAGTTCATAATTTTTGCACAGATGTCACACTCCACAGGATATAAAAACAAACTAAAGATAGCCGGCCATATAATGTGTAGATATATCATCGTTACAGATGCTCAGTAGAGCTTGTGCATTTTTCCCCCCAAACAAATCTCAAATCTACATATTTTGAACATATAAATTTCTCATTTGTTATTCTTGGACATGCTCTTTATTTTTTTTTAAGTGCATTTTTTAAAAGTTCCAGGCTCACAAAGCTGGCATGAAACTGACTCGGCTGGAAAAGCATTTCTACACAAAGAAGCTACAACAAAGACAGTCAGTGTGTTTCTCCCACTCTGCCTACGAGAGCCTGCTTAGAGAGAGCTAACAGCGTCCTCTCCAATTAATTCAGGCATTTGGCTCAGCCATTTGGAGTCCTGTACCCTGACAAAGAGCCCACAAATGTTACTGACGCGTATAATTTACTGCAAATCTTCCTTTCAGGCCTGGAACACGCAGCAATGCATCTCTTAGAATTGGGTGGAAGAAGGAAAAATCTTTTTAGATGGCTCTTCTAGATTGCACCCACAGATGATTCATCGGAGCTCTCTTAGTGTGCTGATGAAATTAGGTAACTGCGGCTCTGCTATATGTCTACAGAGCCCTAAACAGAGTATGGGCTTCTGGGGACAGCTGGCTTGTAAAAGGGAGAGTGTCAAATACCGATCAAAATCCTGTCCTCAGGAAACATCCTACAAAGCAAATGCTCAAGTGGAGATTTCATTTTGGTGGCAGATTCTTGTTCTTCCCTGTGACTCATGGCCTAGTCTTGAATCCAGATGCTAGGACATCTTAGGGTGTGACCAATTTCCTAAACCTCAGTTTTCCCGTGGGTGAAATTAGGATAATCGTGGTATTTAGCTTTAAATTACTGAGAGGATTAACTAAAACAACGCATGCCGAGTGCCTGGCACATAGATCTTAGGCCCTGTTTTTGTTGTTGACATTCTGCCTCCCACATGGAAGGAATCACTGGAGGATACTGCCATGCTCCTTTCTAGATCACTGGCTGGAATGGTCTCAATATGTGTGATTTTTGAGGGACTCATTTCTGATCTCTAATCTCTGAGTAGGTCTTTTGCTCTAACAGTAGCATAAGAAACAAGAATAGGGAAAATTTATGCAGTGGTGAAGTTGGTCTGAAGTAGTTTTTCTCCCCACCATTTGGCCACCCTCTCCTAACTTTCCCTTCTGCTTTTCCCTTTCTTTGTGTAAAGCTACCGAGTGTTTACATCTATTATATAAATATATCTAAACAGCTACCTTATGGAGATAGCCTAATAAGAAAGTGAAAATGATTGAAGTTGTATGGGTATGGGGCAAAGGACTGCCATGGAAGGAGAATCAAGGTCGGAACTATTCAGGAGTCTGGAAAAAGTAAGTTGGGCTGAACTGGGATATGTATTCAGCAAATACCTGATGTGGTACGGGAATGGCACTGGGCTCAGAGGGGCTGACTTTCTGTTGCTCCTTTGCATTCTGGCAGGGTGACCTGAGACAAACTGTTTATTCCTTAAGATAGTCAATCTTCTTATGTGTAGTAACCATATCTACCTCACAAGTTTGCTTTAAGAATTTAAAAATGATTTGATTTTGTATGAAAAGCTTTAAAGATCATGAAATGCCACACACATGGCAGTTATTAACAACAATAGTATAATATATTCGAAGTCTCCAAAATCATGAAAAAATGATAAACTGAAGTTTCACTTGCTCACTAAATCCAAGTACAAGAATGAGAAAGTAGTCTTTGAAGCTTGAAAATGATGTAAATTAGAAGCAGCCAACTAGCCTAACAAACTGGATTTAGGAACTATTGTCTGCCAGGTCTGTGGGAAATATAAGGAACAAATGAAGGATAAAAACCCCTGGAGCTCATTACTTCCAGAGGTGACCTAGGCTGGGAAAAAAAAGAGTAAATTTCTTGGTAATGTACTACTACTACTGCTACTAATATAGTAACGGTAGCATTAGTAGCTAACATTTACATTATCTCATTTGATTATTAAACCAAACTAGAGTTTGTGGAATGGTTGCACTATTGGAATGGAAACTTAATCCTTTACTTATTTTTTACCATTTTAAAAAAAACTTTATTTTGTACATTTAATCATTTATTTATTAAAAATCTTTGCAAGCATCTTGTTTGATATCAACCTGGATGGAGTGGGGAAGGGCAGAGAGAACAGTACATTGCACAATCTTCAGAACAACTGACTTCCATCTTTGGGACAATTACTTTGAAATTTGAGTCTAGGATCAGGGGGCAGGAGAAAGAGAAACGAAGGGAGGAAATGAAATAGTATTCCTTAGGCACCTATCATATGCCAGGAACTTTACAGAGTGCATTATGTCTTATTGTAAGGGATAAAGAAAGATATTTCAGGTTTTGGGAGTCCAGTTCACAACATGAAAGTAATAGAAATTGAAGACATGTAGAACAAATATTTTTCTACTACAAGTCCTAAGCTACCTCCACGTTTTAGAATATTGGGCTGGATACACTAGAAATCCTGGTCATTATGGTAATTCTTTTGTGTGTTTCCCCCTTTCTAAATGCACAGAAGCAAAATTAGAAAAAGAAAAAAAAAAAAGAAAAAAATAACTAAATGCACAGAAGCCAGTGAGTAAATGAACATTTTTACCATTTGTGTTTAGAAACAATTTTCCCTGATGCAAAGAGGTGAATTAAGGTTCATTGTATTATTATGAATGATAGGTCAGGAGGAACATTATGAAACATGGATGTATTAAAACAAATAATGTATTTTGTGTGTAAAAAGGCACAGAATGTTTCCTGTGTTTTTTTCCTTTCTTTCCCTTTTCCTTTTTCTCTTCTTTTCTTTTCTCCTTCTTTCTGTATTTTTCATTCCATATCTGTCCTTCTTTCTTTTCTTCTTTTTTATGTATTCTTCTTCCTCTGTGCTCAGTAATTGAAAACGAAGCAAAATACTTTTCATGACATACTCTTTATTGGCTTCATCATGCGTATCACAAAATTTAATCTTTTGGGAATATCCATTTATATTTATTGTTATTATACTATGCTTTTCTAATCAGAGTAAATGCAAGGATACCTATAAATAGAATTATGAATGTGATGTCTATATTTATATTTCCTTGTGCAGGCTCCTTCCTCTGCTACAGATTCTAGAAAGATACAAATATACTAAGAGGCTGCAAAGGAATTTCATATCTGAGGTGAGATTTATTTCTATTAAACACATTACCACAAGGATATGGATTCTTATTTAAATTTTAAAATTCTCTAAGAGTGAACCTATTTCCTAATAACAAACTTTGTTCGGTATGTTTTTGGTAGGCTCAGGTTAGACAGATTTTTCTCTAAATATTGCAAATTGCTCAGATACATATGAATTAAATGTAATAATTGCTATTAATTTTAAACCTAGGATTTGGAAAGGCAATTCTAGATTTTCTTTCACCTAAGCTTGCTTTGCCCTTGTTGAGTACTTCCTATAAAAAGTGACAATGCTTATGGTGCTGACAGCTAGAGAGCCTCTCGGGGCTGCACCAGTCTGAAGTAAATGAAAAGCTCCTTTCAGACTGAATTTTAGTTGTGTATTGTTATTTGTCTTAGAATCCATTTATTAGTCCAGAGATAATGTGACAGTTGGGTCTTACAGTAACACAGTACTCATTAGCTAGCTTGACAGGGAGGTGCCAGCATCCACTGGAGATTGTATTTTATTAATCTTCATGGCTCATTTGGAAGCCTCGCTGGCTAGCTTATAATGTGCCCTCGTGCTGACTGGAACAGGAATGTGGGGCCATGCTTGTGACTTAAGAATACAAACTTTCATGATAGGATTTTCCTTTTCTTTGACCTGAAATGCAGAAAGCTAGTAAGGGCCAAGTGGGATGCTATAATGTATATTTCCTTCCTGACAATCTGTAGAAGTCCATTCTGTCTAGATGCTAAGGATTGCTTGAATTTAAAACTTCCGTGCTTAGTTGATTATACATATATGTGTGTATGTGTGTTTGTGTATGGCATATGTATATGTAAATATGAGGGTATATTTAATTAAGTTTAAGGTGAATATTGAATACCTTGAAATACTGTAGTTGCCTTTAAATCTGTTTTCAGATTTTTGGCAAACTTATTACATTTGCATAAAGTGTGCCCCTTCGATCTTTGAAAAATCTTTGCTTGTGTTTGAACAAGCTAACCTAAACAGCATGACTCAGAGCTCTTACTTCATCGACTTTTTGTTTTCAGTCGGATTTTTATTGCAGTATATTTGTTTAAGATTTTATTGAGTCTTTTACCAATCATATAGAAATCCCTTATAAAGCAGTTGTCTTTCTCAAAAAATGATTTTGATGACAACTAGTTTGGAAGAAGGTTAAAAAAATTCTAAATCATCACATTTTGGTGACTTTCTGGACAAATAAGCTATTATTGGGTTGCCAAACCTCTAAGTCATATTTATAAAGGAGTGTTCACTTATTTCTTACCAGTTCAAATGCATTTTACTCCATATTAACTGAAAATAGATTAAATTTAGATGTTTTCTTTGGCACTACACTAATAAGGCTAATCAAGATGAGATTCTAAGGCTTAAAAAATGAAATCAACATGTGGTTTAAGTCTCACCACTAATACTACCCCGAAAGACTGTTAAGCTTCGGATAGAAAACAATAAAAAACAAGGAAATTCACTGTTAAAACGGCAACATACCATATGTCCTTTAATACCTAATTACAACAGGGGCACAATAAGAAAGTGATTAAACCTGCACCCTATTGTGCATAGGTAGCAGAAGACATATGGTGCATTGCAACCATTAGTATGAATTTGATTGCATCTGTGATTTTCTGTTACAACTTTGTACTTTCAAGAAGAAAATGTTGGTAGCCATGTTGGTCATTGAGAAGAATTGCCAGCAATGAGAAATGAGACCATTTTTGACCTCCCAGAAATATTATTATAAATTAAATAAAGGCCTACTGATAAGCTTTATTCCTCTTCCGATTTTCACCATATTTTTTGGTGCATTTTCTTCCTCACTGAAAATTTCTCATTCAAACAAATTATTTTTAGTTGCCAGAAGGAAATTTCATCTGAGTACTAACCAAATATGTTTTTCTCACTAAACATCCCCTGTTATATTAAAATTTACATGTCTTCACATTGAAAATGGTAGGTGATGAAAGAGAGCACCGTGTCTATACTTTCTCTTAAGGAGATGAATTAATAGCCCCACGTAAATGGGATGTTCAAAACAGGTAACACTTTTCATAGAGGCTGGCTTCAAAATCTTCTGCTTTGAGTTTTTAAATAACACTTTAGGTATAATGTCTTAATTTTTTCTCTGAGGTATGGAACTGCACAAGGCTCTTTCTTCAGAAATGGCAATACAGCTTATTCAAAAGAGAAAAGGATTCAACTCTATATCCATGGTATTGAGTTTCTTGAGCTAGGAATCAAGATGTGCCTGAGTGAGAACGTTGCTCATAGTTCCATTTGGTCTCCGGAATCTATCACTCCTTTCAATAAGAAAAACAAGCTACATTTGTATAAAGGCTTACAACTTACAAGATGCTCATCACCATGCTTCATGGGGGGCAGGGACAGGTATTGTTATCCTCATTCTACATATGAAGAAGCCAAGAAAGAGGCTCATTGAGTCCTCACTTGCCTAGCATCACTTAGTTCATGTCACTCATGACAACAGCGCAGGAACCCACCTTACTCAGTGTCTTACGCTAAAAATTGCTTGTTGCAGAAGTTCAAGAAGGAGAGTCAGTACATCATAGTAGGTGAGTCTGGATTTTAGATTTCAAATCCTTAATCTGCGATGGACTAGCTTCTTGGGCATTTTAACCTTGGTAACCCTCAGCATCCTCATCTGTAAGGTGGATAACTTAACACCCACCTCATTAGGTTGGGGGTAGGTGGGAATTAAGTGAAATATCAAGCAACTTTCATATTGCCTGGGATAATTCTATATGATTATCCACACATCTACTTAAGGCAAATATCAGGCATGAAGGATTAAGGATTAGTAGACTGAAGGCACCATGTCTTGTTCATCTCCATATATCCAATACCTAACTCACAGTAGCGTATTCACACATGGGTGTCTGACACATTTGCCTGCATCATAAATATATATTTGAATCATATTCATATGATTTCCTTCTGTTTCATTCATTCGTTCATGAACTCATGCATTCATTTGACAACTATTTACTGAGCACTTGTTAAATGCTATGAGCTCTTCTAAGTACTTGGACTACAACAATATAAAAGAATGTAAGCCCTCATCCACCTTACATTTTAGTAGAGGGAAAAAGAGAGACAAAAAGAAATATAGTTTGCCTATGAATATAAGTGCTATGAAGAAAAATAAAGCAGTGAAGGGGGAAAGAGTAGACCAGGGGGCTTTCGTGTGCAGGGACTGAGTGATGGGCTGGGAGTCCTGGGTTTCATGCAACCCGTGTAAACAGGTATAAAGGGCTAATGAGACTCACCCTGTTAGTCACAAGGCAGATAGTAGATTGAGCACTTTAATTCCTATCTACTAAAAAAAATACTATACAGTAGGCTAGATTAAACAACAGGGATTTATTGCCTACAGTTTGGGGGCTTGGAGAAGTCCAAAACTGAGGTGTTAGCAAGATGATGCTTTCTCCCCCAAGACTGGTTTTCCAGGGCTAACTGCTGGTGACCCTTGGTCCTTGGCTTTCTTTGTCATATGGCAATGTACACGACAGTGTCTTCTCTTTTTTCTTCTGGGTTCCTTTGACTTCTAACTTCTGGCTGTTCCCCATGGCTTCCTCTATGTGTCCAATTTCCATTGTTTATAAAGACATCAGCCATGTTGGGTTAAGGCCCAGCCTCATTCAGTTTGGGCATCACCTTAACTAATAATGTCTTCAAAGGTCTTATTTATAAATGGGTTCACACCCACAGTGGGAGCTAAACATGCCTTTTGTGGGGGACATGATTCACTTTCCAAGAGTGAAATAGTAGATATTGGGGGACAAAGGTTAGGATCTTGTCATGAGCCCATGGAGTTCTGGTCCCTACTTCACCCCTGAAATAATAATGTGCAAGTTGGGAGAGGGGTGATGTTACCTGGAGCTCCCACCCACAGAGTTACGGGGGTTCTTCTGATTAGCATATATTGCTTAACACTGTTATTGGTGCAGAACTAGATTAGAGCCTTACCATAAATGACAAAATTTCTGAGGATATTTACTACTGCTCATTTTTTGTTGCTAAGCAATTTTTTTTCCTCCTATGGCTGGTGAAACCTTTATTTAGAAAGCTCAAAAAAATTTAAAAAGTAAAGTTTCATGTTCCATGACATCTGTGTAGTTTAGAATGCTGTCATGTGTTAAAAATTTATCCTGGAACACTGCAATGGATGGTCTTGGCTGTAAATGTTACATATTGTCTTTGTTGTAAAATATTAATTTTATCACTATTTACACGTTAGCCTAATCAGAACACCTTTTTTTTCCCCCCAAAGTAGTTCTGCCATTTTGCATTAAGAAATTTACCGTTGCAGCTTGCTGCCTGCTAGGGACTAGAATCAAACTAGAGCCTGATTCTAAGTCCAGAATAACTGGAATTTAACTCCTTGAATTCAGGAAATAGCGACAATTGCAAACAAGTGAAACTGAACACAAGATTTTGAAGGTGGAGGTTTCATGATTATACAATTAACAAGAAGTTTTGTTAACCTAAGTTTATCGACTTTTTACAGAACTTTTCAATTTAGGAATTTTTAGGGGGGTTAGGGAGAGGGAGGAAACCTGTCTTAAAAATTGACTTAAGTGAGTAAAAAAGAGAGTATTTTACAGTGATGGGGTTCCACTCTTCATCCTAATGGATTCTTAACTTAGCAGCCTAATTAGTGACGTTTAAATATCATTTCACTTCCCTTGATCCTCAGCTCACCAAAAGCACTAAAGTTCAACCCAGTGGGACATAATTGCAAGTTTAAAATATATGAAGTCAAATACTCATTCAATCACTAACATATAGTTAAATTACTATTTCAACTTTTGACAAGCATAGGAGTGCATTTTACCAAACTTTTGGTGTGACTGAGAAGTGTTTTTAGTGTGTATCATTGAACAAAGGTCCTCATTTCTTATATTTGTTCAAATCTTAGGTGAATTTCCAAAAATGACAATTACATCAGGGCCAGTCAAACCAAGATGTCATTGGGGTTTGTGAAAATGAAGTGAAGTTCTTTTCCCAGGTCTAAGTATTTCCATGAGTATTGAATAGAACTTAATAAATCAAGAGTTGGAATTTAACTTTGGAGGCTTGAATTTACAACTGAACTGTTGGAGACCCTGACCCCACCACTTTTTCCCTCTGTGCTGATTTTCCAACTATATAGCATTGTGAATATGATTTTTGCCACCTAATTCCCAGGGCAGTCATCAATTGGTTGTGAAAAGCTTTCCGGAATCCAGGGTAAAAATGCAAAAAATGTTATTATTAACCTAACTGAGACATTTATATTTAATCTACCTTCCATGAGTCACTTAACCACCCACAGTGATTCCTTGGCACTTGTGGACATGTTGCTTGAGCTGTGATAGATAATCGATCCATCCCTGCTCTATCCCCCTTTTTATTATAAATACAGAACTGGGCCCTGACTCAACCATGAGTGCTTAGTGACTGGGGCTGTAGTAACTGCATCTGGCATACAGTAGGTGCTCTATAAATGTTTGATTGTTATTGGTCACAGCTCCATAGGGTGAGGACAGAACTCTGTATACAGTAAATGGTCAGTGCTGTTGTGATTGATCTGTTTGGCAGGATACTTATTTATTGAGAAATGAGATTTTAAATTTCCCTTCCCAACCCCCATGCCAAGAAAGTAACCAGAACTTTCTGTTCCCTTGCTTCAAGGCCTGTTTTACAGAGCTGAAAACAGACTTTTCCTGAAGATATTGTTGAATTGACTCTTCTGCTTCCAACCCATGTATGCTACTGGTTTTAGTTTTTGAAAGCCAAAATGCTTTGAGGTCATTATGACATTTCCAGAGAAGAAAAGTGAGAAAAATGCTTGCAGAAAGAGAGGAGGAAGTGGCTGCCTCTGGGTTAGAGAATAAGTTCTCGAGACTAAGAAGTGTACCATTGTTCTTCGGGCCTTCAAGGGAGATGGCAGGACATGGATACAGTGGGGAGACTCATGGTGTACCTTGGGGATTGAGCTCTTGGCACCGGGCTCCAGGTTCTATAAAGATTCCTATGACCTAGCAGCAGAGCACCATCCCTCCAACTCCCAATGAGGGAACATTCAGACTGAGTGCCCTGAAGACCAGAGAAAGCTTTCACAACAACTCTGCTTATTGGGCATGCCTGAGATGCCCAGAACAAGGGGGTGATGAAGAAGGCCCTAGAGTTAAACAAGGAAAGTGTTTTTAAAAAAGTTATCTGAAACATGGCACCAAGACTATAGGGTTGAAGTAGAGAGAATAGGTGTTTCGGGTATGTGATCAAAATCGACATCCCATAAGGAGATTTAGAGATTTAAGTCTGAATTCCCTTCCAAACATCCTCATTTATTTTTTTCCTGAATTATCTCGACAGTTCCTCTTTCGGGTATTCTTTGGCCTCCACAATCTGAATCTGATCTGCTTTACAACCCTTATCTCTACCTCAGTTTTCCCATATTCAACCACCTCCAGATTTGTGTATTCTCCAACATCTTCCTCTGGAAGTTACCATCTTTGAAATCTTCCTCCTTTGAGGGTTTTTGTGCACTGATATCACTGTAGCAAATCAATCAACTACCCTGACTACTTGAATAGTTTTATTTCCTATTTAAAAAGAAGTGATTACAGATGTTAAACAGAAGAGAGGCATCTGTCATTATTTTTGAGAATGTTAATAATTCTGGAAGATTTAGTACTATTCATGTAAAATTGAGGTATTTGACTTAGTGGTAAGAAATAGGTAGAAACAGAAGGAAGAAGGTGGGATAAATGGAATCCTAGGCTGTCTTGCCATGCATGGCTCGGCAAGCTCCTTTCTTCTGTCTTGTTCTCATCCACATGCATTCTCATATTCAGGATGAAGCCTTCTGAAGTAGACAGCAGTTGAAGCCCTGAAGAAGATGATAAATAACAACAGAGCATGGAAAAAAGATGATTAAAATCACCTACGTTGTTAGGGTCCCTAGGGCACATGCCAGCCTCTGCCCAGTCTGGATTCTCTCCACCAGGGACTGTTTTAAAGTCAGTGTCTCAAATGGCTTTTGTGACCTCTTCTACCTGAGAAGAGGAAATTAAAAAACCTCTCTTCCCACTGTCTAATCCTCTCAATATAAATACAGGAACAAGACACAATGTGCTTCCTGTTGCACAGAAATAAGTCTCAAAGTGGTTATATTTTATATGTTTGATTTACGTTCTGGGTGGGTTAAGGTCCTAAGGAGATTAGACCCCCATGGCTCTTTGTGACTTTAGAAGACAATATAGCTTATTGTTTCTCTTGCAAACATGGGTCTTTTAAAATTAGGTATTTGATATCTCTTCAATCCTTAATTTTTTTAACATGCATTATTCAGCATGAGATAGAAATAATTTCCCCATCATCTATGGGTATAGCTCTTTGAATAACATTTGCTTAGGTCAAGGAACTAGTTTAAAAATGACACTTTACCGCTCATGCAGACTGTAAAAAATTTAGTTTCAGTGTAGCTTCTGAACTTGCTATTGTTACTATGCTTGTCAGAACTCAGTTTTTAAAAGCCATCATTTAATACAGGGTGAAGCAGGTCACTATGCAGACACGCTTAAAAATGATGCAGAGGAAATGAAATATAAAACATAAAATCAGGAACTTATTTTACAGGCATAATCTGAATATACTGTTACTTTGCTCTTCAGCTTTAAAAGGAATTTGAGAAAGAGCATTTGGAGTCCAGGGACATGGGTTTGTTTTTTGGCTCCACTGTGCAATAGCTATATAACCTTGGTTAAGATTGCTTCTCTTAGCCTTGGTTTCCTTTTCCGCTAAATAAAAAAATAGTACTAGGCACCATTCAACTCCTAAATATCTGTAAAACCAGCTTCACTTGTAAGTCCTATTGCCAAGTTTCTAATCAATGTGTTCTTTGAGGCCAAAACATTATTTTAAGAGAAACTTCTGGCTAATGTTTTGATATGGCATAACAGAACTGTCGTTGGCATTTTAATTCAATATCATTTAGAATGCTAAGTTTTGTCTCAGAATAAAAAGCAGAATTATTGAAGACTATGGATTTTTATCAAATAGAAGGGGAGGGGGAAGCATACTGTAACCATTGTTTCTTTTCTGCATTCTTAATCTTTCCAGGCAATGAAAGATAGGGTATAAAGCAATTTAGTTTGTTCCCCAGTGAATGCTAAGGTATCAAAGATATTAAAACTATATTAAAGTTTGCAATTATTTCTGAGATAGTCGAATAGCGCGAACTTGGAAATGAAAGAGTTTAAGATGGTTTAAGGTGCTACTGGTCACTTTCATTCTTTGGGTCATTTAAATATCATGCTAATGAAAAGGAAATGGAATAAAAGTATTATTCTGTTAATGAACTTAACAGTAGAACCCAGTAGAAATATATGATAAATAAATACAATGTCAAGTTAGAAAAAATGTTGTAGTTTCATGTTGTTGGTTTGCAAATTGAATTTTTACATAAAATTTACACTAAATGGAACCTCATTATATAGTGATGAGGTCCAGTATGATCCAAATCATTAAAATCACTGTACTGCTTAATGATTCACTAAGTGGTACTGCAGTGCCATAAATTTAGCACTAGTTTCATGATTCAAAACACCAGACTGAGACACCAGCAAATCGTATGTGGATCATTAAATTTACAATGAATGTCAGAGATGAAATAAGGGGGAAAAAACACTTTGAGAGATAGGGATAATATGTGCTCTAAGGTGACATACATCAAGATAAATGATCTTATACCACTTGTGCTTGGATAATAATGGGGGGTAGTTTTTTTTGTTATTCTTCATTTCATAATTTCCAAAGGGGCTGGAAGTCTAAACTCCTACGAATTAAAGCAGCTGTCACTTTTTGACTACCTGTGATCTGTTTCATTTATATTTATAATATATACATTTATATATGCCATTACATTTTAAACTTAGCTGATTTTGCCTAGACATAATAGCTCATCTAATTTTCTATCATATTAGTTCAAAATGATTTTTATGGTTGGATGAAATCTGGACTGGTATTACATGAAACCTACCAAGACTATAAGGTTTAATTCCAAAATCATTAACAATGTTTTTTTTTTTTTTTTTTTTTTCAGGATGCCAATAACATTTTAATATTCAAGCAAAAATAAACAAGAGATTAAAGGAAAACAGAAACAAACTGGAGGGTGGTGAGGAGACTTTGAACTGATTAACACAGTAAAGATTGTATTCCAATGGGTTTACTTCCTAGAGGTGAACAGTGGTTTACTCAGAAGAAAATTCACATTTTCAACCAAAGTTTTCTAGAAAGTGGCCTTTATCAAGAGACAGATCTTTCTTGACTAAAACCTAATTGCCCCGTGTGACTTGTGGAAAGGCAAGTCTCGCCTACAACGTCAAGGAGAGTAGTGGTTTCCTGGGGCTGGGAAGGACTATTTGGGGTGATGGAAACATTCCCTATCTGATTGCGGGAAATGTTACGTGGGTTAATACATATTTGTCAAAATTCATTTTACGCCGGTGATATGTGTAAATAAAGTTGATTTAAAAGAAAGGAACCAGGAGGGCCCAAACTTTTGTAGCGTGGGACCTCTAAGGAGGGTCCAAGGCTGCAACACTGTTTCCCAGGATGTCCACATACAACCTGGAAAAGAAGCCGGTCTTGATGGTCCAAAAACAAGAAAGTGACCACTATCCCCAATGGGCGCGACTCTCGACCCGGAACCTGACTCAGGCACAGACCGGCGGGCACACAGCAGGCAACGCCAGTGGGAGTGCGGGGCGGGGTGCGGCCCCCACACCTGCCCTGGGCTGACGCTGCTCCTGCAGACCCTGGAACACAAGGGACGTGCCCCCCCCCCCGCCACGCAGCCTCAGGCCTGTGGAGGTAAGTGCTGCCACCAAGCTCACCTGCCCCAATTCCCCCAACAAATCACAACACGCTGCTCCACGCAGCCAGGCTGGGCCATGCCACGCTTCAGAGGGCAGCGCAGCATCCGCTGGCAGCCCAGACCAAGGTGAAGAGTCAGATGCCCACGGGAGTGGTCCCACCAGACCCAGGGACAGAAGTCGGAGGCAAAGAGGAGTACTGAGGGATGCTGCCAGCCCTGCGCCCCAATGTGCCCCCCTCCATTTCAGGCCCAAACCCGCCCTGTCCTGGAGAGCTCTCTGTGCACGCGGGAGCTGCAGCGCAGGCTTCCAGGCAGAACAGGCTCGCAACTGCAGGCCACCCCCTGCCTGGCGTGGGCGTGGGGCCCAGGCCCTGATCTCCCACCATCACAGACGTCTCTCCAGCTTCTTCCTGGGCGGGAGGCAGGACGCCTGGGGCTGCTGCTGCTTCTTGAGTGCTCTATAGGCCTGCACAGCCCGCACCCGCTCCTCCTCCACCATCTGCGGCCAGGCCAGGGAGGTGCTGACCGGCTGGGACACGCCGCCAGGGCCCAAAAGCTTCCTCAGCATCAGCGATTTCTTGCCAGGCTGGTTCCTGCTCACGCTCATCCTGGGCTTGGCGGTCATCTCTGGGGGCTGCAGGGCGACTTCACCAAACTTCACAACAGCCAACAGCTCCTGTTCCAGCCTGTCTGCCGCATTCTCCTCCTTTCTCTGCCGGACTTTATCCAGGTGCCGCTTCTGGAACGCCTTCTTCCGCTCTGACTTCTCCTTCGTGGGTGCCTCGGGTGCCCCCTGCACCTCCGGCTGCCGCACGGCCTGGTTTTTGCTGAGGAACAGCAGGTGCTGGGCCTCCTCCTCCTCCATGCGCTGGATGTAGGCCCAGTCAGACTCCCACTTTCTCTGCGTGAACTTGGGGATGGCGATGTCCGGCTCCGATCCCTTTGCTTCCGTTTCCAGCGTCTTTCTGAAAGCCTCCTGGGCCTCTTTTTGGTACTGATTGGGTTTTTCATCTCCTGGCAGCTCCTCATGATTTCCCGCAGCCGGAAAGGGATCTCCTGTTCGTCCAGGTTTTCCGGCTTGCACTTCACTTTCTTTTTTTCTTTGCTGCCCTGCACGGGCCGCGGGGCCGTACGCTGCAAGGGCTGCTGCTGCTACCGCCGCCGCCGCCGCCCCTGCAGTGGTCCGGGGCTCCCAGGCCCCGCCGGCCCTGCTGCCCCGCCGCGCGGCGCGCCGCTCCCGCTATTTCCAGAGCCCACGCTCAACAATGTTGTTTCAAACCATACCCTTAAAATAATCTCAGCATTACCTTAGTATTTATTCTCCAGGATTTGCTTGTGTAACAATCTGTGTATTGCAATTGATAAAATATAAGATTAAATATGCTAAATATATGTCAGATTATCATAAACCACAGGTTTTATTGTTTAGAGAGCCAAAGAATTCACGACTGAGGTTACATTGCTTGCATATATGACTTGGAACAGGAAAAGCAAACATTTCTTTGGGCCACACGTAGATCTGCCCACAGGGCTTTGGTATAGAGTAAGAGATTTAACACATGATGTTTATTAATAGTCTCTTTAACACTGGAAAGCAGAATGTATAGCTGCGCGGTATTTCTCGCATATTGTGTTAGCCAACGTGTTATTCCTTTGTCAGGAAAACCCCATTATTCATCCCATAATGGAGAGTATGAGACGGTGGCCTAAAGGTCTCAGACTTGTTATACTAACTTCTGGATCTAGGGCAATTTATCTAGCTTGCGGTATAACACAGCCTATTTTAATCAATTCTGCCTGTCAAATCCTGGGGAGTTTCAGATCAGAACCTTGCCCACATGCAATCCTCATCAAGCAAGGTGACTTGAATAGCTTCTGGGGGCCAGACTGAAAAAAAAAATTCTTTTTTGCTTGCCTATTTATACTATCAAAAATGGCATGGACAACAAAAGTCTTCAGATAGAGGAAAACAGAATTGCCAGTTATTGTGAGAGTAATCAGATCCATTGTTTCAGTGATTCATCTATTAAAAAGTACTATGAAGGTAAGAGCTGTGTGCTGGTGAAGATAATTCATGGAAGTCATATAACAAAGACTACTGGTTTCTAGCCCAGGATGGGAAAGGGTAGACTTTTTCCTTGAGAGACAAGGATAGTTTGATTCTAGCTCCTGGGCCCTGACTTGTGGCACAGTGGGAAAGAGATTAATTATTCCATCTTGAAAAATAAAAAATGCTTTTAAATTCTGCCTTTGTGGTGGAAAGTCCAATTGAAAGAGGAAATTTGTTCAATGAAAACATGCACATTTGATTAGTTTATTTAACCTTTGGGATTTTCCTAACTTACCTCAGGCATATAAAGTTTTTTTTTTTTAAGTAGGCTAAATATTTAAGACAATTTCTTCCTTTTGAAAGAGTATTATTAGTAGTAACCATAAAAATGAATTTGTATAGTACCCTCCCTCTTCCAACATTTATGAAGGTCTTGGACTATCCAAGTCAAACACAGGACAACAAACAAATCAAACACCAAAAGACCAAAGGGAACCATAAAAAAGAAATGTATTCACTTTGTCCTTGAAACTATGAAAACAATTTCTAGAATAAACAGGTTATGAAAACAGGATAGGATATTTTGTCAGCCCATGCAGGGCCTGTTATCTAGAAATTGCTTATAGCAGAAGGGTATAGCATAGTTAGAAGAGAAAATAAAAAGTGCTATTGCAGTCTTCCATAATAAGCCTTAGGACAAGATTGTAAAATGTGGCAGTTTAGTAAGGTTCTGAGACAAAACAAATGTTATATAGCATTTCACTGCTGGTCCTAAAATCTACCTCTGACCAAATGCTAGGCTCTGAAAGAATTTTTCTCTTTCTTCTCTGCTGCTGAGATTTCTCCTAAATTTGTTCAAGTATTCTATTTCATAAAAATTTCCTGACTTACATGCCCTTGATAATAAACCAATATCTCTCTACCAGTACTGACTGAGTTCAGGTAAGAAAGAAAAGAGGATATCATTTTGGAAAAGAGAAAGATATGACACAAGGAAATGTTCTGTTCAGGCAGGCAGAGAAAATGGAACGTCCAGCTCCCTTTCCTTCAGGTCTGGGGTTTGGTGAAGAGAAGATGAGAGGATAGGGGATAAAAGTTATCAGAATTGTGTACCAACCTTCTTTCTTTGGGGCCTCAAAGTCTGGAGTGGATAGGCAATGAGCTGGCCAGGTTAAGATACTCACAGAAGGTAGGGGGGATTGTGTTCTCCTCTTTCCTGGGACTCTGAAGAGATCCTGGGCAGGATATCCCTGCACTAATATGGGACAGCCACTGCACTGTAAGGTAGCAGAGCAGAGGGCTCAGGCAGATAAAAGTTTTAGTTTGTACTCTAGAACTCCCATTGGTGACAATGTGGCATGAATAATTGAGATGAGAGCCAGTGAGGCTTGGCATGCCAGGGGCTGAGCGGGACAATAGAAGACAAGAGTTAGATATAGGATGTAAGAGATACTCAGAGGGCTGTGTAGCACGAGCAGAAGTGGAGGAGCAGAGTAGAGATCAAGTCCGTAGGATAAGCCACTAGGCAATGACCAAGCCAAGAAAGAACCTACTAGTTCATTAAATGTAAATATTAATTGTGGAGTATAACATAATGCCAGCCACTCCACAGAAGATGTCGGACAGGCAATACATGTCTAAAAGCCAGTGCAAGTCCAAGGGACCCTGTGGCAGTTTGATGTAATTACGAATTCCAAAAATATAATTGAATCATGCTTGTAAACTGATCTGTTAATCTGGGCATGATTAGTTTAGGATTAGGGCGTTGAGCCCCACCCCTTGGTGGGTGGGGAATTGAATATAAAAGGCAAGGCAAAGGACAGTTGAAGCAGTCTTTTGAGAAGCAGTTTTGATGTTGGAAAGAAGGCCCCAGGAGAAGAGAAGCAAGCCGTTCGCCTGATCGTCTGCAGCTGACTTTGTGGAGGAAACAGGAGCTAAGCCCGGAGAGAAACGCCAGAAGCCTGAACCCTGGCAAACGCCGGCAGCTGTCTTGCTCTAACACGTGGCAATGGACTGTGGTGAGAGAAGAAACTTAACGCCTTATGGCCTGGTATCTGTGGATTTCTACCCCAAATAAATACCCTTTATAAAGACCAACCCATTTTTGGTATTTTACATTAGCACCCCTTTGGCTGACTAATACAGACCCCATTAATCCCAACACCATGAGGTTTTATGTGCTTCTCACTCATATGCAGCAAGGGAGGCATGGGAGAATCTAATGACTGAACAATCTTCTTCCAAAGACTGATTTAAACCAAAAGAGAGTCTTGCAGTTATTGGCTTAGACTAAATTTTTATCTGGTTTGCACTCAATTTATTTTTCCCTCCTTAACTCGGTTGGAGCCTTCATGAGGACAATCAAGTCTACTATAAAGGAGTCATGTCTTCCTTGCATGTTTGAGTTATACTGTGATAAACATATATAATAGGGCAGAGAATTTGATTGTCTCTATGATTCTTGTTCTCCAAATATTGAATCTAGGAGGAACACCACTTCCCTGCACCTGAACAAAGCTGGAGAGACCAATGGGATGGACTCTCTACAGCTAGGTCATTAGGCTGGGGGCCAACTGAATGTGCTGCCCAGACAAGGCCTGGAGGTACCATAAAGGAACACATATGTCTAACTTGTAGATTATTTGCAACAGCATAATTATTGAGCCACTGGTGGAAATTTTCAATCTGAAAATAAGAGCATCTGGGATGAATGGCTTCTCTGTAAATGTCTGGCTTGTGTCTGAACGATCTGTTTCTCCACCATTGTGAACATTGACTATCTATAAAAAGCTCATCATGTCAGAAACAATGTTCGTTCAGCTGTTGGTCAACGATATAAACTGCCTTGTTTGGATCAGGTCTTCCATCTCTTTAATGTGACTCCAGTACTTAATATATTTTGCATACTAATGCCCTTTGACTAGGGAAATATCTTTCTCTTGATCTCTTTTTTGAATTGTGAGCTGTTTCCTTTGCCTAACAGAAGATGCTTGCTTTTTCTTTAGTTAGAGATAAGTGGTTGTGGTTCAGTCATTTTATGAAGAGTTTTTACTTAATCCCAGTACTTGTAAGTGGGTTGGTTTTCTATCTTTTGTGAAGAGAAATGAGGAGTAAAGAAGACAATGATACAGAGTGGTAAGAGAAGGCAAAGAAAGGTATAATTATTTTCCCTTTTAGTGTTGTATACATTAATTTATGCAAATGTCTGTTTTTTACCCATCTCACCATATTTCTGAACTTTATAGGACCTTGAAATCTTGTCTAAAACTAGGATATAAAAGCAGGTCCTTCAAGGATATTATCTAAATAGCCTCTTTGAATTTAATTTCCCTTGAACATAGGGGTTCTGAAAGCATCTGTGCTTTCTCAGTTTCCTTTTAGATAAACCCCATTACAAACCATCAATCAAAATATTCTGAATAGCTGTGATTTACTAGCCTGTATAGAGATTCCATCTCCCAAGTCATGGGAGCTTCAGGCAATAAAGAGGAACAAATTTTGGGTGAGTGAGTGGGAGGGTGCTGGGATGCTGAGTGGAGTATGTAGGAAATGGTGGAGAGATCACACATGGAAGATGTTCATTTTCACACATTTATTAAAGAGAGCTTGAAGAAGGAGTTGGATGTCCTGGGTTCTAGCCCTGCTCTCCCTCCAAGGCCATGTGTGACTTTGGCCTTATCTACTTTTCTGCACCTCAAAAATAATCACTGATTTCAGCGCTGGTATGAGACTATAAAGAGCTAAAACCTGTGAAAATACTTAAGTCACTATAAAATACCTTGTAATCATGAACTATTAACTGCAATACAATTACTGAAATTAATATTTTTGCATTTTATTCTCAAATAATCTGCATAGCATGATCCCCTTCTTACTCCCATTCTCTTTTTGAAATAATAGAGCTGTTTCTTCTCATCAGATTGTATTGGGCAGGGTTAGGTTAGGGTGTATTCCTTATCAGGGTGAGAAGAATTTTCAGCTCCCCCATCTTTCATAAGTACAAGGAAACTCAATATCCCCATCTGTGCTCAGCCTGTGACAGCTTATTGACTGTTAATAACCTTGACAATGTTATTTTTCTTAGAGAAAAAGGAGACCTGATGACTTCTTTGTTCAGTTTCACCTGAAGAGTAGCCCTGCCTGGTGCACACAGTAAGTGTCATTGGTAGAGAATTGTCCAGGAGGCATTCAGTATGTAAATGTTCTAATTAGATCAATGTAAAAGAGCAGTTGTACATTCTGTTATAGCAGTGTGTCTGGTTCCATTAATAAAACCTCCCGAAGGCATGCACTACTAGTTTTCTCAATTAGTTTGTCCCAGATCATTTCATCTTAGGGTAGGAAGGGGAGGAAAGGTGGAATGAGAGGATGAAAGGAGGTGGCAAATTTACAGGTATTTTCTCTAGCTCAGAGAGGTGCTCACATTTGTTCCTTATTCTACCCGGTCACTGTACTGGTCTTTAGAAAAACATAACCTTGCTTAGTATTTGGGGAAATAAAAAATGAAGACACAACTTACTCCCTTCCACTTACCCTTATGAAACATTCTACTTCTCTTTTATATTGTCCAGAGAAACATCACTATGTAAAGTGATTAGCACAGCCTGAAACACATAATAGCTGTTTAATTAAGCCTTTATTCCCTTCCTTTTCTCAAGCATACAATATACCCCAAGGCTCTGAAAATCCCGAACAAGTATTGATGGCTGCAGAATGCCTGGTAAGGAGACCCAATATATAATGACTGGAAAGATTGTAATCCTTTTTGTACACTTGTGACTTTTAGCATCTCAGGTTGTAGAACTCTTTGTGTAAGAAGGATACGGAAAATTTTAAAGAGAGGTATGGGTAAGAGAGCTTTTATAGCCCCTGGGACTCTCAAGAAGCAGGGTGAGATAAGGGTGGCTAAAGTCCTAGCAGAGAAAACTAGTACAGTGATACATTGTTAGCTATTAATCTGTGTTCCTCACCTTCCTTTTACACTGTTCTTGCTCCAACCATTTTCTTCACTACTTGCAGGTAAGCCTTGACTCAGCATTATTTCCAAATCCCTCCTTTCCACCCATTTCCCCAAGAGCCAAGAAGCCATAGGGGAATGGAGAGAGTAGTAAAGAGGTTGACCAACGAGTCAGGAGTTGATGAAGGAGTAGGGAGTCAGGGCAAAGCTAAGGTCATCCAGAAGGCCAGTAACAGAGGACAAGTGTTAATGCCTAAAGGCTCTGAACAGTCTTAGTGTTTCTGAGAAAGCCAAGGAATTTGCTTTAATAAGGAATCCTTACTTTCTTCTATGTTCATCCTATCTCTCCTGAAACACATAAACTAAAAACAGATGCAGTGGTATGGAAAGATAAAAAATTTGGAATTAGAAGTGAGCACTAGTCTAACATTACCACTTCCTAATTGTCTATCTGGAAATCTTTATGACCAAGATGGTAGACACTCATTCAGGGTTATGATAAAAATTCTAAAGGAGTTACTCCAGCTAAAGTGGAACTAATGATGGCCAATTGCTATGTGAGTTTATTTACTATCATAATGAGTTTACTCAGTAACATATTCAGTAACATAATGAATTGTGCAGGTGATCTAGAATGTACAGCTGAGAGTGGGTAGGTGGTCTTGGAAAAAGATAAAGGAATGTAGGTTGCTCAAGAAGGTACATTAGAATATGAAATCATGAATCTAGGATGGAGAAAGTCCAGAATAGTCATAAAAGAGTGTTAAGATATTGGGAATATTGGGAAGGTTTGAAAGCTAGCCTCTGCTAAGAATGTTGTTCTCCCACCTTTCCAATTGGTTCTTCCTATTAATCATTCAGGTCACATCTCAGGGATGCTTTCCTTGTCCTAGAAGAACAGTTTTGTTTTTTTTTCTCTCTCTCTTTCATGCTTTTGCAGCCCTCTGTGATTTTTCTTTATAACATTGATGAAAATTGTTTTTGGGTGTATATGTGTATGTGTTTGTGTGTGTGTGCATGCACAAGTTTAAATTTATATTTTCTCTGCTAAATTGTGGATCTCCATTAGGGCATATTATTCCCTATTATATCTCTAGTACTTAGCACAGTGTCTAGCACTCATTTTCCTAAATGAATGAATGAGTGAGTGAGCAGATGAATGATTTAAAGATGTTAGTAAGATACAAAGAAGGCTTGGCAGATGTGGATGGACAAATATCTGCTAAAGAGGTTGTGATATTTCTAGTGTGCTATGACACATACTCTGGTCATTAAACAGGAGAGAAAGAGTTTTGTAATGTCAAGGAGTATAAGGATGGGTTAATATCAAGGAATCTGAAGTGTTATCAATGAGGATAATGACTTGTTGAGGCTAAAACTGAATGGTAGAGTAGAGAGAGAATGTGTTTTAGAGTTTGAGGAGGATGGAGGAAATAGATCTTAGGTTATGGGCTATGGAAAAAAGGCAACCAACAACCAATGTGGTTTAAGAATTTGGAGTAAATTGAATTCAAATCATTAGAACTACAAAAAGAGGATGTCTCTGTGATATAGTCATGGAAGTACCCTTAAGAAATGAGAAGGCTCCCTTTAAGAAATGAGAAGGCTCCCTTTTTCCTCATTGCCCCACTATGAAGTCTTCAAGACAGTAATCATTAGAAGACAGCGTGCCTTTAATGAGTCAGACTCTTGAAGGACAAAATATGGAGCATCATGAGAACTGAAGTTAGATAAAAGACAGTGAACTAACAATAGATCTGTGGTCTTAATGGAAAGGAAGCAGGTACTGAGGGAGAGCCAGGGATGGGGTAAGAAAGAATAAAGATGGATATAAGTGAATTTTTAAGGTATGTTGAATGAGTGAGTAATGTGGGCCTACAGTGGCCGGTGTGGTTAGTGTGAAATGAGGAAGTCCCTGAGGAAAGAGGTAGAATGGAGTAGAGGAGAGATACTTCCTGTGAGGAGGTGCCTGGTAAATGTATCCATGCAGGGTTGTGGAGCTGACCTTAGATGTCTGAAGCCGTTCAGCAAGCCCTCGTTTCTGACAAGATTGCTAGTCTGGCAGGGTTTCTACCCCAGCCAGAGAATGTGGAAAAAGTAGAGGATGAGGTCCCTGCCCTGAAGCTTAGGACCGAATTAGTAGGACAAGCAAATCTCTCTCTAATTATTCAAGTTGCTTAATGATATGCTTTAACAGTTATTTTGCTGCATGGCAATTAGATTCAAATGGTAAGTCAGTCACATAAATGAATATAATTAGTAGCATTTTTTTTGTATGTGTGTGAGTTAAATCAAGCATTCAGAAGTCTGCTAAGAGAACAGTGGTCCAGGTAGAAGGAGAATTTGTGGCTCCTGCCACTCCCCCTGCCAAAGGGAAGGATTATCAATTGATCTAAATTTCTCTCTTTCGTGTGGTGCTTGTGAAGGGCATTGCCTGCCTTAGAATAAGATCACCCTACATGCCCTGGGGATTTGAACCTGCCCTTCCTAATCCACCCACCCGCCAGTGCTGCACCACCAAACCCAGGAACACCTCTTAAAATATATTTATATATATACATAAATAACATTTTTGTAAGCAAATGCACATATATGCATATATATTTATATATCATTTTGCAAATGTTGGTATGTATTGTGAAAATTTTGATTTTTACCCACAATAAAAAAAAAAAAAAAAGAAAAAAGAAAAAGATCACCCTATGACTCCATTTGTTTATCCTTGTCCTTATTCCCAAGACCTGAGCACAGTGGAAGAGGGAGGGGTGGAGAAGGGGGTAGGTGGGTCAACATCTCTCTACCGAGAAAGGATAGAACCCTCCTCACCTGGGCAAAGTATGTTGTCATCTCTTGCCTCAGTTTTTACCCTTATTTTATAATATATGTTATTGTCTTGAAATATTTCAAACATGGAGAAAAGGAAATGGAAATGATATAACCGGAACTCAATCCAGTTAACACTTTTGCCTAGAGATACCCTCACCACAGGATCCATTCATGTCATGCCAGACTTCTGACCTGCAGACTATGAGCTAATAAATAGGTGTTGTTCTGAGCTGCAAAGTTTGTGGTAATTTGTTACACAGGAATAGGAAACTAATATACATAGTGAACTATTTGTTTTCTCTAAAATATAATTAAGAAAATAAGGTTGAGGGGTCAGATGTGGCTCAACTGGTTGGGCGTCCGTCTCCCATATGGAGGGACCCGGGTTTGATCCCCAGGACCTACCGGTAAAAAAAAAAAAAAAAAAAAAAAAGAAAATAAGGTTGAAAACTTAATTCCTGATTCTTTCCCTTTATTTACTAAATTTTAGAATAATAAATTGGGGTCTTATTAACTTTCAAAATTGACCAATGAGATTAAAAAAAAAATCACTGTGAACCCATGGATTTTTAAAAATTTGATGAGTTTTAGTATTTTAATTCATTGCAGTTATTTTTCTATTTGATGCTCAAATTGTTTTGTCTTTGGCTAGTGGGAACACGTTCAAGTTGGCACCTTTGTCTTCTATACATGATCCTTGTAGTCTTTGATAACCTCTTTTTTTATAGGCACAGCAAAATATTCCAGATATATCTTTGTACATTTTCTGCCCCAGAATGGGAATCAGTCATTTTTCCAAAGATCCCTGGCTTATTTTAGTAGGAAATGGTATGTAGGCACTGAAATCTAGGGATAAGGATAATCATTGCTATTAGGTTTACTTTGCCTCTGGGTCTTCCAGTAGATACATTTAGAAGAAAATCTTATTTTTCCCAGTGACATTAATATAAAACTTATTTTCTTGGTTCTCCTACATACATAATAATATAACAGTATCAGTATTACCACTAACAGGAACCCTAAATGCAGTTTAAAATTTCTCTGTGTTTATTTTTTGTCCTTAGAGTAAATTCAACTAAGATTATAAAGTCATACTGCTGTGTTCTAAACCACTAGATATAATTATTCTCTGTTATCATGATTCCAACTTGATAGTGAGCTAATACTGTCCTTTGTTTTGGTTTGCTTTGGATTGTTAGGAATTGCTTAGTTTCCTTTTTTTAATTTAAACATCTATATATTGCTTATATGTTTCAAAGATAAAATTATAAAACAAGGTATATTTAAAGGGGTTTGGCTATTTGGTGTTACAATGGTTTCAATGGATTACTTTCAATCTAAAGGGTGGCAGTGATTCCTTCTTACCATAATGGACATATTTTTTTTTAGATGTTGTAGCAGTTTGGCAGTTTGATATAGTTATGAATTCCAAAAATAGATATTGGATTATGCTTGTAAACTGGTCTGTTAATCTGATTAAGTTATGATTAAGTTATGGTTAGGGCATTGACTGGGCCACATCAGTAGGGCGTTGAGCTCTACCCCTTGTTGGGTGGGGTCTCAAAGATAAAAAGACATGGCAAAGGACAGAGTTGGAGTAGTTTTTAGTTGGAGTTCTGATGTTGGAGTCTTGAGCTGGAGCCCTGGGAAGTAAGTGAGCTTGGTCGTGAGGAAAGACAGAAAGCCCCAGGAAAAGAGACTGGCCGTTCACCTGAGAGTCTACAGCTGGCCTTGTGGAGGAAACAGAGGAGCTGAGCCCGGAGAGAAACAGAGGCCCGGGAAGAGAGAAACCCAAGAAGCCTGAGCCCTGGCAAATGTCAGCAGCTGTCTTGCTCCAACATGTGGCAATGGACTTTGGTGAGGGAAGAAACTTATGCTTTATGGCCTGGTAATTGTGGACTTCTACCTTAAATAAATACCCTTTATAAAAACCAACCGATTTCTGGTATTTTGCATCAGCACCCCTTTGGCTGACTAATATAGATGTTGTTTGCCTTCTTTGTGCAGTAGATCTCTCAGAGCCACCATCTGAGGACTTACAGAATGCCTGATACATAGCATAATATCCTGCAACACATTATTTCAAAACTAAGGGATCAATTTTACAGCAATAAAGACATGCAACAATAGGCACAGGATCAAACCGTCTTATGTCTCACCTATACCTCATTAACCTGAAGGATCCAACCTAGTAGAATAGTAGAATGACCTGGTAAGAGATTGGTTAAGGCAATAGCTCAAAGATAAGTCCCCTGGAGTTGGGGTGCTGTCCTCTAGCAGGTGGTATATCACTGGACCTATGACCTGGTTCTGTGTTCCATAGCTAGAATGTAAGAATCTGGGAGTAAATGGATAGAGGTAGGATTTACCCTTCTCCCCATTACCCCCAGTGACTCATATGAGGAATTGTACTTCCTATCTTCATAAACTGGCTCTGCTGGATTAGACGTTCTGTTTTATGAGGTGGGTAGGAGAATACTTCATTCAGGGAGTAGTGTAAGTGTTATACTGAACTTGAAACTATTACTACCATCTGGTTCCTTTGGGCTTTTCATGTCAATGGACTGGCAGCAAAAACAAAACAAATCAAAAAGAACAAAAAATTGTCACTCTACTGGTAGGAGAAATTTACCCTATTTTCATGTAGAATTAAAGTTGTTACACAATAGGGACAGAGCAGAGTATGTCTGAAAGAGAGGGTTCACTAGGCTGTCTCTTTGGTTTTCCATGCCTGGTGATAATGTTGAATAAGCAGTTGATGCAACTTCAACAAGGGCAAGTAAACTAAAGTCTCAGACCTCTTGGGGATGATGGCCTAGTAAGAGAAATCTGGAGTGGGTGTTGGAAGGGGGATTGCCAACTCAGGACCAGCTGCAGCAGTGAGGACTGTCATTTGTTCTTCAATACCTCTTGTATTAAGACCTTGAGTAGACTACAGTTCCTACCACCATGAAAGAGACTCTGTGGCAGGTTGGATTTAATGGCAAGCACAAGTGGATTCTTTGGGCCTCACATGCTGCCTTGGCCATTTCTGGGCTGACCAATTCAGTGCTCAAAGCTTTGTGCAGGCTTTGAGCAGCTTTGTGTAGGTGCAATCGATGGTGCTTCATCTTGGGTCCATGCTGTGTTCCTCTCACTTCCTGTAGGAACTTAAGTGCTCATGATGCTCAGCCTGTTATTGCAAGGAAATTAATGCCTTTGTGGCCACATTTGAACAAAGGATGATGAGAACCAAAGGATAAAGTCTTCCTCCTTTCAACCTTTAAGCACCCAGCTTTAAGAGCATTTCATGAGTCTCCTCAGATGGTCTTGCAAAATTAAGTACCAGTTATCCATTTTTGTGCCCAAGTTGATAATGGGTCTGTGTTAGTCAGGTTTCTCCAGAGGAAAAAAGAACTGGCAGGATATATATATCTGGATTTTGTAGGGCAGGCTGCAAGTTGGAAATGCTGATGAATGTAAGGTTGAATTCCCCCAGGAGAAGCTGGCTGGCTGGCTGAAGTAGAGGCAGGAATTCTTTGTTCTGACTTCTTAAATCTTAAATCTTCAATTTTGACTTTAAGACATCCAACTGATTGGATGATGGGACTCTTCATTTCTGAGGGCAGTCTCCTTTGTTGATTGTAGATGCAAATCCATCTACAAAATATTCTCACAGTAACAATCAGGCTAGTGCTTGCTTGATCAAACAATTGGAAACCATATTCTAGCCAAGCTGACATGAAATTAACCATCAGAGTTTACCCTTTGTGAAGTTAGGACCCATACACATCTTCTTAAACCAAACTTCACTTCCAGATAAAAATAATAAAATAGTCACACTTTTGCCTATCATGATATAGGCAACTGTCCTTCATATAACTAGAAACATGCCAAACCTTTGCCAGAAAAAGGATAAAAGTGCTTGGGTGATATTCATTCTTATCCTGGATATCCTGTAATTTAAATACAACTTATGTTATATGATAAGAGTGTAAGAGGTGTGTTGTTCTTCTTGGATATTGATATTTATGTCTTTCATAAGGGTTCAGTCATTATTTCCTCAAATATTCTTTCTGCCCCTTTTCCATTCTCTTCTCCTTCTGGGATGTCAATAATGTATATGTTTGGGTATTTCACATTGACATTCAATTCCCTGAGACCCTGTTCCTTTTTTTTTTTTTTTTTTTTTCCATTCTCTTATCTTTCTGTTCTCCTGTATTTTCCAGTTCAGATGTTCTGTCTTTGAAATCACTAATTCTCTCTCCCAGCAATTCAAATCTGCTCTTATGTGCTTCTAATGCATTAAAAAAAAAATTTTTTTTTAATTTTTAAAGAAGCTTTAGATTACATAAATGTTACATTAAAAATATAGGGGATTGCCATATGTCTGACCTCCTTCCCCCTCCCACAGTTTTCCACATTACAACATCCTTCATTAGTATGGTACATTTGTTACAATTGAAGCATTGCTACTAACTGTGGACTATATTTTACATTATAGTTTACACTATAATATAGGTTATGATAAAACATATAATGGCCTGTATCCATCTCTAATGCATTTTCATTCTCATCCATGTCTTTCATTCCCATAAAGTATGTTGCTTTTCTGGTTTTTAAATTGTTCTTTATGCTCACCCAGTGTCTTTTTAATATCCTTTATTTCTTTAGTCATATTTTCTTTCAATTCTTTGAATTGATTTAGGAGAGTTGTGTGATTATCACTGATTATTTATATTAAATCTGTATCTCTTTAGGATATTTGGTTTTTCCTCCGTCTAGGCCATCTCTTCCTGTTTCTTTGTATGGCTTGTAATTTTTGCCAATGTTTAGGCATCTGAATATGTTGGTGAATTTTCTCTGATGGCCAATTTCTCTCTCTTGACTATTTTTTTTTTTCACAGCTCTTCTTTGATTTTTGGTTCAACTTATTCTAAGTCTTTAAAATTTCCCAGCTTAAGTTTTCAAAATTGGGCCACAGACTCACTAATGGGGCACAGATTTTCTCCCTGGAGTTAGTGTACAGTGAGAACCAAAAGCAACTTTTGTCCATGTAATTTTCAGATCAGCCTGTAGATGGTGCTTATTGGCACACCTTTCCACAGAGGTGTTTCAATCTCCACTTCCTTCCATCACAGCCAAGATTCAAAGCTGGCTCTGCTGGCCAAATTCACTGCAGAAAAGCCCCCCCTGACTCCCCTTCCCTTTTCCCTTGTAACAACTGACAGGGAGGAAGATGTTGTTCCCCTCTCAGTCAGCTGCCGTGACACAGGGGTTTTGCCCCAGCTTAATATCTTGGGAGTGGGAAGTGGAGGCCTTCCTGGCCACTGTGGGAGTTTGGTAAACTTGCATTTGTTGTTCTGAGTTCTTTGTCTCTCTGTCCCTCACTCTCCTAGGAGTTGTGTAGCACTGTCCTGGCCTGCTGACCCCCAAAGCAGTTCCCTCAGACAGCTTTTGGCTCTTTCTCCATTGTTTTTGTGAGAGAGTTGAGCCTTGCCTACTCTGATGCCATCTTGCCATATTCCTCAAGTCTAGTTTTTAACATCTAAAATATATAGAAGTGAGACATGAGATGTAATGGGGTCAAGGTTAGCTTAAATGATGGATCGAAAAGGCCTACATATTTGCTGAATAGTTTATTATGTTAATCTTCTAGCATATAGCACAAAGTTTCGGGGAAAGAGGTATTTAAAAACATTAGGTAACTTGTGCTAGGTGCTGAAGTCCTGTTTTGGAATAACCAAAATCTATACCATGTGAGCTCTTAGTTTGAGGTGGGGGGTACAACAGAATGGAAGGGAATAGAAAGAAGTCTACTCAGGGAATTTCACATTTGTCTCTATTACTAGAAGATCAGACATTCAGCAATGGCAGAAGTCAGATCAGCCTTGGTGAGAGAGAGTCCATGCACTGCCTCCATCTCTGCCACTGTGATGACTCTGCACATGAGCCATTGTGCAAGCACCAAGATGGCCAAAGACAGGTAAGACTGGCATCAACTGGCTGAGACATCTTTTCCACTTGATTATTTAATGCCTCTTCTGTAATAGTCCTCTTTGTACTCTCTGGTATGTAATAATGTGTGAGAAAAGGTCTTCATATTTTGTGCCTATTCCCACAAGTTCATTCATGTGGCTCTTCCCAGACCTCCTTGTCTCCAATATTACATCTTACTCTTTCCAAGTCCTTGTTTAACCAGCTAAGCCATTCACTACTGTCCAGGAGTCTATATATATTCTTATCTTGGGCCACCTTTCTCTCCATGCAAAGTAGAAGATCAAGCACATGCTTGAAGTTCTGTCCACTGGGAGGATTTCCCTTTATGACTGTCTTTCAGAGCCATTCTGTAGTGGCAGAAAAAATCCATTGGGGATTGTGTTCACATACTGAGCAGATTCATCTGTGAATCAAGCTCAGATTTTTAACTCCTCTGTCAGCTGTCATATGTAACTCCCCATGAGACCATAAGTGTGATCTAAGCAAGAAGTGTCAGTGCAGCAGTGATGGATGACATGGGTATCTGTATCCCATTTTGTACTGCTTAATTAGGCCCTCTGGATCTGCCTGAGCTTAATCCTCTATTGCTGTCCAGCTCACCCACCCATAAGACCTAGTGGGTCTGACATATTCAGCTTATTTTGGGTTCCTCGATGTTCCTTGATGTCCTGCGGTCAGATGCTCCTTCTTTACCAAAGTCCGGTAGCATGGCAAGAACTATTGTTTTCTGCTACACATGGCATGGTCCTGATCCAGAAACGTGGGGATCTTCCTGTGAATCTCCATTGTGGGATTTGCTAGAGACAGCACATAGTACCTTTTTTAGCATTGATTCATATAGTACAATGGCCTCTACTGGATCATAAGCCCAAGTGGCAAGGCTGCTTGTACCATGGCCTGGATCTGCTTTAAAACGTTTTCTTGTTTTAGGCCAACTAAAAAAGTAGCTGTGTTTTGTATTATCCCATAATTGGCTCAGAACATTTTTCTCAATTATGGAATCTGTATCCCTTGTGTTTCTTTCTTATGGCATGAAGTGCAAGGTGAGATATATCCTTTTCATTTATTTTGGTAGGTTAGGAGGTGGTTATACTGACACAGCCTAGATCACTAAATGGAGACATTTCACTAATGAGTCAGGCTTCTGAATCTTTTAATGTTTATCTCCCAGCCTCTGGAGCGCACGTGTTTTACAAGGCAAACAGAACTTGCCTCTTGTTCCTCATAGGCAAAAATAACAAAGATGTCATCAATATAGTGGACCAGTGTGATAGTCTGTGGATTATCCATATGGTCCAGGTAACTTCAGAAAATATTTTAACAGTGAGTGGATTAAACATAACACTGGGGCATTGCTCTATAGGAGATGAGTGTTCCTTTAAATGTTGCTAGGGTGGTCCTCTGGCTTTCACACTTTGTTTTGAATTGATGATTAATTGCCTTGATCATGTCCTTTTCTTTCTTTGAAGCATCTATGGCAACAGCCGCCTGGTTCCACAGCCCTTATAATTATTACTTCCCTTGTTCTTCTCAAACACCAACAATATTGCTTGAGTCAGTGCTTCTTTTACCTCTATCTTGTCTGAGTTAATAAAAGGTGCAATTTAATTATGACATGCCAGAGATGATCAGTACTCCACTTGCCACCAGTAATGGGGCCCTCATCTAGCTGGCTGGCAAGGGAATCAACTCCAGAATCTTAACCTTGTGCTTTCTTCCTAGAACCATTCCTAGTGGCAACTGTTTATCTTATATTCCCTAGAAACAAGACTGAGACAGGGATTTATTCTCTCAGGAGGAAAGGAGTGAAAGAAATAGGATAGGTAGTAGAAGAAACTTAACATAGGATATAGGTTTTATTTTATTTTATTTTTTTACTAGAGAAGTTGTAGGCTTACAGAAAAATCATGCAGAAAATACAGAGTTCTCATAGATCTCCCCCAATTATTAACACCTTGCATTAGTGTGGTATATTTGTTAAATTCATGAAAGAATATTATTATAGTTGTACTATTAACTATAGGCCATGGTTTTCATTAGGGTTCACTATTTGTGTTATATAGTCCTATTTTTTTTTTTTTTTTAATTTTTATTCTACTAACATATATACAACCTAAAATTCCCCCTTTTATGCACATTCAGATATATAATTCAGTGGTGTTACATTCACAATGTTGTTCTACCATCACAACCATCCATTAACAAAACTTTTCCATCACCCCAAATAGAAACCCTGTATATTTTAGGAATGAACTCTATATTCCCTACCTCCATTCCAGCCCCTGGTAACCTATATTCTAAATTCTGACTCTATGAGTTTGCTTATTCTAATTATTTCATATCAGTGAGATCATACGTATTTGTCCTGTGCTACTTTATTTCACTCAACATGATGTCTTCAATGTTCATCCATGTGTCACTTATATCAGAAATGTATTCCTTTTTACAGCTGAATAATATTCCATTGTGTATATATACATTTTGTTTATACATTCATCAGTTGATAGACACTTGGGTTGCTTCCATCTTTTGGCAATTGTGAATAATGCCACTATGAACATCAGTGTGCAAATATCTGTCTGAGTCCCTGCTTTCATTTCTTTGGGGTAAATGCCTAAAAGTGGGATTGCTGAGTCATACGGTAATTCTATACTTAACTTTCTGGGGAACTGCCAAACTGTCTTCCATAGCAGCTGTGAGTCTTGGTATTTTTAAATACCCCAGTTTCTTATAGTATATAACCATGGTTGAAAACCCCTGGTTTAGAGTGCTGGTTCTTAAACATCAGGGAGCATCTGAATGATCTGCAGGAGTTTGTTAAAATGGGGACTGCTGGCCCCACCCTTACAGTTTCTGGTTCAGTAAGCCTGAGCTGGGGCATGAGAATTGGAACTTCTGACAAGTGCCCAGGTAACTGTGATGCTGCTGGTGCAGGGGCCACATCTTGAGAACTTCTGGTCAAGCCTTGCGGTTCTAATGTGGCTTACAGACCAGCAGGGTCAGCATTGCCAGGAGTCACCTGGTCATGTAGATTCCACAGACTGGTGGGAATGCTCACCTATCCCAGAGCTGCTAGAGCAGAGTCATTCTTTCCACAAGATCTCCAGGTGACTTGTACACACGTTAAAGTTTGAGAAGCGCTGGTTGGAAGGGAGTAGAACCATTTAAAGATTGTGAATATCTTCTATAGTGTGATTTTAAGAAGAGCCATTCAGATCTGAACAAAATTCCAGGTTCTTGAGGATACGCATTTCCCCTGGTGTATTCATTTCCTAGGGATACTTTAACAAATTACCACAAACCCTGGCCCCAGGTAACCCATATTCTAGCTCTGACTCTATGAATTTGCATATTCTAATTATTATTTGTGAGATCATACAATAGTTGTCCTTTTGTGCCTGGCCTATTTCACTCAACATGTCTTCAAGGTTCATCCACGTTGTTGCATGTATCAGAACTTCATTCCCTTTCACGCCTGAATAACATTCCATTGTACAGTTTGAGGTGAAGTCTAGCCTATTTCATTGGGAAATCTGGATTGTGAGTTGCAACACCAAGTTGGTCTTTGGGGCAAGCCTGCCCCCGTCCCCAGGCAGTCATTGGCTGTGATTGTCACCAGGAGTGGGAATGGAGATAGAGATAACCTCCCATGTTGCCCAGCTCATGCTTGACTGAGGGTAATTAGCAGGAAAAGGTTTTAGTTCTGTGCCAGTGGCACCAACAACAGCAGCAGTTGGGGATGGGGTGGTCAAGGAGATCTGACCAGGATGCCAGCAGTATTCACTACAGCAAGAAATATACTCCACAAGCAAGATAGAACCAAATATTTCAAAGAATTTGACCAAATGAATGGAAATATCAGATAAGTTAAATTTCCGAGGATGATTTATCTTCTAGATGGGCATGATTCACTTCCAGTTGAATCCTTTTCTTGTGAAATTAAATGATGCTGATAGAGCAGGCATTTGCTAGTTCAAACACATCTGGATATTACCTCTAAAAGCTACAGAAATTAGCATGATTTGTATTCATTAAATTCAATGAATCTCTTCTAAAATTATGGCATTATTTCCATCAATTAATTCTATGATTCTTCAAACTCTGAATTTTTAAGTTCTGAATGTTCAGGAATGGGAAGTGTGACAAATTGAATTTTGGTGAATCCCCTCCCCCCCCAAAAGAGATCATGTTCTTAAACTAATCTGTTCCTGTGGGTGTGAGATGCTTTTGATTGGACTAAGTCAGTGAGATGTGAGACAGCTTGGGTGTCCACCCTCTTGATGAGTCTGATATAAACGAAGACACAGAGAGAAAGGGAGCTGCCATAATAATCCTGCAATGTGAAAGGACTCTAGTTTCTCCCATAGCTGAGCTACAAGGAGAAAAGCCCCTGAGAGGTTCAAAGAGCTGTGGATGAGCCATATGCCTCATCGCTTGCAGCTGAACTCGGGAAGAAAACAGAGCAGCCAAGACCGAGAGAGGAGGCCCAGAAAGAGACAAGCCTTATTCCTGGTGGCCCTCAGCTGAGCTACCAAAGACGAGAGATTCTGGAGGGAAGACAGAGACCTCAGCAGAGATAGGTGGCCATCTTGCTTCACCATGTGGCAGCTGACTTTGGTGAGAAAGCATCTCAGCTGATGCCTTAATTTGGACATTTCATAGCCTTGGAACTGTAAGCTTTTACTTGAAATAAATCCCCATTATAAAAGCCAACACATTTCTGGTACTTAGCATTGGCAACCCTTTGGCAAACTAAAACAGGAAGTGAGTAGCATCTTTAGCTACGAACTGCTCAGTACACATGTCCATATGGAATCTGTATACTAGTACTTCTTTGAACAAATCAGCAATGTGCCTTTGTCCCCTACAATCTCAGGTTCAGGATGTTTAGATAGGATCTTTAGATGTCTTGTCATATCCACAAGGATGTACGATCCTGTGAGCCACTGGGGGTCTGACAAGCTGGGTCTCTCAGAGTCAATTAATTCCAAAACGTCCTTCATCTGAGGTAGCAGCTCAATAAAATATCTTTAAAAGTATCTATGACTTAGCCATTTGAATGAATTGCAGTGAATGAAGTCTCTAATGCTCTTGTTCATCCAAACTCTTCTTTCAAAAGCTCATAAACTCTATGATTAAGGGCATATGATGAGAAAATTCAGTTTTGATCACTTCTACATCATGCAATGAACTTGAATTGCATAGTTAACAGCACAATGGTGCTTTGGAAGTAGAATATGCCATCATTTTTTTGACTTCAATAAATTGCTGAATTCTTTTTTTCCTTTCATTTCAGGTGCTTAATTGTGGCAAATGAACTTAGCCTTTGCTGTTTAAATCCTGTTTCTTGAATTCCTTATGACAAGTCATTTGACCTTATGAGTTTTTGAGTCCTAGCTAATTAGATCAAACTTTTCTTTCTGTTTTTTCACTTCTTTTCTTTGTTTCATCCCTTATTTCCTTCTGTTTCCTCCCTCTCTCTCTCCCTCTTCCTTCCTTTCTTTCTTTTCTCTCCCTCCTTTCCTCCCTCCCTTCCCTTCCTTCCCTTTCTCTCCTTCCTCCCCTTCCTTTCCTTCCTTCCTTTCTTATTTCCTTAATTCTTTGTTAAAATATTTGATTGAAATTCTCCTTGGGGATGGGGTGAATTGAATTTGGCTTGCAGGACTTGCTTTTATTTTAGGTCAAGTGAATGACAACTAATTCTATCCAGTAGAACATATCAGGAGGTGAATGGCAATATATAACCTTTATGCTGTGTAGAATGAAGGAGCATTCAAATAGCTTTTTAATTAATAACTAGCTTTCAGACTGACTCTTTGGAAAAGCCATACAAGAAACTTTCTAAAACTTAAATAATTTCTTCATTTCCAGTACAAATCTCTGGGAGTTCTATGAGAAAATATAAGCTTTGAAGTTTGAAAAAGGAGCCAAAACAAAACAAAACAACCAGGTTCCCCATGCAGAAAGCATTGCTAACCAGAGCTTCAAAGAGCAATATGTTGCATCAAATAAATTAATTTACTTAAAATGGTAATAGTACATGTGGAAAAGAAGAGAATAAATGTATGCAAACTCTTCTGTGACATTTTTTTTTTCTCATTCAGAACGAGGGTCTAGTTTGAGTTTTGTGTAATGAAGAAACTGTCTCTGCGGTCTTAACTCAGGCTAAGAGCCCAATTATGAGATTGGTTGAACTCAGCATAATCTTTTTTGGGTTATATCTCTCATCAGGGATCTGAAGGCTAAGATACACTATAGAATCTGTCCAGTTGACTCCAGAATTCTGTTCTGTTTCTGGGATTCCAATATTTACTATGCTGCCTAATTCAGTTGGACAAATTCTGTCCACCCCCATATTCATATATACCTAAGAAAGACTGACAGGTGACTTAACTGAAATGGAGCATGGCAAAACCTTCTATAGCTTGATAGGCCATCTGACAAATCCTTAAACTATTACTTGTTTCTGGATGTATTTGGAATCTTTATTTCCTTTTGAATAAAGTTCTTTACTTTCTTGTTTCCCTATCACACTTCTTCCACAGAGTCCCAGATGTTTCACATAGACACTCATTCCCTACGTTTTTTTAATGCTCTTCTCTCTTTCCATCTCCAGAAGGAAGATTATATATCCCCTAATCAAATTCCAATGAATATATATTATCTAAAAGAAGAGGGAGGGCGAAACAAGGAAGCAAGTGAGGAAACAAAGAAAAGAAGAGAAAAGAAAGGAAAGTTTGATCTAATTAGCTAGGACTCAAAAACTAATAAGGTTCAATGGCTTGTCAGTAAGGAATTCAAGAAATAGGATTTAAATACCAAAGTTAAGTTCACTTGCCATAATTAAGCAGCTGAAATGAAAAAATATATATTGCATATATTTAGATTATATATGTAATATGTAATATAATTATAAATTACATTTATAAGTTTTCTCTGATTATAAATGTAATTTTCTCTCTTATTCTGCCATCTACTACCGATTTTTAAAAATTCTCATCTGCAACAAAACTCCTCAAAAGAGTACCAGTTGTTAGTTCCTCTTCTTCCATTTCCTCTGGAATCTCCTCCAATTAGGCTTTAGCTCCACCACACCACAAAAAACTGCTCTTGACAAAGTCACCAAAGAGAGCTCCATGCTGCTACATTCAAAGGCCAAAATTTTTAGTCCTCATCTTATGTGATCTATTCATAGTATTTGATGTAATTGAGCACTCTTTGATATACTTTCTTTACTTGTCTTTGAGGAACCAGTTATTTTTCCCCTATGTCATAGGTAGCTGATGTTAAGACTCTGTTGCTGTTTTCCCCTTTTGTCTTCAATCTCTTTGATTTTATAGTCTGCAGTCCAAGACTGAACTTCTGATGTCCCCCACCCCACTCCTAACCTAAACCTTCTCCATCAGCTGTCTTCCCCATGTTAGCTGATGGCAACTTCATCGTATCAGGTGCTTTAGGCCAAAAACCTTTGAGCCATCCTTGATTCTTTTTTTTCTCTCATACCACACAGCTAATCCTCCAGACCTGTAACTCTGTAGACTCCATCCACATGTCATGACCTGCTCTGATATCACTCTGGTCCTAACCACCATCTCTTATCTGGATTGCTTCATCAGCTGCTTCTACAGTTGTCCCTCCAGGATAGCAGCCTGAATGATCCTTCTAGAATGTAAGTCAGATCATGTCTCTCCGCTGAAAATCCTGCCTGTGGTACTTCCCATTTCCCTCAGAGTAAAATCCAATCCTTACTATGGCCTCAAAAAGGTTTTAAGTAGTCTGGCCTCCCTTTCCTCTGCCCTCCAGAACCTCCATGTCCTTATTTCTACTCTTTTCTTCCTTGCTCATGCTTTCAGCCCTACTCCTTGCCACTCCTGACTATGCCAGGAATGCTTCCACCTTTGCCTTTGTTTTCTCGACCTAGAAAGATGTTTTACCTATTATCCACCTAGATAATCCCTTCACCTTGTTCAAATCTTTCTTTAAATTTCCCCCTCCTCAATGAGGCTTTATTTACTCTTACTACTCATTTCTCCCCCATATGCCTGATCCTACTCTACTTTTTATTTTCCACAGAATTTATCACCTTCTGACATTCATATAGCTATTTTATGTTTATTGTTTTATCTCCCCCTTCCCCCTCCACACAAGCTAGAATGTAAGACTCACAGAGTAGCTTTTGTCTAATATATTCACTGAAATGTCCTTAGCAAAAAGAAAGAACCTGGTACATAGTATGTGCTCAATAAATAATAATTGACTAAATGTATTTGCAGTATGGAAAAATTAGAAAAAAATGTATGAACATCTTGAAATCAAGAGTTTTTATAGTTTGTTTTGTTTTTATTTACCATTATATAAGAGGCATTTTAAAAGTCATTAATGTTCAAAATCTGCTTAATTGTTGCATAAAATTCCATCTGAATTGTAATTTGTTAAATGCTTTTCTTTTTTTTTTATGTTGGGCTTCTAGATTGTTTCATATATGCTACTATTAAAAATATAATACAATAAATATCCTATATATGAACATTTTTGCATATCTTTGCTTTTTATTTTTCCCCTTTATTTATGGGAATAAATTTTATTTATTTATTTATGGGAATGGAATTATTTGGTTTAATGTGTCAAACTGGGCCACCATTTTAATTTTACTTACACAGTCAGTAAGAAAAAAGCTAGAATTGAAGGATTTTTCCATTTTTCTAATAATAAGATAATATGCCATATATATATATATGTAATGATGGATATGATTACCATAGATCATTAGCAACTTATTTTATGCAGCAAACATATTTAAATATTAAATGACCATTCTTGGTGCTAGAAAGAGACATTGCCAATTTTTGTTCATATTGAAGAATTTCATGGATAAAACATTATATTGAGTAGCGACGACTGAACATGTATTTCGGGAAACTTCTTCTGAGAGCATAGCAAGAGACAAAGGCTAAATAAATTAATATTTAAGTAAGCTTTTTTGCCCATATCACATGCCAGCTTTTTTGTTCTTTGCGCTTCTGAGGTTACAGTAATACATATGTTGTCCAATACTCTCTCTTTTTTTCTTTCTGAAAATTCAAAGAGTGTGATAAAATAATAAAATTCTTTCCTTTCAAAGTTTTTCAAATATCATTACAATAGGGAAGCGGATGTTGCTCAAGTGATTGGGATCCTGTCTACCATATAGGAGGTCCAGGGTTCGATTCCTGGGGCCTCCTGGTGAAAAGCAAGCTGGCCTGCATGGCGAGCTGGCCTGCGCAGGAGTGCTGGCCCATGAAGGAGTGCTGGCTCTCGCAGGAGTACTGGCCCTTGCAGGAGTGTTGGCCCACACAGAGTGCTGGCCCACATGGAGAGCTGGTGCAGCAAGATGACCCAAAAAAAGAGACACAGAAGAGAGACAATAAGAGACACAGCAGAACAGGGAGCTGAGGTGATGCAAGAGATTGAACAGCCTCTTTCCACTCCGGATTGGTTCCCGGTGCCGCTTAAAGAGAAGACAAGCAGACAGAGAAGAACACACAGAGAGCAGACAGCGAGTGCAAAACAATGACGGGGGCCGGGGGGCAGGGGGGAGAAAGTGAAAAAAAATAAATCATTGTAACGTACAGTTTCTTTTCATTTTTAACCAAGACTAACGCCACAATTTTATGTATGTAGTTTTCATGTCCACAAAGTATATAAACATTTTTTAATTTCTTGGTATATATTGCCTAGTTGGTCTCCAGAATGATGGTAACCCAGCTGATATTTCCACCAGCACAACTCAAGCAAGTGCACATATTTAAAATGAAAAATATTTTTTAAAGAGTTTGAAATTTTTTGTGGTGATGAATATACAACATTCTGATTATACTAAAAGCCATTGATTATGCACTTTGGATAGATCATATGATATATGAATATATCTCAGTAAAACTGCCGAATAAATAAATAAGTAATTGTGCAAGAATAGCCAGAAAGAGCAGCTATGTACAGCAGGGGAAACGGAGATTGAGAGGTGAAGAATTTTCTTGTTTATTTGTTTGTTTGTTTTTTGTTTATTATTATTATTATTGAAATAATGAAATGGTTCTAATAATGATTGAAGTGATGAATGCACAACCATGTGATTATACCAAATACCATTGATTGTACACTTTGGATGAATTGTGTGCTTTATTAATATGTATCAATAAAATTAATTTGTTTTTAAAGAAAGAACTTGCTCAAGCTTTAAATGGCAGTTACTACACAGAAACTTTTGGCAGTGTCAAAATCAGATACTTATTGTGGATTTGACATCAATCTCCACTTTCTCTCCCTATGTCTTTCCTTTCCTCTCTTCTCCCTATTTGGGGATCTCATAGTTCCTTAACATAAGCGTGGGACTATAAACATGGGTATGTGTAGTAGATATTAAATAAGTGTATATGGATTATGTATTATAGATATTTGATAACAGTTTTGGTAGATAGCCAATAAAAGATAGTGTTGATTTTGGAATATTTGGGAGGCTACCTATGCAGCTCCTGGAAATGATTCGAGAACTGAACTGGTAGCTATATGATACCTCTTAAAAATGACAAGATTTTGTTATTTAGTGAATATCTACTGGTACCAGGTATTTATATATCTATTTTCTTATTTAATCTCTATAATAATAATTACATATTATAGTTATTGGTGAGGAAACTAAAATACCCAAAGTGAGAGCCAGTAAATGGCAGAACTAGGCCTTTACCTAAGCTTTCTAAGAGCATTTTTCTCTCCAATATAACTGGCTATCTCTAAATGAATTTATTCAGTATATATTTATTTTGTTCCTATGAGGTGCCATCCATTGGACTAGAAAAACAGAATAGTTATGGCCCTATTAAATAAGTAAACACAAATAAGTAATGAATGATGAAAAGAACAGGGTGCTATGAGAAAGTATAACATTAGGGAACTCTTTATCTGCATCAGGGAGAGTCTTATGGAGGTAGTTTAGATCTAAAGACAAGGAAGCCATCAAATAGGCAAAGAGTGGATATAAAGCATTTAGACAGAGAGAATAAAAGTGCAAAGGCTTTGAGATGGGAAGGAGATTGATGCTTTGAGAAACTGAGAGAAGGCTGGTGGGGCAGGAATGAAGAAGGGGGAAAGTGGCAGGAAACGAGGTAGGAGATCATTCATGAAGAACTCATAAACCACAGTATGTATGCTGAGGGCAACGGGAACCAGTGAAAGACTTTCAGCAGGAGAATAAAGAGATCTAATTCAACTTTTAAAATAATTACTCTGATTACTGTGTGTGGTGGTTTGGAGCTGTATGTACCCCAGAAAAACATGTTTTTAAACCTAATCTATTTCTGTGAGTGTGAGCCTTTATAAACAGGACCTGTTGATGAGTTGCTTCAGTTCGGTGTGGCCCACTCAATCAGGATGGGTCTTAATCATATTACTGGAGTTTTTTATAAGCAGAATGAAACTCAGACAGAAAGAGAAAGCCAGATGAAGCATGCAAAGGCTGAACATCAATGAAACCCAGAAGAGAAGGGAGAGACCAGGAGATGCCATATGCCTTGCCATGTGACAAGCTAAGGACCAAGAATCGCCAGCACTGAGTCTCAGAAAGCCACAGTCTTCAGGGGAATAGTATTGCCTTGATGATGCCTTGATTTGAACTTTTTCACAGCCTCAAACTGTGAGCAGATAAATTCCCATTGTTTAACCCAACCCATTTCTTGGTATTTGTTTGAGCAGCTTAGGAAGCTAAAACACTGTGTCAAGAATGGCTTGCAGGTGGGCAAAATTGAAGGTAGAGTGACCAGTTCAGGGTCTGTTGCAGTAATCCAGACACTGATAATGGCCTGGACTATGAAATGGTAATAGAGATGAAGAGAAGAGGAGTGGTTCAAGATATGTGTTTGAGATAGAAAGTCCAGAGCTTGGTTATGGATTAGATATGGGCTTGAAAGGAAAGAAAATGTCAAACATTTGTTTATAGACACTGGATAGATCATAGTGCCATTTCCTGAGACAGGCAAAATTCATAGAGGAGCATGTAGGAGACAGGGGAATGTACAGGTATTTACTTTTGAACATGTTAAATTTAGAAGCTGGGAAACATCCAAGTGAAGTGAAGATGTCAAGTAGGCCATTGGATATATGAGTTTGAACTCAGTAGAATAATATAACCTGGAGGTGGAAATTTTAATAGTTTTGGAAATAGAATCTTAAACACCAAAGACAAAGTGTTGAAGGGAAGACATGCCACACAGTGCCCAAAAGGACTTCAAGATTTGGAGATCAGGAGAAGCTGGCAAAAGATACTAGAAAGGACAGGTGGCCATGTTCCAAGGAGGAGCAAGTGCCGAATATGTTGACTGCTGGTGGCAGTTCAAGAACAGTGAGGCCAAAAGAGTGCCAATTATATTTGCAACATAGTTGGTTATTGCTCTCCTTGACAAATTAATTTCAGTGTAATAATAGGGATGAAAATCCCATTGAGGGGGAACAGATGTAGCTCAGTGTTTGAGCACTGGCTTCCCATGTATGAGGTCCCGGGTTTAATCCCCAGTTCTTCCTTAAAAAAAAAAAAAAAAAAAAAAAATCCCATTGTGGTGGTGTTTGAGATTAATGGCTGCCAAAGCAAATATCATGCAATGGATTGGCTAAAATAGTGGGAATTTACAGGGAATTTATAGGAGGCTGGGAGACCAAAATCAAGGCATCATTAGGGCAATGCTTTCTCCCAGAAGACGTGGTATTCTGGGGCTGGCTGCCAGCAATCCATGGTCCTTAGCTTTTCTGTCACATGGCAATGTACATGGCGGCCTCTCCTGGCTTCTCTTCTGGGTTCCATCGACCTCCAGCTTCTGGTTGCTCCCTCTGGCTTTCTTTCTCTCTGTGACCTTTCTTATAAGGCCTTCAGTAACAGGATTAGACCCATCTTGATTGAGATGGGCCATATCTTAACCTAAGTAACCACATCAAAGGTCCTCTTTACAAGGATTCACACCCACAGGAATGGGTTAAGTTTAAGAACATGTTTTTCTGGGGTACATAGCTCCAAGCCACTATAAGTGGCTGAAGAGTGAATGTGAGGCGAGAATTTCGATGAAGGTTTTGAAGGTAAGTTTTTAAAGAAGTTTGACTGTGTTAGGGAGCAAAGCAAAAGGGTGGCAATTGTCAAGGTTGTGAGGAGAATCATCTTTTTTAAAGATGTGAGAATATTGGAAGGCACTGGTATGCTGATAAGAATGATTTCATCAGGATATTGAAGACACAGGAAAAAAGGGATAACTGAAGAATAAGGTCTCTGATGAGTTGAGATGGGAAGGGATCCAGAGCTTATGTGGAAGGATTGATCTTTGATAGAAGACATACTTTCTCTGATGTAACAGGAGGACAAAAGGAGTTGATAGAGGTACAGTAAATTTGTAGTCTATACGAAGATTCTACTACTCTTTTTGAGGCAGAAAAAAAAAAAAACACCTTTTCTCTTAGGAGGGAAAGGAATCATGCATAGAATTTTCCTAGTGTTCTAGTAGCCAAATATTGCATCAAACTTTAGAGTTTCCTCTAAGTGCTCCTCTTGTCACCATTCATAACTCCCCTTTAACACTCACACTCCCCTCGGAAATTCTGCCAACAGATCTATATGGTTTCCTTCCGGCAGGTCAAACCTCTCAACCTCTGCGCTTTTAAACCTTTCTTTAAAGTTCAACAATAGGCCCATTAACACAACTACTTGCCTTGGCCTTCCACAACAGGTTAAGAAAGGGTTGTTCTTACTTCTCTCAGAGCTTATTGAATATGGAAAACAATATATCTCTTTATTCTATTTATATTTTCTCCAATATTTAATTTCATTTGGAACCAGAAGAAAAGAAAGAGATACTAATTCTGATATATCTGAAATAGATGAAGTGTTCCAGAAATCATTACGCATGGAAAACATTCTTTTTTATTTCTAAGAATAATAGACATTAAAGAGACATAAAAAATCAGATTAGTTACTACTTGTGAGTAATTTTTAAATTCTGACAATACTTTGGAGGTAAGCTTAGGAATTATTAAACATGCAATTATTTAAGGATCATTTTCTTCATCCTTGGGAAAATATGACAGGTTTTTACACCTCATAGAATATAACATATAGTGGTAACTGATATTGGAGAAAGATGAGGGCAGACTGGAATTGCTATGATGATTTATTGCCTTATCTGCTCTTCTGGACTCTGTTTCTTACTTTTTCTTATTTCTTCTTTAAAAAGTGTGCATACGGTAGAAATTAGAGCTCCTAAATACGTATGCTAGGTCTTACTATGTCTCTGCTAATAACTATAGTATAAAAAGAAAGAACTTCAAGGTATTATAAAGTCTGGCAAAACTTTAGTCAAAAATACTCTGAATTGTAACACTTTGCACTTGACTTTAAAGTAAAGGAGGGTAATTGTAGGATCTGAAACTTAGTTGGAGAAAAAGCGTCCCAAACTGCTTGCATAACTTTCTCGGTTCTCCTTGTTCTGTTTAAATCAGCCCACAATCAGCTTTAATTCCTGGCTTGACTCCTCCCCAACGACAAAATGATCCTTTTGCTTATCCCAGACTATTTCATCCCTGTACTTTGGAATTTTTCTGCCACCTCAGTCAGCTTGGGTGGCAGAAAGTATTTTCCAAAGATAGCCATGCAATATATATCCCAAATCACACACTCTTCTTATGGTGTGCTATTCATGGTCTTCCATGAAAAGTTAGGATCCGTGTTCTCTCCTCTGGAATCTGGGTGGTCCTGTGAATCCAGTAGAAATGACATCGTATGACTTTTGAGGCTAGGCTAGAACAGTCAATACAGCTCCTACCTGGTTCTTTTCTTTTCTTTTCTTTTCTTTTCTTTTCTTTTCTTTTTCTTTCTTTTTTTTTTTTATTGTGGGTAAAAATCAAAATTTTCACAATACATACCAACATTTGCAAAATGATATATAAATATATATGCATATATGTGCATTTGCTTACAAAAATGTTATTTATATATATATATATATATAAATATATTTTAAGAGGTGCTTAGATTACCCAAAATATTACACAGAACCCACTGGGATTCTCATGTTGCCCACCTCCCACACCTCCCACCACATCCCACACAATCATCTCCCACAAGTGTGGCCCACCACCCTCAATGGACTTACACATCCTGGGGCCTTGCCACCAACCATAGACCACAGTTCACATCGTAGGCCACACTCTCTCCCACACAGTTCTGAGTGGTGTGTGCTGATTTAAAATGGCCTACATCCGTTGCCACAACGGTACTCAGGACAACCTCCAAATCCCAAAGAAGCCCCTGTATTTCAACTGCTCGTCCCCTCTCTGCCCCAAAAGTGTCAAGTGGCCACTGGCTCCACCTCATTGTTATAATTTCTTTCATTGCTAGAATCACCATATGTGAACAACAAAATACCATCAAGTCCACTCTAGTCCATAGTTCTTCCCCTAATCCTGAGGGGACTGGGATGGTGATGTCCACTCCACCTCCAAGGGAGAGAGGGCTTATATCCCATGGATATGGTGGTTGGGATGATCCTTCCTGCAGATGCAGGCTCTCTCCATCCCTGGGATGGCCATTGCCCATCGTTGTCTCCTCGCCAGGTGACTTGGATGAGTCCGTTGAGCTGTAGGGTAGGAGTTGCAGCTCCACTGAGATTCCATGCACACCTGGCACATAGGTAGGCCAGAGGCTCCAGTCTCTGGAAGTATACCTAAAAACTTCAGCACCACATATAGGTTTGAATAGAAGGGACTGATGAACCATGTGCAGGGATCCTACCTGGTTCTTTATCTTGGTTTCTCTTGGTATTTCTCATGGTTCTTTAACCTGCTTTCCATGCTGTGAGGAAGCCCAAAGTAGCACATGCAAAGACACCCCTTGGAGGACAAACCCATGTGGAGAGAAACAGAGATGTACCCAGCCAAGAGCCAGCATCAACCATCGGACATGTGAGTGAGGCAGACTGCGGTTGCTTTGGGCCTCTAGCCTTTGAGCTATCCCATTTGTCTCTGGGTGGAGCAGGTATGAGTTGTCCCTGCTGAGCCCTGACTAAATTGCTGCTTGGTGTACAGAATAAATGTTGTGATGTATTAAGATAGGTTTTGGGAAAGTTTATTACATAGCAATTGTAACTGGAACACCTTGCTACAAAAATCTCTATTTTTAATCTTCAGTTATTAATTTTCCCCCCTCACCTATGAATTTATTTGAGTTTTCCCATTTGAAAAAATAAGTCTTCCTTTACTTGGCATACCCCTACTAGCTATAGCCCTATATCCCCATATAGCTCCTGTGTTTGAGTTTTCTAAACTGCAAAAATAAACAAATATCAATTAGCTAAAAATCAGTTTGCTGAAAGTAAAATTCATGAATGTCTATTCTCTCCAATATTCCAGTTACCATAACCTTGTTCACATTAGTCATGTGATATAGATTCCAGGGTGGTAGGGTTTCATGGCCCTCAGGTTTTTCCTGACCCCTGCTCTGTCTCTCTCTTTCTTTCCCTCTCTGATCCTCTGTTTTCCCACTTTCTTCTCCTCAGTGTCCTGTCTCTATTCCACAATCTTCCCTCACTCTCATTTCCCTCTGCCCCTTACACTCTTGCTCTGGTCCCCTCTTCTATGCCAGCCCCTCAGAGGGCTGTGTATCTACTTTCTTTGCTCTCTTTTCCTGGCAAAAGCCAATTTGTTCTATCCCAGCTCCTGATTTGTTTATAACTCAGTGTCAGATAAAAATGGCACATTCTTTAAAATGCTGCTTTAAGTCAAAATGAAAGCAAGCCAATTACAAATTCACAAAGCTCTGAAACTTGATGAACAGATACAAGGAAAGCAATTTTGATAATGGGTAGAATCGGAAAATTTAACTAATTGGCCATTAATTGGCGAACTGCTCATCTAGCAAACTGACGTAAAACTCAGGGTCTTCGTTCCTGTCCTCATCAGACCAGGCCCCTTCCTTGGTCAATAGACATTAATGACTTCCCTTTCCCCAGCAGGGCAAACTCAGCACTCTTGCAGGGTATAAAAAGCCCCACCTGACTCCCATGTGTTACTTCAACCTCTTTTTCCACCATCCCCCTTATATCTTATTAAAACTCCAGCACTACTGCACTGTTAGGTCTCTGAGAATTGCTGCCATGCCTGGGCCCTCGCAGATGTTCTTTCTTCTGTTTGCAACACCTGCTCTTGCTCTTGTCCACTGGCCAATGTCTTCTGAAGTTTCAAGTTCCCACTCCCCCACGCAGACTTGCATATTTCACTGGTCTCTCATTCTGCTGCTGCCTTCGCACAAATCCCCATCACCAGGAGGGTGCTTGATCACAGTTGAATTTTTTCCATGAACTGTTAGACCTCTGAGGGCAGGAATCATAATTTCCCCTCTATATACTCAGTACCTAGCATAGATGATGGCACATAGTAGGCTTTCAATAAATCTGTCTTAAAAAAATGACCATTGACCCAGAAAAGATGACTCCAACCATTTGAAGTTTAAAAATAGTTCCTTCACAGAACCAATTTAAAATTATTACCTAAGGCTACAGAATCAAGAGACATATAAAGAACACGTCTGCATTTTGTTTAAAACTCCTAAAATCACAGTTCATTTTGTGGTTTAAAGGCCCTTGTATAAATATCTATGCTACTAATTCTTCTTAGTTTTAGTGGAAGGTAATAGCTTGTGTCTACTAGCCCAAGGCATGCTTTGTTTTATTAGATATTTTATCAGATACTAGGAGATATGTCCCTCCCCACCTGCTCCATAACTTTTTTTCTTTATTTGCAGGAAACTCAGGGCTAAGTTGATTTTTGTGTGTGCACTTTTCACCATAGCTGTATTCAGTTCTTGGCTCTGTTTCTTCTTAGTTGTGTGACTTCTCTGGGCCTTAATTTCCTCATATATAAAATTGGATCATGATACCTGGTCAATGGACTCCCAGGATTTTTGTGAGAATCAAATTAAAATCTGTAAGGGGAAAATATTTTAGAATATGTTATCATAATTATTGTTCTTCTTGAGCAGATATCTTTTTAAAAATATGACTTGCACAACCTAATATTTCCTATTTCTGCCTTGCAACCAGGAAAGAGACAAAGGACTCAAATATAGTAATCATATTAACTTCCATTTCCTATACTGTGGACTATATTTTTCTATTAATATTTCTACAGTAGTATTGAATATATATCTTTAATTGTAAGCTACCTCAAATCCTTTTATGGAAGCAGATGGAGTATGTGTCATCAAGTGAAAATTCAATAAGAAGCTAATATATTCCTGAAAGTTAATTTTATTGGAAACCAGGGATATTTATTATATATTTCTATAAATAATAATAGCTCATATTTATTGAATTCTTATTGTGGGTTCGATTCTATGCTAAGTGCTTAAAGACATTATATTTTTAAACTTACAGCAAACCGATGAGATAGATACTCATTATCTGAGTTTGTTGAGGAGAGGAAAATTGGGTTTAAGGAGATTCAACACATCATCTGGCTAGTTAGTGGCTCTAGTAGACATTCTAACTTAGGAAGCCTGACTCCTAAGCCAGTTGCTTAACCCCTCTCTTACCCTGCAAAACATTTGGGTGAATTTCAGACATTCAACATATTAGAAGTAAGAGAAATGCAATAGGGCTGGAGAAAAATCATTACTTTGAATTTTTTTATTGCAATGATTAATCATTTTTTCCAGGATTTTTTTCCTTGATATTTTCCCTAAAATTTTCTAGTCTATGCTTATCTCATTATCTTATTCTTTTAATCAGAAGTCATTCACTGTCCTTTTTTACTCTTAAACTGTGCTGAATCTTATACTATGTCCAGTTTGAGTATTGCTCAGTCCTATGTGAATAAATGTTTAATAATGTATTTTATTTTATTATTATTATTATTATTTAAAGATTTTATTTATTTATTCATTTATCCCCCCCCTTGTTGCTTGTGCTCGCTGGGTCAGCTAACCACGCCGTGCGGGCAGGCTTGCCTTCACCAGGAGGCCCGGGGAACTGAACCCAGGGCCTCCCATATGGTAAACGGGAGCCCTACTGATTGAGCCACAGCCGCTTCCCTAATAATGTATTTTAAACTGATTCCAGTGATTATCATTCCATTTCCTAAAATATTTTTTAGTTTTGTGTTTTTTGCATATTCTGTGATATTCTTGAATCCCAAATTAATAGCAACCCTTACATGTGATCTTGCCTTTAAAGATATTATTTGAACCCATTCTGTGCTGCCCATGTTTCTTTATTCTTTTTCTTTCACTTTTTCTTTGGACTCAGATTCATTCAGTTTTTTGAACAGTGAATTTATGAACCTGTACAGATATTCTTTCCTTATTCTAAAACCTCTATTTCTAAAAAAAAGTAAAGTTACATCATGAAAACTTTCAGTTTACAGAGTGATTCATGATAGCATTCCTTAAAAATCATTTTCCTTAGCTCATTAAAATATCATTTGATTTATAAGCAATTTTCAAAAATATATGCATTGGTTAAGTGTGAGCCATTTTTTTTTTGCTGGTAATAAGAAATATGCCAGAAGCCAATATTTGCTTTTTTAAAAATTTGTTTAAATTATTTTACAGGACAAAATCTTTTTGATATATATGTAGTATTGACAGAAAATGGAATTGACATGACCTGAATCTCTAACTGCATGATGAATATATCTGGATTAACATCTCATCAATTTTGTAAAAATGCTCCTCGTTTATGCGGGCTGTATCTCTGTTTGTAAAGTGATCCTGGAATTAACCTTTTCTGTTATCTTCAGTGAGTCTTAAGTTCTTCCTTTCACTTTCATGTGTTTTACAGCATTTAGCAGTGTGTCTGGCACTTCGTAAATACTTGATAAACTGTAGCTATTCATCTATTTCTTATTCTTATTGCATACCTCAAATCTAAGTCATTATCATTTATTATAACCTTCCGATTTGTCTTCTGTACTGTGATATCTTCCCTCTCCATCTTATTGGCCTATACTGGACTAATAGTTTGAAAAATATGATGTGCATACAGGATCCTCTAGAAAAAGGTCTCAGGGATCTGGATAACCTACCAACTTCTTTAACTTCTCTTTCAATTTATCTCCGAATAGCCTCCTCACACTTCTTTCAGGCTATTCTCCCCATAAATCTTCTGCTCATCTCTAACTTGTCAGCTCGTAGTTTCCCATACCTAACCTGCTCAACTTCATGAATTCTTTCCCTTTGCTTGCAATTCCCTCCCAGCTTCTCCACTTGTTTTTCATTGTTCTCCTTCCTTCAGGCTCCACCCTCAGATTGCTCCAGCAGTTAATACCTGAACCACCGATTTCACATTTGCTGTTATGCATTGGAGTTTAGCCTTTCTCCTATGTGCCCTGACTCACCAAAGAGTGGTGTCTCTTGAAGGTAGCAATCATCTCTAACTTTGCCATCTACGTGGTAGTTCATCAATAAGAGTTTGTGAGTAATAACACTCCTTTCTTCTTACTAGAGACAGAAATATCTAGGCTTACAGTACAGGTATGAATAATATTATTGTTTTGGCTTGCTTTCCTCTCCAGATCCATACATAAGCTTCTTTGCTTTTTCATATGGTTTCATAACACCCCCAGATCTTTGCTTCCCTCTCAGACATAGCAGTTGAGGCCTGGGTACTGCTCCTTAGGGAAAGCCCCCCTCCTTTATGCTTTCAAGCTGAAATGAATCTAAAGTTAACCAGGCCAATAGTCTCAGCTCATTGCTGTCTGCTGTCAAATGTTTTGACAAGAATGATCTCTCATCTACTTTTTTATATCTTTCTTAGGAACTTTTATTCCCCTCTTATCTCATGACTTACGTTTTATCCAGCAATTAAAATAAAGATCTTCCTTTATTTATGAACCACCTCTGATAACTCTTAAAAGAGAGAGAGAAAGACAAGGCAAACTAATTTGGGGAGGTTTTTTTGGATAATTTTATTTACAATTGTTTAAGAAAATATAGCTGAATATAAAGCACTGCACAATTTATAATAGAAATAGTCTTCCTCAACCCCCCAATCTGTTTGATGAAAGCAGACACTTTATTAAGTATATCCAGTTAGTTCACCTGGAGAAACATCCAGTTTAGAAACATTTAGCTTTACTAAAAGAAACAAAATACAGTGGAAGAAAAAAACTGCTTTAATACACTCATGGACTTTTATTGATTCAGTGAGCAGGTGAGGAAGAGAAGCAATTCTTTATTACCAAATTATAAAGTACGATCAAATTTGAAGCAGAGAAAATATTGAACTTTTTGCTAGGAAAAAAAAAAAATGATTTGAAGCCCTGGTGATCACACAGAGAATCCAGACAATTTGACAGGTATGAATTTATCTCACTTATGAATGAATAACCTTTGTAACTCACTTGGGACTTAAATATTCCAAACACATTTCCCTGGAAACACTTCAAAAGGCATAGTTCATTTGTGTCTTTACCAAACAGCCTCTTCAGTTACCTTTAGTTTGCGGCTTTGTGGTTTGAGCACAGACTTGAAAGTTTGAAAATTAACATAGTTAAAGCTTGCCAGCAGGTTTTCCTCCTGTAAGAATGAAACAAGAATGACTCTTTGATTATTTGATGGTTTAAACAGCTTCTTTTACCTCTGAAATAAGGAAACTTCACTGATATTAGTCACAAAATTTCTGCTCTGTCTATGAAAAAGGAAACATTTCCCCCATATTATATATAACAGTCCAGAATGATTTAGTTGAGCTCCATATAGTTCTTAGAGATTTGCTGAAAAAGACACTATTTAAAAAAAGAAAAAGATCTGGGATTACAGGTCAAGTAGAATGATAGTTTTAGAAAGTTTGTTACAAATATTATTTCAGAATCATAAAGTACAAGAGCACTTTCAGCATTGTCCTGTCCTCTGAATGCTGGGAGGCCAGAAGGCTGCTTCTTGGAGCTTAGAACTGATCATATTATTTCCTTTTCCCCACTCTTAGGTACGGACACTTGCTGAATATTGCTGAGGGAGTCAACTGTTGTGTCAAATCTGTTCCTGATTTTCAAATGATAATATTTAAAAACGTTGCATGCATAAGCACAAATAAGATGGTAGTATTCAACTAAAAATAAGTTTATTTGAGGTGTCTGGAAATTTTCTTTCATGTTTAAGACTGAAATTTCACTGCTTTACTCTTATTGCCTAGAAAGATTTCATGGGGAAAGAAGGATTTCCGTTCCTATGGAAAAAAGAGACCTGTCCATTCTAGGTTTGAAGATCTTTATGAAAATAGGACATAGAAAGATACATAGTTAAAATAAAAATTTTAAATTTAACTTTCAGCTGTTGAAATTTAACCCACATTTACCTTTTTGCCCTATTAGAAGTAACTATTCATTTTAATGACATTATTTTAGTCAACCCCCTTGATTTCGGGATAAATATGCTTTTGTGTCTTTAACAAAGGGTAAAGGCCATATATCAGGATAAGCATGATTCCCCACCCCCTTTTCCAGCTCATTTTCTAAAGGACTACTTTTATTGCAAATCTGGCAATCTCTTGGACCACTTCTACCAGGTTTCTTCCCCTTCCTGCCAAGGATCTCTATCTTCTGCCACCACACGTTTACTGGTGAGAGAATGTCAACAATCCTCTTGACTCAAATAACAAGTTGACATCTCCAGCCCCTACCTAGCTTCACTCCTGCAATCCCAAGGGTGGTTAGATGCATAAACGTGTTTGAAACTGCACTCCCCATCCTTCCATCATCTACTCCTAAAATCAGACTCTCTCGTTGGTTCTTCTATTTCTGTTCATGATACCATGAGGCTGTACAATGAAGGATATTTTAGGTTTCTTTTGGTTTGGGATAATTTTGTTGCAATGAACAGACATCCATTCAAACTAGCTTAAGCAAAAGAAGACATCTGAGGAAGGATGCAGGGCATCTGACTGTGCTGTAGACAGAAGGAGATGCTGGGTCTCTTTCGGGAGTCAGAAGCTGGTCGTTCAGCTAGACCAAGGCAAATACTCTCCCTCCCATCTATTTTATTTTATTTTTTATTTTTATTTATTTTTAAAAGATACTTAGATTATATAAATGTTACATAAAAAATAGAAGGGATCCCTATATGCTCTGTTCCTTACCTTTCCCACACTTTCCCACATTAACAACATCCTTCATTAGTGTGGTACATTAGTTACAATTGATGAACACATATTGGAGCATTGCCACTAAGTAAGGATTATAGTTTACATTATAGTTTAAACTCTCTCCCACACAGTTTTGTAAGTTATGACAAGATATATAATGGCCTGTATCTGCCACTGCAATGTCATTCAAGACAATTCCAACGTCTGGAAAGTGCCACAATATTACACCTATTTTTAAAAAAGATATTTAGATTACATAAATGTTACAGAAAAAATATAGGGATTCCCATATGCCCTACTCTCCACACCTCCCATGTTTTCCCACATTAACAACATCCTTTATTAGTGTGGTACATTCATTGCAATTGATGAACACATTTTGGAGCACTGCCACTAAGCATGGATTAAGGTTTACCTTGTAGTTTACATTCTCTCCCATCCAATTTTGTAGGTTATGGCAAGATATATAATGGCCTATATCAGTTGTTGCAATGTCATTCAGGATTATTCCCAAGTTCCGAAAATACCCCTGCATTACACCTGTTTTTCCCTCTCCCTGCTGCCCTCAGAACCTCCAGTGGCCACTGCCCCACATCAATGATATAATTTCTTCCATTGGTAGAATCACAATAAGTCTATAGTAGAATACCAGGAAGTCTACTTTTAGTCCATAGTTCATTCCCCAATCCTGAGGATTCTGGGATGGTGATGTCCACTCCACCTCTAATTGAGAGGGGGCTGCAATCCATTAGGGCCAATGGATGGGACTCTCTTGCTTGCAGTTGTAGACTCTCTCGGTTCCTTGGTATGGTAGTTGTCCATCATCACCTCCTTGTTAGTTGTCCTGGGTGAGACCAGTGAACTGGAGAGTAGGTGTTGCAGCTCCGTTGAGATTCAAGGCCTAGCTGGCACATGGACAGCCCAAAGATTTAAGTTTCTTGGACATGCACCTACCAACTCTAGTACTAATTATATGTTCAAATAGAAGAACAGAAGAGCCATGTGTAGGGAAACCACAACTGAGTCTAACTCTGTCACCCTGGGAAGCAAAAATTACAAAGTAGGGCCCACTGGCAAGGCACTAAACTCCTGAGCTATCAGCCCCTACTATAGTGTCTGGATGTCCACAGAGCCCACAGGAGCCCCGCTATTTGTGGTAGTATTTACCTCATTAGGCATAATGGCAGTCAATGAGATCCTGCTGAGACATGCTAGAGTGTAACCTCTGGAATGACCTCCCAACTCACTTTGAAGTCTCTTAGCCATATAAACTCACTGGTCTTTACCTTTTCTCCCTTTTGGTCAAGGTCTTTCACCAGTTGCATCGCTAGATGGTACTTGATAGTAATTCCTTGGTGCCAGGGAGGCTCATTCCCAGGGGCCATGTCCTATGCTGGGGAGAAGGTAATGTATTTATATGCTGAGTTCAGCTTAGAGAGAGGCCACATTTGAGCAATAGGGAGGCTCCCAGGAGGCAACTCTTAGGCACTCTATAATACTAGGCTAAGTTTCCATTTCAAGAGTAAAAGTTCATAGGCAAAGTCATCAATATCAAGGGCCCATCAATGGACCATCTTCCTTCACTAGTCATTGCCCCTGTACTCAGGGGATTCTTGCTATTCCATTAGAGAATGTGGCAGAGCTCCCCAGGATGGGAATTTGATATTCCTTCAGTTATTGTGTGACTCTCTACCCACCATGGCAATGCCCTATGAACATCTGAACACATTTATATGCCTTATATGTATGCCCAGGTGAGCTTTCTCCCATGAATCCCCCATCACTGACACCTTGCACCAATGATCTTCCCCTGCCACAGTTGAAACCCTTCTGTGATCCAAAACTTCTTCAAAAATGAAGCCAATAAGATAGCCAAGCACAATTAATAAGAAAATGAAATAATGATAGTTTTAAAAATAATACCGAAAAAATTTTAAAAAACACAAAAATATTGGGACAATAGAAACTAATGACAAAATATTTAAAAGTTTTTTTTTGTTGTTGACATTTTGCCTTTCATCACTGTAAAATCTGTTTTCCTGTATGTACAGTGACATTTTCTTCCATCTCTTCCCCCAGTGTCTTACTTTTTTCATTTTGTCTTCAAAGAAGTTTTAGGGTACACAAAAGTCATACACCGAATACAGCATACTCCCATATACCCAACATCCTCACCCTTTTCCTCCTTCACCTATTATTAACATTTTACATGTGGATGGTATGTTTGTTATGTACAAATATTGAAACAAAGCTAACAACCATGGTCAATGGTTTACATTATGCTTTATATTTTGGACCATACACTTTTATAAATTTTGATGTAATTTAACATGGTCTGTATCCATCATAGCAAGATCATGTAGAACACTTCCATTGCCCCCAAAATGCCCCCTGTTCCATCTATTCTATTCCCCCTCCCTCCCCTCAGGACCCATGGCATCCACCAGGCTTCATTCCTTGAAGAACAAGATTCATAGTTACTTGCGACAACACTGAGGGCTTGACACACTGGTCTGTCCTCCCCTGTTGGGCACCACCCATGCTCTCGAGACACTCTTGCCCCTCTATTTGAGAATATAGCAGGTCTCCCCAGGATTTGAGTCCACCACCTTGCCGCTCATTATGTGGGTCTCCACCCACTGATATAACACACTATCCAAGATGAACAGTCACACACTCCCTAGAAGCCTGCCCCAGGTGCTCCCTGACCACCCCGTCCAACACCCCAAACCAGCAACTTCACTTGCCATATTGCCAACAGAGTGTTTCCAACATTGTAGTTAAATCCGTGTACCCACCAATCCCCAGTGCTCACCTGCTCCCTCCCCCAACCTCCCCCCAGTTCCACGGAAAGTTCAACCCACTCTCCCCACCCTACCCCCCTTACAAACCAGCACCACACATTCCAACAGTATCATTACTCTACTGTCATGCCCCTTCACTGTACAACTACACACTTCCACCTTATCATAGATTTTGCCCATATGAGCATTACTCTCATCTATTTTAATGTGGTCTCTTGTCACTGCTTTTCTTTGCTTATCTGTCTTTCTCTTCCTCCTTCTTCTTTTCACTCTATCTTTCTAGAGCCTGTTTCCTGTATATATTTGCACATGGCCCCTTCATAGATGCCTCAAAATGGCACTCCCAGCCTCAAGTTTATATGGCTTTAAACTCCAGTACCTGTAGCTGACTCTCTTCCAAGGTTTCAATTCAAATTTGCCAGGTGATAGATCAATGACCCCATGCAGTCTTCAGTGCCCAGATCTGATTCAATCCCAGGTTGGTCAACTGTAGGCTGGATGATGCGGTACACAATAGAACCAACTATGAAGAGCTTGGCGCCATAGCTGTGAAGAGCCATTCTCAGAGCATGCGTACATGAGTTTTAGAGTATCTACTATGTAATTGAAAGAGCATTTGGGATCACCTCCAAATGGGTAATGTTTACTACAAGAGGTTTCATTTCTTTTTTTTTTCTCCAGTAAACATGTTTTGTCAATGTATTGTCATATGGCACACAAATGTTAGGCAGCACTGTCTTAGTTACCCAGAGTTTAAAACTTGATAACACAGATGCTCTTATCACCTTCCTTTGTCTCCTACATCTTACCTGTCACCAACTTTTATCAACTCTTTCTTCAAAATGTCTCTTGACTCCAGTTTTTCCCTAATTCTCCTTTCTACAGGTGCCACCATTCTTGCTGAGCATCTTGTCATCTTTCCCTATTTCTTCTATTATAGAAGCTTTTTAATTTTAATTATTCACCCTATATCCAGTCTTTTTGCCAATTCATCTTTCATATTGCTGACAAGTTGGTCATAAAACACTCTTTCAATCTTGTCATTCCCTCACTCCATGACTTCAGTGATTCCCCACAGCCTATCAAATGAAGTCCAAACGGCTTATTCTGACACTCTAAGACCTTGCCCATCGAGCTGTAACCTTTGCAGACAGCTCTAACTATTCACTTCATTGGCACTGTTCTCCAGCTAAACTTTGCCCTTAACATGCCTTGAACTTTTCTGATTCTATGTTTTTGCTTTAACCAATCCTGTTGATTTGGAATGCCCTCTCTTCTCTCTGCCTCCCTAAATCACATACATCATTCAAGTCATAACTCAAGTCCCTTTTATGTTGTGAAGCTTTTCGAATTCAGTCCAGTCCAAATGATCTTTTATTCTACTAAATTATTATAGAGCCCCCCATTCATTTAATTAGTCCTCTACTTCCAAGAATATAGTTCTGTAATTTTATGCAATTTAAAAACTTTTCATTGGTTTCCTTTCCTCAATTAGATTATGTATTTCATAGGGCAGCGACTACATCTTCTACTTTACTATCCTCCTCATGACACCAATTACCTTTCATTACACATAGTTAGAGCCCCTGTAATACTGACTTTCAGGAAAAAAACATCTTAGGATCCTTTGCTACAACACTAAATGCAAATCAACTGGCTAAAACTTTGTTTATTTTCTAGTTTAATTTTTTCTTCTCATTATAAATAAACCAAATGGGTGAAAATGTTACTTTATAAACTTTTGAAATCGGAATTATTTTATTTCATATTGACATTGAAATTATGGACTTTGTAGGTTGTAGAGCAGAATATTAGGTGGCAGTGAGGCCTGGAGAAATGCAAGATTGTTGACTAACTTCTAGTATCTTATTACCCACAAAATGGAAAAAGAGAGAAACAGAATTGATTCTTAGGCACAAGAAAATGTCCTGTGACTTATGGGGCAAGGCCAAAGAGAAGGGGAATGTTGAATGCTAAAATGAGCATCGCCTGTTGCCAAATGAAATGCAAAACAGCATTAAGGAAGCATTGGTTGACCTATAAGAGTGAACTGCTTGTTCTACAATTTCCTAATGGCTCAGCACAGGACTTTTGTCAAGGGGAGAAGCTAACATTAAAAACTTCTTTCATTAGAAATTTCTACTAAGTTTACTGGGAGCTTTTTTCTTTTTTTTCCTATGAGAAGTGTTGATAGTATATTTGGAGTAAATGGGAAAATAAGATTTACATAGAAAAAAGCTTTATAGTCAATTTGCTTGTGTTATTCTGTAAATTGAAGACTTGATGTGTCAAATACTAATGATCCAGTTGGCTCAAGAGATTGAGCAGCCTCTCTGCACTCCAGAAGGTCCCAGGATCGGTTCTCAGTGCCACATAAAGAGAAGACAAGCAGACACAGTAGAACACTCAGAGAGCAGCCAGTGAGCACAAAACAAGGGGGTAGGGTGGGGCAGGGGAATGAGGAGAAATAAGTAAATAAATAAATCTTAAAAAAAAAACCAAAAACTGAAGATCCAAATCAACTATAGACACAGGTTCTTATATCTCACAGGGAGAAAAGTATATACCAAAATGTAGTTATAAACACAAAGCCAAAGAAATCAGACATGGGAAGTGAGATATTTCTGAGTGGTGAGAGTTGAATGGTGATATTATAATTATATCTGTGCCTATCTTGCTTAAAAATATAGCTATGGATATGTATGGCCATGTGATTTCTTTGATGGAGTTATTCATATGGAAAACTGAATCTTCTGTTGTTAAAATAATATTTATTCTATTAATCAGAATTCTTCCTTTCTTCTTTGCATGTGTCATTTCTTTGAGATATTTGTTCTAAGTCTTATTTGATTTCCTGAAATTTAATTGTATTTGAGATCTTGATGTAACTGATTTAATATTTACTCAAATTTCTATCTTTTTTCAAAGCTATGCAATTCTCAAAATGTTAATCCTGGTCATAGATTTATTCACTCATTCTACATTCTAAGGAGTGTCAATTATGTGGCAGATATTGTACAGTACTGAGGTAGGGTGTAAATCATAAAATTGCAAAATTTAAGCATCAGGAGGGATCGTTTTCCAGTGTTGAGATCCTCCTAGCAACAGGGGTATATACAAAATTGAGGAATTCCAGTTACCATGTTTATTAGTCAGGGTTCTCTAGGGAAACAGAATCAACAGGAGATATGTGTAAATAGTATGAGATTTTATAAGAGTCTCTCATGTGACCATGGGAATGCACAAGTCCAGGTTCCACAGGCAGGCTGCAAACCAGGGGTTCCGATGAAAGTCCAATGAAGGTCCTTGATGAGTTTCCAGGAGATGCTGGTTGTCCAAAGACAAGCTGGGAAATTCTCTCTGAATGATGAAGTCACTTCCCCTTTAAGGCATTCAGTTGATTGGAAAAGCATCACTCATTGCTGATGGCAATCTCCCCGATTGATGTAGATGTAATCAGCTATCTATGCAGTAAACTGGTGACTAAAGTCCATAAATTTCCTTATATTACAATTAGCCCAGTGCTTGCTTGACCAAACACCTGGGCACAATTACCTGGCTGAGTTAACACATAACCTAAGCATCACACCATGGGTCTTTATTTTTAACAGAGAAGTTGTGGATTTACAGAACAAAATTATAAAATACAGGCTTCCAATATACCACTCTATTATTATTATTTTTTTTTTTGGAAGTATAACTGCCTTTATTAACTCAGGTTTTTTTTTGTTTGTTTGTTTTTGTTTTTGTTTTTTTCCAAATTTGGATATTTTTTTTACAAATCATATTATTGATACATATTAATAAAGCATCCATTATCCAAAGTGTACATTCAATGGTATTTGGTATAATCACATAATTGTGAATTTCTCACTTCATTCATTATTAAAGCATTTTCATTATTTCAATAATAATGATAATAAACAGATAAACAAACAAGAAACTTCCTTACTTCTCAATCTCTCTGTGTCCCCTGCTGTACATAGCTGCCATTTCTTGCTATTGTTGCACAATTATTTATTTATTTATTTATTTATTTATTTATTTTAAAATTTATTTATTTTTTATTGTGGGTAAAAATCAAAATTTTCACAATACATACCAATATTTATAAAATGATATATAAATATATATGCATATATGTGCATTTGCTTACAAAAATGTTATTTTTATATATATAAATATATTTTAAGAGGTGCTTAGATTACCTAAAATATTACACGGAACCCACCAGGATTCCCATGTTGCCTACCTCCCACACCTCCCACCACATCCCACACAAACATCTCCCACAAGTGTGGCCCACCACCCTCAATGGACTTACACTTCCTGGGGCTTTGCCACCAACCAGACCACAGTTCACATCGTAGACCACATTCTCTCCCACACAGTTCTTAGTGATGTGTGCTGATTTAAAATGGCCTACATCCGTTGCCACAACAGTACTCAGGACAACCTCCAAATCCTAAAGAAGCCCCTGTATTTCAACTGCACATCCGCTCCCTGCCCCGAAAGTGTCAAGTGGCCACTGGCTCCACCTCATTGTTATAATTTCTTCCATTGCTAGAATCACCATATGTGTACAACAGACTACCATCAAGTCCACTCTAGTCCATAGTTCTTCCCCCAATCCTGAGGGGACTGGGATGGTGATGTCCACTCCACCTCCAAGTGAGAGAGGGCTTATATCCCATGGATATGGTGGGTGGGATGATCCTGCCTGCAGATGCAGGCCCTCTCCATTCCCTGGGCTGGCCATTGCCCATCATTGTCTCCTCGCCAGGTGACTTGGATGAGTCCATTGTGCTGTAGGATAGGAATTACAGCTCCACTGAGATTCCACGCACACCTGGCACATAGGTAGGCCAAAGGCACCAGTCTCTGGAAGTATACCTAAAAACTCCAGCATCACATATAGGATTGAATAGAAGGGACTGATGAACCATGTGCAGGGAGGACTTATTTGAGTCCAATTCTGTCACTCTCAGGAGCACAGATTCCAAAATAGAGCCCACTGATAAGGTGTCAGTCTCTGGGGCTATCCCCCCTTATATAGGACCTGGGTATCTCCAGAGCTCTCAGGAGCCCCTCTGTGTGGGGTGATAGACACTTTGACGTTCTATGAGCTCCTACCAAGGTGTGCGTAAGAGTTGCCTCTGGGATGACCTCCCGACTCTCTTTGAAGTCTCTTAGCCACTTGAACTCATTTGTCTTTACCTTTTCCCTCTTTTATTCAAGGTCTTTTTCCAGTTGTGTTGCCAGTTGGCGTTTGGTATTAATCCCTCGTTGCCAGGGAGGCTCATCCCCGGGAGTCATGTCCCACGTTGGGGGGAAGGTAATGCAATCATATGCTGAGTTTGGCTTAGAGAGAGGCCACATTTGAGCAACAAGGAGGCTCTCAGGTGGCAACCCTTAGGCACCCCACAACAGCAAGCTAAATCTCAGTTACAAGAGCAAAGACTCACAAGGGTAGTCATCAATAAAAAGAACTCATCAGGGGGGCGGATGTGGCTCAAATGGTTGGGCGTCCATCTGCCATATGGAGGGACCTGGGATCGAGCCCCAGGACCTCCAGGTAAAATTAAAAACATAAATAAATAAATAAAAAACCTCATCAGTGGGTCATCCTCTTTTGACAGACACTGTCCCTGCACTCAGAGGACTATTGCTGCTCTCTTGGAGACTGTGGCAGAGCTCTCCAGGCTAGGAATTCAGATTCCCTCATTTATTGTGTGGTTGTCCACCCATCGTGACCATGCCCCATCTTTTGATCTTTTCAACAATTTTGTATATCTTTCATGTATATTTGGATGAACTAACTCCCATGAATTCCCCCTTCCCAGTCACCCCCCACCAATAATCCCCTGCAGTACCCATTGTAACCCTTCTGTGATCCAAATCCTCCATGAACACGTAGTCCATAAAATAATCAAATACACTTAATAGGAAAAAGAAAGAACAATGATAAGCTTACATGCAAGGGACAAACATAAGGAAACTCAGGAAAAAAAAATCAAACAAAAAACAAAACAAAATATAATTAGTGGATTGGGACATTCAAAAAAATGGGGAAAAAAGCAAAAGAAATGCCTTTAAAAATATATATATATATATTCTTTTTTTCCTTTTATAACTGTGTTATTGGATGTCTGGTGTGCCGTGACACCTTCCCCCTCTCAATCCCCATTGTCTCCCAAATTTTCATTTAATTTTCATAGTAGTTTTAGGTCACAGTAAAGTCACACACGGAGTACCAGAGACTCCCAGATACCAAACCACCCCCCTTCCCCACCCCATATTAACCCCCCCCCCTTTTTTTGGATGTTAGCATTGTTATAAATGTTATACAGATAGCAAAATATAGCAACTAAACATTGTCAATGATTTACAGTATAGTTTACAATTTAGATGACACAGTTTAATAATTTTGATGATATTTACCATGTCCTGTGTCCATTACTGTAAGATAATGAAAAACCTTCCCATGACCACAAAACACCCCCTTAGATCTTGACTGTTCCCTTCCCTCCAGCCCCCCAGGGCACATGGCACCACCCTATCCCGACCCATGGAATGTCAAGATTCACAGTTACATGCCCTGGGGATTTGAACCTGCCCTACTTAATCTACCCACCTGTCAACGCTGCACCACCAAACCCAGGAACACCACCACCCATCTGCCCCATCCCCCAACATGCAACCACACTCTATCTCTTTACCATAGATTATGTCCATATGGGAGATGGCTCAAAGTCTGCTCTTCTCTTACTCTCCCTTGTTAACCTATCTTTCAGACAATGGTTCTCAGAGACTGCACGCTTTCCTCAGTTCAGATCAGTGAGGTCATATACTGTTCATCCTTCAGTGCCTGGCTTGCTTCACTCAACATAAGGTCTTCAAGATTCATCCACGTTATTCCATGTGTTAGCACTTTATTCCTTCTTACAGCTGAGTAATATTCCATTGTATGTATGTACCACATTTTGCTTATCCATTCGTCTGTTGATGGGCACCGGGGCTGATTCCAACTTTTAGCAATGGTGAACAATGCCGCTATGAACATTGGTGTGCAGATATCTGTTTGTGTCTTTGCTTTCAGTTCTTCTGGGTATATACCCAGCAGTGGAATTGCTGGATCATACGGAAGATCTATTGTTAGTTTTCTGAGGAACCGCCAAACTGTTCTCCACAGTGGCTGGACCATACCGCAGTCCCACCAGCAGTGGATGAGGGTTCTTATTACTCCACATCCTCTCCAACATTTAGTGTCTCCTGTTTTTTTAATAGCTGCCATTCTGATGGGTGTAAGATGGTATCTCATTGTAGTTTTGATTTGCATTTCCCTGATAGCAAGCGATGTTGAGCATTTTTTCATGTGCTTTTTAGCCATTTGTATTTCTTCCTTGGAGAAGTGTCTTTTCAGGTCACTTGCCCATTTTTAAAATGGGTTGTTTGTCCTTTTATTTTCAAGGTGTAGGATTTCTTTATATATGTAGGATATTAGGCTCCTATCAGATATATGATTGCTAAATATTTTCTCCCATTGGGTAGGCTACCTTTTTATTTTCTTAATAACATACTTTGAGGTGCAGAC